>JAWWES010000011.1:11173510-11337835 GCA_035583135.1 Lophotriccus pileatus
TACTGCTTGACCTTGGAGCACTCCAGATGTCTCATGTCCACTGCCAAATGTATTAGTAATAATAGTTAGCCAATTAAAAATGCTACTGCTTACTTGCTGCTTGCTTGCTGCTGCTTCGCTAGCTGCTTAGGAAAGGATGTAAGAAGGAACTGAACACAATAAAGATGAAGATGTCATGTTACCCTAAATGAAGCCTTCTGATCTTTCTCGACCGTCACGACAAAAAAACGGTAACAGAAACCAAAGTATTAGAAGAAATCTCACATTGAATTCCAGACCAATATGGCAGTATCTGTGAATGGTGACAGCTGGAATCTTTGAGGTCACTCTGCAGGTCCAGGATACTGGTGGAGAAAGGCTGTGTGAATTAAAGCTACAGAGGTGTGTGTAGGAAAAGATTTATGTAGGGTATCTGAACCTGAAAAAAGAGAGAAAAGCAGAACTTGAGGACTAGGACTTTTGAGGCAAAGAATGTTCTGCACCAGCTTGTTTGCTTTGAGTCCCACATGCAGCTTAAAATTCAGATGACACTTCACACATAGTCTTTTGGGGGCACATTATTTATTTGACTAAGGTGGAGTCTGGTATTTAAGGATGAGGAAAAAGATGAACGTTCACTTTCAAATCAGACAGTGTAGCTGTGCTAATTAGCTCCTGAAGTACTCCACTCATAAGACTCGCATCACTAGTGCTGCTGACCTTTGGGACAGGGCTGGTGGCAGCACTTCTGCCCAACTATTGACTCTTTATTCCTCCTATTTGCTAAATGTAAAATTCAGTCAATTTCTAACTAAAGGTCTCTCATGGGAGAACCTCTTTTGAGATTATTTCACATTTAAATTGACCTTCTTTCCCTTAAGATTTGGCTTGTGTCTAATGCCCCTCCAAAGCCCATCTTTATTCTTAAGAGAAGCTCTTCTCTGTCTTTTTTTTGCTGTCATCCTACAATTTTGGGGACAGGCACTAATAGAGGAATGTTATTTCTGTCAGAGTTTTGCTACTGCCTGACTTTGTGTGGACCTGAACAGCATTCTAGTTCTCACCTGAGACAAGGTGCAGTCTTTCCTGTTTAAAAAAGCAACCTTCTTTTGCACTCACTTTTCAACATTTTGCCACTTCCAGAAGAATAGTGTGTTTTCAAGTGCTGCAAAAAATATCAGAGTCATTGTATAAAAATAATTCCATATTGCTTCCTTTCTTTTCTATTAATTATGCAGTCTGTGCTGGAGCTTCTTATAAAGCACACTTTACTGGTGGCTTGGCTTTCCTGTAGTGTGCTAATATGTAATACAAATGACATCTGTCATGTTTGATTTGTTCTGGTGCTTAAGTCTGGGGAAGAATAGCTCTCACTTGTGATGGGAAGTCCTGAGTCTCTCCCTCTGTGTTGAACTGCCTTGCAATTTGTTACGGTCAGTAAAGAGGGCTGCTGTTTGCAGAGGCGAAAATAGAAATCCTACTAGTGCACCAATCATGTAGTAAATACAAGGGCAGTGCTTCTAGAAGTTCCTGAGCTTGAAATTCCTCACAACTAGAAAGGTACATGGCTGAAGCATTGCCCTGCTCCTGCATTCTTTCTTGAACATCCTCTACTGGCTGGAGAAGGCAGGTTGTAGAGCTACATGGTCCATTGGTGCTGTTGTACCTATGTATTCATAAAGATTAATTGATTAACTTGCACCCCTTCTCCTTAAAATGAGGGCAGATTATCCAGCTGTGTCCTGTCATGTTGTTTAATTTGTCCAGTGTTTACCACTTCTCATCCTAAAGGTGGTGATAGCTGGAGGGTTAATGGGGTTGTGACAGTGATGAGTTAAAAAAGATGACTAAAAATAAAGTGTTCCAGCCTAGACAATTTTTTGCTGTCTTACTGTCATCTTGAACAGTGAAAAAATTTAAACAATCAAAATTGTTATTGAGTGACATTTTGAAAATTAAATTAGAAAATTTAATTAGATTTGCTTCTTCTTTTGGTTTACCCTACAGACCTGCTCCAGGTTGCCTTAGGCAGGTTGTCTGTGCCAGCTGGTTCTTGACTATCTGTTGTGTTGCTCCTTGCCTGTTGTCACAGTCTGTACTGGGGGTGCAAAGGCTTTCTCCTGTGCTGTTCTTGTGACCAGGGGCTTGCCTCATGATTCTTTTTCCCCTTTTAAAAAAATTTCTTTCATTGCCTGAACCTCTTAATTTCTGCTAATTCTGCCTGTTGTTCTTTGGTATTGATATAACTAATAGTTTTATAAAGCTATGTGTCAGATGGCTTGCATGAAGGTATAAGCAAATAACTTACTCTTGTTTTACTTAGAACTGTAGGGAAGGCAGCGTTTGTCTCGACATACTCAAATGTGCCTGCACTTTTTATTTGAACAATGTATGTTTTTACTGTGTATGTATGGACACAGGCATATATGCCCAGTCTGTTTTATCACACACTTGTGTGCACTCCTGTTGTGTGCCCTGAGTCCAGATAGATTTCATACACATGGCCTGACCGTCTGATTGTTGCTATTACGCTTCAGATTATGTTTTCAAAAATAATTTCCTGCCACATTCCTGACTGTATTTGTAGGCTGAGTTTATCCTCTTCCCTGCTGCTCCATGATCTGCCCCTAGGTTACTAACAACCCCAACAGACAGCCTGGCTCATGCGACCTGCTGCTTAGACACAGATTAAGTACCAGCCATATGGACTACCAACTTCACAAATTCCTCTCCTTTTGCTTTCTGCTCTCAGTAAAGTTAATGGACAATTTGCTGGTAAAGAAAACATAAAACAAAACCCCAAACCTGTGACATAATCACCTGGGTTTAACACAACTGGCCCCTCCATCTGCCCTTAAACTGGGATTTGTGCATATAAAGCAGAACATGGTGCTGTGTGCAGTGCGGGTTCATACTGGTGACTTTCCCTTATGACACAGCACTTGTTTACAATACAGTGGAATTAGGCATAGGCATTATGCATATGTTGCACACATATAACCATATATAAATGCATATTCTCAAAAAGATCCCCATTGTTGTGTTGTGCTTTGATTAGTAGTGACTCCTGTGGTCATTTCTCAAATGTTATTAGACTAGCAGACCATGTTTCCGTGTGATTTCCACACTGACTTTACAAGATACATGTCTAGGGAGCAGACTACAAATGGCCAGAAACCCAGAGATTTTTCAGAATGTTAAGATGCTGTGATATAAATAAGGAGAGGGCTGGGAGAAGGTCTATTTTACATTTTAAGTGTTCCATCTCAAGATTTTATCAGAAAGCTGAACTCTTGAATACCAAGTGCTGACTTCAGGGTGCCCTTTCTAAATAATAGTTCCTGTCAGTGTTTTAGATGCAGGGTGCCAAGATGCTCAGGAATTACTGGGCTGAGTCTTGGAAGTGCTCAAGGCCAGCATTATCTGTCATTAGTGGTGTGCTCTGCCCCAACCCTGTGCCTGGACCTATTGTTCTTATGGATCTTCTCCAGGCTGACTCTGCTTGGGCTTCTTGCTATCTGAGGCAGACAAGGACATCCAGAAGAGATGGCAGCATTAGGTGGTGCTCTCAAAAACATGCTGTGCTGTCTGAGGTGCAAGTGAAATTGCCTCAAGCTACCTCAGGCAATCGCCAGTCATGAAATACCCTTCTGTCTTTGGGGCACTCTTGTATTTATGACTTGGGTTACAGGCACATTGCATCCAGTCGCTTCTGAATTGGTAGTTTGTAGCATATGTTTATCTGCAGTGTGTGTTTCATGTACAGGTAACCTGATACCTACAGATGTGTCAGATTATCATCTTTATTACTGTTGCTTGGATCCTTAATTTAACCCTGGAGTTAAAACATTAGCTTTATATTGCTTTGGTAAAGGACTAAATGGTTATGGAGAAAAGAGGACTTAAGTTATCTCATTGATAGGCAAGAATATAATTGGTGTGATAGTTCCAGCAGTGCTGGGTTTATGAATATGTAGTTTCCTAAGTGCTTCTGAAAGGGTTCATTCTTGAATGTTTTGACAAATAAGAAATTTAAAACTTTAAGGAGAATCAAATGAAAAATACAATATAATATAAACTGTTTAAAAAGGAAATAGATTTAAAAAGGTATTATCTGACTTTTAAATAGGAAATATTAGTATTTTTATAGTTTCTTTGACCCTTCACATATATTGCACCATAGAAATTCAAAGATATCTTATTGGACCTAATCCATCAATTTACAGGCTACCACTTTTCCTCATCCCTCCCCAAAATTAATAGGTTTGCTAATGTTTTTTGGGTTCTTCCGATTTTTCAATCTTTGGAAAGAGGAAAAAAAAAAAAGCCCTCAAATTAAAAAGAAGCAAAGCATGGCTTCTCCAGTGACAGAATGAAAATTGGAATAGAATGAAAGAAAACTGCCCAATAATTTAGGGAGTTTCATAAAAAGATTCCTAGTATTTCTTTTTAGAAAAAAACCCATATTCTTTCCAAATATCCCAACTTATGATTACTTTTTTTGCTCTCATACTAAACATCTGTAGAAAGGCAGGTGTCATGTGTGAGAAATATTGGAAAAATATAGAGAGTCCCACATCAGACGGTGTATTCAGCTTGTCCGAGGCTTTGGTTCCTGCTTTGAGCTCTAATTGCTACTACAGAAACTAGTAACATAAAATTGAACCAGAACCTGTGCTTTCAAGTGAATGGGATTTATAAGTGATTTTTGACAAGTGATGATTATTCTGAAAGAGTATATGCAACTTTATTTGCTGCATTTTGTAAATGTAAGTGCTTTTAAGTCATTAGGCAGAGGCAAGTCTTTCTCTCCTGGTTTCATTCAAGTGGGTAACAGAGGAATGAGATTAAAGGGATGATCTATCCAGGTAGATTCATTGAATGATTCTGCTGGAAGTATTAATGCTTAGTCTTACCTGAATAGGGATGGGTAGAGCTACCTCTTGTTCCTGCGTTGCTGGGGAGCTAAATATCTGGGCACATCCATCCTCACTTGCATGCTCAGTGACGACAATGTGTCACTCTTTGCAGCTGGATGGTTTTAACTGTGTGACTGATGAGAAGGTTCCTGACTTTTCTCTCTCTGAGCTTAATGATGAAAATCTCTCACTTTCATCTCAAAACTAGATTAAACATTTGTGGATTATCTGAAATGGGTGGGACTGTCCTTTGACTTGCCTGTTTTGAGCCAAATTGATCTCATGCCCTTGGATCTGCATGACTGTTCTGGCTGTCTGAGAACACTGGGCAGAGACAGGCCTGAGGGCAAGACAGGCTGACGCAAACGAGATACAAGTGTCTGCCTTTAATCTTTGGGATGTGGAAACTTTTGTTTAAGGTTTGAAATACCCCTTCAGCAAGGAAAGAAACCCAGAGAATGGCCCCAAGGTGCCAACTTGTGGTGTGGCTCTGCAGCCAGTGCAGAGCACCCAGAGCTGGCCAAGAGCAGCAATTCATGAGCAGTGCATGAGGAGAAGGAGCTTGTTGCTGTTTGCTGTGCTCTGCATGGCTTATGTGAACCCTTAGTTGACTGATGGCATGGGCAGAACAGCACACACAATGTACAGCCGTAAGGTTTTTGCCTCTCTGATAATACACATTCAGCTTGAGTCCTCTGTCCCATCCTGGTGTAATGAAAATTTCTCAGCAGGATGGTGACTTGTGCTGTGGCCCCAGGTCCTTGGGAGGAGGGGCAACGGGGGTGGAAGAGACTTCTTTATCAGCAAATACCTTGAAAGTGGATGCAGGATATTTAGGGAGCACGTGCAGGCCGCCATGTGAGCAACAGGGAACCAAAGTCTTAATGAAACCCTTTGACAGGAGGGTAAGGCTGGCTGCCGTGGTCACTGGTGCTTAGCTCTGGTGCAGACGCCAGCCAGGCCCTGCTGACATAATCCTCTTAGGGAAAGAAAGAGCAGAAACCGTTTCTATCTGCTCCATGTTCTGTTTGGATGTGGTGTTTGCTGTGTCTAAGTCTTCTATATTTCTCTGTTTTCTGTCTCTGAGCCATGGCAGGACATCTTAGGAAGGGAGAAATACTAAGAGTTGTACCCTTCCTCATTTGGACCTGGATGTAACTACAGATGGGATGCAGAGGAATAGGAATGGGTCTGCCCCTGTGCATCACTTTGAGTGTGGGCTGGCAGTCCTTACAGCCTGCCTGGCTGTCTCTGTACATTTGGGCTTTATTCCTCCTGTCTTTCCTCTCCAAAGCTGGATCTCACTGGTTTTCTCTTGATATGGTTGCCTTCTCAAGGATCTCATGTAGAGTCTCTGCTCTCCACAAGCTGCCTTCTAAAATTCTGATGATTGTTTTGTATTCCTTGGGACTAAACAGATGCCAGGATCAATTTTCCAGAATACTTCAGTTCTGGTACCAAAATCCCAAATCCAACTTATTTGTGTTTTAATGGAGGGGAAGGAAGCTCTGATCTGGGTCTGAATTTTGTTAATCATAACCTGAAACAAGTCTTCTTCACTTTTATTTTAAGAATTAATTACAAAATCATCTTTTCCTCCAGATTTGAAGAGCCTGAGCAGAGCTTCTCTCTGACCACTATGAAACAGACCTGAAGTGACATTTAGTACCTCAGACTCTCTGAGAGGAATGTGTAATACCCCACTTTGCAGCACTAAACTAAAAGGTTTTTAGACTGATGACATACATGACATCCATAGTGCACTGTTTGCTTGCCATTTGGGCAGAAGCTGATCTTAGTCATGTGGTTTTTGGTCTTTTTACTGGCCAGGTCAGGTAGAGGAGCAGCATGTTTATTTCAATATTAAGCTGTCAGCAGATTATACCAATGTATTGTAAGGAAAAAGAGGTTCCTGAACATTATTAAGTCTTTAGTTTGGGATTAGGAGGTTTTAAGACAGATTTAATTAAACAGAGCAGGGACACCTTTATGAACCTGAAGTTGGGGTTAATTCACTCCCCTAATGTGCTCCATTTCTTGATTACACAAAGATGAAACAAATTCCATGTCCTACCTGGGGAGCCCTGGACGGGAATGTGAAGTTTCATCTCCAGACAGTCCAGTGCCCTGTCAGTGAGGCCATGATTAATAACCATGTCAAGGGACTCTGGGTGATGGAATGAAATGAAATGGAGCCATGTCTGACAGTGAGCCAGTGCCACACAGGGTGCTTTCATGGAGATGGTGGTCCTGGCTGAACAGAGCTGATAGAAGAGGACCCTCAGAGTTGCAAGAAGAAGGTGAAGAGGAGAGTGGGATCCAAATGTTGTCAGGAGGTCATGATTAATGGAACCAGAGACAGGTGTTTGTTTAAATTTGTCTTTGTGCTTGGCATCTCTTGGACTGTGACGAGCCCGTTTTCAGTGAAGTGGTGCAATGGGTCAGATGCAATTGGAGCTTACCCCAACTGCCACCACCACGGTAACCAAGCACAAACAAACACTTTTCAGAGCTATCTTGGATTTCTGATGGTTTTTCACTAGGTGCTTCCCACTTTTCCTTATTTTTGGCTCCCATGTCTCAATGTTCAAAAGGCATAATATTTGCAGATGAGAATGCTGATAGTCTGTGTTACACCTGCAGAGCTTTTCCTCTTTAAACTTGTGTTCATACAGCCATGGACCTTATGTGTGTGAGTTTCATGCTACATGCATAATAAAAAAAAAGATGTGCTTATTTTATTAGGAGAAATGAATGGATGAATCTGGATAATTGGGAATATTACAATGAATTTTGTTTTGTAGAACCACATGTTTACAGAGCTTGAAACCAGAAAGGGACCACTTTGCTTCTGATATCAAATATCTCAGTCAATTTTCTTAGTTCTCTCTATGCTGAAGTTTTGTAGTGATTAAAACATCCTCTCCCAAAAGGCACCTGCCTTGATTTTGAGTTACTAGAGGGGGTTATCACTGTGTGAGAAACAGTTCCAGAGTTTAATTGCTGGTGTTAATTGATGTTTTCACCTTCTTTTCTTTGTGAGCAGTAGCTTCCAACTGTTGAATGAAGGATCCTGTTGGTACCTGGTATTGGAAACATGATGACATGTGGCTACTGATCTCATTCTAGTCTTCTCTTTGGTAGAATGAACAGACTGATCTCTCTTTGCCTCTGCCAGGCTGCAGTCCTGTGTCTTAACCAGTTGGTATTATTTTCATACTTAACCCTCCTCTCTCCTCAGTGTCTTCCTAAACCACAAGACCCTTCATCTCTTCACACATCCTTAACATTATTTTTTTTCCCTTTTGTCCCAGCAGGATAGGAGAAATTTATGTTGAGTTTCTTGCCTGCTGTGTTCTCCAATTCCTTCTAAAAGCACCAGTGCCCTTCAAAGTATTGCACTCTCCCTCAATTTTACACATGCAGGTAGTATAGTAAAATGAATGGTTTGAATAGTCCAGAGGGTTTTTGACCACTTTCTAATATTTATTACTCAGAGATACCTGTGTTTTATTATCAGAGCTTTTGTGTTTGTTGCCAGGTTACTGATAAAACGTTGAGAAGTATAGGAGCAATCCTGAGCTTTGCAGGATGCTAGGATGTTCTCAAGTAAGTGTGTACTGCCAGATCTTGGGATGGTGCATTCTCTGCAAACCCAGCAATCATCACCTGAACTGCCTTTTGCATTCTTGTCACTCTTCTAGGCTTATTCCTCTAGTTTCTAGGTTTGAACTAAGTCAAATCATACTACTGGTGTGATATTAGACAAAAAAAAAGATGGTTCTCAATCCAAATACACCACAAGTTTGAACAAGACAAAGGAAAAGTTGGTTTCCTGTTTTGCAGTTTCAAGGCTGTACCTCATATGTACAACTATAAGCTCCCTTAAAAAAAGGAAGAAAGAAAAAAAAGCTTAAAATCCTTTGTGTGAACTGAAAATAGATGAATATGCAAACCAAGTTTCTATATCCTTTGCAACTGCTTTCTCATTTCTTGTTCCAATCATCTGTATAAATCTGATGGGAGTTCCTGCTGTGGGCAATCACAGCTGAATACGGAGCCAAGGATACAAATGAAGTACAGATTTTCAAAATGTTATTTTAGAAGTCCTGTATGGTTAATGCACTTATAAGCCTAGTAGTGATTTTTTTTTCAGTCAGACCATTGTATGCACTGTATTTGGGGAAAATTTCAAGTCGGGGAGCAGTCAGGATTTGGTTCTGTGTAGTAGTCTGAATGCATCTTGGTGCAGACTTGATTTTCTTATTGGGTCTTTCATTGTTTTGTTTTGTTTCTGGAATACCAAACAGCTTGGTTGTAGCGCTGTTGACATGCAGATTTGGACTCCGGCCTTGCAGACAGTTAGGGAAGGGCAATAATGCCACCTTATGTCCTGATTTGTCACTGCTGAGCCAAATACTTGGTTCAGGTCAACTGCGTTCTGAGCAAGGAGTGCTGCGGGCTGAGTTCCCTCTGCTTCCTGGATTTACTTTTACTTACTCAGAAAGAATCTGAGATGAATGTGAAATGCTTGGTGTTTTGGTAGAGAACTGGATCCTACTTTCGATGAGTTTGGCAGGATAAAAGTAAAGACAAAAAAAAAAAAAAAAAGACAATTTGGCCCTAAAGTGCTAACATCAAAATGTGCAAATGTGAGGCTGCAGGCTGTCAAACCTAGAAGTATTTGCATGAAACACTTCCTGGGTTATTAGTAGATGAGATAAAATTTATAAATGAAAACCAGCTTAGGCAAGTTTTGCTGACTTAAAAAATTTGCTCAACAAGTTTAAAATATTTTTAAAATAAATGATGCTAAAACTGGAATTGCATTGGAAATATATATTTATGGTCAGTAGACTTCCATGGCTTTTGACTGTTGCTTTGTTTTCTACAAAAGCTTGAATTTCTTAGAGACTGTAATTATTTAAAACTTAGTAGGAATGTATTTTGTAGAAATAGTTCAATTAGTAGAAGCTAGTTGAGCATCAATATGGCCAGATTCAAAATTAGCTTTTAATCAGGTTTTCTGATTATTGGTTTATATTCCCAGTCATTTGGAGGGGAAAAGGTGTGATTTAAGAACTAAGGAACACTATTCAAGTTTTTTTGGTGTGTGTGCACTTCCACATGCACATCACATTTGATTACTTTATTCTGCCAGCTTGGCTGTTAGTGTTAGTCTTTCTTTTTCTTTTTTCCAAACACAGGTCAGGTGCTTATCTGTCTGATTGGCTTGGAAGTGAAGTATTAAAGAAAATAGGTAAATATCCTGGGTTTACAGGAATTTTTCTTTAGAACAAAGATGTGATTGCATGGTAAATTAATGCAGTTTAGGCAAACATATCTATATAAGTTTGGGATTACAAACACGCAATCAGTATGTGATCTTATTGGCTGCTGTCTTCTTAGACTGAAATATATTTTTTTAGTATTTCTCAAATATGTGGTGTTTTAGAATCATGGTATAATTTAGTTTAGAAAAGACGTCTTAGATTATCGAGTCCAACCATTAACCCAGCACTGCCAAAGTGCCACATCTACATGTCTTTGAAACACCTCCAGGGATGGTGACTCAACCCTGGGCAGCCTGTTCCAATGCCTGACCATCCTTTCAGTGAAGATGCTTTTCCTAACATCCAATCTAAACCTCCCTGGTGTATCTTGAGGCCATTCCTCTTTTCCTGTCACTTTTTACTTGGGAGAAGACTTTACACTTAGACTTTGTGAAAAGGGTTTGGAGACGTGTAGCTGTCAAATTGTTTTATAGCTCCATCTATAGCAGGCAAAGAGGTGAAAATACCAACTGACTCAAATAGGCTTTGGATCTGACTTTACCAATTACTAAGATGGAGGGTAGGTATACCCTTCCTCTTCCAGGGCCCTAGAAAGCCATCTGTTTCACAGGCAAGGCAGTTTTGTTTTTTTGGTTGTTGTTTTTGTTAGTTTCTTTGGTTTTTGTTTTGTTTTTATGTATGTTCACTTTCTCTTTATTTTTTGTTTTGGCCTTTTTTTTGATTAGTTTTTGTTTGAGTTTTGTTTGTTTGTTTTCTTCTCAAGGATCACTTCCATCTGTCTATATTTTCTTTGTTTCATTTTTTTAATGTGCAGATTCACAGCCAACTGGCATTTCCAGTGTGTCTCTGATAGTGTATATAGATGCACAGGCAGATGTGAGTTTCTTTTGCCTTCTCTTTCCTTACTGTGAAATCTCTCTTACAGTTCCGAGCATAAGTGAAACTTCATATAAGCAAAAAGCACACCTATTTATTCAGGACAGACTCTGTAACTTGTGAGTACAATTTTCCTGTATTGGTTCTTGCTGTATGGAGAAGGCTTTCTGTCTATGTGTTATCTTGTTACTGGCTTTTCAGATGCAGCTGTTTGTTTGGGTGATGTTGACCATTCACTGGGTGGAAAATGGCAGTGGATCAACACAGTGTTCTCCTTGAGTTTCTAGTTGAGAATGGTGTGGAGTGCAATCTGCTGGAACACCAGTTACTATCTGGTCACAGAAAGGGGACATAGTCCTGCCAACTGGGTGTTGCTGAAGTCATTGGAACTTCCTAAAATAAGCAGAATTGAATGTGGTGTGCTCAGAAAACAGGTGGAGATAAAGCTCCTTCAGGTATAAGGCAAGACTATTCTTCATAAAAAAAGACTTCCTCCCCTTTGGTAAAAACATGTTCTCCACGTTATTTATTTTCGGTTGGGAAGTTGGTATGCAGCTCTGAACACACTCAGGTAATAAACAGGTTTAAAAAATAATGCAACAAAACAATGGAAGTACAAAGAGCCTAATTCTTAAGGTTCCTAAGGGGTCATAGCTACAATTTTGCATGTATGGAGCTCACAGAAAGTATGGGTTTGATGAAATTCCATAAAACTTTTGGGACCAAGCATGTGATCACACTGGATCATGGCATAGGAACTTCTGGAAGGGTTGGTGACCTTCAGAAAGGAATGTGTTTCCTGTGAGGCAACGAGTTTGGTCTTGCAAGGGGACAGGTGTACCCTTGGTTACCTGCTGCATGTGTCAACACAGGGAAAAATGCGTGGGTGGATGTTAACATTTTATATTGCCACAGCAGACCTTACTAAAAATAACTATGCAAACTCATAGCTTTAGTAGTCAACTGAATGGTCTTGTGTGGGTAACTCAATGCCTGGAATGATTCTCTGGAAACAGGATTTTATACAGGACTCTTAATTCAACAGAACTTCAGATTAGCCAAAGCTGTGCTTCCAGTTAAAGTTGCCTTCTCTTCTTTTTCTCTTCCTCTGTTTTCTAGGGGCTTCATGCCCAATATCTCGCAGCCTATGGGGGAAATATGGTCCTTTCCTGCAGAAATGAGCACTCGAGGTATTATATTGCTCTCAGCCAGAGGCAGGGGCAGGGGGAAACAACCCATGTTTTGATCTTTCTATTACTGCATTATGGATTTGTTTTTCTTCATACACAGATTGCATGGTTGCATGGCAGGGGGTTGTCGTTGTCTAAGCAACTTCTTTAGGATGGAATCCTATAGAGAGAAAGGAAAAAAGAATCCACTCACTTTCCTGCTTTTGTAATCTCATTCCAGAGTTTTGGCATCATCTTTCTGTGTATCTGCTGTGCTGTTTAGAGAACATTTACTCTGCCTTTGCTATCTTTATGCCCTTATGGATTCCTCTGTAGGTCATACCTCCTCCTTGGATCAAGTTAATTTCATTTGCTTTCCTCTGAACCCTTATCTCTTTGGTTAAATAGAGTGCTGAAATAGTTGACAAACTTTGAGCATCTTTAATTATCATTAGCAAATTGTTGAGAACACAGTGGACAATTGACAGTCTGGTCTTCAGAGTGCCATTAAAAGAGATTAGAAAAGACTGTTTGTGTGCGTTGTACAAATTTGTTTGTTTTCAAGCGCTGAGAGTATAATGAAAATGTCCCAGCCAGGCTTAGCTGTTGCTGTACTACCAGTCAAAGCCTGGGACATACGAGAGAGGCATCGTTGTTCTGGGTTACCCCGGACCTCTGGTTACTGAATCTGGCTCTTCTGAGCAGAAGACTTGTCAGGCAAAATGAAAGCCTGGTGCAAACTGACTGCCCTGCTGCTCCTCAAACTGCCCTAGGAATGTCTTTATGGCACTTGTAAGTGGATCATAAAGCCACTTTTATATATTGACATCGCTTAATTATATAAACCAGTAATATACAGGTTGAATATCTCAGGTGGATAAAGGTATTACCTCCAGCAAAGACCAATAAAAAATCCTTTAGTTAGGAAAAAAATAATAATAATTAAAAAAAAATGAAATTATGAGGTCTCAAACATCCTCAAGGGAAGTTTCAGTCAGAGGTAATGAGTTCTCAGCCTGTTCTCTGATGTGCAGGAGGTTAGGTCTTTTTGTCTAATATAAAAATACATTCTCATTTTCCTGTATGCAAGAACTCCTCTAAACATTTGGTGTCAGTAATGCCTTATGCCTGTGGAGTTTCCCCAGGATAAACCTCTCTAGCAACAGAGTGTGTAGAGGATGTGTGGTGAAACAGGTGTCAGAAGGATGAGGCCCTGCTGCTGGCCAAGGGTCTCCTGACTCAGTTTAAATTACTGTAGAAAGTTTTCTTGGTTATGAGAGTCAAACGAGAGAGATACTGGAAACAGCCTTCCCACTTTGTAGGAGTTCATCTGGCTTTTCCCTTTGCAGTACCAATGAGTTTCTCACAATGAATCTGTCATTTCATTTTTGTAGTCATCCATGAAAATTAGAAATATTGAAGTGGAGCTTAACAAAATATCTTAGATTTCTCACTTTGATCAAAATTCTGAGTGATTGTGTTTCAAATCAGAGAGACTTTCTCTCAGGTTTCCTTGGAAATATGCTGACCTCTAGCAAATGCTTACAAATGTACTGACCTCAAGCTTCTCAAGAGATCTGGTGGGTTTGATATGATTTCTCATAGTGTTTTGCTGACAAGATTCACAGTTGTCGTGGTTGTGTGGATATCACTGTCCAAGCTGTGCATAGGTGTATACTGTAGAATAAAGTGGAATTGGTGGGTGTCTGCAGAGGATTTCCAGCTGCTTTGGCAAAACACCCTCTAGGATCTCCAATGTTGTGTTTGCTCAGCTGAGCTGCCTGAGATGCGTTACCACAGCACATCGTATGAGACAGCCTGAATATGGAGGAGAGATGGTTCTGATTTCCCCCCATATAAAGTGCTAAGGACTGTTTTCAACAGAGATCAGCTGAGAATTTTGCAGGCCCTGCAAACCAAATGTACATCATTGCCTGGTGTTTTAAATTGCACCCGATATACTTTATAGATTAGAGGCTGAGAGTCTCCTTGCCAAAAGATGGTGTAGAGGCTAAAGTCTTACATGTGTTTATGGAAAGACTGGAGAAGTTCAGAAAGGAGAAATCCAGCCAGGGTTACAAACCAACCATTGAAAATGCCTCTCTTGGGAAGTTCTTGGGCTGAAAATAGCTGGAGACTGGAAGAATACAAGGGAGAAGTCTCATACGTCTGTGTGCTCTGTTCAGCTACTGCTGTGGCCACTTTTAAGGCTGGGCTGCTTACTCAATGAAACAAACAGGTTTTTATATAAAACTTCTTTCTATTAACCTATTTTTCTCCTTACCTTATATTCTAGTTTCAGTGAGCATTGAATTCTCAGAGGATTTGGATATGACTTGAGATGCTTCTATCCAGAGCTGAATGAATCCTTTGAAGCTGCAGACCACTGGGCATACAAGGGAATCTAGATTTGATACAAAGTTTTTGCTTCCTTAAAAAGTACTGCACTATTGCTGGAATAAAGTCTATACTTAGTGTCCCATGGATTGTGCCTACTCTCCTGTGTGGCTGTTGTGCTTTGGGCTCCAAATGAAGTCCCTGTGTGAATCCTATAGCAGACAAAGCCACTGTCCATAGCTCTGTTCTAGAAGGGCAGGAATTAACAAATGTTGAGAATCCCCTTTATCTACTTTGCCAGGATCATATTAGTTAATCCACTGATTAGACCAGATTTGAGTAGGATATGGGACTAGCTATTGCAGTGACAGAGATGAAGGCAACTTTCTCTTTGACTTGCTATGCAGGCAGTGAATTCCAGCTGAAGATCTGAGCAGCTGCTGGTCAGTGTGTGCTAGCTGTCCTCTGGGAAACCACAGCAAGAAAGATGGTAGAGGAGGAGGAATAAAATGCTGGCCTGGTGTCTTGATGAGGCAGTAACAACATGTGTGAAAAATCTTTAAGTTTTCAGTGATGGTTGATTTAGGCAGAGAAACTGTAACTATGAAAGTGAGATTCAGGGGCAGGAAGAAGGCTCAGCCAAAGCAGGTTGAGAAGTGAGTTTTTGTCCATTCCTGCAGGTCTTTAGCCCCATGGCTGCAGCATGTTTTTGCCCACACCCTGATGGAACACAGTGGCTGTTTCACGTGGCGCTGCACGTGATGCAGTTCTTCGGTCCTTCCTCCTTTTGACCTCCTAATCAATTTTTTCCACTTTCATTTGGGAAGAAAGAAAAGGTTGGGGGGGAGGGAGAAGCAATTTCCTTTTAATTGCTTGTTTGTCCTTGTCTGTTCTTCTGTCCTTTCAGATTTCTCAGAGCAGGGTTGGGGGTGTTTTGTCTCTCTTATTTTCACTAGTACTGATGGAGAAGAATGACATTTTCTGCTTGGGTAGAAACCAATCGCTTCCCCAGACCCCCTTGAAAAAGCTTAATTTGCTCAACTAGTCAGTATTCCATCTTCGTTAAAAAGTCCCAGACTGGAATTTGGATTTAATCCTTTGATTCACGTTTTTTCTTCTCTCCCTTGCCTTCCACATCCCCGCTTACACTTCCCAAGTACTCACCACCTTTTTTATTACTGTGCACTCAAGTTACCCTTAGCTCAGGAGGGATAAGGACAAAAAAATACCCCCAAAACAAGAGCAAATAAAAAAGCCCCTCACCAAAGTAAATAAATAAGTAGACAGAGAAAACAGGCTGCTAGTTCGTTTTCTTCTGCCTTTCCCTTAAGGCATGAGGTAATGCCAAACTATTCAGTGTGTGATGCAACTGCCTGATGGACATTCAGAGAATCCCAACAGTGGCAAAAACAGAGTTTACCCAAGTGCGAGTTGGCAGTGAGACCAAATTCTCCAACAAGAGACTATTTAAAGCCACAATGTGATGCATTTTTAACATTTTTATTCAGCACAGGATTTAATTGAGCACTGACAAACCACCTAGACATTTTTTGCCTGGGTGTTTGTGACTGGAATTGTTTGCTATCTGTGGACTGTTTCAGAGCTGTTCAGTAGTCTACTGAGAGTCTGAGGCAGGAATGACAATTTTTTCCCTTAACACTTGCTGCCTGAGATAGACCAAGAGAGGCTTTACCCTCTGGTCATGTCTTGCCTCTTCAATTTTTCTCCAGTTATCTCTTCCCAGCGACCTTTTCCCTTCTGCCAGCTTGCTCATGAAGGGTGGTGGTAAATGGGGTAGGAAGATGTACTTGCCTGTATTAGCTTCACCTAGAAATGAGAAGCTGTCATGGTGTTGCTGAAGGATGTGGAGGTATCTGTGACAGAATGAGGAATAGCCACAGTTCCTGACTCGGAGCCACCAGGATGCCTTGGCTGTGCAGATGAACTTCATGTTAACTGGCTCTCTCTGCAGCAACACAGCCACAGCACAGCTGACCTAGCAGAGCTCTACAGCTCTCCCTCAGCCTGTGCCCCTATGGATTATGCTGTTACCACAGCCACTGTAGCTATTTGATGATAGTTCCTCTATATCCATACACCGTGGTGTTCCAAGCCTCGAATGAGTGTCACTGCATACTAGAAATGTGTTACATGTACTCCTCATTGATGGGAAATTGTCATCCTCAGTCATCTGTGCATTTCTGACTTTAATGCTCACCTGACTCTTTGGAAGTCTTGAGGTTGACTTAACTTTACCAATTAAAACCCACTAGCACCTAAAGAATGTGTTGCACCAGGGTTAACTCATGTTGTTTCACAGGACTCATAA
This sequence comes from Lophotriccus pileatus, assembly GCA_035583135.1. Taxonomy (NCBI): domain Eukaryota; kingdom Metazoa; phylum Chordata; class Aves; order Passeriformes; family Tyrannidae; genus Lophotriccus; species Lophotriccus pileatus. The sequence continues at coordinate 11,190,414 of JAWWES010000011.1, forward strand.
ACTCTGCTGGGTTGGACCTTGTTGCCTGCCAAAAATTCTTACATCCTTGGACAGAAGTAGCTTTGTGCAACTCAGTGAAGGATGATGGAGTTGCACATGCAGCTGATCAGCTTTATTTCATTAGAGTTATCCAAGCAGTTGAGCCTTAGCAATATCTTTTCAGAGATGACAGCAGTGAGATGGTATTTTCATCAACTAAAGCTCCAAAGTAACCCATTTGTTTACTAGTGTGGGCTCCTGGGAATCACTGTGTTTTTTGGTGCCTCAGTTTCCCCGCACACTGAATGGCAGCAGTGATGGTTGTCCTCCTTTGTGAAGCACTCAGAAGCTGCTGATGCTGGGCAGGCTGGCACTGGTGGCTCCTAGGAGGTCACTGTGGGTACTGATGACCTGAATATATGGGACACAGGAGGAAAGTCTAAGTCATTACAGGAGGGCCCACTCACAGTAGTCTCCCTTCCATCATGACACAACTTCCAGTACTCTTTGCTTAAGTATTAATTAATAAATGAGGCAATGCAGAGGAAATTAAGTGATTGGCTTGGGTGGACTGACTGTTCTCTTGAGGCTTCTAGGCTTTTTACTTTTTTTTGCCTTTTTTTTTTCTTTTTCTTTTTCTCTTTTAGATCAAGGCAACGTGTTAAACGTGGTGACTGTGTTGACACTGCACAATATAGAACCACCCGCTCCCGAGTCGGGTCCTTTTGCTGCCTTTGCATTGGAAGTCACTGCAGAAACATGTTGCTGGGACATGGCACTTGATGCCATCTCGTTGCATGGCAGGAGTCCAGGCCAGCACCCGGGAGTGAGTCAATGTATGAGATTAATTTAATCCTCTCTCGGAATCCTCTGATGGGGAGGGGAAGGACAATGACCCAGTGCCAGCATTTATTTTGTCCACAAGTTCAGTTTGAATAGGGAGGAGAAGGTGGTGGTGGTGAGGAAAGGAGGGGAAAAAAACCTTCCTGGAGTACATTGGGTCTGGAGCAGTGCCAAGCCTGGGGGGGTGGCTTGCAAATGGAGGGTGAAGAAAAGGGGGAAAAAGAGTGGAATGATGATTAGAAATCACAAATGAAAGAATCTCGAAGAGGGGGGAGAAGAAAAAACGACAAAAACAATTCTCTGCTTCTCTGAATATGTGTAAGGAGGAAAGAAATTCTTTGCCTTTCTAAGGGCCCTATTCATTAGCAGATGCACTTGCTCTGCTGCCAAGGGAAAAGGAGCACCCTGAACAGTCTCCTTGGGAGGCACCTACTGGCTCAGTCTTGGTGTGAGAAAATACTGTCTCTCCTCTGCTGAAGCTTCTCTTGTGCCCCTGTTTGTTACAGGGCTCTTTGGTCTTTATCTCCTGTCTCAACCACACCCTCACTGCCTCTCTAAGGTGGATGCATACATCTGTAGGCATTGCAGAGATCACTAACAGCTTCTGCAGCCTGCTTAGCAATGCAGAATCACAGCATGCAAGAGGATGCCTTCTAATGCCTCACCTCTAGGTATTGCTGTCAGTGTGGAGCTACTCCACACGGACTGGATCACTTGTGAAATCACCAAAGTGTAGGATCCAAGTTCAGGTGGGACTGCACATTCTGTGAGCAGTCCTGGGTGTCTGGGCTGTTTGAATGCCTACATGGCCAATAACCCACAAGCCTGCACTGTGTACCTGGGCTCACTCAGCTGAGCACTGACTGGAATACCCACCCTTGCTCCAGCAGGACCAGGGACAGGCCGGGCTGGGTGTCCCAAGGCTCAGTCTGGTACCAGATCATCTGGGCTCAGCTCTTTTTTGCTCTGCAGATACCCTGAATGTGAGCAAATATCAAGCAATGAAGCAGCGGTGCCCCTGGGAGGAAGCAGGGTGCAGGGCATGGGTGCTATTCACAGCAGACTTTGGAGGGAGTTTAAGAGGCTGCTTTACAAGGGGGCTGCTTGTGGCCCTGTCTCTGATGCAAGGAGCTTGTTTAAGAGCCAGGAGACATCTCCCCCAGTCTCCCTTCTCCCATGGAGCTATTTGCTGTGTATTCACTTGCCTTCCTTTTCTGCAGGACAACTGAGGATTGTCCTGTACACAAGCCCCCAGGGGCACAGAAGAGGCTAAGAGCCTTCTAGGCTTAACAGCAGTTTATTTTTCCCCTTTATGTATACTTCCAGCTATTCCAAGTCCTTTTAAAATAGACAAGAGCATTACGTGTATCCTGCTTCCTCCTTTATGCAAAAAGCAGCTTTTAAATCGAATTGCTTTCCCTGGCAGGCATCAGTGCAGAACCTCAGTGCTGTTACGTCCTCTCACTGCCTGTGTCCCCTGGGAAGGCTCCCGGCTTTCCTGCCCTGTCCGTGCGCCGAGAGCCCCATCTCGCGGCGCCTCCAGGCGGGACGCGCTGAGCTCAGCCGCAGCCTCCGGAGGGGATTCCCGGGAGCCAGGGGGCTTCAAGGGATCAACGTTTTACCTTGCGCGATCTTAGGAGAGAATGATCAAGTCTGGCAGTCCCGGGGAAAGAAACCCCTTAAGGAGCTATGAGGGCAGAGCCTTGAACCCCTGCAGCAGCACAGGAAGGAGGGAGTCCTTTTCATAGTGTATAAATTCTCTCCTGGCTTTATTCTTTTTCTCCCAGTAAAATACACCCCATTTTCTGTGAAAACGTTGTAAGTAAAGACAAAAATTAATAGAAAAATATATTAGCTAGGAAGACTATTGGGTAAAGGTAAAATACATGCTAGGCACAGGTGTGTAACCCCAGGGGAAGTGCAGATCTCTGTGTGTGTGTGTTTTGTTTTTTTTTTTTTTTTTTTCTTTAAACCAGATGTGATGTTTGGACCCCAATTCAAATCTGGATCTGAATTTCCTCACAGATCAGATTTCTTCTGTTCTGGGACCCCATTTTAATTTGTAGACAGTTAAAGAGGCAGAAACATATGTTTCCTGGAAGCAGCCTGTGTGATGCTGGATCACTAAATATCTACAGAAGTGACTGAAATACCACATGTGAGTGCCAGTGGACACAGTAACAGTTGTGGGAAAACTGATACCTTCTTACTGGAGTGATACAAACTGTAATTGTTTAATCCAGTAGGGCAGAATAAGAGTATTTGAAAGCTGGGAGTGTAACTGATAATAGTCCCTGTTTCCTATTGTTCTCACCTCCGTGTGCTATTAGACAAGCATGCTTAATACATTAATTTTTTGCCTGTTCTTTTAAATTACTTTTGACTACATTTTACCCCATCACCTGGTCTCTGAGAAAGCGTCCGAGCTGCAGTGGGACAAGGGATCTGTTTAGTGGGAGAGCTGTCTGATGGAAGGGTAGTCTCTCCTGCTCTCACCAGCCCCTGCTGTGTTCCTTCTGATTCTTACTCTTCACTGTAAGTACTATGTATTTCCAGCTGATGTCATTTGGGAATCAGTACTGCAGGAGCCATGTAATCCCAAAGAGGTTGTAGAGAGTTTGCTGTTAGCAGAAGTTCAGGTGCACTTGCCCATCAAAAGTCAAACTGAGAGCCCTTGAATCACCATCCCCCAGCCGATGGCACCATGTGCTGTAACACTTAAATGCAGCACATCCTAGCGTGACAATAGAAGATTCAGTTATCCTGGGGTTTCAATTGCTTCACAGGAAGCTTTTGGGAAAGAATAATTCCATCAATTCTAGAGTTTAATTCCTCTGTATATTTTTCTAAAGTGATCTCAGATTATAACCCTGAAAGTAGAAATCCAGAGGGGGAAGATTTCTGTGCAGTTCCATGTTGGAGTATGTGTACGTGAAAGGGGTGAAGAGAGGATTCTATGCGGCTTACAATGCTCTGCTGTCTGCTGGGAGCTGCCTGGGTTAAATATAAGTTTAAATTTTGTGAGATGTTATTGGTACTCAAACCTGAATCATTGTTCTTGTAACTTTCTTGTGTAGAAAAAACATACTTCAGGCATCATTCTGCTTTACATTTACCTGACTGCAAGACTGACTAATGTTAAGATATGGATCAGAATTTAACAGAATTTTACAACTCTTCTCAGACTATGTGCTTATCTTCATTTTACATCCATATAACTGCTGAAGCAAAATTCCAGGCAGCAAGGAATTGAGGTCAGTGTAAACACATAGGGTTGTCTGGGGGACCGTTTCCAGAAGCAGCCTTTATACATAGTCAGTGTAAAATCCTGCACAAAAATCAGGCAGTAATTTAGTAAACTGTTAGTTTATCTATGATAAGATAACAGCCAGCTCACATAAGGGGAACTGAAGTAGGAGCATACATGCATTGTTTGTTAAGGCAGAGCAACAGTCAGCATTGGAAGTGTCCTTTGGGAAGGACACTGTGGCTTTAACACTGCAAGCAACACTTTGGACTTTAGAAATAAATCTAATTGGGGACTGGTTAAATATCAATCCCTCTTTTCCTGCTGCCTTCTTAGACAGTCTACTAAAGAGTGAAATTATAGTTATAGCTGTGAGTAACTTGGCCTTCTCTTTGCATGGCAATAGTCTATTGTAATGTGTCTCACTTCTTTCAGATTCAATGACACAAAGCATAACCCTTTCTTGGCGTGTTATGCACCTGCAGACCTTCTAATCTAACACCATAATAAAGACTTTTCCTCCATCCAGCTCCAGTGAATGATGGGCTATGAGTGCTGGGACTGGATGTAGATGCTTTGTTGCATATTTAGTTCATGAATGTGCAACACATTACTGTTGCAACCAGTATCTTCTATTGCTGTAATTATAGTTAGGTTGTTACAGTGACTTACTACAAACCTGGTCAAGCTACAAATGAGTGTACAACTCCTTTATTGAAGAAGTCTTTGGATAAAGGTTCCTTGAAGTTCATAAATCAACAAATTCTGGTTTTAGGGGTTTGGTTGTGGTAGTGTCATTTTTTTGGTTGTTGTTTTATTTTGTGTTTTGTTTTTTGTTTGTTTGTCTTTTTTGAAACAAAGTCTTTCCTATATGTTTAGCTAAATTCTAATGCTCATTCAATGTTTATTTACCAAGGTGCTTTTGCTGGGATTTCTTTAAAGCTGGCAGTGGACTTTGTTCATATTTCTGCTCTAGTCAGCTCCAAAGAATGCCATCCCCACGGCAGCAGCAACAGTGCATTCCTGTGTGTGTATACACGTGCTTTACCAGGTTCTGTCTCCTCTGATGCACCATTTTGTAGCTTAGCCTCACACCTCAGCCTCTCACACATATAGCAATTAGCAGAGGGTTATGTCACCCTGGGTAGGACAGTCTGTTGCAGATCACAGGGAAGATCCACCTTTGTGGCTATGAAGTTTTTCTTATGTGTCAGAAACACTTGTGGGGAAATTCTGGCCCAGATGAACAATAGTGGGAGTTTTGCCATTGACGTCAGTGAAGCAGTGATTTCACCCAAGGCCCCTAACGAGATGCGATGGACACAAACCAGGACTCTAGAACAGGCTGTTCTGTATCCCATTACTCGCCTCCCACGCCAGTCCCTCTCCCTGCACAGCACACAGCAGAACCTCGGGATCTTCCACAACCCGTCCGGACACAGCACGTCCTTGCTGGAAATGGGAGGTGATGGCAACACCTTGTCTAAGGGACACCCCTTGGTGTCCTCATGTGCTGGCTCTGTCCTTGCTCAGGCTTCTGTATCCTACAGACCCCTCTGTACCACGCTCTGCAGCTTTCCTGGTGCTCCCTCTGGGAAGCCCAGCTGCTGGCTCAGGCTGGGACAGTGTTTATATTCCTTCCTCTTTCACTGCAAAAGCTGCTTAGACAACCAACACAGCTCCGTGCCTTCCTAGCCAAAAAGGCACAAGCATTTATTGGAAAAGCAGGTCACTGAGGAGTGTTTATAAGGGCTCAGATTGATTCCCAGAGGTTATAAAGCCCTTCCTAAAGCTCATTAAGAACCTGCTGCACAAAGGGAGTTGCAGCTCTTTGAGGAATCGCCTCAGAACTGTCACAAGGCAGCTTAATGTGAACTGTCGTGTATTATTTAGGCTCATGAGTGATGGAAGAAGAGAAGATCTGAAATGGGAAAGGGTATTAAGCTGAGGGAAACCATGTCCTGGGCTTTTGGCTGTTAATGGGCTTAAGCATATATAATTTGAATGGCAGGCTGTGAGGCTGTGTTAGATCTATAGGCTACTTAAAAATGGCAGCATCTTAATAATTTAAGAGAGTTTCAGTATCAATACATGTGAAGTGATCAGAAATAGGCTGATGTAATTCCAGGAGCCTTCCACTGTGTGGCTGAACTGTCTGCAGGAGGAAAGGATGTGGGACATTCTTAAAAACTGGAAAACATCTAGAATGAATAAATTGTGAGGAGATTTTCAATGGGTATTGAATCAGCACACACATATATTTTAGCAAACATTTATTTTTCTGTTCTGTTTTCAGATTTATGTGATTGATTTCAAATTTATTAGGGGTTGAAAAATTATCACAGGAAGAAAAAACATGATTTCTTTGATGCAGACCATCGGTTTGATTTAACGTCTGTTATTGTGAGTGATAGTGTTTGCTCCCTACGGCTCCTACACACACAGGCAAACATAGAATTATGTGGTAGACATGCTAAATGTTTATTAGTTTTTCCAGGCTAACCACAAAGTGAAAATTAAAACCAGAAGTGGAATAAACTCTTGTTCTTCAGGCTTTCCTTTGACTAATGGAAGGAAATGTCTCTGGGCTGGTTAGTGATTCACTGTCCACAACAGAGGCCTCTATCCCAGCCTGCTAGTCATGGTTGGAATTAGCTGTTGAACTGATCAGATCTGGCAGTTCCTGCTTTCCTTACCAAAAGGTGCCAACACAAAGTAATTAATTGTCCATGTGCTCTCAGCTCTGGTTGCAGCTCCTTCCCCACCACATAGAGATAGCAGGAATGCACTTCAGGGCTCCCAGATCACCATTCTGTCCCACCCTGCAGAAAGCTGGGACAGTCCCTCATGAGCTTCCTCCCAAAGCTGCTGCTCAGGCTGCAAAATCTACCTTTGCTTCTGCACATCTGTGCATGCAGCTGTAACACCTAAATCTTCAAAGGGGTAGTGAGAGTGAAAGAGGTTCCTCAGCTTCAGGAACTGTTTAGATAACTTGGATAGTTCTCTTTGCTGCTTTGGGATCTCTGACGTATAGCTTCTTGCTGGATGCTCCTACCACCTCTGGTCAGAGGGAAGTGGTGCATGTGCACCCAGGTACAGACACTGCCACTTTGCAACAGTAATACTTTGTGTTGCATGCAAAATCTTTTTCTTCCTTAAGAGGCAGTGTGCCTCAGATTTCATTTAATAAAGTCAGAACAATGCATCTCAAAAGGATCAAGAGCCTAATGGAAAAATCAGTCTTGGAAAACATTTATGTGGAAAGGGTTATTATCACCCTGGAGGGTTGGCATTGCTTTGCTTATGAGATCTGCTAGTGATTGAGAGTGATGGAGCACTTCATCAGATCAGCAAGATTAGCATCTGAAAGGTTTAGATTTCCTCCTCTGCTTGTAGGTGAAAGGCAGAGGAAAGAATCTGTCTAAGGAGGGAACAGCAAGTTGAGAATTTGCTGCTTGCCAGCATCAGCTCTGAGAGGGATTTGACCAAAGTGAAGGAAGACTGGCACTGGCAGATGTCAGCTTTGCACTGGAGAGAGCAGAATTAATTAGAGAGACAGATCCAGCCTTGCAAAAATCATACCTCTGCTGTCATGTACACCAAATAACCCCAAAGAACGTGGTTTGTCTCTGTAATAGTGACTTACAGGGCCAAATAACACTACTCCAAACCTTTGGCTAACAGCCATGGAATCATCTTTAAGCAGATGCTGTCAACATGAAAAATCATTCTATATTTTAGTTTGAAGGTGTATAACTATATTAACATTCTTAACCTGTATTACTAAAATAAACCCTTTCCCCTTTTTTTTTAGTTTTTTTCCCAGGGAGTCTTACTGGTCTTTGCCATCTCTGTAGTTTACTTGCCTCAACACAATTTCATTTCCAAATTTGAGTAATCAACTCCCCTTTGGTCCACAAGCCTTTTTAATGACAGCAGCAGTAAAAGGAAAAATGACAAATCTGTTGCTGTTTGAATTAATGTTGGACCAGAGGTACATTTGGGGACACTTTCTCCCAACCTGACCATTTTCAGCTTTCCATATGGTAGATCTTTTCAGCTGAATCACTACAGCACTCTGTTTCTGTTGTTTTAGTACCTGCTAAGGTGACCAATTACCATGCCTCTCTGTGTTTTATTCTAAATTACTGGATAGTCATTGCTGAGTTTGTGGTATCATTTTGGCTAGAATATAAATGAGCTGTTGTGTGGGACTATCTTACGCACTGTTTTTCCCCTTGTTAAATTGAATTCCTCAGTGTGACTTAATTTGGTTCTTGCCTCACAAGTTTGCAGTCTAAAATAAGACAAGCCAAAAATAAAAAGAAAAGCAAATGAAAACAGAAACTCTGTTAACTGTTCCTGAAATGTTTGAACACAGTCCTTGGCCTTTTTTCTCTCTATCAGTAGGGATGATTTTTTGCTATTAACTACACCTGCACACTGCCTGGTGCATGTTACATCTACCAGCACTTTGCCTTTGTGTTTCTTAAGACAGCAGAGGCACTGGAACCTTTCTTCTTTCTTTTTTGATGGTAAGCTGTGTTCTACTTGTGATATTATGATGAAAGGTAAAGTGTGTCTATGTTTCTGGTCAATACAGACCTGAATTGCTGTTCTGTCCCCTGGGCAGGGTCCTTATCCCTGGATTTCACAGGGAACAAGTACCTGCAAGTGAATAGCCCAGCAGCCTGGAGGGTTAACGAATGTGTGCAGAACACGGCAAGATCTGTAGATGTAAAGCACTGTAGATTTCCTATGACTCCATTTGGCTACAGCTCTGTGGGATTCAGTTCTTGGCTCTGATTCCCCTTACTGTATTCACAGTCCCCTTTTTTCAGTTTGCACATTTCTTCACTGTATGGAGGAGCTGGAGTTAGTGCTGGACTGAGCTGGTCCATTACCACTTACCTGATCTTATCCCTTTGCTGTGCAGCCCAAAGTTAGGAATTCCCTTTCTGAGAAAGGTGTTCAGGGACTCCACTTGGAGACTCAGGTTGGCTCTGTCTGGCTCCAGAGGCTGCTCATGTATCACTGTTTTGGGAAAAACTTTGTTTTTCTCCACCACATGTAGCTTCTTCTTGTGCCTGTTGTGTCAACTTAAACTCTTCCTGTTGGTCACAATAATCCCCCCTTGTTCTCCATATCCTTTATTTCCTGTGGTTCTTGTGTAGGGCATTCCCTGTGCTGTCACACTTGGGTTAATTCATGGCAGAGCTCTACTGTCTCTCACCTGCTGCTGAGGAAGCTCTGATGATCTGAGGTGGGGGCAATGCTCCCAAGATCCTTGGCTGCAGCAAGGCCAGCGTCTTGGAGGCCTAGAACCTCCTTCCACACCACTGGAAAGAAGCGGAGTCTTGTTGGAAGTTCGGAGTGAAACCCTGTCCTGGCTTTCTTCCCATGGGGGTGGTAAAAAGACATTGTGTACAGGCACTCCCCATTCCAAGCACAGGCATTTCTGCAGAAAATGAGACCTGCCTCAGAGTTTGACATGTTTGACTATTACTACAGTTTTCATCTATCAAAAAAAAAAAAATTTCTTTTCTCAGCTATTTTGCTTAAAGAATTGCTATATTTAAATTTAAAAGACTTTCATATCTTAGGAGAATCTCTTTTGAGTCTATTTTCTTACTAAACTACCAGATCTAGCGAGAAAGCTATCAGGTAAAGAGCATTTTAAAAAACCTAAACACAACAAACAAAAAAGCAAGGCAGAGCTTTGAGCTATTCAAAGCACTCACAAGCACCCATTTCTTTGGCATCAATTCAGGTAATTGTTGTGACATGCTGGTGACTTACAGTGAAAAAATCCAGGTCTGAGAGCGAGTGTGATTAGATAAATGTGTGTTTATGATGGGAACAGACCTTGTTAACAGCATGTGGCATTTATGTTCCCCTTAGATCACTGGTTTATGATCAGAAGCTCTCCAGTGAGAAACACAACTGCAGTTTTTCAGTAAGCACCTGGCAACACATAGTTTCAGTGACTTTTTCTGGCTCTGCTGCACGCTGTGTGTTTTCTTTTGGGCATCTCAGTTGGTCTCTCAGTGGTCCATTTTGCATAAAGCTGGGATCTCTGTTCTCTTTTATTAGCCTCTGGAAGGATCTGGTGAGGCTGGAGTGGATTCTTCAGTGTGAAAGAGCAAAGTGTATGTGCAAATAGCTGTCCTGTGTCTGCAATTCCCAGCAAAGATTTCCTATGGAAAGGCAAAAAAGCTCAGGTATAAACTGGCTGAAGGGTCTGGGATCTGCAGCACTGGAAGCATTTGTCTGGATGGGGTTGATCTCCTAGGATTCCTCCTGGCCTTTGTTTAATCTTGGTTTCTGTGGAATGAAGACAAATAGTGATAAGCATAATGATGCCATGCCCTCAGAGTTTTTTTTACCATTACCATGGAACAGTTCATTGGTGGATTGCCTTGAAATATGGGGCTTTCTCCTTGTAAACTGAACCCATCACAGGTTATTTACCATCATTAGTTTTTTTATGCTTATTTGAGACTTCTTTCAGTCACAGGTAAAGCCACAGACGTAAGAACTCTATACTGCTACAAGCTTCTTTGCAGCTTAATACTATTCATATCCTGGAGGCAATATCTACCTTTAATAACAAAATACCTGAAATCAGTGAAATGCAAGCAGCAATTTTAGTTACTACAGAAGAAAATATTAATGAACAGCCCATGAACTCCCAAATCTTTCATTAAAGTTTTGGATAAAGATTTATGTGCATCCTCTTTTTGACTGAATGTGCCCCCACCCTGACTGCGGCAAGAAAATCAGGTACTCTCAGTGGAGAACTTTTGGTAGGCTAAACTCATTATTGCCATAGTAGCTGATCGATCCAGAATATAGTTACAGTTGTCCTCATCACTAGACAGAGACAACGTGAGAAGGTTGTAACTCAGCAAGACCCAAGAGAGTCTTTAACTACTTGTTGTCACTCTGGTTTTGACCATAGACTCTCTTGTTCTTAAAGTATTTTTAAATTATGATTACTTTTTTTTTTCCTCCAAGAGTTAGTTTATAGTTTCTGTTTTGCAGCCATTGTGATGAAATTGCTGGAGTACATAATAATTTCATATTTTCTGCATCAGAACTTCTATCTCAAGACACTCAGCTATGTTTCTGTCTTGGTATTATATCACACCACCATGTTTGTATTGGTGCAAACTCTAGCAGTGTGGATGAGGTCTCTACCACACAATCTATGACAGTAAATAAATATGACTATTAAAAAAGTGTGAAAGCTTGATTAAGAATAATATCTGAAATACAATCAGTATTGCCCTGTGTTTAGTTATGCAACTGTCAGGGCTGTTCTTGTTCCTTTCAGCTTTGGTACAATCAGTTCCCTATATGTTATCCAACAGATTTTACAGGATTATAGGGAGTTTTAGTATCAATAGAGAACATCTGGCTTTCTGACATGTCTGCATGAAGTCAGATTTATTCTGCAATTCAGGACCATCATTATATTATTTGTTTCACTATTTCACAAATGCATGTCTGTTCATCCTCAGTAATTCTGCAGGGATATGCGTTGGTTTTGCTGTGTTTTTCAAGTCGCTGTGGTTACAAGGAGATACTCCACTTATTATTTTCCATGTGCCAGATCTGTGCCCTGGCTATTGGCCCAATTCTATGAGGTATTTAATATCTCCTGAAAGTGTCAGAGTGCTGTCAACTCATACATAAAAGTTACTGAGGGCATGTAGTCAACTTCAGTGATAGTATGTCTATTAACAGTCATGGAAGATTGCCAGTTTGATGCTTGTCTCTGGCTGCAGGTGATGCAAGTGATGCAAGTATCAGCCTGACCAAGAACAAGATGTGAGAGAAATTAGATGCCGTTGTCCTCTCTAACGAAAGAAACAGAGGGAAATCAGCTTCTACTTTAATATTTAGAGGTTCTCTGTTTTTCTAGGCCATGTTCCATAACCTGTACTTTTGGCAGAATACCTGAAAGGGTAAATTGAGTAGGATCTCTGCAGTTAGAGCACACTTTAAACCCCGTGGTAGGCTCCTCTGTTGTCTTTGACTCTTTGGCCCCAGAATCAGGTGTAGTAGCTGCTCTGGGCATGTAGAAGGTGTAAAGTGGAAGAGGTACTTGGACAAGTTGCCCCATTTCCTTCTGCTGCAGTTGAAGTAAAGTTTCTTATTCCCCTTCTGCAATACTAGTGTTCGTGTGCTTTTACAGACATGGGTCCTTTCTCAGGGTTCACTACTGTAAACTGTGTGGCAGAGCTTCCTGGGGATTAAAATATGCCATACCCAGGCACACAGAAAACTGTGTCAACAGAGAACTATTCTACAGAAAATGACACCAATTTCACTATGTCCTGACAGCCACTCCATGCCTACCGCTCAGGATAACAGTTTGCTGCAAGACCCACCAGCTTTGCCCATGGTCAAATTAGCTAAAGCATGTTCTGATGCTGCCTGCAGAGTGTTATTCTGTCAGTATTGCTGCCCCTTCCTAGCAAAGGCTGAGGGCTGACTCAAACCAGTTTGCACTGAGCACGTGTTTGCTGGGCTACAGCAAACTGGGGAGCAGTATGGGGGGATGCTGGAACTGGCAGATGCTGGGAATCCTACCCTCACTGTTTCTATTTTTCTGCAAGATTTGTGGAAACTTATGTTCAGATTTTTGGAAAACTCAACAGTGATGGCAGTTTTTTTTTTTCTGTGGAGTAGTGCTGGATTTCACTGGTAGCCCTTGGGCGCTAAGTTGCTGAGACTGCTAAGGAATATGCAGAAATACTGAGGGGTAGAATAGCATTTAGAGTGGCACCAGACAATTAATGGCCTCACATAACTTTGTGTTGTGATGAAAGCATCTGACCTCTGATGTAATTCACAGTTCTCTTAGTGCTTGACATAGAGCTCAAACTCACTCCTGCTTAGATGTGCATGTGCTATGGAATGAGCACTGTCATAGGTCACTAGAGCTCTCAGAATTCATTTCTTTCCACTGATCACTTACCTGTGCAGAACAGCTTTATGCTGCAAGGTGGAATAATGATTCTCAGTTGTGTAAAACTCTACAATATTTCCCTTTCAAGAGATTGCTTAAGTGCTTTGATGCCATGGAAAATCCTGTCACAGGGAAGTTTGGGCTTGCACAAGAATTGCCAGACAGAGGTACTATTTACTCTGTACACCACAGCCTGCAATATATTTATTTTTGAAGTCCCAGAAACCCTGCAGTGAACAACCGTGGAATTAGTTATGCACAGATGAAAATTATTTTCGGTAAGATGTTAATTTCTAAAAGTATCCTCTCCAAGCTTTGTTACTGCAAATCCGCTATTAATTATCATTAGTACAGATCCAATGCTTCCAGGAGCTGTTTAAATGAATGATACTTTAAAAACTCTTATGGAGGAGCAATTAGAGAAATACTGGTTTTCTAATAAAAGGATACACCTGAAAGTTATTTTTCATTATCAAGTGAGGGGAGGGGAATGTGGGCTTGGCATCTGAGATTCTGGAAAACTGTTAATTGTTTTTACTCTGTTGTGCTTTGGGCTTCTTTTGTAACTGTTGGGAAATTTCTTGGATTTGGATAAATGCTCGCATTGCTGTGACTCAACAAATTAGTGCATGTCACTAATTCAGTGATCATTAGTCATGATCACTGTCTGGATGCAGCTCTCCCTTCATGTAAGGTCATGTTACCTTAGTGGAGCTTCCTTTATTGCATGCTAAGCTAACTCTGACACGTGCACAGAGGTGGCTCGTCCCGATTGGGTGGATGGTAACTTACTGGTGCCTCTGTTCTCTCTCTGTGAAAAGCACTTTGAGCATAAGTTCACCTTTCCCACACCACATGGCAGGAGGCAGATGCAGGAGGGCCAGCCTGGACATAAGCCAAGGGTTTTCCCTGCATGGCTTGTGTCTCTCTCTATGAATCAGTTGAACTTCTGACTGTATGGAGAGTGAGTTGTAGCTGTGTGGGTAATCACACAACTTGGCCTTGAGTGGGGAATCCTTGCCTCAGTTTCCTCAGTTTTCCACCTCTGAATTGGGAAAGGTCACACGTCCCCAGCAAGCAGATGAATTGTGATAAGTGCTTAAAACAACAAGCTCAGAGAACGGCTAATTGAACTTTGATATTGCTGTGAAAAATCCATCCCATACCCATTGTTGGCTCAAAGGCTGAGAAGCAGGTCAGAATCACTCATGGAGGAATTTGAATGAAAAGTAGAGTTCTGGGCTTTTCTTTTTTATTTACTTGTTTGTTTGTTTGTTTTGGTGTAGGGAGGTGGGGGTTGGTTTTGGTGGTTTTTTTTTTTTTTTCCTTTCCCCTGATTCTGCTTAACTAACATTCTGGTTTTTCACAGACACTGACCAACACCAACAACTGGCACATAGTGATAATTTTATTCAGAAATGAAGGTGAATGCTTTAAAAAGAGAGTGCTGGCTGCCAGGGAAGAGTAGAGCAGAACCTGGATTTAAGAAAGAATTGGCTGTATTTCTATCTAGTTTGGTGTGTTTTATTGCCAGGCTCACTTGGAGAAAGCATTGGGTTGGGAAACAGAAGTCCTGAACTGTATCCTTGGTGACTGTTCCAGATCAGGTAGATGATCTTAGATCACATCCCTCTCCATCCATTTCTGGTAGGTAATTACATCCCACTGTTGTGAAGTGCAGTGAGACTTTCCAGCAAGAGCTAGGTGTTATTATTGCCTTTATAGCAAACATACCATGCACTCTGCTTAGCATCATAGGTGCTCCAGTTCCAAAGGCCTGGAGCTCTTCATGGACTGGACATAAAAATTACTCGGTCACAACTGTCATTGCTTACCTCCCAGTTCAACCTGATTTCATAGGTATTTGTATGGGAAAGAATGGGCTGGGCTTAAGTGATACACAAGTTAGCTGAGATCATGTCTGGGTAAGGCACATGTTGAATAAAGATCACCAGTCTCAAGTTTGGTTTCCTTAGTGATTCCACAAATAGCAAAAGCAAGCCAAAGAAGATTGCACGGGAGTGTTAAATCTGCTCTCTCTGGTCAGGAGGATATGAATCTGTCCAGTTTGGCAGGTGTAGTTTCAGAAAAGCATTAAACATGACCCTGGGAAGAGAGTAGCACAGATGGTCCAGCTACCACTGAATCCCCTGAGCCTGGGGCCTCTTACTCTAGGAGTATTCCTGTGTCCTTGAGATTTTGAGATAAACAGGGGAGCTTGTTGTGATTTGTGTTCTCTGCATTCACGTAAGAGAAATGGAAAAATAGCACTTTTGAAACTCCAGAGTGAAATGAGAAATATACAGGAATTAAGGCATGGTTAGATGGGGCTGGTGTAAGTCTTCAAGAGGTTGCAATACAGTGATATGAGCAACTGTTATTACAGTACAGTTTTTATGAAATTTTTGTTGTTGATGATGGTAAACTCTATTCAAAATTTCCTCTCTTTAGTTGAGAATATAAGACATACTTTCAATGAACATGGCCTTTTTATTGCTTTGCATTCTAAGCAAGTATCTTGATCAAGAGACATTACTGCTGGGATAGCCACTTAGGTATGGGAAGCATGACATGGAGTTGACAAAAATGGTAAAATAGTGACTTCAGATAATTCCAAGGCTGGCAAGTTTAAAGTGCATTTCTATCCATTTCAAGGTGATTACCTAGAAACAGAAAGAAAAAGAGAGACAGAACTTAAACACATAGGGACAAAACAGATCACTCCCCTAAAAAATCCTTATTAAAACACCCCCAAGTATTGGAGGATGCTACCAAGGAGCTGGATGGGCTAGTGTGTACCATGCTGAGCACCAAGTTAGAAAGACCTGAGCTAGCTCTGCACAAACTGTTGTACCTGTATCATACAGCACAGTGTCACACAGAGCTTGGAGCTGATGTGCTATTCCACATTCAGGGGCATGTGCTGTAGAATTGTGTCAGCCCCATGTGGAAGTGCCCTCAACATGCTAGAGCACTTCTCCCTGATATGAATGGAGGTAGAGACAGTTCTCACCAGCAGAGTGTGGGCAATGCAAGTAACTGAGCTTGTTTGGGTGAAAGTCAACAGCATGTGGTGAGCTGAGCTGTGCAGAGCTAAGGGGTAAAACTGTGAGATCTTCAAGAATAAATTCTGTACACAGAACCCAGAAATGATTTAGCAGTGTCCATGATGAGACTGGGGTCTTGTCAGTTAGGTCAGATGGGAGTGAGCCTGATTTCATCCCAATTTATAACAGCACAGAGGGGAGAGCAACACTGGACAGCAACACCTGTGACCCAGGCTGATCTATCACTTACATCACACCATTCTTGTGTTCTCATGTTCTTTGTAGCTCATCATAGTTTATTCTTGGTGGATATATTAATCATCTCTTCTTTGTGAGACTAATGAACCTATTACCAGAAATTCTGACAATGATTTGGGAAAATCAGTGAAGGAAAGAAAGGCTGTCAGCACTTGGTATGCTTTGCAAGTACTTCACCTTGGAAGGTCACTGCTAACAGAAGGAATTATTTTCCCCTTGTCAGTGGTATGGCTGGAAGCTGTTAATGTCATGCAGCACTGTGCTGCATGAAATGAGTGATGTGAAACCTGCCAAGTTTTATTCAAAGAGGTGGTGTCCATATCAGAAACCTTGCTACTCTTGTGAACTTATGTGAAGGAGTGGAAAAGGGTAGGAAAATAATTTTTGTGCAATCACTTATGTCTGGCTGGGTTTTTAGCAAATTCTCGTTTTTAAAAATTAAGTGAAACATCAGCAGTGCAGCCTTGGATGTTCAAATGTTGATGGACACAGGGTGGCTGTTCTCTGCCAATGTAAGTCCAATCCACTTGAATTAGGCAGGTGATCTGTGGAGATAGGGATGTTTTCATGTTGCTGTACAGGGAACTGGTAAAGTATCTGGAAATGGAATTGCAGTGCACAGTTAGTAAGGCTCTGGAAATTATTTGAGTGCTGGCTGGCAGTGTTTGGGCAGTTCTGTAGGTCTGAGGAAGCAACTCAGACTGTAAGTGAAAACAACCTCCCTTGTTCTTTGTCACAAAGTGTCTAGAAAATCTTACCAGAACACACTCATGCCATGTCATTGAGTGCTGCCCTGCGTCTCCTCTTCACCCGCGGTGCCTTTGAACGTGCCACAGACCATTTGGCAGGAGAAACGAGAGATACTGCAGGAATGCCCAAAGGGCTGCCCTGCCAGGCTCTCCAGTGAGCTCCTGCCAACCCAGAGAAACAGGGGACTAGAAAGCCACAGAGATCAGACCTGGAGTGAGCTGCTCAGTTCTCTTAAACAATAGAAACGGGACAATTTCCTGCAACCTGGCAGCTCAGCATCGTATTTGGATAGTCTGCTGGGCTTCCTGTACACCTGTGTATTCTCACTGAGCATCATGAAAGCATTTTGGCAAGCACCACAGGTAAAAGTTCCCTTCTGTTACTAATATTCTTTTTCCTGCATTTTAATTTAATTCCCCCCTATCATTCCTTCTTTTTCCACTGCACATTTCCCCTTGGAAGCTAAGATTGCACAAACTGATGGATATTCTTTCTCCCCAAGTGCATGTAGCCTTTTCTCTGCTGTTTGAGGAAGTTAACATTTGGGCTGAAGTGCACCTGCAATTCCCATCAATGTAGCAGAGTGAAACTGACCCACTGGTGGAGAGAAAGAAGCTCTGAACTCTCTTCCTCTGACAACAGATCTCAGGAGGAAAAGAAAAAGCCCCAGAAGATGGCAAGGAAATCTGCTTTTTATGGAGGGTGTCTGGCTGCTGATGGAGCCTGCATGTCCAAATCCTGCTCATGCAATTAAGCCTAGGCTTGCCATCAGCAGCTTTGCTCTGGAGGGGAATGCAGTGCAACTCCCCCCCCTCCCCAATTCTTTCTAGGATATTAAATCTTGTTCTGGTATCACCCATAGATATGTGACCCAGATGGATGAGCTAAAAACTTCTGCAAACAAAGCCGTACCTTGAAGCTGTACAGGCTGGGGGAAAAGGAGAATTGAGGGGATGGGAAGAGGGGAAGGAAGTGCCTTCTTGAACTTAGTTCTGATTGTGAGTGGTGGGAGGTTAGCAAGAAACTCCTGCTATGATTGTTCATCCTGATTAGCCATGCATAGGACATTTTATACCTTTGATTTGCATTTTAGGGTTTCTGCATGTACATAAACATGTTGTTTACGTAGTGAAGAAGTGTAAAACAGAGAGGAGTCTCACAAGAGGAACAGTGAACAAATGGGAAGTTTGCTGCTTAACAGTGCAATGCTGGGGTGTAATTTTGGTCCCACAGACAAGTAAAACAAATTCGGACAGAAGCTGTGCATGAAGAGCAACTGAAAAATGAAAGTTTTAAACAGTTTAAGTACCATGTTCCAGTCAAATCATTGTTAGAAAAGTGAGTCAAGTTATTTATTAAGAATAATATTCATGAGGAAATAACTGCTCTGTTTTGTCCTCATCTTTCCTAGTATACTTGTTATTTGCCAAATAATTTGGACAAGCACGTGTAAAGTGTGCTTCTGCTTTTGTTCGTGCAAGCTGTTCCTTGTCTGATGTTTGTGGCATATTCAGATGAAAGAGTATTTTCCTTCTTTCTGAAAGCAGTGACTGAAGTGCTGCAAAACCAGGGCACTGTCTGTAAGGCTCACAGAAGAACTATTTAATTTGGGTGATAAGACAAAGTCTCCAAATAAGACCATGGGTTCTGAGTGTTTTGCATACTCTGTCCTGTTAATAGATCAAGCCCTGAAAAGTTACTGGGGACAACAGGTGGTGGAGGAAGGATGTCCATACTGTGATATGCAATGCCCATCTAGGCTTTGCCTTCCAGTAAGTCTTTACCTTCTTGCTCTCTTAACAAGATTGTGAAAACCCACCTGGTTTTTAGCTATCTTGCTGGCTCTGGTTACTAAAGATAAAACCAGGGTATAGGACGAGTTTTCTCCTATCTGAATGGTGGATCTCTTTTGCTTCAGGTACTGCAGGAGCTGATTCATGGGGAAAAGGTGAAAGAGCAAAGACAGGAGATGGCAGGTATCTGATTAGGAAGTGGCCACAGAGAGTCTTTTGCAAGAGTTGCAGGATGTGGGAATTTTCAGACTGTCCACCTATGATATCTCATGTCTTGCTCTGAGAGCATGATGGCTGTGTGTGACCCTTCAGTCCCTGGTAACGCAACTTGTGGTAGTGAGACTCCAGGTAGGAGCTCACCTTCAGCCATAGTTTCTCCCAAATCTTTCTGTCATTACTACCTATTAGCATCTGTAGTGTCCTCTTCCTGCTTTAGTCATTCCCCCCAGACTGCTGACAGTGCCTCAAGATTATTACATAAAAGGGTTTTATTCTTATCCTTTCTCCATGCTGGAGGCCTGTGGGATCCAAAATACTCTTCCAGCTCCCCTTTCCGTATGCAGCTGGTAGATAGTGCTGCCTCTTTGCCCGGTGGAGAAGATCAACATCTTTCACATCACACCCAGTATCTTTTTCAAAGGATGGATCTTGGTGCTTTGTGCTGCCACACCAGCTGGGGATTGAGTTCCAGACACTCTTGCACATCTTCGTGGTGGGCAGCAGACTCAAGAACCATCTCCTCCAGCACTTACCCTCTTCTGGGCAGAATTCCAATCATACTTGCAGGAGAGTCTTAACTGTGTCAGGCAACTAGAGGATTTTGCTTTGATGTAGGAATGGTAGGTAGGAAGAGATTTGCACTAACGTAGTCTTTCTGATTGTTATATATGATGTGTGGTCATGTAGTTTGAATTTCAGCATCTCAGCAGTTCGTCTGAAAATTGAAAGTAGGCAGAAGGAGCAGAGGAGGCTGTGGCATTGAAAGGAAAATGTGAAGAACTGAATTTCAGCCTGCAAGATAGCTGGAGTCAAACTGTGTTTTTCCTTTTTCCTTTTTTCTTTTTTTTTCTTTCTTTAGAGGAGGAAATGAAAACCAGATTCCAAACTGTATTCCTCATATAAATCAGAAGTAGCTGTTAAAGCTGTAAGGGTGCAAACAGGAGCAAAACTGGGCCTTTGAAGTTCAGCGGGAATTGTGGCTAGTGAGTGCAGTCTGTTAAAGGCAGGCTTCCTGATATCTCAGGTTGCTACTCACTGTTGCATTATCCCTCTCAGCTGCAGGAACTGAAGCACCAGTGCAGTCCAGGTTTGCAGTTGCTAAGTCTGAGAATTTGCAGACCCCAGAAAAGCAGGTCCTGCAAGGAGAAAAGGAAAAAAAAAAGAAAAATTGAGAATGAAAAATAAATTTCATAGTCCAGCTGGCAATATTTCTAGGCCACAGTTGTCTTTGGCACCCCTCCACCCTCCAAGGTCTCCAATGGCTCTGAGGCCCCCACCACAAGAAAATCAAGGGTTTAAAAATACAACAATTAAAGAAAATCTTGATGTCATCTGGGTTTGGGAGTATTTGGAGGTTAGTGTTGTGTGAGTGTGTTTGCACATATGCACCCAGTTTTGTAGAAGCCTGAGCTGTTGAATGACTGAAACCATCTACCCTGGGGCAGAGGGAGGGTTCTCCTACCTGCAACTGAGAATCTGTGAATTGGTGGGGTGATAAGGCACTTTTTCCAGAAGACCCTTTAAGGTGGCAAGTCCCTCTCCTTGCTTTGTGCCAGCTTCACCCTGCTGACCTGCAAGGCCTTGGTTTCTTTGCAGGGGTAAATAGAACATGTACTGTACTCATCAGGTGGCTCAATCGCTTTGACCCGAATGATCTCTGGGAG
Organism: Lophotriccus pileatus; assembly: GCA_035583135.1. Taxonomy (NCBI): domain Eukaryota; kingdom Metazoa; phylum Chordata; class Aves; order Passeriformes; family Tyrannidae; genus Lophotriccus; species Lophotriccus pileatus. The sequence continues at coordinate 11,211,191 of JAWWES010000011.1, forward strand.
AACCAGTTCAGTTTTTGCTGCTGCTAATGGTTACAAGCAACTGATCTGTCTGTGGAAGTGCCATAAGTGAGGAAGAGTAATTTTACTATTAAAAATACCAAAATCTTCCGTATGGAAGAAAGGGTTGACTTTTTTTTTGTTTTGTTTTAATTGCTATTCATTTTTCTCATTGTGCCCTAAATATACATAGCACTGTCCAGCTGCCTGACCATAGAGCAGAATGAAATATCTGCCCCATCTATAAAGGCACAAACCTAGAAGTGCAGATGACAGACTGAAGTCTCAAATCTTTGCTCTGTTCACATATATGGATGTTTTAGCATTGGCTTAAATCAGAACAGAACCAGGATTTGGCTTATGTGAAAGGAGCATTAGTCAAATGAGCACAAGCACGAGTCAGAATTTCTGGGATGATTCCCCTTGTTCCCACTTTTTGCCTGGATTTCTTCACTGTTCTCTCCTCAATTTCCCCTATTTATCAGTGCATAATAGTCTGAGGATGTCTCACCTAATTATTAATTCAATCAAAATAATAGTACTAACTTTGTATCTACTACCATTTTGGTAAAAGTCTTTTGAAACTCCACTAGGGATGTAATTTTGCTGGCATAAAACCTGTTTGTATTGTAAGGATTATCATCTCTGTCAAGAGTCTGGCTGTCCCTGCTTATTCCTGACCGTTATGTCTACAAAAAGACATTGGCATCATTCATACTGTAGATATTCAGGTACAAAGGAGCTGCAGTCATTACTTGAATAAGTGTCTGATTTTCTAGAAAAGGGATGAGAGCAAGGAGCTTTCAATTTCCTCCACAGATTGTAGGTTGGTTTTGAGAGGTGTCCAGCTACAGAAGCTCTGCAGCCACAGCTCCAAATAAGACGAGGTCACCACTGAGGGATATTGCTGCGGTTAGTGCAGGCACCGTTGTGACCATCTAAGGACTTAAATCCATATGCATGGCTTGCTAGATAAAGCAAAGTGAGAGAAGCCACTCGGTGGATATAACTTAGTGTTATTTTTGGCTGATTTCAGCTTCCCTCTGAAATGCCATCTTTATGCTTTGTGGATGGTTTATCTGACTGTATTATTGTGGTTAGAGTGCAATACAGCGTAGTTTGTGTTAATTAATAATAGAGCAGTATGTTAGTAATTGTTGTCCCTTGATTCAAGCACAGAATCTCTATTGCTAAGATAGAAGGTTCTTTTTTCTGGACTCCAGAAGCTCTGTGTCACACTTCAGAAGTTTTATTCTCCTTTTTTTTTTTTTTTTTTTTTAGCTTTATTATTTCAAGATTCTATGGTCGCCTGCCAGGCTTCAATTATCCTTTTTTATATTTATTTGGCTTCCCATTGAAACCATCCATTCATCCAGTTTCCATAAAACCCTTAATAACTATTTTAAAGTTTTTGTTCTTGCCTCTTTCCAAACCTATAAATACTGGTTTGAAAACCCAAGCTGAATTCTCTGCAAACAATCCTCTCTACCACCTCTTTTCCTCTGATTATAGAAGGGTCCTTCACTATTTTGCTTCCCAGCATTTGCTGGTTATCAGAGGTCCACATGCCCCTTGTTTGGGGGGAAAAGGTAGTTGTGGCATATAGGTAACCTCACAAAGGATGTCTCAGAAATATGATGCTTGCAATATAAAAGGAAAATAGCAGCAGTTAAATTAGTTAGAACACACTTGCATTCCAAATGTGTCTTTTCTTCTTGCCCTAGTGCAATCCCACATTCAGCATTTTCATGCCCCTGAGTGAGGTGATTATTATGCTTGTCAACAGCTCTCAGCTTTTGTGTGACAAACATGAACCAAGCCCAACCCTCTCCAGTGAGTGCTGTTAGTGCGTGAGGAAAGCCCTGAGAGACTCACAGCTTGCTCCAGAGATCTGTCTTCAGTCTTGTGACATGTTGAGTTGACGGGTGAGAGGAGAAAGCACAGCCGTGTCAGAGGGGACTGACCTGTGCTGCTGTGTAGCTGGAGATACGGCACAGAACTGAAGCAGCAGAGAAGTTCCAGCAGAATATCAGTGTCTTGGGGAGATATGGGGTTTTTGGGGGGGATGAGAAGTCAGCCTTGTTATCTTTTTCCTTAGATTGAGACTTGGCATTGATATCTAAGACGATATCTCTTTATTGTGGGAAAGTTTTGTTCTTCTTGTCAAAAAGCAAACCCTTTTCTGCAAAACTCATCCTTAGGAGATTTATTTCTTGCTGCACTTGTACCAGTGGTGGTATGAGCTAAATCAGGATGCAGAGAACTGTCAAGGACTTCACATCAAGTCTGTCAGGAGAAGATTAGAATCAGGCTCATTCCTTTTCCTTGTGCTGTGTTGGCTCTTTGTATTGTGTAGGTGTCTGGATTCTGGGACCCAGTGGCAATGGAATTGCCTTTTGCAGAATCATTTGGGTGGAAGAAGGCTTCTGAGATCATAAAGTCCAACCTTTGACCAAGCACCAGCCTGTCAACTAGACCATAGCACCAAGAGCCACATCCAGTTGTTTCTTGAACACCTTCAGGAATGGTGACCTGCCTGGGCAGTCCATTCCAGTGTTCAACAACTCTTTCCATGAAGAAATTCCTCCTTGTGCAGCCATGGACACTAGATTTATTACAACTGACCAGGGGCAGCTCTTCATTTAACAAGTGCCCATAAATGAGGCGGATCCAGGATCACATGTCCATCTCACGTCCTTCGCAGATGTTCAGACTAACTGGTATCACAAGCAGGAGGCCAGACCTGGAGCTGTTGAACTCAATGGAAAAAAATCCATATGTCTTCAAAAGCTTTGGATCCTCACCAGAAGTAAAAGCCAATCTTCCAATGTCCTTGTTCTGCGTAGAGACTGAGTGGGGCCTCTGGCCAACAACTGAAAAACCAGGACCTAAAATTAGACCCCTAAAATACCAAGAGCAATGAGTGTTTCCAACTGATACCAAGTTAGGAAAAAGGGCCTGAAATAAACAGATTCCTCAGTAACCAAGATCCTGTTTTTGAGACAAGTGTTCATTCTCACAAATCAAAATAACAAGAAACCAAAAAGAAATAAGAATGAAAACATCAAATCAAATCCCAGCAAACCAACGATATTATCAGCTACAGCATGTCTTACTAGAATGTTTTCCAAAATTCCTCAGAGAGTACCAGCGAGCCATGAAGAGGATATTGCTCTTTTCTAAGTATTAAACTGGTATTTTTTTGGAACACACCACATTTATTCATGTGACAAATCTGTTTGTCTATTAGGTCCTGTATCTGCTGTATGATTCTTTTGTCCCTTGTGAGGTTTCTTCCTTTTTGAGGCTCATGCTATAAGATAGATAGATAGATAGATAGACAGATTGAAAGTTTTTTTTCTTGTCATCTTTTTGACTTCGTGATGGACAGTATGTTATTTGTCTTCCTTGGCAGGTGAAGTGAGGAAGCACTTCAATAAATGCTTATTGAAGTTATTAATTAGCTGCAATAAATACTTTGTCAAGAGGATAATGTTGATATCCAGGGACTATCTTGCTTTGATAGATGTGTGTACACATTGTTCAGTGCAATCCTGTTCCCTGACTAAAACTGTTGGGAGTACTGATACATGAATGTCAGAAAATATTAACAGAAATGACAGCAATCCTGAGATTAATTCCAATTTCTTTAGAAATAGTACTCAGATCTGGTTTTCAGCCCTCTAAGTTTGTGGGTTTGTTTCTTTCTGCATATGATGGAAGTGACCATGCATTTTATATTATTTTTGTCTTATTTATCCTTTAGCACTTCAGGATGAATGACTGAGCAATAAGGTATAGGAAGTCTTACAAGATGATAAGCTCTTTTTTTTTTTTTTTAATTTTATACATAATTGTTCCAGTGGCTTGAACATCTAGTATTTATTGTTATATTCAATTGCTGTATTGTCCCAGAATCCTACTTGTCAGTCAAGATCTCAAGTTGCACAACCTGAAGACAGTTTCTAATGCAGGAGGTGATGTACCTATCTGACTCTACACAAAGAGAGGAAGGACTCTTACCAGCCTGAATTGTGCAGTTTCCCCAAAGTGAGTGCATGGAACAGTGCAGGCTGCTTTGGGCATCAACAATTTTTTTTGTGTGTATGTGGAGAGAACTTAAGAGAGTGAGTGTGATTTTTGGCTTAGTTGTCATGTTTTCAAAGCAGTATAAATAAGTGAGATCCCTAAGAAGATGCACCTTGAAATCCACATGTGAGGAAGCAGGTTAAGGGCACCCTGAAATAAGCAGCAAAGCAAAAAGAAGTTGTCTCTGTGGCTGTTCAGTACCAGAAATACAAAGTCTTCTCAGTCCTGCACAGTCTGATTATTAACAAACTTTTTTCCCCCCATTCTTTCTTCTGACCATGTGAAGCTCCCATTGGGTACCACACCACCAGACTGCCCTGTCAGCTGCAGGTGGAAGAGGTAAGACAGAGCAAAGGAAACAGGATTAAGTACTCCCAGGGCAGGAGAACTTCTATACAAGGCCAAGAGAGAGTCTGATCACCCTTATGAAATGCAGCAGGAGCTTCTTTTTTTGACAAGACATCTGAACAAGGACTGGGTTTCTCCCGACGCTGCCATCCCCTGGTGTTGTGTATCCTTTCTCTGTAAATAGACAATTCACTAGTTCCTGTAACTGGGGAAAGGAAAGAGGCTGAAGCTTCCAGAAGCCCCACTGGCAACTTGCTTTGTAGTCTAATTAAGAGGGAGGTGGTCAGAAACTAGAGAGACTGGCACTGCTGCAAACCCCTAGATAGACCCTGACGTAGAAAAAGGGCTTTTTGCAACACTCCACATGGTATTTTCCATTTGTAGTTCAAGTGCAGTCACAGAGGCAATAATGACTTGTTCTGTCCAGTGTCAGTTTATGACAGAACATAAATGTAGTTTTAAAAATATATATTAGGTTTAAATGCAGCTCAAAATGTCAGCGTATTACTCTGTGGTTTTGCAACAGCAATGTTGTAATAAAATCACAGCTCTTCAGCTCCTGGAAGACAACACAGAGAATGATAATTCTCTGGTACTGAAAGTTATATTTTCCCTTCATAGCTCTGGCAGATTTCTTGAAAGCTCAGTGATATCCAGACAAAAGGAACTATTTTAAGCAAACCTGAACTCTGCCTAGAAATCCTGATGTTACCTGTGTTTGGAGCTTCTTACCTCTACTTCTAGCAATGTTTTAGTGATTGAAGGTGGTTTTCTATGTGTGTGTAAGTGGCAGGAGGTGTTATATTCCTGTTCTCCATCTCCATTGAAGAAGCATTCTGTGGCTGTATGACTACGGAGATATTCCTACTTCAAAGGTCTGTATTAACCTGGATAGTTCTGCCCAGCCTTGAGAGGTCCCCTCTTTCTCTGCTTCCTAATATCTTGGCGATTTCTACCATCTGCATCTTTTTCTCTCTCAGCAGGCAGAAGCTTTCTTTCTCCAAACAAGATGGCAGCTGCTCAAGTCTAGGGCAGTTTACACTCCCCCTCAGACTATATTAACTCTCTGTAAATGTTATGTGCTGTCTCCTGCACTTTCCCCCCCATCTGCTTCAAAAAAGGGGGAGAATTTTTCGCAGTGTGGATTTGCTACCTTCCTCTGTCCCGTTCCCTGTCCATTGTCCCTCTCCCTGAAAATGTCGCTCACCATCAGTGATTCATAATGTGCACTCTTGTGTCCATCTGGATCAGCTGCCCTCAGAACCTGGACAAGCTTAGACTAGACAGCTTACATTAATTGAGATGAAGATTTTCCCATCCATCGGCCACCTGAAGTCCTGGAGTCCAGGACAAATATTCTCTTGGGTCAGGCCTCTCATGGGGAAGGAAGGAACCCTGAAAAGCAGAAACTAAAACTTTGGTCTTCTGCTGCAGCTTGATGGAAAATGAGTTCTTTCTTGTCATCTGGTTACAAAAAGGCAAATCTGCAAGTCATGTAAGTCACATACTTACTGACTCTGATGGGAGATTGTTATTGTAGCTGCACAAAGTAGATTTCTTACAATTTATTTGTTTTTTTTTAGCAAGAAAAGTGCTAGATTGTCTCTATTTATGTTTACATACTCAAAGTGCTTTAAGCTTAACATAAGTTAACTGATGATGGCTCAGCAAAATGTAAACATCTGTGATCAGCTTGGGGTCTGATGCTCTAGGAGTCTATTAAGTCTTCAAAAGTTTCTTCCCACCTTAAGTAATGTATGAGCAGTTTTTTATTGACATCCAAGCAGATGCTGTTGTGAAGTTTTCGTAGGCATAATTTGATAGGTTTATGTGGGTCCTTTCTTTGGGGGGTGTATGAAAATTAAATACAGTAAAAGCTGGGATAAATTTCTGAAATCTTAAAGCTGGTTAATGTGAAAATAAGTTTGTTTTCACGGAGAAAGGTAACGGGTACTTTAAATCATTGCAGAAAACTTTTGAGAAAGTTATCAAAATTATTAAACTACAAAAAAAATAAAAAACAAACCTGTGAGCCTTTTCAATGATAGGAATATTTGCCTGACACAGAAGATTCCAACTCTAAGCTCCAATTTACTTTTTCCCTCTAGCTGCTTTAAGCATTCCTTCACTCTTGAACTAATTCTCTCAGGCTTTACTTTTATATCGGTCCCATTGTATAGGAAGATTGCAGCATTTCTTTCTACAACATCAGGTAGACATTTTGGAGCTCATCACCAGGGGAGCACCATACTTGAAGGATTTGTGCTAACTAAGACTTATAGTAACTCTCTTTAAAATACTTAATTAGACTGTGTTCTAAACATAAAAAGATGTCTTTTTCTGCTGTTGTCATCATTATGTACTGAGTATCAGCTTTCTTATCTGAAGGTAAGAGATCCTGTGTTGATGTTGAGTAGACCTATGCTGATTCACACTGGCTGAAGATCTGAACAAACTCAAAGTTGTATGGCATTCAGCAGGAACTTTCAATCAGAGGTCTTTTCCGTGTAATGTGGCAAGAGAGCTGTCCATTGGAAGGCACATAAGTTATTGTAAAAAGATTGGTGCAGCTCAGTTCTTCTGTCAAGGTGGGTGCTGTAGTTCATAGAACTCTTCACTCAAATGCCATGCTGTGTCTTCTGGATCCAGATGAGTCATGCATACTGGCATTTCCATCCCTAAAAAAAGGGACTTCAGCATCTTCTTCCTTTCTTCAGGGGCCTTGTCTCCTTCAAGAACATGGTGTCTCTTTGCCAGGCAGAAAAGGCAAGTCATCACAGCAGCTTTTCAGCCTGGAACCAGTCCTGGAACTGGTGAGGCTCAGACTCTGGTAACCAGGGAGCCTAAGTCATGTCTTTGCTGCTCCTAAACAAGGTGGCAGTCAGCACACCACTTTCTGACACTTCTCTGGCTTTCTGCTTGCTTTCTGCCACATGGGCGATGTCTAATGTAGCACTCACATCCTGTATGTGTTAGTGTCTGTCTGCATGCATAGGTACCCAGTTGTGCATTTTCCTTCCAGAATTTAACACATTCCCACATGCTGTCTGCCCAGAGCACTCCAAGCCTGGGGCTGTGGGAATGTGACACAGCTCAGTTTAGTTTGTGACCGAGGAAGGTTAAACTGAATCAGATTTTCCTGTTGTAAACTAAGAGTGCACAAACTTATGCTACAGTCAGCTTAATGTAAAATTAACTTGACTATGCCCAAATCCTTCAGCTGTAAAGCTGTGGGACAGGGCAGGGTCTTTCTGCTCTGTTTATACAGCTTCTTGACACGGCAGGGCTGCGACCTGTTTTAAGACCACAGTGAGTGAACTTAGCTTCTCGTTGTTCTACATCTATCATGTAAGCAGTACCGGTTTGTCATTTTCAGCTTTCTGCACAATAAGTAAAACTTATGCTGCCCCTTCAAGTCCTTGTCCTTTAGTAGAGGCAGAGGGACCTATTCGGCTCTGCAAGTAGAATTCCTGTGAAGTACAGGAGCATGGGTGTGAAGTACTAGGGCATAAAGAAGCCCAGAATTGGATATTGACCCCACATGGTGGCCATGGTCAAGGGCTGAATACACGGCAAAGAGAGGACAGTCAGAGCAATTCATTTCTTGCCTCAGGGTGGAATAGCAGACTTCCCCCACTCACATGCCTGCAAAGCCAACCCCTTTTTGAAAAGCCAATGTGATCATGTTACACAGTGTTCAAAAGTCCTCGCTGTTCCCAGAATATTTCCTTAGCTTTTTCATCCAGTGAGGGGCACAAGGGAAAGCAATTACTGCAGTGAAGGTGGAAAATGGAGGTAACGGTTCAATCTAATCACCCCCCCACCTTGGAGAAAGCTACAGCTCTCCTAACCACAGAGAAGGTGCTTAGTGCTCCAGCTCAAGGCAAATATTTCCTCATCACTCAGCAGCATTTAGACGGGATGTGCCAAAGCCAGCCAGGCCTTCTGGTGTGAGGAAAATGAGCTGCATGGAACTGTCATCAGCAGCAAGAGTCCTGGAGCTTGGACTCAGCTCTTCTCATGGTGCTTAAACAGATGACAGGCCACATTACACAGATGCAGAGATTAAAGTTAAACAGTTCTAAGTGCAGAGCTAGTGGCTGGTCTTCTTGCTAGAGTGTAGATGACACCAAATAGGAATCCCTTCCACGGGCAAGCCTGGTTGGTGAAGAAGATCCCTTTGCAGCACTGATGGATGAGGTTCCTCTACAGCTGTAGCTGCACTGAGCCACTAAATCATCATGAAGAGGGGTAGCCTTCCAACACCCATTTTCTCTTGAGATGAGTCCCTGTTCCAGTGGAATCAGGGACCAGGCTGGATTTTACACCTACCAAAGTCTTTGGGTCTAGCTGACAGAAGGGAGACGAACCAGGCCACTCTGATCTCATTCAGAGCAGATTTACCTCAGTCAAAGTTGCTGTATTGATTCTCACAGTATTGTTCCCTGTTTGCATGTGATACTGCATGCTGGATTTATGTTATGAATAGGCACAGCAATTGTTTTCCTCCAAGTGGTTGCCTTTGTAAAGCATTACTAGGTGGAAGCAGGAGTTTCTTAGGAGACATGCTGTAGCATGAAAATATTTTATCAAGATGAATGTGTGGATGGCTCCAATATGCCACAGTTTAACTGTGACCAAATTCTTACCCACATTCAGTGGGGATCTTGTGTATCATTGCAATTACCTTGCTTCAACTAGTGTAATTGAGCTGGTTTTGGCTAAGGAAGAGTTAATTTTCTTCACTGTAGCTGGTATGGGGCTATATTTTATATCTGTGCTGGAAAGGGTTAACAATTCAGGGTTGTCTTAGTTGTTGCTGGAGTCAAGACCTTTTCTGTGTCTCATCCCACTCCAGTGGTGAGGAGGCTGGGAGTGCACAAAAAGGTGTGAGGGGACACAGCCAGGACAGCTGACCCCCACTGACCCGAGGGATATTCCACAGCGTATGACGACATGCTCAGCAATAAACAGTGGAGAAGGTGGGTTGGGGGCAGCTCAGGGACTGACTGGGCATCGGCAAGTTGATGGTAAGCAGTTGTTTTTCATTTGCATCACTTGTCTTTCCTGAGACTTATTTATCTAATTTTGTTATTTTCTTTCTCATTAAAATTTATTATTATTTTATTTCAGTTATTAAACTGATCTTAGATCACCAAGTTTTTTACTTTTATGCTCCCAACTCTCTTCCCCATCCCACTGGGGGCAGGGAGTAAGAGAGTGACTGTGTGGTACTTAGTTGCTGGCTGGGTTAAACCGTAAGAGGAACGAGTAAAGTGAATGCACAGTGACAGCCTGGGTTCAGGCCTTGCTATAAAAATACTGACCTCCAGATGCTTTAAGCATTGTATAGATTTTGCCTTCAGAAATATGGTCTAAAGATTATGAAATCTTGCTTGCACTACTGTAGACAATTGCACTGTTTCAGACTGGTGTCCTGAATGTTGAACTGTTTCTGCTGGTCAGCAGTAGTTAGGTTCTTTACTTTCTCTCTGGATCCAGTCCAAGAGGTGGTATTTTATTCATGAATAAATTGCAACTTAAGTCCAATTTATGACAGAATACTTGATGTAGAGTGCTGAAAGAAAACCATCCAAGTGAGCCTTCAGGAAACTTCAGTATAAAATATTGCTTCTCTGCAGATTGGTCTATAGATTTATGTACATTGGTGCTAAACTACACTCACATACACTGACTTTTCATCGGGAATAGAGGCCATATACCAGGTGTGGGTACCCCATATGCAATTTTCCAGGTATGTTTTAATTTTTAAGGCCCTAAGAAGTTATTAAAAAGACCTCAATAATTACCAAGGAACTGTCCAAAGAGCAATTAAAAAAGTCAGTCATAGATATTTGCTATGTCAAATGTCAAGTCACATACTTTTGTTTAATGAAATCAGTTTCCAGTAGAGTTCATAACATCATTGATAACCTAAGCAGTGCACCTGACAGCTTGTCTGCCATCTTGAGCTGTAAATCTGGGTAACTAATGGTATATCGAAGAAGAAAAGTCAGTAAATGCAGAAATGTGGGGAGAATCTAATCTTTCCCTGGCACTTGTTATTCCTCCCTTTCACTCTCCTTTCATTCTATAATCTGTCACATTAAACTAGTCAAGCTTGGCACAACCTGATCAGGACAAGTCTCTGATAAAGCTGCATCTGTTCTTGGCACACAGCATTAGATGGACAAAGGCAATGAGTGACTGCAGCCCTGGGGATACCAGGGGAAAACTCTCTTCTGGAAATGCAGCTTAAGAAGGAGCCATAAATACATGTAAATAAATTAAATTTGAGAAAGAGAAGGGAGAGACTACAGAAGTCACTCACCTCTTCATGTACAATTAAAGAAGTTTTTGTGAGTTTGTTTTTGTTTTGAATAAAACTGCTACTGTAGAGAACAGAAATGTCTTAGGCTTCTGAGCAGTAGTCCTGGTACTGCCAATACATTTTTTCCCTGTACTGTGCTTAATACTTTGCCCAGTCCAGAAAGAAATGACTCAGTCAAAAGGACTTCCTTCATGTCCCTTGGGGGATTATTCCACAGCCTGTTAGGTTTTCCCCGTTAGGAAATATTTCCAGCATCATTTTCCCTGCACTTACTTTTAAAGCATTGTTCTGTGACTAGAAATTATCCTAAACAGTGCTCTTCCGTGATTAGTGTTTCCATTTCTTCCATACTTGTCTGTGGTTATCATATGCCCTCTAGCATTTCACTGGTGTTTAGTTGGGCTGCAGATGTTTAATGTATTTAACCTTTCCCTGTATACCAAGCATAGGACTGGCACCAGGATATTTATACACTATTAAACAAGGGTGGTGCCCGCTCGTGTAATGCTTTCTTCTGGTGTTTTCATGGTAGAGGTTGTGCTAGAGAACAAGGGCAGCTTCTATTCTAAACTACATGGAAAAGGTACAACTGCTAAAGAAGAATGATTTATAAACAGACTATATATAGTAATATATTAATTTAGTATCCAGCCTTGATTTAATTCCACAGGAGAAGATGTTTTATTTCATTGATGTTAGCCTCTCAAACAGAGATAGTGCACGTGTGTGTGCACACAGGCAATTCCAACCAAGCTGATGAATATAATCAGGTTTACTAGATTCTTTATTTTAACTGTAAAGAATATCTCTAAAACCACTAGAGTCTTTTAGACTCTGGGAAACATTGCAAATGTTACCACACTATGTCTGGATGCATAATATGTATGTATTTTCATATCTCAGCATATTTGGGTTTCTTTAAACTTTAAGATTAGCTCTGAATTTCTTGAGTACACAAAGCTCACTTCACAGGTAGTTACATAATCACTGTGTTGTATGTTACCATAAATTGCTGATAAGTACTTTCTACTTAAACTTCAAATAACTTTTTTTAATTAAAGGTAGGGATGATAACTGTGCCTCTTATTTTTGTAAACATTTAGCGTTTCCCTATTTTAGTTGCTTATGAATTTACTAAGCTTTAAGTCTTTGAGTTGAAATATTCTATGCCAACTCTATCTATTGAAAAAAATATGGGGGGAGTGTGGATGTAAATAACCATTTCAGTGGTTCTTTTTTTTTTTTTTTCTTCTGAGAACGAGGAAAGAGGAAAATGTGATATAAAAGTGCAAAACCAGTCATACCAGGTCAGACCAGATGTCTGTCTAGGTCAGCATACTCTCTCTGACAGTGGCCAGTACTGCAAACATATTTGACACTTCCTTCAAATATTCTCCCAGTCTCCAACAATTCGTGGCTAAGGGATTTTAGAACCAGACACAATATTTTGTGCTTAATAGTCCTTGAGGGATTCTCCTTTGGCGACTTTATTTTTGAATCTGTGTAAGCTTTTGGCATCTAGAATACAATTTGGTGAGGAGTTCCACTGTTAAAATACACACCAGTTGAAAAGAGGTCCTTTCTGATTTTTGAGCCTGTTTCCTGCCATTTTCAATTGAAAATCCCAAGCTGTAACATTGGAAACAATCATTTTGAAGGCCAGCCTCTGCCAAAGCCCCTCTTGGTTCTCATTTTGGAACAGAAACAGTCAGCTTAAAGCCCTTTGCTATGCAGGCAAAGAAGTATTTAAGCTTGTTTCTTCCTGTGTGCATCACTTCACATTTATTGACAATGTCATCTGCCCATTTTCTGGCCATCTTGTCACCTTCATCTGAAGTTTTCCATAATCCTTCCTTTCTACCCTGGAATACCTAATTATTGGTAGCAAACTGTCTTCTAACTACTGTCTATCTTTTCTAGATCATTATATAAAACTTATTTTTCTCAGGTTAAAAATGTTAAGAGTTTTCTTTGAGCAGCCCTTGCCACTTCATGTGATAGAAAAGAGGAATGTGTGAGTCAGGACTGTCAGGAACATGCATATTGCTATGCTCAAGAGCATCCCAAAACTTCATGAGCATTGTGAAAGGGAATGCTGCAGGTTCTTGACAGCAATGATTGAGGAAACTGCAGATGTTCTGTTTCATTGAAAGATAAGTGTATTTATGTAACTTTAAACGGCTGGCTTGAGATACCAAGGATCAACAGATTTTGGCTAAAGAATTAAACAGCAGACCCAAAGCTGATTGACAGTGAGAGTGAAACTTGCTTAGAAATCAGTAAAGTGTTGTATAAAATGTAAACATAATGAGTTAAGAATGAATAGGAACTAGCCCAGGATATCAATTAAATGAACCTTTACCTATACATGCTTGAGTAAATATTTTCAGTGGGAATACATATTGTAAAATTGAAAACCATACCTAAAACTTTTGCTGGACCCTTTGAGGAGTTGTCAAGCTCTCTGTAAGTATTGAATATACGTGAATTGTTTGAAATGTATGACCAAACTGAAAATAACCTCTTTATCAATGGGCTTCTGACTATCAACCTTGACTGATCATTAGTTGTTTGCTTCTTTTTCACGCATCTCTCCCAGATTCCCTATGAGCTGAAGACTTTGAGGGTCTTCTCTGGAGTCTGGTTTAGTGCCCACCAACATTAATATGTGGCAAAGTTCACCAAAACAGTATCAACAGGATTTTTTTTCTTTTTTTTTTTTTTCTTTCAAAATAAAGTTTCCTAATCTTATCCATTCTTTCCCCCTCTTCCTCTCCAAGAGATCCATTCCACACAGACCATGGAATTTTGGCTTCTCATTTGTATGTGGAAGAAAAACAAATTTCAGAATGTTGGAACTTCCCCCAGATCAGAAATTCCTTTTTCCAGATAATTTTTCATTAAAGTGTCCTAGTGGCTTCTGTGGCACTTGGCTTGTCTATGTAGGATTGTCGGGCAGATACAGAAATACCTGAATGGAGGAGAAGGGAATTTATGGCAACAAACCCACCACCTTGCCGTGAGGTGAAGCACCAGTGATGAAACTGGGGAGTCCTGAGCCTCCTATTCTTTGATCCATTGTTAAATCTGTTCCAGAATGGTGACTCCTTTGCTTGAGTCAGATTAACCTTTCCAGCTGTAAAGGTAGTGGGTGTCTTTGTTAAAGATGGGATGCTCAGAAATTCTGAAGAGGGCATCTGTCAGCTCTTAGCAGCTTTCACAGCTCTTCATTATCCAAAGTATATTTCCTGTAGTCATTTCAATGAGAATATGTAACGAGCTATGATTTCACTGTTTCGGGTTATTTTTTGTTTTCCAGAGTAGCAGGTTGTTATGGTTTACACTTACACAGATGAGAAAGGCATCAGAAAAAAATTTAAAGCACTTTCTTCCATAAGTGACAATGATTTGCCTTTTCTGTGCTGGAAACCAATATTTAAAGGAGGCCTAGCTGATCGGATTTGTTTACAACACCTTTAGTGCTCTGACAAAGTCCATCACAAAATGTTCTTACATAAGTTGAGTGGTTAGGAAGGAATGATGAAATACCGAGTAATGGTCAAAAAAAGAAATAAAATTTATTTCCAATGTGTCTTAAGGAACAACAATAGTTATCTCAAGGTTCCTTGGATTTCCTACCTTGTACTTAGGAAACATAAATGTTCTGACCTTCATGAGCATCTCTGTCTTGCACAGTTCCAGTAGGGAAAAGAAAATCAATCCTGCCCAGTAGCAACTTCCATGAGCATTAATTCTAACTTTAAAAATGTTCAGGGAACAGAGACAAAGGCAAAACCCAAGAAAATTAGTCAGATTCCCAGAGAGAGGATGTCAGAGATGGCGGAATGAAGGTATGTGCCTTTCAGAGCCTCGAGTAAGGACCAGAAGAGACTATTTGGGCACGCCTTTCAGCTCACTGCCTGGAGGTATAAACATTCTTCATGGCACCACCAAACCTGGCTGGCTGTACTTGTAATAGAACTGCCTCAGTACTCCCTTGAGGAGCTTTCACAGATAGAAAATGGTTGTTTCCCTCTATTCTAATGTGGATTATCAGTGGAAAATACCACTGCTGTAAGGCTGAAGCTGATTGATATGGCTCAGTTCAGGCTTTGGTCTGCTTTTAGCAAGGACTAACTCCTTGAATTTCAGTAGGGTTTTTTTGTTTTGTTTTGTTTTGAAATTTTCTTTTCTATTTGACACCACTACAAAGAGAAGAAAATCAAGTGATAAAAATCTCTTCCAGTAAGTCATCCTGGACCTGTCTTTCCCATTAAAGTCTCCCATCACAGCAGGGTCTTAAGAAAGTTCAAGGAATGCATGTCTGTCGATTCAGGAACAGGCACAAGAAGTCTAAGCGCCTTCCTGAACCGCTGCCTTAAAATAACTCCACCAGTGGCCACTTGTGCAGTGGCATTTTGGAAATGTGCACTGCTTTATTAGAAAACTGGACTGTGAATACCAGGCAATCTACTGCGGTTCCTGGGATGTCAGCCCGGAATCTCAGCAGCCTTCCCATCTCAACATAGCTCAGAAAGGCAGGTTTTAAATTTAAATCTCCATGTAAAATAATAGACATTGTGAGATGGGAAGCCTCATAAATTGAAAAAATCAGTTGATTTTGCAGAGGTTGCTTGCTAATTTTCACCTCATAAAGATTTCAGAAGGGATTCTAGCACTTTGTTAAACTGCTGCAGTATTGGAGTCTTCCATGTTTATTTATACACACCTAGTAAACTCCCTGAAGTAGCCAAAAGGCCTGGTTTCACCAGCACATAGCTGGGCTTTTATTTTTTTCATTGTGCTGGATTAGTGTTCTCACAGACAAATGTGAGCAAAGTGTGTACATTAATTGCAGGTGTTTGTTCCCCGAGGAAATGTGAAAGCCCATCTCTAACCTCTCCAGTCCAGGTGCACTTGTCCAAAGAGGGATGATGGTTAAATGCCCTACTTTGTGTATCCTTTCCTTTGCAGCTGCAGCTAAATCTCTGTTTTCCCTTTGGAGCTATTGGCTTGATTTCAGCCTCTGTCCCCCTGGCAGCTTACCTGTCACACTCAGCACAGGTGGGTCTAGCACTGTGTTCAGGAATTTGTGGTAGGGCAGGATCCCAGACTAACAGAGGTCGGCTCAGCTCTAGCCAGGTTTATTGTTCAAATTCTCAGCTGCTGGAAAGTTTAGTTGACTTAAACCCATTGTGAAAATCTGTGCAGCTCTGTACAGAGATTTGCTTCCACTTTCAGAATATTTGTGCTGACTTTACCCACTGGAAAAGCTGCTTAAGCTGGTGGAATAAAATAGTGTTTTCTCTGATTTCAGCTGATCTCACAGTCCTCCAGTTCTCCTGTGCCATATTTTTGTTTCAGCTCCATCAAAGTAAATGCTACTGAGGATGGAGAAGCTATAACACCAAAATAGTACTTGGAGATACAAGAAACCTTTTACTTATTTGCCAGTTTATGCCTTACCCTGTGCTTATGTTCCTTGTGTGTCCTGCACTGTGTCCAGTGTTCCTGCCCCAAGCCTCCCCCCATCAGTCAGCCCTCTGAGCCAGTCTGGAGTCACTTGCAGGGGTACTCAGGGTACCCCTCCTGAACTTCCTTGCAACAAGTTTCTCAGGTAATATCAGCATTCAAGCTTTCCCCCATTGCAAGTCAGTGTGAGCAAACAAAGCCAATGGTTTTGGGCCAGTGACAGGGAGATAACTGTCCTGGGCTGAAGTTGCAGCACAAAAGGTTTTTGCATGGGTGTTAAGGGATGTGCTCCTGGCAGGCTCCAGGCTTGCATAACGGTCTGGACAACATCTCCTGCATCTGTGGGTGTTTTCTGTTTCATTATTTCTGTTGAGCCATACACCTCCCTCATCTGGAATATCTCAATTGATTTTAGTGAATTTCTCCTTAGTGGATTTTCATCTGCACTAAAGAACATTTTAGTTCATTGCTCGTAACAGTGACACTACCTCGGCCCTGCAATGACGGTGGCAGATGGGCCAAATGCAAAGTTGGGGTAGACAAGAATATCCTCCATGGGAAATTTTGGGGACAGATTTTGCAATACTGTTTGTCTGTACAATTTAGATCCAATTAGTGTGCAAGCTGGCCAGAAAAAGTGTCTAAACAAAGCTGGCGTAAAGTGTGTATGCAAAATGAACAGGAATTCTATTTCACTGGGGCCAAGGAGAGGTTTTGAACAGAATGAAAGGAGAAGCATAATTCAAAGTTTGTGCGTGCAGACTTAGTGCATGAAGAATAAGGAAAAATAAACCCTGCACACAACTATGTTATCAGTGGATCTAGCTGCTGGTATTTTGGTGAATTGCTGTTGCTATCCCAGCCATCTGGAGCATGCAAAAGGGGCGAAGATTCTGATTTTTAAAAATAGCATTTAAGACAATTTTTTTAGTTCCCAGCTCTTTGGAGGGCAGTACCCAAAGCAGTGCTTGTTGTTCATTGTGGGAGGGGAAGCAGCAAATGACTGCATCTGGTTTGCTGGGAACTTCACCCTAGGTGTAATGTTTGCTCTCCTCACATGCTCTCCACGAAGTTCCTGGGTGCCCTCACGTGCTTTCCTGTGCCTACCTGGGTGCCAACACAGTGGCTTTTGCCAGCAAAGTGCATCCAAGCTGCCAATCCTGAAATCCATCCTTGCCTCTCAGATTTAACATTTGTCCTTTTGGTGTGCTGAGGAATGACTGTGCACTGCAGGTAAGGAGCATTCTGCCCTCTCTCTGAAGGTGTGACCTCTTCTGCCCTGGTGGAAGGGGAAAGGAATATGTTAATGACTCTGTAATGAGAAGGGTGATTTTTCCTGGCAGCACTTTTAGGTTTGCTTCCAAATTGTGTACAGTTATCATTTATGCTCCTTTAAATTCTTTCTTTTTCTCAGAAGAGGTCAGTTCATAAAAAGAGAATTTGGATTATTAGGCTGTTGGCACTGACCTGCATTTTCCACTGTGTGTGCCTGGAATACAGTTTAGTCTTATGCTTCTCCTCATTTGTTTATTTTTTACTGTCCCCTCTTCCTTCTCCCTGCTCAATAAGCTGTTGGGTTCCTCTTTTCATGATAAATGATGTAAAATTTTTAAGTGAGCCATTAGGTCACTTCTTCAGTTTCTCTGGAAACATTAAACTTGCACATTTCAGTGCTCTCAGAAGACACCAAATTTTGGTCCTTGCTACTGGAAAAAGAGCTTTGAAAACATGGGATCTAATCCTTGATTTGAGACCTCTCATAATTGTCAATCTAAGGTGGTCAGTTTGCAGATGGGGAAGTGCCCAGCAGTTAGTGCTGTGTCAGTACAGGATGGGTGGCATCTCCCTCTTTTCTCTGTTGCTGCCACCACTAGTATGCTGCAAAATCAAGCCCTGAGTGTAGGAGGTGATGAGCAGTGAAAAAGTAAAAGGGGGAGCAAAGGGACTGTGATAGTGGCTGAGCTGACCTTCCTTTGGATGTTTCTGTTCAGGGTTCCTGCCCCCTTCCAAACAGAATGTGGCTGATGAGAACTAGGCGGGGACAGGACAGCTCTGGATCTATCTGTGTTGTAGTGCTTCACATAGAGGTGCTTTTCAGCCCCTCTGAGCCTGAGCACTTGTGGTTTGGAGTATCAGTGCTCCTGACTTGGGTATGTGAGTCAAGTATTGCAATTTGAAACTCTGCATTGTGGATTCAAATCAAGCCCCAGATTGGCCCCTCAAATCAAGCTACAGGGAACAGCAGTGGTCACTGTTTCACAGTCAGCTGATGGCTTCCTGGGAAATGAGAACTCCTGGTCTTATGATTTTGAACCATCATTAATGTCATGATAAAGGCCACCTTTGTCTATGTGATTGATTGGAATCAATGTTTTTAGGAAGGTAATTTTATTTTAGAAAGGAAAATAATTTTTTATTATGAAGATAATTGTAACTAGGGAGTCTCTGTGGTGCAGTCCATTGCACCAGGCTGATAACTGAAAAGTTGAGATTCGAGCCCACCAAATATGAGTTCCCTTTCCTCTGCCCATGTCAGGAAGGTTAGAGTTACATGATTTTTAAGGTCCATTTCAACCCAAACCACTCTATGATATTAGGCTTTAGGGTTTTGGCCATGCAAGGCTGTCTGCTGTAAAGTGTGATATGTATTCCTGATGGCAGTTCCTAGCACAGAGGAGGAAAGAGAGTTGCTCCCTGCACCCCCACAGTGAGCCCAGTGCTTGTGACTAGGGGGCCTGTGGATATACTTCCATATGAAATGAACAGGGATGCTTATGATCAAATTATAATAAGTTTTTGGTTCCCAGGAACCAGTCCTATTTTAGAATATGCAGTGGAACTAATACTGCTTCAACTGCTGTTTTACTCTAAAGGAAATATTACTGTAAAAATAGAGCAATTTAGCAATAACTGTCTTCCCCCAGCTAGCTGTCATGGCAGCAAAAACCCCATAACAGAGCTGGTCCTTGAGCCAAGGTTATTTCTAACCCACTTCTAATTCGTGGAAAGCAATTTGCAAAATTTTAGGTGGTTTGGGAATAAGAGAAATCACTTTACAAATCATTGTCTGCTGCAGGAAAAGCAATTGTCATGGACCCAGAATGTAAAAACACAATATGGGATTTTTTTAGTGTATCAAGTCATGTGACAAATGAGAGGGCTATCAAGGAACACAATTTCACCACAGCCAAAGAGCTTCTGCTCTGCCTGTATGGTGATTATCCTCTCAGTTCACACAGATCTTTGCACTCCTGTGGTGCTTTAATAACATCACTTTAAAACCCTGACATCTGGGTAATGTGAGGAGCAGCAAATACTTGCAGCACCTACAGTCACTGTCAGCTCCAGGATGAGGTTTGTCCTTTCTAACCATGTGGCTGGTACAGCTCGAAAGTCTCTTTTTAACACAGGGTATTTCCCACAGTCCCCAGGAAACAACCTGGAGAGTCTCTGGTTAGTGTGCCCAGCTGCCTGAAGGCTTGAGAGCCTCTGCAGGGAGAGGTTTCTGTTCATTAACTGTGGCTGCTCCCAGGGGTGATGCTACATGGTTACATCGTGTGGCAGAAGGGTGAGGGACCTGCTTGAGATGCAGCTGAGGGTGGGAAATCACTGGATTATAAGAGACAGTCTTTGGTCCAAGGAACTTACAGGACCGGGTGGAAAAAAAGGAATGGAAGGAGGGTAGTATTGAGGTGGTTTATGTAGTGGCTGTGAGTGATAAATGCCTTGAAGAAAAAGAGTCTGACATTTCTCTCTGATCAGTCTGTGCAGCCAGGCTTTGGTCTTGTTTGTACTTGTGTCAATCACAGAGAGCTCTGCTGACCTCAGTGCAATGACAAGACTCTCTGCTATCAAAGTATTGACTTGAGATCAGTTATTCCACTTATAACCTGGCTGAATAGCAGCCAGATGGGAAGAAACAGGAATGCCTTTTAGTTGGCTGCTTTTTATTGGCTGTTGAGTCTTTATTTGGTCTAGTAAGAACCAAATTTATCTCTCCATGAAAGGGGCACTATCTGCTCCTGACAGCATCAGAGCCCTCTGAGCATTTTGAAAAAGCAGGACTTACACCAGTGGCATTGCTGTGTGCCCAGTAATGTCTGTGGGCAGACAGACAAGGCATGGCACCACCCAGGGCAGGGTTTCTGCCCCACTGGATGAGCAGAGATGAGTTACATTTGGCAGTGTGCTGGGTCTATTCCTTTTTCAGGAGCAGCCTTAGTAGCCCACCTCGTTTTGTGTGTGTGTGTTTAAAATGCTCATCGTGATATTTATTACGTACTTTTATTAGTTGTATTTTTATTGCAGCATTTGTTAAAAAAATCAGCTACTTCTTCTGTGTTTACTTTAAGCACATCTGATGTGCAAGGCACCAAAACCCTCACAATGCCATATTTTCCCCAAAGACAATCAGGCTTTGCTGTGGCACAGCTGGCCTGTAGAGAGTGTAGATGCTTCAGACTCCAGAAGGATCCTCTTATGATGCAACATCCCAGCTTCTGTGACCTGATTGAGTTCAGTAGCCCAGTTCCAGATCCTCTCTGACTGCTCACTGGAGTTGTGTGCTTGGTGGCAATGTGCTTGATTTGGGGCTGCGAGATAGGGCTTGGAGTGCTTAGTCAGTGTAATCTGCTCTGTTTCATTCCTCTGGTTGGTCGGTTTCAAATGTATTTTGGATGCCTAATAATTCCAACAAGAAATTTCTAGGAGGACATCAGGAAAGCCGTCCGCAGTATTTAAATCACAGTGTTAATGTGACTGAGCTCATGCGGCTCAGAGATTGCAAATCATTTTCAGATGCCGTCAGCATCTTTTTTTTCGTTTGTGCCCGTCTATGTCCTCCCGTGACCATTGCCGGGAGAGCCATGTGCACGCTCGAAGGATTTGCTTTGAGGGGAGGGTTCAAATATCAAAGTGGAAAAAAAAAAAGGCATTCAAACCTAAAAGCTGACCATAAACCCCAGCACATCATTTTCAGAAGCAGAACATTATTGTTACTCTGCTGACAAACCCCTTTTGAGGGCAGCAGCACGGTCCAGCACCATTTTAGATTTGTCTCGAAGCCGCACGTAACCAAAATAAATATATGGTTACATAAGGAACTATATTATATTCTTGCTCCGTGGTTCCAAGTTTAATTGTAAAGTAAGCACAAATGCAGCATGTCTGCCCTTATGGAGGTAGAGGGCCAACCTCCTCCCACATGCGACCCCGCTGATTCACACCTGGGGTAAATGGGCCAAGCAAGTGCAAGGAGGGTGGTTTTGTCTCTTCTTCTAAAGTCTTTGTGTAAGATACAGAGGCCCAAAGTGGAGATGAAGACAAGGGGACAGGTAGGGAGAGGTGCTGAACAGGCTCTGGAGAGCAGCCACATTGCAGGGAGTGCAGTATGTGGCTTTTGGACATAGCCCAGCCTGGTGTGAGTAACTGCAGCCCAGAGGATTATATTGCTCACATGAATCAATGATGATTTATGCAGCTCGTTATTGTGCCAGCAGCAATGTCTATAGTTACAGTGACTTACTGCTGCATGGCACAAGCCTGCTTTCTGCTGCATATGAAAGAGTTATGGTGAGAAGCTGTGACAAACCTGAACTTCTAGAGCTAGGCTTTGAAATCTGGCAGGAGATCATTGTGCTTCTTTGCCCCTGAAGGTGATGTGAAAATATATGAATCACTGTTTATTTCCAAAGGGCTTGGACACTATAACTTCAAATGGGATAGAGAAACCCGTGAAGAAATCCATTTTGCTTCGGAGCAGAGATCCTCATAAAAGACAAACCTCAGCCTGCAGAGTGGAAGGGTCTGGCCGTGTGGTGGGCACGATGCAGGCATGGACAAAGAAAGACACAGCAAGAATAAGCAGGCAATGTTGGGACCTCGAGTTTTCTGAAGTTGTCAGTTTCTTAGTTCTAATCAAGGACAAATTGTTCAATTCCATGCAGAAGGGACTGGATAATGTTCACAGCCCTGTGTTCCGTATGGGATCGAAACTGCTTTTTGTCTAGGTTAGAATACAGCAGCCACAGAGGGGAAAAAACCCACAACTGGTAAGATGAAAGGGCATTTTTCATGTCATAATGTTCTGAACAGAATTTTATAGCCCCTGGCCATAGGATATTATACAATGCTCAGTATTCTATCTCAGCTTCTAGACCTGTAGTGTAGCAAAATAATGTGTGTGTAAGCTCCTAAAGAAAGGATAAATTAAACCAAATCTGAGACACTTGGGTAGCAGGACAGTGACTGCTATAAAAGCCCACATGGAAGTGAATATTGTCAGTATAAGCAGCCACATGGTGACAGGCTGATATTTACCTATGAAGGACAAATTAAATGACACCTACCTCAGCTAACCAAAGTTTGAAAGTGCTTTACAAAAGAGGTTAGAAGCATATAAACACCCAATGGGGAAGAGAAAGACAGAGCCAGAGTCTTTTCAGTGGTGTGCAGTAGAAGCGTAAGAGGCAATGGGCACAAACTGAATACAGGATATTACATTTAAATGTCAGATTTTTGTGACTGTGGCAGTGACTGAAGAATGAACAGGCTGCCTGGAGAGGTTGTGGAGTCTCCATCCTCGTAGGTATTCAAAGCCTTGACAAAGTTGCTTTAGTTGACCCTGCTTTGAGGAGAGGTGTTAGACTGATCAATCTCCAGAGGTCTCTTCCAAGCTCCACCATGCTGTGATTCTGTAACAGAACACAGCTCTCCTGAATCCCAGAGTAATGTTTGAAGTGAAATGGTTACGAGGACGTTGGGCATCTTCTCTATTTTGATTAAATCTTGCCAACAGAAGTATATGTTCAGTATATGCTCCGGTGCAGGTGGTCTGTGCATATGTATGGATACCTGGAGAATCCCTCCATATGCAGGCAAGCCACCACATCTAGCCAGCCTGCCAGAAGAAAATGTGAAAAATTGCTAAATTCCACCTAGACAGAATTTCCAGCTGGAAAAAAAGAGGAAGGACGTGTGTGGGGAAACCTGGCCATGTGCTGTTCCTGCCTCCAGGATTTTGTGCTAAATCTCTGTAAGGAACAGTTTCTCCTTAAATAAATACCTATTCAAACAAGGTCTTTGCACACCAGGAACAGTATATTCATCACTTGATTACTTACTATTACTTACTATTCATCACTCTTCATATTCTTCCCTTTAAAACTTCCTAGCTGTTCCCGTCAAGGGAAGGAAATGCGAGTGTGTAGCTGTACATGAAGGCTTGATGCTTTTCTCAAACCAGCACATCCACTTCGTGTGGCCACAATCAATTCATGCAGTTGTGCAACTGGTTTAGTTTATGCACATTGACTGTGAAAAAACAAGCTGTAACAAAGACAGTTTAGTCTGGGGTTTGCTTTACTGCTTTTTATTATAGCTGTGTCATACCGTTATCTGTCACTCTACATCTTCCACTTCTCTCTGCAGTATCGTGATTACAGAATGCATGAACCCAAAATTCTGCAATTTAGGTGACCTCCCAGGTGAGAGAGGAAGGGAATAGTGGAGGAGCTGGGAATCAGCAGTCAGACCTTTGTACCTGTAACAGTACATGGATACACTCAAACCAGCAAACGCCTTCCTCTGCTGCAAACAGAAGCACTCAGGCTGTCATGGCTCACTTGCAGCAAACCCAAATCAGCTCCACGCGCAGTGTGGCCACCTCTAGAGGGCGATGATTGACTGATTAATGTTCATGCTGTAGTTCAGGATGATTACTGGATTATCCTGGATGAATCCAGCTGGGATGCTGCAGCTGTTTAGCAAATTGCAGCTTCACTGCAGAAAGGTGCAGAGTGTAGCAGAGACAGGTGTGTGTCCAGTTGAAGTGCTAGAGGAGTTGAAGTGCACAAGTAATGTACCAGAATTTGGCTCAAGCATTAGGATGAATTTACAAACTGTTGTGAGATCTTTAGCTCTTAGAAAAAGCAGAGACCATAATTTCTATAACGGCATTGTTTTGTGCTGTCCCTTGAAGGAACCTATCCAAAAGTACACTTAAACCAGAGCAAAACAGGGAAAAAATCAAACCAGCCAGCACAAATTGCTCTGAACACCCAGGTTTACACTAACACCTTGCTCTGTTTCGCTTCCAGCACAGATTGGTGCTGCTGTGCAAGCCACCATCCCAGGGATGAGCTTACCAGGAATGAGGGAACGGAACCTTCCTTGTTAACATAATTTGGTCCTGGATTTTTTTCCAGGGAGAAAGTTTCCCAGCCCCACCGTTCATGTGACTTCATCTTCCTTTACCTGCAGGCCAGCTAAAGAAACTGACAGAGGTTTCCTGCACCATCATGTGATATTGTGAGTGGTGTGGCACTGCCCAGCTTCCATACCTCTGGATCTGACTGAAGAATATCCCTCACCTTCTCCTTTTTCCCCAGACTGTTGTCATCATTTAGCTACTTTTTTTAATTTTTCTGTGTGCTTTCTTCTGATGCAAAATAAACCAAACTCCGCTGTACTTCTCAGCTCTGCACAGAAAATAGTAAACAGTTGTGTGGAAAAAAAAAGTGTGAGGTGATGACAGAGTTTCAGGGCAGATGTGTTTTTTTTCTTCCTGTGAGCATGTCTAGATTTGAGGTGCTGCTGTACATTCAGTGCTGTGCTACATGGCCACATCTGTACGTGGCTCTGGAGCTGAATTGTGGGCTCTGCAGCCAAGGTGCCCACCTTGCTGCTCTGTGCTTTGTGTACTGTGCCACAAGGGCTCATGGGCCACAGAGTTTACTTCAGTGACAGGTGACATCAGCACACACATCTTTGACAAGCGAGACAGTGTGAAAACATCAGCATCGCTCCCACTCTTCTTCCCTCTTAGCACAGAAATATGGGGCTTGTTCCCAGTTTGTTATCTTTATATTTAGCACTGGCTCCAAGGAGCATAGCTTGAGGGGATGGAAACAGAGTCTACTCATTTTCATTTCTGTGTTGCCAGTTGAGTCAGTACCAGGCTGATATTGGCCCAGAATTATTACCATTTGCTTGGTACTTTCAGACATCTGTGTATGTTTTTGTTACCTCTTGTTCATTAGCTCATGGACCACTGTGTCTGTAGCACAAAAGGTCCTGTAGCTTTTCTTGGCCTTCTTCATTCCTCATGTCCATCTTGGGCTGGGAGCCAATGGCATGGGCACCAGAGATAAACTGTCTTTTATTTCCAGACACATCCTTCTGCATCATAGCACGCCTGCTATGGAAAAAACTTGCGTTTCAATAGACTATCATTTCTGGGACTTTTGCTTTGTTTTGTGAGAGCTTTTTATGGATTCATGTGTCATGACTCAGCACCTATCACAAGCACATAATTCTGGCACAAAGGACTTTTGAAAAGTACATATACAGAAACTGTGAGTTGGAAGCCTAACATTCCTGAAGACTTATTGTTATATGCTACCTTCACTTTGTGGTTTTGCTTCTCTGACTCTACCTAGCTGCAAGGAGTCATCTTAAATGGAAGTGACACAGCAAAACCTACTTTGATAGTTTGCAGATTTAAAAATAGCTGTCTTAACATAGTTTTTTCTTCCAAGGCAGAATGTACCTTCTATTGGCAAACATGCATGCAAATTGTTATTACAGGGTCTCTTTTCCATAGTTTGTCTTACAGTGAGTCATTTGCTCTCTCACTCTGTATATCTATATGCAAATAGTTGGGAATCATCATGGTTTCTGAATTTCTCTCTTCTTTATTGACTGAAAATCTGTGGTGGTTATTTTAAAATATTTCCCCTTCTCTAGACAAGGTATGCACATAAATGGAACAAAAGTAATGTTGGATGTTCTCCCTGTACCAGTGATGTAGCTATAAAATGCTGGGTGTTGATTAATATGGTGGAATGATAGTCCCTTTTGCACTGGTGTCAGAATTGGGCCAATTTTATCTGAAGAGTTTATTGTCTCAAGAAATAAAAATAAATTGAAACCACTATAATTTGGAGTATCTCAGTTGTTTATCTCAGAGCTATATGAATCAGTATCAGCTGAGCACCTGACTTGTGGAGATCAGCTCTTTATTTTAAAAAGTATAGTTTTTTATTTCAAAAGAAAAAAAGCTCTTGGATTATTTCTTAGAATTTTGGGAAAAACCTTTCAAAACTGGGATAAATGTCCACTTTTCTAACTTGAATGTGGTGTTTTTTCTCATGCTAAACCCAGAAATGGACTATTTCTGATGATCCACTCACTGTTTAGTATTCACATCCCCGCAATCAGAATGTCTCAAGTCACAAGCCTTTACTCTATGCCAGCTCAATCAAAAATTCCTGAGGACAGGCCTAGTGCTTTGACCATGACACCTGCTGGACCTTGCAGGGTTCATGTTGATTTAAAGGTGACAAATGCATGATGTTGGGAGAAGAATCAGTGGTCAGTGGAAAGGGTTTGAAGAGGCTCGAAGGCAGAGTTCCCATGGCACAACTTAGGGGCACAACAGGGAGACTTCTGTGCTTTAAGACCACAGGGATGTAAACGTGTTTCAATGGGAGAAGGAAAAGATTAAAAGTGCAAAACTAGCAAGCGTGTGTATTCATGTGTAATTCCTAAGACTTCAAAGACAAGGTCTGACAACCCCAAATATCGTTTCCACAGGCAAGGGTGATGAAGAACAAAATTGCTCAACACTTACACAGGTGAACCCTTGCTACCTCCTGCTCTCCGAATCAGAACTTGTCTACTTAAGAAAAAGACTGAGCCAGCTCAACTGATTTGCAAACCAGTGTTGAAAGATTTCCTGTGAGACCAGGAGGGCAGTAGGGAGGCAAGTGATCTTTCTCTTGGATGGTAACAAATAGAGCTTCATGTCTTGCATCTTTACCTTCTCCCATTTTCTTTATTTTATTCATTCTTTTTTTTTCATTGTTGAAAAAAAAATCACATTATGTTTGTTTATTCATTCATGGTTAAGACAATGAATGTTTCTTCCAAACGCTTGGCTGCTCTAATTTAATTATACTGTAAGTATAATTACACCACAGTAGTGTTGAGGATATCTGTTCCTTGGATGTTCTGCCAGCACAGTAACCACCAGATACCTTTTTCATTGTCTGGGAGGCTTCCTTGGCAGTATCCACCAGAAGCTGTCAAAAAGGTATCTGTAAGTTTTTGCTAAATCTAAGTCAATTTAGAGCAGGAAATTAAATGTTAATATTCTAACACACTATTCATTTTTATTAGTAGTGTTTCTTCTTTTGTTTTGATTGCTGGTAACATATTCAAATGCCGGTAGCAGCCCCTGAAAATGACTAATTACCCAGGTCAGAGTTTTTCATACCTCCCAGTCAGAGCTGATGATAGTTGTGTGTATCAGCAACCATTTCTGAAATCTCTTAGATTTTGTAGGAAGAATACAGTGATACATTTTTTAAATAGTGGTAATAGTGGGTAATGCTTATCTAAAAGGAAGAACCTCAGCCTCACAGTAGGTCCAGAAGGAGCTTGTCTGGAGCTTTGCTGTAGCACTGCTGATCAGAAGAGAGCATAAAAGAAAATTTTAATGTCAGCTCTTAGACATCCTCTTGGAGCTATAGGAGGTGACAATATGGCTACATTCCTGCTTTTTCTGCAGCCCACTCTCCCACTCACTCTTGTGAGGTGCTAACTTCTAGATGGCTGAGACTCCAAACTTCACCCTGTGTTGTGAAATACTGAAATGCCTCTGCCACCAGCACTCAGTTGTCTGTTGTCAGCTTAGTCACAGTGACACAGTCCATGTCTCCTACCAGCCCCAAACATGGTGACAGAATGGAGTCCTAGAGAGATCCTGCTTAAAGAGCTGAAGATAGGACCTGTAAAAACTCCCAAGAGGAGTAAGTGCTGGTGAGTGCCACCTTGTGTCTTTGCAACAGAAAAAAAATAAGAAGAAATAGTGCCTATAACTGCAGTAATTTGTCATCAGCACCTCATGGGTATATGTTCCTAAGTTACCTCATAAATCTAATAATACCTGGTGGTTAGAGCCTGGTTGTCTTTTTCTTTTCTTTTCTTTTTTTTTCCCCCTGAGATCCTGCTCACTTGTTTTATACACATCAGTTGAGTACTGTTGTGTCCTTGGACTTCTAGCCATAAGCCACCACCTAAATGCAGGCAGCACTAAAAAACAGACCATGGTCCAATTCTCTTCCTGCAGCACCACTTTTAGCTGTGTTGCAGCAGCCTGGTCTTGTTTGGCTCTGCCCTTTTGATTCTGCTGCTACTCTGGCATCCACAGAGCCCATTTGGACTTCGGCAGCTGCCGCTGGAAGTAACCACTGCTCTGTTAGAAAACAGTCTCAACCTTCCTGCTCCAGCCTGATACTGGTGTGGGTGCTCAGGTGGCAAAAACATTTGTGCAGCTCTACTCTAGGCCATATTCCCATATCTGCCTGTACTGAAGCACAGAATGCTTTGGGTTGGAAGGGACATTAAAGATCACTTTGTTCCAGTCCCCCTGCCATGGGCAGGGACACCTTCCTTTAGACCAGGTTACTCAGAGCCCCATCCAGCCTGGCCTTGAACACTTCCAGGGATGGAATGGAATGCTTTGCCTCAGTGTGATTAAACTTGTTTTTCTCTAATCACTCTGATCAAGACAGATGATGAAATCAAAGCTTTTCCTCCCTTGTTGGCAATTTTTTCCCCACATATTGCAAAGCTGCATTTGAAATTTCCTTTTACTGTCCATTGCTTGTAGGAAGAACTTTTGGCAAGTAGGAGTAAAAGCTATTTTGAAAGTAATGTGCCTATCTATTTAGGGAATAAAGGTACTATGGATTACTTTAAAGAGTCTGCATGTGTTAGAATTTTAAACCCCAAAACAGGTCTACAGATGCAGCATGAATCAATTAAAAACTCAGATTTTAGAAAAGGGGCAAAAAAGAAGATAGACTTATTGTAGTGAGACAAAGAGGGAAAGAAATACATCCTCTTGTACTGCCTAGGTAAGATAAGCATCTTCATAGCTCGTGCTTTACGTTTCAAATAACATTTCAGTAACTGAAATTAAGCATCTGAAAGACTTAAGTCCTTGTGACTGTGCTTACAAAAGACACTCCTTTTCTAGTGCTTACCTTAATATAGTATTGGTCTACTAAAAATACAGTAATTTGTTCTTGAAGTTAATACAGTCCCTCTGATGTCCCCAAGAAATAAAATTTAAAAAAAAAAATCAAAAGAAAAAGTAAAGATCAGGACATCAGGCTTCTGTGCTGCAGTTTACAAAAGTGAGAGTTTAGAGGAATGGTGATGCTGCTAAAAATCTTTCTACTCCCTTGGCTGTCTGAATCTTCAAATAAAATAAAAAAAAAAAAGGAAAAAAATCCCCAACAAAACACTAGACCTTTCATTATAATCTAATCATCTTGATCACAGCAAAAAAGTATAACGAATGTGAGGCAAGTATGTGTGTGAGAGTACAGGACAGAGAAAGGTTTAGGGCAAGGATCAGTGGAAAATCTTTAGAAATGATGTAAGAGAAAGCAAAGGCAGGGATTGGAGTTTGTAGCCTACAGCAGAGACTATAAAAACTCTGAAAGAAAGCTGAACATTAGGGATAAGTTAGAGGGAAGAACATAGCAGGACCATTAAGGTTGGAACTGCTTGCATCCAATGCAAGGTAAGAGGAGTAAGGACAGAGATGGGTTTGGGATGTTTTATGTCTTCTACTCTGTTTACAGAAGTTTTCTTCCCTTCTGTGCTTTCTTCCTCTTTTTTTTTTTTTTCCAATTTTTTTGTATTAACAGACATGCACAAGATATAAAGATGCCCTTGCCAGATGGGAAAAGCACAGCTACTTTTTCCAGTTTGGGATTAAGATAATAAAGTGCCTATCACCTAGTATTTTTTTGTAATAAAACAGAACTAATAATATTTAGTGGAAACTTATTTCTTTCAGTTAATCAGCCAATACTCAAATAGAATGTGTCAGTGCACTTTACAACAGTGATTAGTTACTCTCATGCTCTTGCTGTGCTTTACAGTAAACTGCTGTCTGTTTATTGTTATGGATTTTCCTTTGTATATGTTACTGTCAAATAGGATGAAGAGCTATGACAGAACAATTCTTTCACATTACTAAATACCATATGTGGTTGACAAGTTTGCTGCATGTAATATATTGTAAAACAGCAGATAAATTATTCAGGAAAAGTCCTTAATTTATGAATCTGCTAAAGAGTTTTATTATATCCCATACTAGATAAATGTTGATCCAGATTCTGCTGCATTTCAGCAGAAATAGAATAACTGCAAAAACATTCCTACACGAGCAGAGTAATTATCATTACCCAGTGATCTGACTACTTCAGCTTTGTACCACTGTAAGTGAAGGCAGACTGATTCTGTGATAGTCATTGTAATTTCTCCATTCGGAGTTCAAAACTGTTACTGTGGGGGTTTTTTTCCTCCCACACTAAAGTTGTACAAGTAAATACATGCAAATAACATTTAGTTTAGATGTCCAGAGGCTACAGTAAAGTTCAGAATACACTACTTTTTGAAGCACAAGCACGCAGTGCCTTTATCTTTCCTTACTGGGTTTTTCAGTTTGAAATTATTGCACTCTCACAGGGGATTGCACTGAAAGCTGAGGAGCTGAGAGGACATTTTGTGCCCCTGCCCACTGATTCACTCAGGAAGCCCATTATTGCATTTATCTGTCTCTGCTCACCTGTACTCAAAATGCAACTGAACCTGCTTGCCTTGTAAAATACTTTGAACATCATGAGGCAAAACAGGCAAAAATTCCTCAAACCAAGCAGAGCTATGGTGCAAATGATGGGAAAACTGCAAAATATATCTGGTTGGACCAAGCATTCTTCAGCATTTATAAACACCTGCCACACTGATTTCAGCAGATGAGGGCGTTGTTTTCAGTCGTTGAATGAATGGCAAATGTGTCTTCTGGCTTCTTACACAGCAAATTAAAAAAATTGAACCATACAACAGTTGTAAGAGCTCTCTTGATCTACCCTGGCAAAGTTTGCAAGTGATTGCAGCTTTTCTTCTTAGTCAACTCAGAGAAACAGGTTACTCTCTAATTTTCATTTGCAATGCATCTTCCCTGAGAATTTTTTATTTCAGATAGTACCCTTGATCAGAATTTGTTTGTCTAGTAAATCAGCATGAGTGAATCTCATTAAGAATTTCAATGCCATTCTTTTCTCTTAAGAGCTTATCTTGGAGGATGTTTTTTTACCAGACATTAAATAGTCTCTAAGTTATTATATTGATAACATATTTTACTAATACACTCTTTATACCAGGTGTGAAGGACTTCTTCTTATCACTTCAGTACTGTTAGGAAAGAAGATAATTTTTCTAATATAGAAAAACACAGTCTATTTCTGGATTTTTATTGATAGAAAGGTTTCTTATTTTTGCTTTAAATGCTGAAGATGGCACTCTAACAATGGATAGCTTTTGGTTCCTGTGCTA
The DNA here is from genome assembly GCA_035583135.1 of Lophotriccus pileatus. Taxonomy (NCBI): domain Eukaryota; kingdom Metazoa; phylum Chordata; class Aves; order Passeriformes; family Tyrannidae; genus Lophotriccus; species Lophotriccus pileatus. The sequence continues at coordinate 11,242,842 of JAWWES010000011.1, forward strand.
AAGATGAAGGAAGAAAGCTGAATGTCAAGTTAGAAATGTTAAGAAAAGCTGGCATGTATAAATAGCGTAGGGTTGAAACTTTGTTGGCAATGAAGAATAGCCTAATTTGTTTTCCATTGTACATACCAGGAATACTGCAGCTCACTCAATTATCTTACTGAGGAAAGGTGCAAATAGGTTTTTCCCACTAAGAGGTATTTTCTTACACTGCATGGCATCCTTCTTATTTAACAGTCCCTTGGCTTCTAGATGGGGTTTATCACTTCTGTTTGTGTCCTGTTTCATGGTCTCCTACTTTTGTGGTATTGGGGGTTTTTAATGTCTAAAATCCAGTGCTAGAAATTGATTTATTGCACAGTGTATTCAGCTTAGAAAGATTTCCAGCTTGTGTCCTTCCTGCCCATTCCAAAGAAAAGTGTCCTCCTCTGTTCTTTATGGCCATTTGGTTTCATGCCCTTTATCCACAGGAAGACATGAGTATCATGACTGACTGGTCTTCCACAAGTGTTTGTCCATCTTTGTCAACTAAATTTTCCTGAATCACCCCTGTGTCTGTTAAGCAAAGGTACCCTTACATGGCTTTATTAATGTAGACGCTTGAACTCCACATGGAAATTAGAGAAGCACCTTTCCATCCTTTGTCCACATGAGCCGTGTGATGGGTGTGCTGCTCCCACAGATGTTGCATCTTGTGTGGGCAGGGTCAGAGCAGAGTCCAGCCAAGCCCTGCAGGGACTAAACCATGACTGAATCTGTTTTATCAGAGTACAAATGGTAGGAACAATTGTGTGCTTGAGCATCCTCTGAGCAAAAGCACAGCTATCAAACAGGCAAAGGTGGTGGCTATAGTGGAGATATGAAAACATGTCAGGACCCAACACTAGAAATCATATTACAGGGAATGCAACCATTAAAATGAAGACTATGAAAATCAATGACTAATCTTGAGTGCCTTCTTGAGAAACCTTTAAGGAACTTCATTTTCAGAAAATGGAACATCCTTGGCCTTGAAATACTGTGTGAGCAAAAGTTTCTTTTGGGACACAGAAATACCTAGGCCTTATCTCAAAATAACTAGTCATACACCTCTTGCATAACTTTATGAATTTTAAATTCTCTCTGGTTCCATCAGATGAAACCTAACTGCATCTATTTATCTACATAGTCAAGAAACAGAAATTGAAGGGAAACTACATTATAGCAGTGTCTGTGTCATATAGCTAATAAAATATATGGCACTGCTTAAAAATCTACACCTACTCCAGGAAACACATTATTAATAACGTGAAGGGCCTGACATTGGCAGCTTACATTTCATTTTGCCATGCAAGTCTCATGTTTCAATGTCTTGCTTCAGTATCTTTTAGAGAGAGGTATGTGAGAAGTGCTCCATATCTCATCTGTGAGATGACAATAAAAACACCATTGTAACCTAGTTTTGGACTCTGCTTTTTTTTTCTTCCCTGAGGGTGGGGTTTGTTTTTATTTTTCTCCCTTTTCCTTGACATTTACATGACTATGAAATTGCACCTGAGATACACAGGGGCCCTTATCAGTTTCTGAAATCACTAGGACTGCTGATGTGGGCACATTTTTGGCTTTGTGGTAATATATATGATCAGAGGATCCACCCTACAACTTTTAAAAGTAACGCAAATTTGTCCCAGCACTAGCAGACTTATTCTTAGATCTTCACACAAACCACATTCAAGTTGTTCTTTTTGTAAGATAATCATCCATCTTAATTTTTTTGGACAAGGTATATTCCAGTCAGTATGCACTCTGAGACTGATGAGGCCAATATTAGTACTCAGTGGTACATTTGATTAAAGCAGATAGCAGCAGTTAACATTCTGATTTGTGGCACTAGAGCAGCAACAAAATACCCCAGTAAGTGGCCTGCAGACACAGCTGTGATTCCCCCAGCTGGATGGAATCTACCTGGTATGAGAGACCTTCATGACTAACAGCTGATTGAGGCTTACCAATATCAGTCCAGTGTTCACCTAAGAGAAGGACTGGAGGCCTAAGAGGCACTGGAAGGAGCTTCCTGGTGCCTCTGGGACAGTCATGCCTTGGCTCTTCATCAGGTCAGCTTGGGAGCATCCAGGACCAAACCTCAAGGGCTTCTGTGCTCAGCCACAGGTGCTCACTGCAAGAGCAAGGTCCTCATTCGTAGATGAGCTTGGGCACATCCCATGCTGGTGCTGCAGCAGCGAGCAGAGCACAGTCATCAATATAGTGGCAGCTGAAGAGAAAGATTACAGTGCAAGGCATGATGTCTTGCCTCAGTTCTCTTGCTAACAGGCCAGTAAGAAAAATAAGGCCCTTGTAATTTATGCTTGCAGAGTAATCTCCACAGTAATGTGAAATATGATGGTTCAAATGGGTAAGAACAATGATAGCTGTTACCATTTTTGACAGGCAATGGGTTTGGAGCTTGGTGATGAATTGCATTCTGTCTGCAGTTTGTTCAGCCCACTTATCTTCAGGATGTCATTTCGGTTTTTGTTTTTTTCTTTCAAAGAAAAACATCCATTAAATCCTTTGGTTGGATGTTGGGAGACTTAACAGTTTCTGTTTGGTAAAGTGTTTTGCTTTCTTGTGATCTTTTCTTGGAAAATGGCTCTCTTCAGATTCCTAAGTAAAAGTTTTGTATGTTTATCCTGCTTTGATAAGGTAGAATAATGTTCTCCCTTTTATCTTTAATTTTATTTTAATTGGACCTGCAACAAAAATACCTAATTATACAAGGAATTTTAGTTTTGACACATTTCAAGCTAAAGTATCACTAAGACACATAAATATGTCTGAATTTCAGACTTGCAATTACACTTAGAGAAGGGTAAACCATATTTTAAGTCAGATAACACCAGACTCTGAGATAATAAAGACATGGAATTATACCCCAGTCCCCTGACCTAGCTCTATGAAATTGGTGATGAAGAATTTTCTGGAAGGATGGAAATTCAGCACATATAGTAAGGGCCGTGTCTTGCAAAGGCTTGTCTGAGCTTTGCTTATTCTCATTCAGTAACAAATACTGTAAAGCCTCACTTAAGGTCTCTCTTGGAATGGGTCAAAGTAAAATGTGGAGGGGGTGAAGCAGTAGCCAGTGCATGGCTGGGAAAGCCCCATTTCAGCAGGAGGGCTCTGCTTACCCAATTACAACAGATGAGCTTAAGGAGAAAAACAAACAACTGCTTTTAACAACTAAGGTCCTATGACATGGCTGAAGGTGGAAAGCTAAGTCCCAAACTTGAAGAAGAAAGTATGATTTTAATGATATTTACATAATCTTCATTGCAACATTAGTTTTGCAAATGTTTTTCTAAAACTAAACTGCTTCCCTACAACAGCCCTGCTTCCTTCTCCTGCCATGGTCCCACTGCTGCATGAAAATCAGTAAAACAGGGTCTTGCTGGACTGAAGTTTTGCTCCTTTTTCAGTCAGTGACACTGCCTCTTAGCTGCTCCTTCCCACGAGAACTAGAGCCAAAGTTTAAGTCCTTGCAGTTTCCTCTGCTTCTAGTTTCACTGGCAGCAGGTTGTGACCAGTTAATCAAATGTCTTTTGTGTTGCAGGTGCCTTAGTGTTTATTTTGATTAGTGTACCAGTTGCTATTTTTAGCTCTTTGGTCTTTGGGTTGAATGAATACCAGCACAGATCTTAAATCATAATAAACATGTGTTTTTAACCTTGCCATTTATTTTTACATCTCTGTATCCAGATAATCAGGATGTGGTTATCTGTGAAGGTGGTAGACTGCTACTTCAAATTTCAATGCACACCCACATACAAAAATATACATTGTAGAGTGTTACAGCTTTAGAAACACCCAGTCAGACCCCTGTGTTTATGTCAAGCAATGGCTGTTTCTATCAGACTGAGAAACAGTGGTACTGCCTGATTTACTGCTTCAAGTTTATCCTTCGATTCCAGTGAACTAAGTCTGCTTCACCCCTTCAGAGTAATCATCAGCCTTCTTCCTAACTGCTGATCCCTCATGTACAACATTAAAAAAAAAAAAAAAAAAAAAAAAAAAAATATGGGGTAACCAAATAACAGAAGCCTGTGTAAAATGTTTTGAAGAAGCTAAGCACGAAACAGAGTTTTGAGTTTGCTGCAAGTGTTCTACCTTTACCTTTTTAAAACTGGATTCCAGATGCTTTTGAGGTTTTACTGTTTTGTAGTGTGGGGAAAAAGTAAAAACCAGTTTTTTACACCATGTGTTTGCTGCCTGATCTAATAAGACATTTTCTACACATTATGCATCATATAAATGTATTCATATACCCTTTCCATTTCTGCTTTTACCAGTGGAGATTCAGCAAAGAATGGCAGAATCAGACTTGAATTATACTCTGGGAAAGGCCCTGGAAATAGAGAAATAGGGAAATTAACAGATGCTTTTGGCACTAGAGGCTCCAGCCTCATTCTTATTAGCTAAAATATTCCTACCTGAGTCAGTTGGAGGCATATCAAGTTTTAAGAGCTAGATCCAAACAAGGGCTTAAACGATGTAGGCTAAACCCATGGCCCAAGATAAGCCCCTGGAGCAGGCAGCTTCACAACCCCGAGCCTCCCCAAACTTGTCCCTCCTTGGTAGGCATCTGCAGTTCTGCAGCTGCAGCACATGGCCAAAACACCATCAGTCTGAGCAATGTGTTCGCATGCAAGCTTTTCCCAGGTGTGTGAACTGGACAATCTTATTCCAGGATTCCCCTGGAAGCTGTGACTACCCTTAGGTCATGTTAAAGGACTAGTGAAATGCAACCTTGCTTTCAAAATGCTGCTGGAGAGGTATGTGATTTCTGTCACAGCTTGAAGCACCTCTCCAGCATGTGAGGATGTCAGGGTCAACCTACCAGCCAAAGTCTCTCTGCTTACAAGTGAGCATCTAGTTCACCTGGTTTTAACCCAAGTTTCCATTCATCACGGCTGCCTTTCCTTCAGAAAGGAATCAAAAGATTTGCAGGTCTGTAAAGGAGCAGAAGAGGGAGCCGATTCTGCATGGAAAGGTGAAGAGCATTCAGATGATATTATCTGGATGCTGGGGTTTATGCTGTGACTGTTGGATAAAACACATAAATAGCAACAGGAAGAGAGTCTCCCTCTGGTTTTACTTCTTTAAGACCTTTGGAGCAAGATTCCTCAGGGAACATAGGTGTGGAGTCATTAACAGACTGTTCTTCTTCGCAGATGCTGCAGTTCCAGCTTGTGATGGTGCATTTGGCCCTTGTGATTGCCCTGCTGTGGTGGCACTCTAGCTCAGTGCTCCTTGCAGAGGCAGCCCCAGAGGTAGGTGAATGTTTTTGGTGCTTGTCATGTAACTGCTCTTCCTTGGGTGCTTTTGGGCACAGAGTGTGGAAGACACCAAGGTATCCATCAGTGTTGGAGAATATCGACTCTGCAAGGGCAGAGGAGGAGCCTAGCAAAGAGAGATGCAAATTGCGTGGCTCTGGGAGGACAGACAGAACAAAGTCCCATCCAAATTCTCACAATCTCTCCTGAAACACCATGGGATCTTATGTGTGTTAAAACATTGTCCAGCGGATAGAGAACTTCCTGAAGAGCAGAAGGAGGTGATGGCGGGGGGGAGAGTAAACTCCTCTAACAGTGAAGGGGAAGTTTAATTCTGCTTAAAGACAAATAATAGCATGAGAAGGCTGCAGCTCTCAGAAGCCATAAGGAGATCTCTGGGAGGAGATCACCCGCACCAAAGTCACAAATTAAAGGAGACAGAATAGACCAGGAGGAGGAAGGCAAGTCACTTGCGAGGGAAAGCAGCAGATGAAATGGGAGAGTTGTCTCATGTTTCGTCCAAGATGACATGCAGGGGTTGCACCTGAAAATACTTCTGCTGCATTCTCTATTTTTAGTCAACTTGACATATGCCAGATTTGGCAGGAAAGATATTTATGTAATGCCATAAAAAAAAAATCAAGTATCTAAAAGTTTGATCAAAGTAGCACTGTTTGGCTGTAGGGTCTTTATATAGGTTTAAACGTTAGATGAATACTGAATAATGCTGCTGGATCCTTCTGCCATGCTCTGTGTCTTCACATAACCATGTCCTGACTATACAAAAGCACTTTAGCAGCTTCTGTTCTGGTGCCACAGAGACCTGGTATCCTGTCTATATCAGTGGCAGATTTTTGTGAAAAGAATATAAGAACAGAACGTCTTTGGAGGTTTCTTGATCTAGAGGCTTGCACTGAACCAGTGCAAGGTGCTGATGGGGTAGAATTTGTCTTTGAAAGAGTTTAAAATCTCAGCATCTATGACGTCCTTTGGCAATCCATTCCCCTTCATCTACAGGCTGTGTTTAAAAAGTGACTCCTTATATTTATTTTAAATCCACCATCTGGTGACTTCACTGTGTGGACTGAGGAGCTCTTTTTCTTGAGGAAAAAATTACCAGTCTTTATTCACCTCACTGCTGTTCATAACTTTACAAATCCACTATATCTCTGCAACCCCACTCTCATCTCCCCTTATCTGTGAAATTGTATTTGGTTCAGTGGTTCACCATAGGAAAACTGTTTTCTACTTCTGATTACTGTTTTAACTCTTTACTTCTTACAATTCTATTATATCTTTTTAAGACAAAGTAAGTGGGACTGCCAAGTACTCAAGAGCAGAGGCTCTTTTTGACCTTCTAGTTTTAAGTGTTATTCTAGATAGTTATCCCCACTAACTGGAAGGAAGAGTTGAGTCTTTTTTAAAGACATGATTTTGTTGCAAGCTTATATAAAAGTTTTATAACCCTGAAAGAAAACAGCAAGGATTGCTCTGTGTACTTGGGGCTCATAAAAAGTGGAGTCAGAGGACAATGTGAGATCCTTTACAAAAGTATCAACAGTGCTACATCATTTGTGTGGCCATTGTGGTCATCTTCTCACAGGAAGGTCACAGTTTTATACACTCCATCACTGCTTATGCCACCCATTAAGTGGTGGGAAACATCCCACCACAGCTATGGTGTGGACCGCAGTAGACAGGCACATTGCATCATCCATGTGATGCCTTCCTTTACATTTGCACTAAAATCACTGTGTATGAATAAGAAAGATAGTGGTGTGCTTCTAAAGATAGAATAAAACCTGTTTCAAGGCATAAGTTATGATTTTTTTATCTAATTCTGTGAAGATCAAGTGGAGCAAGAGGGCAAACATTTCATCAGAAGAGAGAATGATTTGAGCTTGCTTTTGCAGACTAGCTGCTGCACTGTATTTTTCTGTTATATGCAAAGCAAATAATTAACTTTGGTTTGTTTAATTTCTCTCTTGATAGACCCCAACATTCTCAGCTATTTTGATAACAAAATAGAGTTTGGTTTTGAAATGATGTTAAGCCTAATGTCGTAACTAAGGTTCAAACTGTTGCGTCCACTCAACATACTGTGTTTCCTTTCCTTCTCCCCATGTAGTGTTACTGCACAAATTCTTTAAATATCAGTGCTGAGCAAGTTTATTTTGGGATATGTTTTGCACAACTATTAATTAATTTGCCATATTTGGATGGAAAATTCTGTATAAGTTTTCATTGCTACTTATGAGCACTCATTTAAAAAAACAAAAGTCAGTTTCCTGAAAATTATCAGGATAGATGTTGGAGTTGGGTAATGGTGATTGCATTTTTTAGAAGTATTAAATTACTTATTTCATGCTATAAGTGATACTAATCACAGTGCTGAGATAGGGATAGTGGGATGAACTGCAAAAATAGGCTTTGTGAAGCAATAAATTTTGATATTTCTTGGAATAATGATGAAAACAAGTCGAATTTATAAAAAAAATAAATGTGCAGACCTTGATGGCAAAATCCTTTCAGTGGAAAATGGCCACATTTCACAGAAGGTCCCAATTTCATTGTCCTAGTGGTTATGTATTTACAGGACTGCTGCTGTGACATTGGTTGAGATGGTTTTTCTGGAACCCAAGCAGCCAGAAAACTTTATTGCTTTCTTTTGCAGCCTTTGGAGCCTTCTGCTGCTCTGGTCATGGGAGCACCTCCCACTGCCAGTGAAGAGAAGTCAGCCACCAACCTGGCAGACAAACTGCTCCTTCTTGATGACTTGGTGTCTCTGGAGAATGAGGTGACTGAGACCAAGAAAAAAAGAAGCTTTCCAGGATTTGGCTCTCCAATTGACAGAATTTCTTCAACCCCTGTGGATGCTAAAAGCAAACAGAGGTAAAGTCTTAGATGCTTTTACCAGTGATAAAGTTGGCAGGAGGCTGTTGGTAGGTGCTCTGGATACTGATGAGTGGCTTTAGCCACCAACAGGTTTGCTGGTCAGTTGTGAGGTGCCTCTGATCAGGAACCATTCTGGTTGCACTGTCCATAATCCTTCAGCTGTGCTGTATAACACATGAACTAGTTCATTCATCCCTACAGTATTGTACAGCTACCACAGAACATTCACAAATATGTGATTTTTCAGTACACTTCTTTCCACTGGTACAAACTAAACTTCAGTTTAAAACTACATTTTTGATTGTAGCTTATTTAAAGCAGAAATATGCCTGAGGGGCAGGGATAGGTGCTCCTGAGGCTGGGGTGGAAAGAAGTTATGGTAGTGTGCATGTTTTAAATAGCAACACGAAGAACACATCATGAAAATGGTCACAGGCAGTAGAATGAGCTTCAAGACCTTGATCAGCTTTGGATAAGTAAGGGTTTAATCAATACATCAATACCTTCATGGCATGTGTTTGAATATAAGCATGTTTGTAACAGGGCTAAGCAATGATGCTCGATACAGTTGGGGAGAGACAGTGACTCTGGGGCAAAGCCCACGGGGCTCTTTGTTGTATCTGAAAGAGCTTAGCTGTGGTGTTCTGTTCTTCTGGTAACTGTCTTCTTTTGGATGGAATCCCTAATGCCACAAAGTATTTAATAACATGCTTAAAGCTTAATCTGGAAGTGGAAAGTATTCACGAGAGCCAGTCAATATTACAAGTATTTTTTTCAAGCAAAGTTTTGCAATATTTTCATGTTGTTTTTCCATTTATCCACCCAGTCTGCCACTAGGACTGTTTGGCTGCAGCCAAAAGCGATAAAATACGAAATTTTTAAAACCTTGAGTAGAACTATTCTGTTCCGTATGTCACTTCAAAAGATCAAAATCAGCTCACTCTTTGTTTGCTTTTTAGCATGTTTTCCCTTTGCAGGGGAAGAAATAGAAGGTCATTTTTGAAGCCGCTGTACTTTTTTGCAAAGGTACATGGTATTCCCAATTTATCTCACACTTTTTGGATGGAAATCTTCTATCATTGTACGTGCAATACAAGGGGAAAACAAACCAAAACAAACACACACACAAAAAAGGAAAACTGTGGTGAAAATTGTCCAAGTTTTATAGCAGCTTGGCTTGCCTCTGAATAATGAGCTCATGCAAATGAGTGTCACACTGCACAAAATTCCACCTTTTCCAGCATCATCAGCACAGTTTGAAGTTTTGCGTTGGGATTATCACTTTGGGGGAGCTGATTAGCTTTTAAGTTTGGGGTTAAGTTATTTATTAGAACCATCTGAGCTGCCTTGATCATCATATTGGTGGTCTGGTACTACCATCAGCATGGAACGCTGATCAGGTGGGTGCTATTGAACAATAGTAAGGCTCTACCTTTTGATGGAAACCGGCAGAGGCTGCTGCACTTAGAGGAGTAAAACAGAGGACTGAGCACCCCATCACTGTTGCTCACCCAGAAGAGAACAGCTCATTTCTATATGAGCTGAGACAGTGACCTTTAGAGACCAGGAAATTACTTAGTGAAAGCTGATAAACAGATTGAGCCCCTGAATCAATAGAGTCGGTGTGTGTAGTGCCTGACACACAAGAGAAACTTCTGGAAAAGAGCAGATAAAATGTAAGTCCATTTAACAGATTATTGTGGCACACCCTGGTTACACGAGAGCCCAGATCCTGGTCTTGCACATCAACATCGATGTAACGCTCTAAAAGCATGGGAAAAGCATGTGGGAAGGTGGAAATCTTCAGGAGAGCTAAAAAGATCCATAGGCAGAGGGAGAGAAAGAGACTCCGGGAATCTTAGACAAGGCTGTTTTGAGGAAACGTCACTTAGTCCCTAGTAAGCAGTGGAAGAGGCACAGCGCGGTTTGCAGGGTGGAGCGGCTGTGCTGCTCTGGCGCAGGGTGGCCACAAGAGGGGACGCTCCACTGCGCTGCCTTTCTGGTAGGCATCACTCCACAATTTCCTTATCTATTTAAGTACAGAGCATGACAGTTTTACAGCTAATGGTGCAGAAACACCACCCTCTCCCCCCCCCCCCCAATCCAATTCCAATGTGGGGAGTTAATTCCCCTTTTACCCAGGCAGGCTCAGTATGGCTCTGGCAGTTCAAGTCTCCCTCCTGCCCCCCCCCATAAGTTTGTGCCTTCACCTGGGGGGAAAACAGCGTTATCCTTGAGGCAAGAGGCTGAGGATCAGTCCTTGACTTCCCTTCCCTTTGCTTTCCCTATGGCCTAGTGTAACAATGCTGGATAAGTTGGTGCCTGAGGAAGGAACAGGGAGGGGCATACAATTGGCTCCCCTTCATTTGGAGTGTTCTGGAGCTCCTCCAGCATAACCAGTGTGGTGCTCCCTACATATGAGATGCACCACCAATTCCCATTTTGTGACCCCAGCTGAAAAGCAGCTAAAAAAGAGGCAGTGGGGCTGCAGATCCTGGAATGATGAGTCTGGGCTTTGGCCCATGCCTAAGAGGTATGAGAAAAGGAGCCTGCTTGGATAAGACCATGGGCTACACAATTCTGGGTGGGGTGTGCAGAGCTCTGAAGCCCCAGTGTGAGGGAGCAGTGCTGACACAGAGTTAGACTTGAGAGCACCAGAACATGCCCTCCTGCTAGTTACTTTGCAGCTGGTAACTTAACAAGTCCTTAACATGGACTGATAAAGAATTAATATTCTAGGGTTCTCCTGGACCTGCGTTTCACTGACAGTATTTCTAAAGGAAAACTTGATGTTATTCTCAGCTCAGGAAATCTTGCCATTTCCACAATTAATTAAAATAAAACTTCTGCTGATGGAAAAAAATGCTCTAAAATGCTGAATTAAGATGGGAAAACTTATTATTGTATATGAAAAGAACCATGAAAAATATTTCTGCATGGAAATTCTTTCACACTTACCTCATGCCCTCATTCATCAAATTGTCAGGAAACTTACAACATGAGAGAAAAAAAAAACCAAAAACAAAACAACAAAACCTTCCCATTTTCAACCTCGTCAAAGGACTGCTAGTATGCAATTTAGATGAACAGTGCATAGCCAGAGACCCCATAAAAAAATCCTGTAGGACTTTTTTAACTTGTCCCTATCTATTACTGTGCAATACTTTCTATCTCCTCAATTACCTTAGCCCCAGCTGGCCCTTGAGACTTGAAGATCCAGTCTAATGGGTCACCGGCAGTATAAGATACTGTGCATGAAACAATTCCTCTTTATAAAAGCAGTGTATTGCCTTTCATTTATGAAGAGCAGTTAACCTGTGAAGTTATTTGTTTGCTGCCAAATAAAAACAGAGATAGTGGATCAAGCTCAGACAGTCTGTAAAAGAGCAGCAACTTCTACCTAGTATTTTGTAAGACAAATGCAGCATCTTATTTTTAAACAATCGTATCTTTGGCTGCTTCCGCGTGACAGTTCTGTCTGAACTGTGTTAGTGAGATGAATGGAGGAATCAAACATGTAATAACATTTTGATTATTCATAGGGTGTCTTTTCCCGTTTCACTCCCCTCTTTCTTTGCTCTTTTTCCCCATGCAGGAAAGTGCTTGAGCTGCCCAAGAGACGGTTTGGAGTTCCTCTTGACCGGATTGGAGTGAGCCGCCTCGGCAACACCAAGGGTTAGCAGTTCCTGCAAGTAAGCCAAAGTATTCCAGGTGTGGGCAGGCTCAGAGAACCCACCTGTTCTCAGTTAATTGGAGGTACTCAAATCATACCAGTAGGCTCCGAAACAGTGGCTTAGGAAATGATGGCTTCTTATAACGTGGAATGCCCTAACTTACCACTGAGTACCTCTCTACAAAATACAAGTATTCCTAATATTTTCATCTCTTCTAGACCACCTTACAGTCTGTTTTTCCAAGCCTTGCATTTCTGACATTGGAAAATGTAATGTTTACTGCTTTTTTTTTGCCTACAGGTACTTCTGTTCTTAATGACTGATGCTGTAGTGGAAACATTACAGAGATACGGAAGATGCATCACAGCAAGTCCTGTCATTGACTAATGATACAACACTCAAGGAATTGACCTCCTGCAAAATGTGTTTCACGTTGCGTTTTACAAATGTTGTATTTACAGTAATAACAAATTCAGTTCATCAGGTCAGAATGCTCTCACAGCTGTGCACAATGTCACTGATAGGAGGGAAAGAGAATATGTATATATTTTATTGCTTTGAATTTATCTGTTAAACTTGCAGAAGTTTATTATCCTAGCCAGGACTGATGGATTTTTTTGGATTGAAAATAAAATTTCCAGAGATGCCCACAGCAGTCCATGAAAAGCAGACAGTTTGCTTTGCACATTTCTTTCAAGAGGGAAGTTGTTTGGTAGATGAAGGGAGGATTTAACAGTTATGGGACAAAGCTAGAATTTATTTGTACTGCTGTTTGAGGGAATGATGTCTTTTGCCTTTACTAGGAGTTAGTAAGAACTGTGACAATGCATTAGTATTTGTCCTGATGTTTTGAGTAGTCTTTCTCTTATCTCTGCACCATATTTAGACATGTTTTCATCGTATAGCAAATCCTGAAATGTGGTGAGACTTTTAGTTTCCTTCTCTAAGCTGATGAATACATTTCACTCCTCCCTATGCATAACATAGGATAGCGTCCAAATATGAAGTCATCTACTTCCTAGCCCATCTGCATCATATGCCTTATTTTAGCCTCTTGATGTGTGCACAGGGCATAATCAGACATCCAACTCTAAAAGTTTAAGTATTTCTCACTCTGCTAAAATGTAAACATATCCTCTCCACTTCATTTCAGAGTAATACAGTTTATGTTAAATCCTGTTTCATGCTTTTCACTCCTTTCCAGATTATAAAATATAGCTGAGAAGAGCTGTTTGCTGATATCTCAATGTTCAGATTCCTAGCTGATGTTTTCTAAACATCACATTCTCCTTCTCGGACTTTGGTCCATGTCAGCTAAATTCCTCAGATTGCTATTCTTGGGAATAAACCATCTTTAGCCTTGCAAAAGAAGATCCATTGAGAAAGGGACTTTGCAAGATTAAGAAATAAAGTTATTCTTGCCAAACACCCTGTGTTAGGCAGAGAATTAAGAGTTAATTTCCTAAATCTTTTATGAGGCACAAAGCACCTGGCCATCAGCCTGGTGCCTAGCCAACCAGTCACCCCAGCAATTCAGTCTGTGCTAGAAACAAGTCTGCAAATGCAGTCCCAGGCAAGCCCAGAGCCTGTCCTCTGCAGTGCACCACCCATCCTGAGCCTGCCCTGAGGTTTAGGGAACATTTATCTTCTTGCACTGAGCTCATCCAGACAGTCTGCAGATTATCTGCTTGCAAGGCAGCCATATGTAGGGGCATGGTCAGATTATGGAAGTGATGACCTGACCACCCAAACATCTGTCAGCCAAAACCAGCGTGGACAGAGTCATTGTGTGACACATTTTGGGAGACTGAGAGCGGAGGAACCCAGTCCTAACACAGCAGGTTTTCAGAGACACTGGTGGGTCATAAAAGTATTTAACAGTTGGCAGGTATTAGCCTGGGCTTCCAGAAAAGGGGGAGTTTTAAACCCTGAAAGTTGTGTGCAGAAATGCCCTTCATCTGAGGGGTAATGTGAAAGCAGAGCAGGACAGAGTTGTCTGCGGTGGTGTTGGTGCAAGTGGGAACTGGAAGCTTCAGTGCTTCTCCCACCTCACTGTGTGGATTACTCGGGAGAAAGCAAGTCTTTCCATTCCTCTGCCCCATCTACTACAGAGCATCCTGAGACCTTCTGTGGCTCAAAAAACATCCTTAAAATCCATAAATTTGCAAGTGTTGTTTAAAATATGATGATGTCTGAAAGGCTGAGCACCACAATTCGTTTTTGTAGACAATATTGGATGGCTTCAGCCACTGTGCATAGCGTGGAGATCAGCAAATATGAAATGAGGATATGCTGCAGCATCCATTACACACTAGATTTGTCCTGTGCTGCCTGGATTTGCAAATCCATTCAGATGCCTGTGAGGATTTTCTTCTAATAAATCAACATGATCAGCTAGAATATCCCAGGGAAATGCCCTTAATTGTTGCCTGTGGGTCATTAACTTTAGCAAGAGTGACTGCCCAAGCACGGGTAAGGTGTGAGCAGACATTATGTGGAGGTGACACCTGAGGAAGACAAGGGTTTCTGTTCTGTGTGTTTAGGGGAAAGGACATGACCCCCACAGTAACATGTAGAGGGTAAGCCTAGGGGAAACATCACCACCTCTGCTTCTAATTAGTCGATTAATTGCATTCAACACATACTCATCACTGCAGCAGAAGCTGCTAATACAGCAGCATGGAGTGCCTGTGAGGAAACAATTGGGTAGTTTAGGTGCCATGAGCACTTAAATAACTGCACTGATGGGATGTAGAACAAAATCAGTGCTACACAGCAGGATGCATTGCACTCCAGGGAATTCCTGTCTCTAGGATCAGAGCAAGCAAATATCCACAGACACTGTATTCCTTTTCCTGGCCTGCTGATGAGTTGTCACACTGGGTCAGGAAGGCATGGCTACAGCAAGCAGCTGACAGATGGAGCCTGCTGCGCTGGCCTTTCATTGCACTGGGATTTCCTGCAAGCTGAAATCATCTGAATCATCTGAGCTCAGCACCACCTTTGGGCACTCACTTCAGCTCTTGGAACACACTTCCCTTTCACTGGAACACCAAACTCTTAAAGAAAGAGAGACCCTTCTCTTGTCCATAGGGTATAATTTTTTCCTGCACTTGGTGTTGATGTGAGGGTATGTGAAAGTGTGTCCCACGTTCCTTTTTGCTTGCACAAAAGCAACAGAAAATGGGAAATATGTTCTGAATCACTACCAAGGAAATAACAAATAATTAATGGTAACAGGAAACTGTATTTTGCATGTCATTAGACTTCACTGATATAATGAAGCTGTTTTTATTCCATAGATGTTGGCTTTGGCCTCTAATAGGATGAATAGATCTCCTGTTAATGAAGTACATGCAAGGTACTGCTGTGGTAAGCGTGTTCCTCTTGCCAGAGCCCAAGGCAGTGAGTGTAGGATGGTAATTACAGCTTTGGGAGAGGTAACATTTTGAAGACTATGTAGTATGAAAGCTGCAGTTAAATCACATGGCTCAAAAAAGCTGGAGAGAAAGTTCAATGCTAGTCAAAACCATTCCACATATTCACAGTGGCTATCAGATCCTGCTCCCATTTATAGTGTTGGAAACTTCAAAGTTAGCACCAGGATTTATTCTGAATTTACACCTTCAGAAATGAGGTCCTTTGTTTTTGCAAATAAATGTCATAAGGTGACTTAGGATTTATGTATGTAGGAATAACTGGTGGATTGTGATCTCTTCCTTTTGCTAGTACCTGCACTGACCAGCCAGATGAGCCAAAAATCCCCGCTGAAAACATCTCTTTGGGGTGAGTAGGTAGAAACCAGTGGTTCTGGTCTGGTCCTATGAGGACAACATCCCACACATATCTGTGAGTAAGACCCAACTCTCATTCCTGATCTGTCTCTCAGGCACATTAAGACACTAGATGTTTAATGGGAGTCTTATTTCCATTGTAAACTTCACATGAACCATTAAGGTAACAAGAGCCCACATCAAGGGAAATGTGCTGCCCCTTGGGCCTCTGCAGGGGCTGAGAAAGCAAACACCACATGCTTCTGTGCAACAGAAAATCTTTATTGGAATGATATCCAAAGGATCCAGATTTCTGTGCTTGCCCTCCCCTGTGCACACTGACAGGACACGGCGAGGAGCAGCTCTGGCTCAGCACGCTGAGGCAGGCAGCCTGAGCCCTGAGCCCTTCACATCACACCCATCCTGCCCTCCTGTCCCAACAGCGGCCATGAGGGCATCACAGACCTGTTGGTAGGAGGCAGTAGGAAACCCAGACACCACTGGGAGCAACAGCTGCAGGGGTGAGCAGAGGCCCAAGCCGAGGGAAGCTGAGTTAGTGTTTGGTGCCTCAGGGGACCTGGTGAGAAGGGGAAGAGTGTACAGTGGCAACAGCCTGAATGGCACACACGGGACAGCACAGAAAGTTGGGAAGCATCTTCCAGGTAGAAGACCATGGTAGGTTAAACCTGGAAGGAAGGAACAGCAGAGAGTGGCAGTGGGCTACCAGCTCCTGCTGCAGTCCCTGTTAGACTTGGCTGTGGTGTGGTCATGGAGGATGGCATCCAAATTAGCAGCACAGTGAGAGAACAGAACAAACTCTTAACACATTAATACCCAGCAAGGCAGTTTGGGAAAGGGCTCATCTTCATCCTCCAGTCCTGACGAGCCTTCAGATGCAGTATTTCCAAAAGCAGGCTGGAAAGGGATGCAAGAGAAAGATGTTAGCATCCAAGAGACTTTTTCCAGCTTCAACTCTGAAAGAGGGTTTCAAAAGACCCACATATTGAGAGAGTTGAGGTGTGAAGGCAGCAGTGTGGTTTCTGGGCACATCTCAGTTATCAGCTCTGACTTCACATAACAGTTTTAGAAGGTGTTTCCTTTAGCTGCTCATAGTGTAAACATGGGATCTAAATGTTGTTTCTATATTGATTGATTTAGGAAGGTTCCTTTTGCTCTACTTCAGCAATGTCAGGAACCAGCTTTTTATTTCTTGTCTACTGGCCAGCAGTTTTTCTGCCTCAGATGTGTGTGGGGGGTTTTTCACCTGTGGCTGACTGGATGAGCAGGATACTGACTTGGAGAGACTGGATCTGATCCTTACTAATTTTTTTTAAAACCCAGTCACTATCACTCTGCTACTAACATCCTCCAAACAACACTGATCTCTGTGGGATCTTCTAAGAAGACTAGATTAGGGAAGGATGCATATTCTGGTGTCGGAAAAAAAAATAGTTATATCACCAGCATGAATCCATGAATCCCATGTGGGTCTCCTATTATCAAGTATGACAAGAGATTTCTACCTGGTTTTTGAAAGCAGAATCTTGGAAGGAAGCTTCTACTGAATCAGCAGTGCTCATGCTGAGACACGAGCTCCTCCCAGACTGGAAGGACTTTAGATGAAGACAAAGATTCTCTGTTTTAATTTCTGTCAGAATCTGATTTAAACCTGGCAAGGGGAAGTAGTTTTATCTATGTTTAAAGCTTCCAAGACTGGTGAGGGCATGAATTACATTAGCCAAATTAATGACAGCCTCCAGGGTTGCTTATAAATTGCATATTGCCTAAGGATCACCTAAGCACTTAAGCAAGCCTTGCACAAAGGAATTTTCTCTTGGCTGTCTGGCAGGTTGTCAACTTCCACATGCACAAAGCATGTGGGCTAAGGGCAGAACTAGCTCTTTTGGTTTTAGGCCAGATCTGTCATCAGTGACTTCTGGTTCACAGCTGCTGCTGCTTTGTAGAGGACTCCACAGAAAGCCACTGTGAGCAGCATTGTCCCTGTGCTTGTCAGGGACAGCCTCGCAGGAGCACTGGTACAACAGGCTGCTGAGCCACTGGTTACGGACTGGACAGAGCTTGGAGACCAACTGGGAGACCTACCAGATCTTAGTTCCCTGCATTCTTGGTTGATTTCCACATCCTTTTTGCTGCTTTTCAGAAGCAGAAACAAGTGCTCCTTTTTTCTCTGTAGGGAGGCACTGACCTTGGCAGAGGGGAATGCATGCAGTCCACATGTCTCATTATGCCTTCAGCACTAGCTTTGTGCCCAGAGCAAAGCGACGGGTGCAATGTGGGGACGTGTTCACGCAGAACTCACCCCCTCCAGGGCAGGCTCTCATTGTTCATATAACCTCATGTTTCTCTGTGAAAAGTGGGATGTGACACTGACTGCCTCCATGAGGTCCTGGTGTGCAGACCCAGTTGTATCTGCCTCGACAGCAGACAGGGTTGGGTACACAGTCCTTCTCGCCAGCTGCCGAACCAGCCAGCCCTTAACAAGCCAGGACTGCTGGATAAGCTGTCAACCAGCTGTTTTTCAGCATATTTGGGACATGTTTACTGTCACTGTCTTTGCTGCAGAAAGGAAGCCCTAGGGATGAGAGTGGACAGGATGGCTGCAAGGTTCTAACACAAAACCTACCACGTTTTTTGGGCTGGGATGCTGAGAGACTTTCCAAGGCATAGGCCACCTCTGACCCTTCCTCAGTTGAGAGCTGATCCTTCAACTTCTCCAGCTGTTTAAACAGAAACACAGCAGTAAACAAAGGCCCCATTATGAGGAGCTCCACAGAGTGCTGGCAAGTGCAGGGCAAAGGAGGTACATGTAGACTGGTTGTAACCTCTGTGGAGAGGAGGCTGTGTAGGATACTAGACTAAGAGTCGAGACAGGGCTGAGGCAGGTCTCCAGGCATCCAGCCAGTGCAGCAGAGAGCATTGCTCTTTCATTGCTCTGTATTGTCCCTCCTCTCTCTCCCTCACAGTTCTTGCTAGCTTTCCCTGGTTATAATGTGGATAGTTCACCATATTTGTTCTTCATCCATAGCTACTGTTTTCTAGTGGACTGTGAACATCTACAACCATCATCCTGACTTCTGCTCTGGCAGACTTGCCCCCAGAAAGTCAGAGTTTAACATGCCTCAGCACTGGAGAGAGGGTCTAGCATAGGAGCTGGCAGCCTCCCCTCTGGCTTGATGCACCACGATTTTTCAGTCTCAGGTGAAGAGTGCCATGTGGAACCTAGCATGACCTCCAGGATCCATGCAAACAGCTGGCCTGAGAAGGGGAGAAAAAGCACTTCCACTGCTCATGGAGTTTGGGGAGTGGGAGTCGTGTCAAGATTGCTGCAGACCTTTCCCTATTCCTGGGCACTGTGTGTAGGATGGGGATGCTCTGTGTATGTGTGCACTTTGATCAGCCCAGCAGGGTTCTGACCTTAGGTAGGGCCATCTTTACTAGCAAAGAGTCCAGAAAAAAATTCTGGTTTAAGTGGGCAGTGACTATCCCTCCAACTTCAACCTGTTATTTGACGCAGCCAGCTGATACCTAGGAAGGAATCATGACCTCCTCTTCCCACTTGCTTTTCTTCCATGGAGATTTTCATTGGTGATTAATTTTTTCCTGGCTCGGCCTTCTTCCCTTTCACTGGTGACAGAGGCAGGAGCTGCCCCAGCTCTTACTGCATTCATATATAGCCTTGCTCTCTTTCTACCTTTTCCAGCTTGTGCAGCTGCTTAGCCCAGGTTCTGCTTTTATAGCCCAGGTTCTCCTTTTCTCTTTGTGCAGTACATGCTTACATCATATCATCAGGATGAAGGGCAGCAGGATGCAAAGATGGAAGAATAGGGCATAAAGACAGCTTAAACAATCCTTTAACTATTCATACATGCATGGACCTATGTGTCTGTGCATTTGCTTTTCTCACCTGTTCAAGCTCTTCAAATTTCTTTGCCAACTCCCAGTCTGCAAGAGAGGAGAGAGTAATGTCAGTATCTGCATTGCCTCCTGAAGCTCAAATTAAAAACCTTTCCTTATTTGTCCTCTCCAGGGGTTGACAAGAAAAGACCTAGTTATCATTTAATTCCTACTAGTGATCTCCAAATGAATGACAGCAGAAACTGCCAGAAAAGTAGGTCTTCTCTGATGAATCCTGTCGGACTTTATCCTAATTCTCCATTATGAGGGAGGCTTCTTTGCTGTTCACCAGGCCATAGGGGAATTGGCCCAATGAGGCCACTTACTGTGTGACACCAACTCAGGTGAACCTCTTTGCTGCTTTTTAATTTTATCCTGCTAACAGCAAACCTCTAGTGCAGGCTTTTCTGCCACTGACCTTTATATGAAATTTCATGGCTTCCTTTAGGACTTGTTTATGCTCACATCACCCATGTAGGCAGAAGTCAGAATACACAAAGTTAGCCTTACAGAACTTAATGCTTTATAAGTCAGCAAAGATCCAGGCTAGCAGAGTGGAGCAACAGGGAAAGTCACATAGCAGTGAGTGCACGGATTCCACTTATCTAAATGTTGGGGGAGCACAAGGACCTAGATCAGTCTTAGAGATCTCAAGGCTAATCAGTACTGTGCTACTGTCAAAAAACTATGCAGGTGGATGAATGAACTGTCCTGAGACATTCTGTTCAGAAGGAGAAGAGAATTAGGTGCCTGGAAACAGGATTTAAAACCTCCAGCTGAAGTGGGATGGCCTGGACTAACAATAGGGAAAGCTGCAGGGATAGGGGATTTCAGTCTCACTACTCTTAAGGACTGAGGTACCTCATTCCAGACTCAAACTGATGTCAAAACCATTTAATTTTTTAATAAGATACATGAGCTGAGTTAAAGCTGAGTGACTGGCTGCAGTAGTCCTCCCAGGAGAGGAACACAAAGTGCTCAGACGGTTTTAAGTGCTAGTTTGGGAAAAATGCACTAAAATAAGCAGAAGAGCCAGGAAAGAGCTAAAGAATATCTCTGCTGGGCCCCACAACCAAGCCAAAAAACAGCCCTGGAGCTGCCCCTTTGGTCTGCTCTTAATGTGGCACCAGGCATTGGTCTGGATTGTCAAGGGGATTTAGGACATAATTCCCCTTGATTTCAGATTTCAGATAAGACTTCAACTCACAGACACATTGCCAGACTTGTTTTGTTGGGTTTTTTTTTTAGTGTTTGAAACTGAGCAGGAGGGTTCCAAGAAAGAGCTGACTGCTTTCTTGGTTTCTCCTTTAAGAAGAAGGAAACCATTCTGTTGAAAAATCCAGAATATTTTCCGACAGATACTTAACTGCCAGTAAAAGCAGCAGTTCCTAAGCAAATCCATTACATCAGGACTCAGTTTGAGAGATGTGATGGGGATGGGAATGAGAGTCAGGAGGTGTGGGCTCTGTTCCTGGCACTGTCAGCAATGACCTCTGTCAGATTCCTCCTAAGTATGTCTTTACATATCCATAAGGTAGAGAGACAAATCTTGTCATATCTGTAAGTCAAAAGTGCCACTTAAGAGATGTTGTTGTTGTTATTATCATAGACACTTTTACCTCTTTCAGAGTTTCAAGTGCCTATTTTGGCTTGACTTTCTGCAAACTGTAAGTTTGGCCAATGACTGCTCTGAATAGAAAATGAACAGCGGTCGAAATTTAGAACAGATTATCTCAGGCAGGGAGAAGGAAGTTAATTTATGGATGAAGCCTTGAGAAACTGCCTGCTGTAAATCCTCTGTCTCTGCTCTGCTCAGAGATTCATTATATTCAATTGTCTGGCATAAAATGCAGCCTTCCCTCCAGGAGTAATAAGTGCAATAATCCATAAACCTATCATAAAAATGTTATTTCTTGAATGCATCCTCTTTGCAAGAAGATGCCTTTGTTAGCATAAGGACTTGATTTATTTGTGTTTATTTATTTGTCCCTGCTTGTTTAACCACTGCCCTGCTGCATTAACAAGCATCTGGGGAAGAGCACTGAGTGAATTTGATGAATGGATTTTCATAACAAAATATTTTCTGGGCCCTGCTCTCAGCTGTTTTCACAGGGAAGGGCAGCTTTCTGCTCTGAGACCACCACATACAGCTCTAACCCTCCCCTAGGAGCAGTGGCCGTGGGAATAGCTGACCCCTGTAATCCATTTGGTGCCCAGTGTCAGGGAAAGCCCAAGTTTCTCTTCAGCAGGTTTGAGTTTAGCCAAATGGTGGCTTTAAATTTGGTGTCTGTTCACAGAGCACAAACAGGAAAACTTCCCCACGGCTTGTCTTCGGTGTCTCCACTGTGTGGGAAAAGCTCGTTGTCTCAACCTCTTCCAGCAGTAGCAGGGGCTTAGGTCCAGGCAGGAGCTCCCACTGCCCTTGTCCCAGCTGAGACCTGACCCCAAGGGATCTCACCTACACAACCTCTGCAAAATTGTGGTGCCACCCCACGGCTCCATGTGCTCACAAGATGCTGCTGGTTTCAGCAAAATACTGAGGTGTCTCTCAAAAGCCCATGGGAATGTGTGGGATGTGGGTGGAGAGGTGACTCCCAAAGCTGGCCTGTAGCCCAGGCATTGAACACGATGTCTCAGGGATATCAGGGGCACAGGGACTCAGCAGAATCTCTTCTTGTTATTACTTATGTACACACACAGGCTCCCTTGCCAGCACAATGTTGAGTGTCTGAGGATGTAGGATACGTGCTTTTTGGCATTGCAAAAGCGTGTCCAGGAGCCCCATGATGGAGAACATCTGACATGTAGGCACCATACCGGGTGCTTCTGCTTTCTGAGCAGCTGGTATTTCCGAGGAACCTGACAATCATGTTCCTTGCACTCATGCACACACAAATTCAAAAAGTGGAGATCTCCCATCCCCTTTGCTTACCAATATTTTCTGGCCTCCGCCATGCGAATTTCTTATTAAGAAGCAGATTCAGCAGTGTGTCCTCATGATTTGTGTCTTCTCTCTCTGGAAGCACTCGGTTCTCTGCAGCACATAAAACACATCTTTCTCAATCTCATCAAATTAAGAATCAATTAATCAATTGATTCAATTAATCTCTTAATCACATTAAGAAGGCTAAGAAGTGGAAGGAAAATGTCTCCTGTCAGCACTCATGAGGGTAGAAGGAGCTCAGGGGAAAAAGAAGGTGTGTGAGCACAGAATAAAATGTCCAGGCAGTGAGGGCTGTGCAGTGAAAGGGTGTGGGATGTGGAGCCCTCCCTTCCAGCCCTGGGCTGCTGGCCAGTTTCTGTACAGCTTCATCAGCATGGCTGACTGCAGAGAGCTGGAGACATCACCTTCCTTTAGACAGTCCCAACCTATTCTGCAAGGCAGATATAGTGGATGCTTCTGCAAAGCCAGACAAGCAACCCACAAGATCCTCTCTTCTCAAAACTGCAGGTGTTCCCCCCATTCACACCATGCACCTTCCCAGGGCTGATAGAGGTAGGAACTCACTCCTCATGTGGCTGGTGTGTGGGTACCACAGCTGAAAAGCCCTGAAGCCCCACAGCCCATTCTTGCACTCTCAGCCTATGGGCTGCTCTGACTGCCAACAGTACTGCAGGATTCTTCCTGAACCAAGTGTGGAGGAGCTTAAAGCAAGACCATGCAGAATTTTTCTGTTTTCCAGGAAAAACTTCCCCAAGCTGCTGTTCTAAAGCAATTTGGACATCTCTAGGAGGCCCCTTTAGGGAGCTTTCTCAGTGGTTTTACTTTAGTGGTTGTGGCTATGCCCTCAAATGAATGGTTGCGAAGGTCAAGGGTTTGGCAGAAACCAACAGGCACAGGATGGGACTAATCAGTGCCCTGAAGAGACCCTCCCAGCTCTGCTCAACAGATTTCCAGAGTCATCTGAGACTAAAATGTTGCACTGATTTTTGATAATGACAAAATAAGAGCCAGACATTATAGGTAGAGTGGCCATTCCACAAAATCTTTGGTCTGAACACCCCTGCTCCACACCCAGACCCTACAAAGCCCTAGAAGATGCCTAAAGAATCCACAGCAAATACTAAGAAATTATACAGAAAAGCTTATTTTCTCTTCTTCTGGGATCTTCAGGACTTCATCTCAATGGCTTCAGGGAGGTAAGAAAGGAGAAAACAATCTCAAATATCCATCAGCCCTACAGAGCTCTGAAGGGATGAATGCAATTATTTTTGATACACGAGGCAAAACATTACACCAGGTGAGCCTGAAGGATGCTCAAGAGTATATGGGACTTCAGCTCTGTTAGCTGAAGTCACATAAATCTGCAGAAGCAGAGGGATGCTGGACAAAGGGATGCTTCAGGTATTTGGCCAGACTCAATCCTGCCTCATGCTGCAGCTGAAGCCTCTGGCCCCGATTGTGATCTCTAGATATAAACCCAAGGGAGTGAGCAAAGCTACGTGCTCTGTAAAACTTGCAGTTAGCATGGAGTGCTATAAACCTTGTTCCTTAGCCTGAAAGACAGTTATAATTTTAAAATACATACTTGGTCCGGAGATTTGGTACAGGAAAAAAAAACACCCTACAAACACTCTAGTAAAAGCTAAACACAAGCAGTATTTAGATAGCTTGGCCTTGGGAATATTTTGGTTGTCATTACAAAAATAAATAGGTGATATAAGATGAAAAAAAACATTTGAAAAGCAATGTTATTTTCAAGGCTATATTTAGCTGTTCATTCTTTTTTCCGCTGCCAAGTCTCTTTAAGAAAGAACATTAATGATTGACGTTTCCCTGCAGTCTAAGTTCAAGCTAAGACTAATTTAAATTATGGGAGAAGAACATATAAAAAGAAGTTCTGTGAAGAAAAAAAAGTTCAGCAGCACCCTACTACTGACATTTATGAGCTGTCAAATCTCATATGGTACATACTGGAATTGCTACTCTCTGATATTTTAACGTTTTTCTTTGGAGATTTTTTTATGGGAGAGAAGGAGCTACCCTTACCAGATTTTGCCAGATCTGATATTTTCATTCATTAGCAGAATGTGTCATGCAACCAGCTGCAGATTAAAAGAACAGCTTTAGCTCATGCTGATATGAACAAGTCTCTCGGTAGCACCCATGTTAATTGATTGTTTAGTATAGCCCGAGGTTCATTTTGTTTCCTTTCCCAGATAAGCGAGTGTTGCATTGGCCATGGCAAGCAGCAAAGCAAAAGCATAACCACCTACCTGTGTCATGTAGCCTGAATTCCAGCTTACCTTGTAGTAAAAAAGGTTCTCCTTGTGTGGATGGGACACAGACAGTCATGGTCAGGATGGTTAGCACTCCAAGACACAGCTGGACAGACCACATCTTCTCCACGTTCCCGCTGCCCAGAAGCATTCTTCCTTCAGGCACGGTGGAGGACTTCAATGCAACCCAGCGCCAGATGAGCTCACTTTTAAGAGGCAGTGGATGTGCCGTGATTGCAAATGGCCTTTGGAGGAGGGGAGAAAATATCTCTTGAGATATAATTCAACCTGTCAATATGATTCACTCCTTTGGGAGTGGACAGAACAACCCAGTAACATATGTCAGATGGAACCTGTTCAATATATCTCATATCAGACTGATCTAATGAATTCTGATGTTCCCACAGGCGTGCACTGTTCACGCACGTTGATATGCATTCCATACATACGTACATTAAAAATATTTTTTCAGGGCTGCTGCTTTAATGGAGTTCAGACATGAGGACTCCCACATTAGCAAGGAGGATTTGTCTAATGTACAAGTTGCCGTATTTTCCCAGTTTGGACAGAATCAGCCTAATGGGGTTTTGTAATTTATCATCTCACTTCCCAGCTCCTATATTAATTAATGTGAGATATAATGAGTGCTGAAGTGGTGGGAAACAGAGGGGTAGAACTCTTTTCATTTAACTGATTGGAGGATGTCGAGTGTGTCTTGCTCACTGTGACTTATGGCTTTGTCAACGGGAAAGGCATCACACCCTATTTTGGGATTATTTTGAGTGGAGGAGTGCAGATTTGGCAGTGATATGGAATACGTCAAGGATGGGCAAGTGTCTCCATTTTTTTCTTGGGGTTAAAAAAAGAAGTGGAAGGTCAGATGCTGGTTCTGGCTACACAGCCTTGTTTTATAACTTTAGAACAAAGCATAGAGGCACATTGTACGTATTCCATGTCCTCTCAGGTCATGACTGCATTTTAGTTTGACTTCCGTTTGTTGCTTATCCATCACTATTGATCAAGGACCTGCTACTACTTTTCTATTACCACCTTACCCAGAAAAAAGTTGTAATAATAACAGTACTAAATTTTGTTCTTCACTTCTGCTTTTCATGCAGAACTGAATCATCTGTACTTGCCATAGTTTAACCCCAGCCAGCAACTAAGAACAACACAACCACCAGCTCACTCCCCCCGTGGTGGGATGGGGGAGAGGATCAGGCCAAGCTCTGACTTGTACATACACTCCTAGTGACTCACTGTGTGTGCTTTTTTGACACCACGTCATGCCAGATTACCCAAGATAGCTTCATCTAATGGTACCTGCACTTCATCTTAGTATCATTTCCATATTTGGGCTTTTGGCTTCTGGTCCCCTGCTCTCCCTACAACTTGCTTTGTGCCTTGGATAGGTATAGAACCACTAGCCTTTTAATAACCCTCGAAATATTTTATTATTTGATATATTATTAATAAAAATATAGGAGGAGAGACTTAGATTTTTTGCAAGACATGTCTATAATAATGAATATGATGCTTCTATTAATGAGTACTTTTCTACTGAGAAAATATTCCAAAATTTTCCCTGCAGATATAATATGTACAAATAAACCAAACTTGTATTTTCCCTCAGACTTGTGTGAGACAATGATCAGCTAGCTGAAGTATTTCTCTTCTTCACAAAGTTCTGTTTGGGCTCAAGGACACCTGTGTCCCACTAAGAACACTTATCCAGCCACCTCTGTCTCCCTAAGCTGTCTGTTTCAAACTAGTCAGGGTTGAGTAGCCCCATGAAGCAGAGGCCATAACTGGATGAGCACCACCTTGCACAGGAGTCCAGTGTGGACAATAGTAGTTGTGACTCAAAACTAAATTCTTAAGGGAAGGTCAGGTCCATTTGAACTTGGTGATAAGTGCCTTTCCAGGTCCCTATCAGCTTGTCTCGAGATCTGCTGTGAAACAGACTTTGCCTTGATACAGATGGTTGGTTTTTCCACTTTATGCAGAATCCAGAGATCTCTGACTGTTTTTTCCTACTCTTGGCTATAAGATCTCATGGGCTATTGGCAGGCTCTTTCAGAAAGATGAGTTATTCCCGGGATTTCCTCTTTCACTGCAGAGAAACTCAAGTATAGAGTGTGCCAGACCTTTCAAATGAGAGCTCTGGTGAAGGTGAGGAACTGCCATGCTACATTTACATATGAGAAGGAAGATTACTGGGTGCTATGAGGAGTGGATGCTCTCATTGGATGGGTTGGTGGATAGACATGTGGCAGCTGCTGCCAAGCACTGGTGGAATTTTTGCATTTTTTGAAGTTATGAGATGGTTAATTTGCAGTATTGGGCTTCTCTAAGATTTCTACCTGGAAAATTCTGCTGCTCATTTGTCCAGGTGCTGGAAATACTATTACAGTTTGTTCTGATGTATTTTATTCTCAACAGGAAAACAACATAGTCTCCATATTCTTCCTATTACTTCACTCAGTGATAATGTCTTCTACATGGTCCACTGAGTACTTGTGTCTGGAGTTCAAGGACAATGAGAACATGAAGATGTGAGTTCCATCTCTACTTCCCAAGGTCCTATTCTGTTTTAGCCTCACTATGTAGAAGTCTGTCTTTCTACAGAGCTATGCAGACAAAGCCAACCAGTCCAGATGGCAGGAATGGAGAAAACTTGGCCCAAGCAGAAGCCACCAAATTCAGCTGCACCAGCCCTGAGCATGAGAGAGATGAGTAAGTGTGTCAGGGCCCAGAGGCTGTTAATAGTCCTGAGCATCCTCAGCTGGGGCCTCACCACCCTCTCTGCCCATCAGCTCAGGAGCCCCATTTAAGCTCACCCCTGGTCCACTTCTGTTTTTCCCTGAGCTGTGCTGGAGGAATGCTGGTCTGGGGCTCAGCTGTCTTTGGCTGCACAGGGTCCCTGCTGATCTGGACCTAGACCTGCAAGTTGATTTCCCTGCTTGACCTCAGATACGTCCAATCTCTGTGGACTGTCTGATGTTCACTGAGCTGTGTTTGTCCCTGACTGCTGTCATCAGGCCTGATTCTGGCCAGTGTATTGACTTCCATCTTGACCTGGGATCTGTCTCATCATCATGGGCTTCCCTGATCACTGGGGCTTTTGACTGAATCTGGCTGCAGTCTCTCATCTTGCCCTGCTTGCCCCTCTTGGGATAGGTCCCTGTCCTGCTGTCAACACCACTGCACTTGGCTCCCTGTTCCCTAGGGAACAGCTGGCCCTCTGACATCATCTTCCTCAAAATGTTCAGCTTTTCTCTGTGCATGGACTTCTCTGCCAGGTGGATCTTGGAGATGAAGGTTTTCAGGTATGTTATACAAAATCCCAATTTCTCTGAAGTTACTTTGAGCTTTGCCACTAGCTCTGATGAAATTAGGGCTGTCTCTAGAAGAGATGCAGTCCCCAGATAACCTAACCTGAGTTTAACCCCACTGTTTCAGAGCAAGCCTCAGACAGTGTCAGCTTTGAGTGACTTGTAAGATGTAGGAGGCAGTGTTGAGCTGCTGAAAACAGAAAATAAAAAGGCTGTTTTACAGAGCCAGCTTGGAGTGGCACATTTCCAGACCACTTTGTATGCTGTACATTTGGGGTTTGGAGAGAGGGAGGGAATGTTCTTTTTCAGAGCCTCCTGAGGGCACATAAAAACACCACATGCATCATGTATTCCAGGTGAGCCTCATCAGCATCCACAGGCTTTGTCATGGTCTTATGGTCTCCACTTAACCATGGCTTGTTTTGTCCCAAAGCAAACAACTTGCTGAGGGAGGGCCTGTCAGGGAAGTGTCTTTACTTAAGATGTGGAGGAAGCACATATGAAGTTATTACTCAACCTTTGCACCAAAGATGGAACTTGGCTGTAACTAGTTAGTCTCAGGTGGTAGAGACAGGGTTTCATACTGTGTGGTACATATGGGGAGATTTCACGCATCACTGGTTTCTTGCCTAGAATGTTCCTAATAATAAGATGAGGGTGGGGAATTAGATTTGGAAATGGGGAGTGGACATGCCCCATAGAGGGAAAGACAGAATGGGGGCCTGCAAGTGCCATCAAAGTGCCAAAGAAGTTGGTGAGCTTTTTAGCTGGCAAGAAAAGGGAACTGCATGCACAGCAGGGGTGAAGTGAGCTTCCTACACAGTGTCAGAAAGGCAGGAGTCATCCTGCTTCCCATCTTGGGCAGTGACTTAGTGTACCCCCCTGTCCCACCACATGCCTCTATCACCTCTATCTATTTACATATGCAACAAGCTGTTTCCATCTTCTATAGCCAAGTCCTTTCTCTCTTCCACAGTGTCTGCCTTCCTTGCTTGTATCACCACTGTAGTCTTTTCCTCATTTGTCGCTTCTGTCTATATTCCTATTGCATTTATCTGCTCCTCTGAGTCTCCAACTGTGCTTCACTTGGTAGGAACCAGAGGAGAAGGTACTGAAATGCCTGTCCTCTTCACCTTTTTTCCCTTACATATTTAATGTCTGATTTGTCCTCTGCCTAAGTCACCTCTACGCTGGGGCAAACTTGGGAGAACAAAGCCCACTCCAGTCTGTTATTTAAAGCACCACTGGAAGGTGCTCAGATACTCTGCTGATGTGTGGTGCAAAGGCCTTGACAGGGCGACTTGACTGCAGAAAGGAATTAAAATATTGTGCTCATAAGCCAGGAGAGTAGTCTCCCTCACAGCTCCCTGAAAGGAGGGAGTGCATAACAGGGAGGAAGATGTTGTTATAAAATGAGATTCTCTGTTCCTTAGGGGGCTGTTAAAACCAGTCAATATTTATGAAGCTTTTAGTCTGACTAATACAATTTGTTCCCCCTTCTACGTGCTTGTCTTTGGGACTCAGCTGTTGCTTGTCCTGTTACTGACATAAAATTATATGCTGTGGTTTAACTGTGTCTTTGCTTAGGGAAAGAAAAGGGAAAGGTCCAAGGCAGTGTGTAGAACAGCTCAAGCTTCCACCTCACTTCAGGCAACCAAGGGCCACAAAAAGGGAAGCATCACCAGCTCCTATCAGATGGGCATTATACTACAGAGAACCAGCTCCTCAAGGTTAAGGCAGTGGAGGATAAGAAGTGAAGCTGGGCTGCCTTGCTTGGCTTTCAAATCCACACTGGGGTCTGTCAGCAAACCTTCCAACTTTTCAGACAGCAGGTCAGCTCCAAAATAGCTTCCTAGAGTGAGGGATTGAAAGAGTAAATCAGGAAAGTAAGAGCATTGGATGTGGGAGGAGGCAGCCTGTGGAGAAAAACTAGGGAGCAGAGGAAGTTGTGGTACCCCTCTCACCTCTGCCTCTTAATCCTGAGCTGAAGCACCTCCTACAGATTCAGCATCCTGTCCCTGCTGAGTGGGGTTACTTGGCTGAGGTTCCTGGTGAGGACAGGAAGGCAATATAGAAACCTTTTCTGCTCTGAAATGTGCCATGACCTGCTGGTCCCAAAGACATTTCCAGTGATGCTCCCGGATGGTAAATATTGGTGTGGGTGTTTAAAGACTAACCTGACCCCCATGCCATGACAGTGTCCTGAAGAGGTGTGGTCTGGAATGACCTGGTTATACCATCGTATTTATCCTGAGCTCAACTCCGCTCTGTTCTGACTCACTTTCTGCAAGGCCTGAGTTCATCTGGGACAATGAATGCAGCTTGTGCCTGTATTACTTTGAGTAACATGGCCAAAAAGACAAGGCTGGGTAATTGCCTGCTAAAAATCCTGGTTGGGGCACTTTTAAGGTTGTAGATGTTGATTCTATCTGCTAATAGTGCCAGCTTTCACACTGTTGTTCCCCTTTCTCTTCCTGTTCTCAGTTACCATCTGTTTTTTTGGCTTATTGAGAAATGTTGCCCATTTTTTCTGGAAAACTATCACTACAGGGAGGCTTGGAGGATACACAGATCTGTTGTGTTTTGGTGAAACTTGCGCAGATAATCACAAACCTTTCCTTCTGGAGAGCCTGTCTCTTTACCTAGCTTTCATTTGCACCCCGAGCTGCTGAGAATCCATGAGACTTCTGCACATGCAAAAGAGTGTTTTGTTGAGTGAACACCACTGCTTTTTGAGTGCAGTCTTGCATATACAAAATCATGACTCGAAACAAGGGGTCCAACTGAGGGCGTAGGACATATCCATCCTGCACCTTTTGGCCTGCTTACCACCCTGTAGCTTGGAAAACAAAGGTGGAACAAGCAGTAACACAGAATTTTTTTTTTTTTTTTTAAATCCAGAAAAGGATGGGCAGGTGCAATCATACAAGGTGATTTATTTAGGTAGAGCTAGAAATGGTTCCAAGTGGAATATAGCGAAGTCCCTGCTAGGCAAGAACTGCAGTGACTTCAGACCCCATCAAACTCCCTCTTACAAAATCAGTGTGTTGTGGTTTCATCTGGGTGGTAGTGACGGACTAGCTGAGAATGGCCAAGGTGCTTCACCACTACCTGCCACATTTTTTAGGACTCTTGTGGGCCTGCAGGCAGCTCCCTGTGGAGCACCAAGTGACTAACATTATTTGGGTGGGTTCTGTTCTTTTGGCATAAGAATAAGGAAAGGATGAGAATGAGGAAGAAAAAAGCAGGAAATACACCACTTTTAGTATTACTTCTTTCTAATGGAGACTTTTGGAATGCATACCTGACTTCAGATTGCAAAGGTTTACTCTCCAACTTGACAGTCAACAAAAGCCCTTGCTCTGTAAAGGGATGGCTTATGATTTTCCTAGTGCCCCTCGTTATGTTACATGTAAGCACAAGTTTAGTTTCCTCTTTGCTCATTCTTTGCAATCACCCCATTCACTACCTGTGGTGAGCTTTATAATACCTTAATCCTTGCACATTTCTGCTCTCCTTGTTCTTCAGGAAGCCTGAATTCCCACAGGCACCATTCAGCTACCTATGGAAATTACACACCTGCTTCTTGGTGCTCTTTGCCAATGCTATAATGTTTGCTTCCTCTCATCCACCTCTTCTGGCACAGGACTTCAAACCTCTCTTGAAATATCTCAGCTTAGAAATGCAGAGAGGTTAATGTCTGAAGTGTTATTCTTTTTCCCCCTTCTGTTTTTCCCCTGCATCCCTACATCACCTGCCTCCCTCCCGGGGAGGCCCTGCAGCATCCCTGCCCCAGGGTGGGGGCAAATCCTATTTGAGCCCCCAAACCTTGATCTTTATTTATCACAAGGGAGAATAATGTGTTTGCATCCTTTAGGCTTCCTGGAGATAGAATGCGGTCCTGTGCTGGGTTTTATACAAGGAATTTGACTTTGGAGAGAAAAACAAGAGCCCATATCCCCAGAAAGGTCAATCGTAGCTGATCTACACTTTTGGACATAGGCTTTTGTGGCATCTGATAACAAGAGACACCTAGAACCATTTTTTCCCACCCTTTTGCATTGGCCATTAATGGATGCACATGTTCCAGCCTGGGATTAATGGATGCACATGGTCATTATCCTCTGTGTCTATTCCAACAGCAGTCTCATCAGTTGGAAGTCAGCTCTGCCACCATTAAGGAAATTTTAACAAAGACTGTTCTGTTGAAAGTGAACATCTTGATGAGGCTTAATTTATTTCACAGTTGTTGTTATCCTGTTGACCTAAAATGACAGCAGGACACTTGGAGAGGTGCCCAGTTTATTTAAGAAGCAAGAACAAAACTGTCTCTCCCTGCCTAGAGAAAGAGTTTAGCAGCATAAAGCACTCCTAGTTCCTAGTCCCAGTGCTCTGCCTGGCAGCTCCTGCTCCTCAAAGCTCACTGTGGCTTTTCTGAGGGCCAATCCAGACTGTGTTGCTTTTGTCTGTTTTAAACAGTTCCAGCCTCTACTTTGCACATTCTTTCAGGAGTGTTTTCAGTGCTGTGAAAGCTGAGAAAGTGTTCTGTGATGCACCAGCATTACAATCTGTGTTTACTCCAGTTTGGGGGCAGGATCAGACGCCTGGAAGCAGGTAGGGAAGTGCTCAGTCCTGGAGCTCCCTGGTGTTTAACACTTGTGTGGTGGAACAGTCTCAGCTGCGGTGCCATCTCTGAGCCCCTGCTCAGAGCTGTCTGGTGGAGCACACTCCTCACAGATCGTGGTATGCCTGGTATATGGGCTCTGTCACAGAAAATAGTTGCTGGAAAGCACAGAGCCAAACAAGGCACACAGTGCAAGGACAAGGATCCAGGGTCACAGGCTGCAGCAAGGACAAGTCCACCTCGATACAAAGAGAAAAATTACAATGTGAGGTGGTGTGATCTCTAGCCTTGGAGATTTTGAAAACTTACCTGGGTAAGGCACTGAGTAATCTCACCAGATTTTGAAGCCAGTCATGCTTTGAATAGAGTCCTGAAAATCATCTTCTAAGTGAAGTTACTTCATGAGAGAAGAGTTAAAGGTGTGTGCTGTGCATTTTAGCTCAAATTCTGCATTTGTCATGGACTTACCTTCCAACAGAAGCTCCTGTGAGAATAAGTACCTGCTTTTATAAAAGACTGAAGAGTCATTGTCTTCTTCCCTTAAACAAAAGAAAGGTGATGGTCTTCCCAGCTCTACTGGGAATTCAGAAAATCTCTAATTTAGGAGAAACTAGAAATGGACTTTCAGATCCTTCCTTAGCACAGAGCTGGCTGTAACCACAGGGATTATTAGCAAGAAGTCCAGTTGTATTGCTTGTATGAATGGCAGAGGGATTAGAGGGAGGAACAGGGCAGAGCTGGGACTGTGACAGGAGATAATCTGTGTGATCTGCCCCTTGGAGGGGCAAGACCCTGAGACTAATCCCATCTGTGTAGTGTAGTGTGGGTCATCCATGCACTGTTCACGTCTCAGTGAGTGAGTACTCTGGCCTTCTAGGCAGAAGGCTCATCAGCTCTCAGTGTGTCAGCACACAGGAGAAATGTGCTAGCTGTGTGTATGTGAGAAGGGATGTTTCATGAGAGGAAAGTCCTGCTTACCAAACCTGATTTCCTTTTTATGACAGGGTAACCCACCTATCTGATCAAGGGAAGCCAGTTGATGTAATCTTTTCGGATTTCAGTAAAGCTTTCGATACTGTGTCTCACCATATTCTTCTGGACAAACTGTCCAGCACAGAGCTGAATTAACACATTATGCAGTGGGTGAGACTCAGGGGAGACCTCACTGCAGTTACAACTTCCTAGTGAGGGGAGGGGGAGGGGCAGGCACTGATCTATTTTCTCTGTTGACCAGTGACAGGACCCAAGGGAATGGCCTGAAGTTGTGTCAAGGGAGGTTTAGGTTGGATATTAGAAAAAGGTTCTTCACCCAGAGGGTGGTTGGGCACTGGAATAGGCTCAACAGGGCTGTGGTTACAGCACCGAGCCTGACATAGTTCAAGAAGCATCTGGATGATACTCTTGGGCACACGGTGTGACTCTTGTGAATGGTCCTCTGCGGGGCCAAGAGTTTGTCTCGATGATCCTTTGTGGATCCTTCCCAACTCGGCATATTCTGTGATTGTGTAATTCAGTGACTTTCTCTCTGGAGAAGGCTGAGTGGTTGAAGGAAAGCTAAAGACAGTCAGATTAAAGACAGTCTATGCATACCTGTTTTCGAAGCATCATTTGAAAGGAACAGAATGAAGGACAGACAGTTCCTGAGTTTTAGAAAACAGGATTGGAAAATTGTGGAGTAGCACAAGGCTAATCCTCTGGAAATATTTATTTTTATTTAAAGTCAATTTCTTTAATGGTTTTGCTTTTTAATAAAACTGAAATATTATTGCCTTTGATGTCTTTTTCTGAGATCTGACACCCTACTGTCTCACTGTCAGCTCCCCTTGCAGTTGCTCAGGGTAGAGAGTTTCCTGGAGCCTGTTGGAAAGGTGAAGCAAGAAATGGTATGTATTCCCCTACTCCGCAGTGGCACAGGGGCCATGGGCCATAAGAATAGGAGCTGGAGGCCACTCATTTCAAGTGTGGCAATACTGACCATTGTATTGTACAGTCCTCAGCCACACAGTTACGATCAAAGCATTGAACAGTTGACATGAGTGACTGATTTTGCTGAACACAGCCCAGAGAAGCTCAGATATCCCTAAACCCCAAATCCTCTTCCTCTTATCTCTTCTCCTTTGCCTACGGGACATCATCTCATGCTGTTCCTCTGCTGCTGGCAAACAAAGGTGGGCTTCGGCTGTGAGTCCTCCCCGTCTGTGCTGAAGGCTGGTACTAACCCACACGTGGCAGAGCACTAGTGGGGTTTAAAGCCCTCTCAGGGTGCTCCTAGACGAGGAATCTGTTGCACGCATTGCCCTGATTGAGAGGTGCCCGTCCCAACACACAAACTGACCACTCCTCGCCCTGAGTGACGAGGTGCAGGGGCTGTGACACCGCTGAGCAACTTCCTCTGAGGCTCGACCAGGACACGTCTGCGTTTCCCAGGCCGGCGAGACAGCAGCGAACAAGAGGGTGGGATGGCTTTGGGATGGGGATGATGGGGCAGAGGCAGCCAGATCCGGCACGGGTGACCCGAGCTGTCCGAGCGGTCTGACAAGGGGGATCTCCAGACGCCTCCTCAAAGCAGCAAAAAAGAAAAAAAAAATAAAAAAGAAAAGAAAAAAAAAAGTGAACCAAAAATAAACGCCCTCGCAGCCTCCCCGTCCCGCTGAGCTCCTCCTCGGGCCCCGCCGGCGAAGGGGAGGGGGAAGCCGCCCGGGACGCCCCCGCCCGCCTCCCCGGAAGGGGTCGAGGGGCGGCGAGGCGGCCCCGCTCCGCCCCGCCCGGCGCTTTCTGTCCGCTCTCCCGCGCCGTACGGCCCGGCCGCGCCGGCTCCATCCGCTCGCAACTTGGCGGTGCGGGGCGCGGGGGCTCCGCCGCGGCGCTGCCCTCGCCGGGCGGGGGCGAGGCCATGGCCGGCATCGGCATCGACCACTCCAAGCTGCCCGGAGTCAAGGAAGGTGCGGGTCACCCCGGGGGACACAGGGGCGCTAGACGGGACGGGGCGCTTTGGGGGAAATTGGGGCAAAAACTACGGGAGAAACGTTTGGGCTTTGGTTTTTTGTTTGTTTGTTTGTTTGCCTGTCTGTTTTGGTTCCCCCCCCCCCCCTTATTATTGTTCGACAATTTCCCACCGCCGGGGCGGTGCCGAGGCACCGGGTCAGCGGGAGGGGACGGGGGCGCTCCGGCCGCTGCGCGGGGCTGCCCGCGGCTTGCGGGAGTGTCCCGGTGCCCCGTGCGGGATGTCCGGGGGTCCGCGCGGGTCGCGGGAGCGGAGGGAAGGCGGGGGCCGGGGAGGGGGGCAGCAGGAGCAGCAGCGCTCTCCGGACTGAAAGCCTGGCCCCGCTCCCGACTCTCCCCTCCCGGGGTGAGCGGCGGGGGGTGGCGGGTTGGAAGCGCCGCTTCCCCCCGGGAGCAGGCGAGGAGCGGCGCTGGGGGAGGGCGCAGCCCTTTGTCTGCGCCGAGGCCGCCGCCGGCGCCTGTGCCGCTCCCCCCGCCGCGCCCGGGCAGCCGGGCTGGGGGCACCGGGCTGCGCTCCCGCGGGGGCGGCACGGCCGGGAGAGCCTGCGGGGCACGGACGTGCGGAGATGCCCCTCGCAATTATGGCTCGGCCGTGTTTGGAGGTTCCGCTCGGGGCGCTGAAAAAATGGGAGCAGAACTGTGAATACCCACAAATTTGAGGGAGACTGCTGATGTTGAGATCTCGGTTGTAAATACTTAAGCCCACTGTTTTTTATTGAAGATTGCTCTTCATTGAGCTCTGGAGCTCCTGCCCCGCCCTGCAGACCCCCCGTGCCTGCCGGAGCACAGGGCGGGGAATGCCCCCCTCTTTCGGGGGGGTCCCGCTGGCTTGGCCTGTGCTCAGAGCACGGATTCACCTTCCTTTGGGCTAGGCTGGCCTTGGCTTCCCTGTTAGCAGTGCGTCTGCCTCACACGTGTGCCTTTGAGCTCAATTAAACGTGCCCTGGAGCTGCTTTGGGTTTAAAAAGCTTTGTACGAGATAGTTTGTTCTTTCTGACAGTGAATTGTGATATAAACCAGTAGAAGCACTGTTATAATCAAGTTAGTTTAGATTTATGCTCTGGTAGGAGAGAGCACTGTGTGCCTCCCTAAAAAAAATGAAAATCCTTAAACTTTTTTCCCTTGCCAGTGGTATTTTTTTTATTTTTTTTTTTCCTAATTTCAATTCTTACAAAATAGCAAGTGAGAATTTGATGATTCAGCTGGTCAAGAGTAGAAAACATATGTCTGTGCAGGCAGCTGGCTGTTCCTTTTGACCTCTTGTCATCCTTCAGTGCTTCACTCAGTGCTACTGGAAGGAAAGTTGAAGTTTTAGGGGTTAATGTTGTCCCTATTAAGTCATTAGCAAAGTTGTTATTGGTCATTTTAGTGTGATCAACATCTCATCTTAAGGGTCTGTCCACACATGGTTACTCCAGAAAATGAATCCAATTAACCTTTCCTGTGGGTTGATTAAAGTGAATTAAATCCCTGTGTAGATGCTCATATTCAGAATTTAGGTAGCCTTGATTTGATTTGTCTTTATTAATTTTTGAACTGAACTAAGTGGACCGAGCTAAGGTTGCTTACATGCCAAATGGAAGTATATTTACAAGGTTGCAATATAACTCAACCAATCCATGTTAAATTTGCATCTATGGTATAGCGTGGATTAAGCTTCAACAATGTCCTGTTACAACGATTTGTTGTTACATGATAGCAGTGGGATTAAAGTAGAATCCCAGAGCAGCTCCAGCATGCAGAGTAGATGAGGTTTGAGCCATGTTCCGCAAAGTCTCAGGCATGTGTCACGCAGTTCAATAGCATGAGTTGTTTTTATTTTGGAAAGTGTTGAGACTGAGCTATGCTTTGGATTAGGTCTTTTCATGCTCTGGGTTAATGCCAACCAAAGAAAGAAATGCATCGCCTTCCACACCTAGGGAAATATTTATTGCTCATTATAGAGAAATCACTCTTGATCCTTCTGGAAAAAAACATTCTCTTTCTTCGTTTGGGGTAAAGGTCAGTTTAGTCATTCATTAACAATGAAGAACATCGTTTCAATTTGAGTACTTTGTTCTTCACCAGCTCTCTTTCAGGAGTGGAGGTATTATGTCCAGGTTCTCCTGGTCTACAGGTAGCTGGGACTGCTGTGAGACAGCATCATCCTCCTCTTCTGGAGCAGTCTCAAAAAACTTCTAAAAAAGTGAGATCATTTCAGTGCAATGATGGTAGTGAAAATCTGATAGCTGTAGCTAGGTGCTGCAGGAAGTCTTGGTTCTTGTGTTTACTTTTCTTTCTTATCTCTGAAAGCATTTATGTCAGCTGAAGGACTGATATAGATGGCATTTGGCTGGGGAAAACTGCTTCAGCTGGTTCAGTTTATTTTGTGGACAGGGGTTTATGGGTGTACTCTCTCAAAGCACACTTTTCCTACTATAAACTTGACCTTGCTGCTGCAGCCTGGTTTTACAGAACCATTTTTCCATGAGTGGTAAAGTGGATGTTCTGACCACTGTGGTCAGTAAACATGTTGTAAGTTATTTGCTGAAGGTTTTGGTCTTCGTTGCAATCTGTGGCCTGAATTTTTGTTCACCTTCCGAGTGTCTCTGAAATATCAAGTAGCCTTTGCTTTTTGCTCTTTTGACCTGCCTTAAGAGATTCGTCATCTCTGTGTGTAGATCTTTTATCAGAGGTCTTACTTGTGAGCCTTTTGGTGATAAAAAAATTCCTAGAAACATTATTTTAATTACTTACTTTTAAAGCAAATACAATAACTGTCTTGGACTCTGCTTGATCTCTGTCTCACATTTCTTGTGATCTGATGCATTACTAGCAGCTAAATTTGTGAAGGGCTACACTGTTCTTGGCTGCTTGTTGTGAATGAGCTCTTGGACCTGAGTGGCATTCATCTCTGCGTGCAGGCAAGCAGAGCTGCACAGGAGGTGTTTCTGAGGAGGTCTTTTGGAGTTGTGCAAACCTTGGCCCCCTTTGGAGGAGGTACCTGTGGTCCTGTCTGTTGTTGTTGCCTTTCCAAAGGGCTGAAGTGTGTGGCAATGGCTTTATTAAGGAGATATTTGTCTGCTAGGACTGAGGCTTAGACGTTCATCCATTGCAATCTCTAAGAGCCATCGTTTGTTAGCAGCAGCAGGAAAAACCCAGGGTTGGGCATCCTCGCCAGGGGCTCCTAATCTTCCTGCCAGTTTGAATCCTTTGTGAGGGGAGAAATGGGAGAGGTGGGGGGAAGGACCCTGAACTCTGCCGCAGCAGTGTGTAGCTCTGGAAAATTTGCTCTGGAAATTTGCAGTGGCTAAAGTGTTTTTATTGAATTTTGTTTTTAGTAGTGCTGTAAAGACATAAAAGGCAATACATCTGTGCCAGTCATTAGAACTGGCCCTGCCACGCTGCTGTCTGGAGCTCCAGCCTTGACAAAGGCTGGTTGTGGCACCTGTGCTTGGAAAGGCATGGCAATAATGCTCACACTATGGTTTTTACTCTTTGTTTTAAGCATCTGATTTGACTTTTGGGAGCTCCAGAGCTGTACATTGAAATGCTGGTGGTTGTAGTCTGCTGCCCGAGAGGCCAGTTTCCCAAACGTGGTAGTAAAAGATACAGCTCTCACTGCGACCTTGGGGAAACAGGAAGGGTTGGAATATTTTCTGTCTTGGCAAGGCGTTCTCCGGGGCAGGCAGCCTGCCTGGCTGTCTTTTGCCTTAGCATAAATTGAATAAAAGTTTGCTGTTAGCGTCAGTCTCTCTTCCTTCCAACTACAGGCCTTCCCGCTGACCTCTGCAGCTTAACATGACCTGTGCTGAGACTCCTGCAATACAGACCTCCTGGCTGCTGACATTCCAAGTGACTGGGGAGGGGGATCAGCCCTCAAGTGCAGTGTGTCAGGCTTTCATGCAACTGACTGAGCTTATTGCCTTATGTTGGGGCCTTTGGTGCCTGTCTGTGCTCAGCAACATGACAGTGGACAAGAGAAATTTGATGTCTGTCAAAGGTAGAAGGGGGTTCAGGAAGTGTTGATGGCTGGCACAGTGTCTGAGGAGGGATTCTGCTTTAAGGGTTTTTCAGGGAATGGTTTTGAGGGATGAGCTGTCAGCTGTATTCACATGAAGGAAGCATTGGCCTTTAACTGGATTAGTATAATCAGGGCAACAATTTTGAGAGCAGCTGAGGGTCAGCCAGGTCATTGTGAAGCCACCTGCCCCATGCCCTTTGGCTCCAGCTGGGGTTTTTCCTTGCAGCATCATGATTTTCTGCTTTTGTGACTTCCTTGTAGATGGGCTCTGAAAAATTCAGGCAAGCTGGATGGCTCGAGGGCAATGGGGAAGCAGAGAGTGATGGAACATAGATGCAGGTCACTGGTTTAAGTCCACTCTTCTGGGTAATGGGGTCTATTTTTCCAGCATGCGTGAATTCAGTAGCTGAGGCTGTGCTACTCATTTCACTTGTGGTTAAAGCTGGGTGAAAATTTTATTATGCATTCAGTGGTTCTGGGTCTGCAGTGCTTGGCAGAGATGGGCAGGATTAGCATATTTCATGCTCTTGGCTCTGAAAGGCAACTGAGTGAGCAGGTCTGCCTCCTCCCATCCCTAAATTCTTAGCACTTGTCCTCTGCAAGCTTCTGTGGAGGTTATACTGAGGCAAAAAGATTGCTCAAAAAGCAGTCTTTGGCAGAGCAAAGCTTCCAGACTCCTGTTGATGCTTTTTGCAGAGATGTTTCCTTAGCTCCTGACAAATTTTTGGACTGGGATAAGAGAAGGCACAGCCTGTTCTGCACTAATTCCTGGGGATACAGGGATGCGGTGGGGGTTTTGCTCTCGTTTGTGATACTACTGGGGCATCATCCATCACCCATTGCTGGTCTCTGAGTAGTGATCCCAGCTGAGTGGTGTGTTTGTGGTGACCACGGGCCTCTGTTTAATCTTTAATTTCCTGTGGCCATGGAAGGCCAGAGGGTGCATACGTGCCAGGCAGGAGTTGGAATGGCTGCTGCAAGGAGCAGGAGAGGCCAGTTCTGCTCCCTTTGGCACAAGGAAAACCCTGCTTGGAGAAACAATGGGTTATGCCTTGGGGCCATGTGAAACTTCTGTTTTGCTGAAATAAGGTTTCTTTTTCTTGCTCAGAGTCATCGAGTTCACATAAATGTGGTGATTTATGGGACAAAGCAACAAGTTCCCTGCCTGCTTCCTTGTCCCCTTTCCCAGAGTGTCCCCAGATGGCTGGCTTCTCACTTGCTGCTCTTTCTGCTTTGTGCTGGTTTGAAGGCTGAAGGAGTGAGGAAGAAAACTGGTCTGTTGGTAAAACTACCTTAAAACTTGAGAAGCTTTAGGTCCATTTTGTGGCATGGCACTCACTGCTGGCTTGTCCTTTTGTCGTTCTCCAGAAAGGTTGCCGCTCTGCTGCTGTGGATTGCATTGCAGGGAGTAAAAGCCATATTTGCTGGACATTTCCACCGGGAAAGCTGTTGTCTCCCTGGAGGCTCCCGTGTGTCAGGAACACTCTCTGTTCACCCTACAGTGCTGGCTTTTCTGCGGGACACATACAGGACTTCGTGGAAGTCCCTTGACACTTCATTTATAGTTCCTTTTCAAAAAGCAGAAATTGGAGCCTTCCTGCTGTTTTCTTTCTCAGTATTTAAAAGGGTATCACGCAGCTGACTGAGTGAGTATTGTGTGGCCATGGCTGGGAGACACTTCTAGCAGGGCTGGAAAGAGAGCAGTAGAGTGCAGCACCATTCTGTATGTATGAGATGCAAGGCAGGGCTGTTGTGAACTTTGCCTTGAACAAAGGGGATCAGTTTAGGCCTGGGTGCTCGTAAAAAATTTACCCTGTAACCCCAGGCACCCTGTGAGTTAAGCTTGCCAGAAGTGTCACTTTCCCTGGGGAGGAAGGTGTAGATGAAAGCCTGCACAGAGCCTGCCATAGCCCTTCTGCCCCTGCCCAAGGATTTTGTGTCAGGCTCCAGAAGCTCAACTGATGATTATTTTAATTGCACACCATCCCACAGTGCGACCGCCACAATGCTCTGTCAGCCAAATAAAAATAGTGAGATCTTTCTGTCTCAGGCCTGGGTTGGTAGGGGTTTGGTCCGTCTGCTCTTGATAGCTCTGCCCTGTGGTAAGTGCTCTTCAGGATAGAAAGTCAAAGTGGGTTTGTAAGTGAGTCACTCTTCTTCACTTCTCTTTTCAAAGGAGGTGTAACAAGCTGTGTGCAATAAAATGGAGTTCCTGTGTGCATTTTCGTTCACTCACTTCCAAGCCCTTTTGCTGAACCAGAACTTGGTGACTGGAGGAATCAGCTCTAAGAGGAAATGTTATGTGGGCTCAATACGAGCTGTTAAGAAGGGATGACAAAGGGGAAAAGGTTGTAAATGAGCAAATACCTGAAAGCGCTGAGATACAGATTGACAGGACTGACCTGAGAAATAATGGGACATAAAGGAGGAAAGAAGTTTGTACAAACAGGGATATTTCCTGGCAGTGAAAGTTTTAATTTCTTCCAGCAGAAACCTCTCCAAAAGTTAGAATATGTGTAGCATTGGCTCTTTACATCCAGATGGGACCAGAGGCTGGAGTGTGCCCCTGCTGGGAATATTCTTTGCAGAGGAACTGTTGCCCCTCACCTGACACACGTGTCGGGGTAGGGTTGGACTAGCTCAGGGCAACCTTCCCTGGTGTGGATGGAAAGCTTCCCTATCTCTGCACAGCAGAAAGGCTTTGCGCTGCAAAAGCACCTGAGCTCATCATATATGTCTGTTTTAGATATGGCAATTGTGACTTGTGGCATCCTGGTGGAAATAGATGTCTTCTCCCTCTGTTCTGATGTTAGCTTTATTATCGGGGTGTCAGCTGTACTCAGCACTGATGAGGCCATACCTCAAGTACTGTGTTCAGCTTTGGACCCCTCACTACAAGGACAGTTGAGGTGTTGGAGTGTCCAGAGAAGTGCAGCAAAGCTGGTAAAGGATCTGGAGCACAAGTCTTATGAGGAGCGGCTGAGGGAGGTGGGTGTGTTTAACCTGGAGAAGAGGAGGCTTGTGGGGAACTTAATTGCTCTCTACAACTACTTGAGAGGAGGTTGTAGCCAGGTGGGGGTTGGTCTCTTCTCCCAGGCAACCTGCAGTAGGACAAGAGGGCACGATCTTAAACTGTGCTGGGCGGGTTTAGGTTGAATATTAGGAAGAAATTTTTTACAGAGAGAGTAATCAGACATTGGAATGGGTTGCCCAGGGAGGTGATGGATTCACTGTCCTTGGAGGTTTTTGAAATGAGACTGGATGTGGCACTTAGTGCTGTGGTGTAGTAACCATGGTGGTGTTGGATCAAGGGTTGGTACTTGATGATCTCAGACGTCTTTTCCAACCCAGTTGATTCTATGATTGTGTTTTAAGCTTTGAGAATAAGAAGACTTGTTCTTATTTGGAAACATTGCAGATGAAAGTAGGTAGGGCGGAATTATCCAGTGATGAAAAAGATGTCAGCCTTTATCTGTGAAAGTGGAATGATGAATTTTATCAAATTTTGTGGCTGGGGCATGCCCTAGGGTAACCTTTTGAGGTGTCTTGTGGTATTTTTTCACTATCTTGTGTATTTCCATCTTCCTGTTTATACTGTGCAAGCACATCACCTTCTGTTTTGAGGTGTCCAGCAGATGCTCTCTGAGGATTGCTCTGTTGGTACGTGTGCAGAAGGGAGAATGCCACATTAGCAGCCTCAGAGAAGGCATTTTGTGTATGCTGATGATTTCTGTTTCAAGGCAGGTTAACAAAATGAATCAAATTCTGAGGATTTGTTTTCAAAATGCATACAGTCTTCCTTTTTGAAGCATTGTTGTGAGAGATTATTGTTGGAGAACAGTGTAGACACAGCACAAAAATCTCATGGCCTTGACCTCAAAGCATTTTGCCGAGACCAGAGAGGATAACCTCCTTCCCAAATCCCAAGATGTTCTTAGCTTCCAGGCCAAGACTGCTAGTAAAAAAAAAAAAAACCACAAATGGTGGCTTGGTGATTTATTTTTTTTTTTCTTTTGTGTGTTTACACATTTAAGAATTAGGCCAAGACCCCTCAGTTTGCTTCCCCATGGGGTCATCCAGTCTCCTTGTGCTGCCTCAGTAGCTCCTAGCTATGTGTGATGCTCTGGTGCTGTGGCTGAGAAGCAGAAATGGTTCTCTTTCTCAGGCTGCCCAGACCTGCCCTCTGTCTGGCATCCACCTTCTCCCTGCGTGAGTTTTCTGCTGTCCTTGGCGCTGATGGGGCCTGGTGAATAAGGTCCTAGGAATGTCGTCTGAGTAACTGCAGCAGAGGAGATGTGTCCTGGCCAGCCTCTGTCAGCACCTGTGTGTGGTAGCAGGAGCTCGGGTGTCTCCTGGTGCAATGGGAGAGGCAGGGCAGAAATGGGAAATGCCGAGGTCGGGCCGTGTATCTCGGAGAGCAGCTTTGCTGCTTCTGGGAAGGAAATGCCCCAGTTGCGTGGTTTTTTTTGGAATCTTTCCTCAGGGTAGCCTCTCACCTCCACCTGGGTGGCTGCTTGGTCATGTTGGCTTCGTTTCAAGGAAACAATCTACAGATTTTGGGGGCTACCTGTCTTGGAGTGGCCTGCCCAGTCCCTGCTGGTAAGACTCTCTAAGAGGTCCCAGCTTGCCTTCTAATCTGCAGGAATCTTCATAACGCAACATCCTCCTGAGACTACCGGCTTGTAAAAGACTGCATTTGCTGCTTGCCACGTAATTGTCAGCTCTGTAGGCCCTAAAGAGTGATTTTTAGTGATTAAACTGTTTTTTTTCCAGTTACTTTTGTCTTTTCTCT
Organism: Lophotriccus pileatus; assembly: GCA_035583135.1. Classification (NCBI taxonomy): domain Eukaryota; kingdom Metazoa; phylum Chordata; class Aves; order Passeriformes; family Tyrannidae; genus Lophotriccus; species Lophotriccus pileatus. Next base: position 11,287,379 of record JAWWES010000011.1, read on the forward strand.
CTGTTCTGACCTTCAGATCAGGATTCAAAAAATGCAGATGCTCTAAACTAAGCATGACTCACACCTTCTAGTTTATTTTGTGAATTATCCAGCATATGATGCTGACAGGAAAATGTTGGGAGTGGAGGGGGGTGGGGAGCAAGAGGTGGTTTTTAAGACCCAAAAGGAAATGCTTGGAACATGCATCTGTGGTCCCTGGGTCATTGAATTGGCTGATGTCCCAGAGCATGTTTTATGGGCCACGTGAACCAGGGGGGCCCTTGGGCCCTGTAGTGGATGTCAAAACATGGTCTAAGTCTTCAGGCAGAAGTGAGGGGGGTGTTTTGCCTTGCTTGAGAAGGCAACGGGGTTTAACCTCTTGTCGAGATAGTGTATGTTCCACACCACCCATTCCTGGGTGTTACCTCTTTGTCACACACCTGAATATCACTAACAACGTGTAAAGCTGCCTATGCTCCTCTGTTGTGGTTACCTTACTCTGTTTGAAGCAGTTTGGTGTTTGAAATGCTGAGGTATGGAGCTGAGGTAATGCTGGAGAAAGCTAGCGAGGCAGGTGGCAGAATATAAAAAGGACAAGGTTATTTAATGTAATTTTGCCAAGTTCTGTACCTAGGGACTTCCTTATCTTTGTGATAAAGACAGGGCTTGCAGCCAAGCTTGCAAGAGCCTCAGAGGCACTCCTGCATGGAAAGGTGTATTTTTGGGGTGAACTACCAGAGGAAAAGACCTTTGCTTGGAGCTTGCAGAGAGGCTCTTGGGGATCTCTCAAGCAAGTGAGCTCCCTCTTCCATGCCACTGCATGAATTTTGGATTCCACCACTGTTGCAAAGGATGATGCCTTTGCCCTCATCCTCCCCTGCTGGCAGCTCTGCTGGCTGTAGCAGGGATTTCTGGGCTGGCATTTCTTTTATGGACAGCTGTGCCAGAAGCGGGTATTCCAGGTCTGCTCCCTGCTGCACCAAGGCTGATTGGCTTAATCAGACTGTGGTAAACCTGTTGTGTTTCACGCTTCACTGGACTTGCCAATTGTAGCTGCTCTGATTGCACCCCTGCTGCTTGTTTGACTGCCTGATGGCTTCCAGCCAGGGCCCAGGGATGGGAAGTCAAGTTGATTTGCAGCAGTGAAGGTAACTTTAATCTTACCTTTCATTTTTTAGGCATACAGTTAGGGAGTAATGAAATTCTTTTCCCTCAGTACGAAGCCTCTTGGAGAGGAGGAATTATGAGTCTTTGTTGTCATTGGGGCCATCCTATTTCTGAGCACAAACCCAGTGTACGTAATACCTAGTAATGAGTGTGCTGGAGCCATGCTGAGACTGGGCAGGGGATGAGGACTAGTGTTGATGAAATTCATTTCAGACCATGCTTGACTGGTCCACATCTCCAATTATTTCATACTTGCCTCACTGTTGGATGTGTATCTTCAAGGACAGGAGGATTGGTTTCCTTGGCCTCACTTGCAGCCGCCGTCATGCTTGACTTGGTGCCATGGGTGCTGAGTCTAGTCCTGAGGGAGTGCTCTGTACTGCCTTCACCCTCAGGTTTGGTAGGGAGTTGCAGGTGTCCCCCTTCTCTTGCTGCTTGGCTATTTGACAGCACTTCGTTATGTTTGTAATGGGATGTTCTCATCTTCCTTTGCACATTGTTCTCAGGCTGATGGGACTTGGGAATAATGTGCTCAGATGAGCTGGAGTCAGCCAGCCCAGCCAAATTTCTGACAGTGACGAAAGGTCTTCTTGTGCTGTCTGCCCTGCCAGCAGCTACGGCAGCACAAAGGGAGGGCTGTGTGCTCGAGCCGTCTGTTTGGGTTTGTAAGAGTGGCTTAACGGGAGTGTGTGTGCAGCCAAGTGGCTTCTTCAGCAGTGCATAAATAAATGAAAATGTGTGAGCAAACCCAAGGCTCGCTGCTGCCCCACCAGTCTGTCCTTGCTATGTCCCCTGTGAAATAGGGGCACTGGGGAGCCCAGACCCTTGGGACCTTCCAGCATGCATATCACTGGTAACTGTCCAACTTCCCTCTATCTCTCTACTGGTATTGATGGGTTAATCTGTTCTAAGACCCGAGCCCTGTATTAATGTCTAAGCCCTACAACTTGGGGGCTCATCCCAGGGCATTGTCCCCACTTGCTTTATCACTGGACAGGACAGGTGGTGGCTGGGCATGGCCTCAGGTCTGGGTGCTGTGTGGCTGTGTTGGCACTGGATCTGAGCTAGGTGGCCTTGGGTCAGGAGCTGGGAATTGTACCAGGGAAGGTGGTACCCGGGACTGTGTGTGCTTCCTGGCCCAGTCACTGAGCTCGAAAACAACCTAAACAGGAACCTTGGTCCATTTACATCTCCTGACATCCAGCAACTTTCAGCTGTAGTCTGTAAGAATTTAGGATCTGAGGAGTTTGTTTTGCTTGTTTGTTTGGAGACCCATGGACTACTTTCAGCAGATCTCTGGAGGAGCAACTAGAAGCAGGCACATCTATGCAACACAGCAGTATATGAACTTGGCCCTGTTATTTTGAGTCCATGCTTTCTGTAGGAAGCTTTTAGTGGCCCATCAGTCCAAAAGGGTTAAACAATTCTTGCTGTATTGTAGGAATAAACCTCACTGGAGAGATCAGACTTTCCTAGGGTTGGTGCAAAACTTGTCAAAAGACAAGCAGCAGTGTCCTATCACAGCCCTCCCACTTTCTCAACAGGCATGTTACTGTCAACATGGCATTTCCCAAACAAACAGAGAGTGTGTGTGGGTGTGGGTAGAATGGAGTAAAAAACAAAACAAAACAAAAAAACCCCAACAAAACGAAACCCTGATCTCCTTCTGTGCACGTGTGCATCTCTGGGGAGGATGGAGCAAAGGTCTGCAAGCACAATCAGCAGCATGAATTACAAGGCAGAGCTCTCCAATACCACAGGGATCAAGGCAATGTGTAAGCCTGTGCAGAAAGGAGTTGATAAGGGCTGGGATGCAGTTTTATAAGCATTTCTTACAGTAATGATCTTTATGCAAAAGAAAATGTAGCTCTGAAATTTTCATCCTTGCTCCTGTGCTACCTGCCTTGTCTTGCTAGTACAGCTGTTTGGGCAGCTGTGCTGTGGACTTGCTCAGAGACCTATTGCAGTTAAAAATAACACTTCCCTTCTTTCTTGTTTTTGGTTTTATTTATTTGTTTGTTTTTGGGGGGGTGGTTGTTTGTTTGGTTTTGGGGTTTTGTTTGTTTTTTGTGTGTGTTTTGGTTTTGTTTTGGTGTTTTTGTTTTTTTGGTTTTTTTTTTTTACAATCAAGAGCAAGTGCTGCTTCCTGAATACATAATGGTAATAGCACAACCCTAGATTTGGGCAAACTGTGGCTCTGTATTGAGGTGTCTGCTTTACTCCAAACTGGTAGTAGGGCTCAAACCTCCAAGTTGGATATCCCTTTCCAGTAGGCCAGATGATGCTTCTTATAAGCAGAAGGTGGTTGTTCCACAATCATTCTAGGAGTCTGAAGTAGTATTAGGGACCACAGAAATCCAGTTTCTGTGGCCAAGATTCCCTTGCCCTATCCCATAAAATTATGTTTGTGACTGCTGAGCACCCTGGGTTTGTCACCTGAATAGAGCTGCTGCCTGTAACACAGCTGTGGCTTTTCCGGATCTGTGGCTGAAGGCAATGTTTCTGTCTTTGGAAGCATTTCAGTGCTATTTAGTGTTTCATATAGTCTTTCCTTTTTTAAAGGAGGGTGCAATAAAAAAAAAAGGCAAAACCAAAACCTTAATTACACAATCCAGAATTGTACATGCTTAAAGTGAGCCACTTTGGGATCATATAACAATAATCTTTGTCCTCATCTCCACCCTGCTGCTTGTCACTGTTCTTCCCTGGAGCGCTGCACTGGCTGTTAGCTGCTCTTGTCATCTCTAAAACACCCTTCAATAAAGCAAGACTCAACAAAAAATTCCATTGAATATGATAGAACATTTATCTGACCTCTTAGTACACACAAATCAAAAGTCTTCATGATATTTTGTGAAGAAGTCTGGGTGCAGAGGAATGTCTTAATGCTTCTCTAGCAGAACATGTTTGTCTGTGAGAAGAGGGAAGGCTTGTGGCTCAGGAAAATGTGGCCACCTTCTCATTTCCTTGTTTTTTCCACCCTTTGCAGTAACGGAAATATTTTCTGTCTCTGAACCCTTTCTTAAACAGAATCCTCATAAATTCCCCTTGTACTTTTGATACATTCTGGGGGGTTTGGGGTTATTTTCATTTTATCTTGTAGGCTGTGCCTGTGCTCTGCTAAAGAGAAACCTTGGTCTTCCCCAGAGGTTTGACCTTGGAGCGCAGCAGCGGGGGCTTTTACTTCCCACTGTGGCTTCAGAAGCACCTTGTAGTCCTCTGCTTTGTGACCTGTGTTTCAAGTGGGAGGTATTCCCCTCTCGGGTCCTGTTAAGCTTCTTAGCTTGTCATATTGAGGGGAAAAATAAGTGACAGACTCCTCCAGTATAAATTTTTCAGTGCCACTTAAACTCCCCTTGAAGCAGGCAGAAACCCCATCCTGCAGTTGGGGGCACAGGTGGTCCTTGGTTCACAGAGGAGCTGATGTGTACCTAGCACCAAAAGGGTGAACCAGATGCTGTGTATCTGTCCCTGTCCCAGTATGTGACTTGAGTTTTGTTGCCCCACTGCCTAGCATAAGTTAAAAATACACACTGGTGTTTTTCTGCAGTGTGGGTAGAGCATTCCTTTTCAAAAGTTCAACTGTGAAAGTGATAGGCATTGGCAAAAATCTGCCGCTTTCCGACTGGGCCAAAGGGAGCTTGTCCTTTTCCTGTTTTGCTTGTCTCTAGGTCATTTTCAACATCTTTTTAAGAAGCTGTACTTATTACTGCCCCTGACACTGTGGTTGATCCCATATCTGGGTCTTAGGTACAAATCCAGCATCTGCACTTAAAAAGTCAGTGAAGCTTACAAGAAACATCTATAAAATGATACCTAAACTGGTAGAAATGCCTTGCAGAGAGAGCCATGGAGCTCAGTCTGCTCAGCTCCGGAGGGATGGCATGTGCATGTACCCTTTGTGCATTTACCCATGAAAATACTGTTCCCAGACTCTTTATTCTGGGAAAGAAAGTCACAGTAATCACAAACACTTGCCCTTGTCTTCAGCTGAACAGAGTCAGCGTGGGAGTAAATTTGAATGGAATACAGGTTTATACACAAGGTCTGATCCAGGGGTGGCATGGGCAGTTCTGTTCTTGAAGTAGGAAGGGAGAGTGAAGAAGGCTTTTTATGCCAACAGAGACAAAAAAAGTGCATGCAAAAATAGATATGAGTGCAGGAGGGGGGGGAAAACACAAGTCCAGAAAGTGTGTCAGAAGTCTGTATGTATGTTCCCCTGGCTCCTATAAATCTTTTGATGCATTTTTGGATTTATTTTTTTTCTGATACTAATTCTCTTTACTTTGTTTCCCTCTTCAGTGTGTCGAGACTTCGCTATTCTAGAAGATCATACCTTGGCCCATAACTTACAGGAACAAGAGAGTAAGTGGCAATGATGTTTAAAACAAACGGAAACAACCTTGTCCCAACAGATACCTGGCTTTATTTGATTTTGCTAAGAGAAATGCTTCCTGCGTTTATTCGATTTTCATTCTTTTTAATGGAACACAGTTTATTATTGCTGTCTTGGCTATCCTGTAACACTACACTGCCTTCTGCTCCAGCTCACATTGTACCCTAGAGATAGTTGCATTTCATGTTTCAGTTTTGTGCTGGCCTTTAGAGTTGAGTTTGTTTATGCCATTTGTGATAAAATTGTATGTAGGAGTGCACTTGAGGTTTTGTTGCTGTGGAAGGTTTTTAGAAATTATTCGCAATTTTGGAAGCTTCGAGTTTTATAGCCTGACCTGTAGTACAAACAGAAGAGGTCTGTTTGTTTACTCATTTCAGAATTGCCTGTTTGAAAGGAGGCTTCCTTTTCAGACATTTTGAGGTAGGGCAGCTGTACCCTAGAAGGGTTTAAAAAGGAGAAAAAGAAACAGCTGGGAACTTCAAAGTGAGTGGTGCTTTTTTTTTTTTTTTAATTATTTTTTATATGCTTATCTGTTACTTTGGGTATGTTTACATTGCAGTTTTCAGGTGTTATGGCCTCTCTAATCAGCTTTTCACCAATTTGGTGTCTACCAGTACTCGGTGCTAATGACATTCCAGCTGCTCCACCAAGGGTGCAGCTGCTTGTGCCCTGGAACCTGAGACCACTGAGTTAAAGCTGACTCTCTGCTGCAGCTCACATAGCCATTTTTTCTTGCAGGCAATATCCATGTATGGTAAAGGACTCACTGTAGTACTCAGTTGCTCTGTTGCTAAATATAAAGGTAGTGAGATTTTTGGAACCAATTATGCTGGGAGTGAGAGGAGTTTCCTTCTCTAGAGGTTCTTGAGAACAAATTAGGGAAGCATCCATCAGAAGTGCTTTAGGTTCAGCTCATCATCACTGGCCTCTGGTGGTCCCTTCCAGACCCACTTCATTCACTGAAGGTGATTTCCCATGGTCAGAAAATGAAATTCAAAGCCTAAAAAACATTCTCTATAAACCTGGATGTGTTAAAATATGCAGATCTTGTTTTGGTAACAGAGACATGTATACAGCCCCCACAGTGCTAAAACAAGGCAGTCTCAAGCTGTTAGTGTAATTTCAGTTCAGGACTTTCGCACCTTTAATGATATTGCCTGGTGTTCCCCTGCCAAGATCCGTCTTCCTCTCTGTCCTGGAATCTCCCTCCCACTTGGTTTATCTTGTTCTCACAGTGAAGTTCTGCAGCTTGATTTGAGGGTTCTTGTCTGCGTTTCTTTCCAGTTGAGCATCACTTGGCTACAAATGTTCAGCGTAATCGTCTGGTGCAACATGACTTGCAGATGGCCAAGCAACTGCAAGAAGAGGAGGATAAGAAAGCCCGTGCTCAAATCCAGAAACACCAAAAAGACTTGTGAGTTTGTGATGAAGCTGTTGAAATGGGAATGCTAGTTCTGTTTGGTCAGCGCACTGAAATCAGCTGCTTTGATTTGACAGTACAAAGAGTTCAGATTTTGCTTTTGTTTCCTTTTCTGTTTGGCTGTCCATTGCTGTAAAAGTATTGATACTAGGCTCTGGCACAGGGTAATGAGAACAGGGCAGAAGTAGATGGTCCTGGGGCCCTGGCTTGTATTCTGTTGCCTGTCCATGAGAAGAGGCCTTCCCGTTATACTGCTTGTTGGCAAAACGGAGTAACTTGGCCACTTGTGTTGACCTTGTGCCTGGCTAAAGTCTGAGAAAGAAGGAACCAGGCCATAAGAATACAGTGTTACAGTGCATTCTCTCTCTTGGGGAAATTGCAGATGTTGGTGTGCTTGCACTGGTGCCTGGTGAGTGCTTTTGAGGAGCTGGGTATGATGCTCCTTGGTGTCCTGCTGCACTGAAAGCTGAAAGCCCATGCTGTGCTTTCGGATAGTCAGTGCAAAGTCACCTGGAAGGGGAAACTGCTGCTCCAGGGTTACTTGGTGGGGATAGGTGTTGGGGACAGGCCTTCTTTTGCAGTCACTGACTTCTGCAGCAGATGTGGGAGGGTGTTCAATGAGGGATGCAGTTTGCTCTGCAGGTTTGCTCGGTGCCCACACAGCACATGGAACCCTGTGGCCTGTGGTTTGGCTTGTGTGCCATGACTCTCAGCTGTGGAGCTGGTGTGGAAATGGAACGTGGCAGCGCAGCACAAAACGAACTGCACTTTGCAATCCAGGGTGAACTTGTAATGCATGAGATGCAACAAATGATTTGTGTGACAGATCTCAGCCAGATCCTGCTGATGACAGATGGCAGGATGGGGGTCACTGCAAATGCAGGGCCTGCAAGGCAGGATGCATCTCCCAGCAGCTGTGCTGCCTCCAGGCTTGTGTTGTGCTCTGGGATGCCACCCACCAGGTACAGCTGGTGTGGATCACAAAGCCTGGGTGGCTCATCTGGTGGGGACAGCGATGGAGCAGAAGAGCTCTGTGTTGCAGATGTGTGAGATACAGGACCGGCTTCAAAGCCGTGGCTCATAAAAGCTTTGAAGCTGGGGCGTCACAGATCAGCCACTGTTTTCAGTGTTCCCAGCACACTGAGGCAGCTCTGGGTAGACACATATGTATCTCTCAAGTCTGTGGTTTTTTTCCCAATAGCTTTGTCTTTATTACCAATTAGATATGTGAGCGTGTAAATGGCAACATAAAAATTAATTTTGTATGGCAGAGGTGATTCCTCTTTGTTACTTTCTGGGAGCTGCAAATGATTTTCTTCTTGTAGGGCTCTGTAAAATGGGATTTACGAACTTTGTGAGCCAAGGCACAGGCAGAACTGCTGGTGCAAAATGTTGTGTCAGCAGCAGTTCTGCTGGAAACATGAGCTCTTCTGCAAGAATAGTAAAAGAAGATGGAGTCATCCTTTTGTAATTGGATCTCTTTCTTCTTCAATTCTTTGTATGTTCCCACTCCTCCTTGTGCAAGAGTAGCATATTCTGGGAACAAAGTAATCTTTCTGATGATGGTTTCTGTATTGTGTAGATCAGTTTGACACTGCAAGGTGATGGCTGAAGTAAGGGAGCAGAACTAGGGGGTCTTTAGAAACAGGAAACATAAAAAAGCTCTTCAAATTTGTGGTCTTTCTTCTGTCTTTCAAATCCTAAATTCTCTCAGAAAGATTTTGTGAAGAAAGATGAGAGAATAAAAATAACTTTTTTCTTTTTAAGAATTCAGGGAAGCATCAAAGCTTATTTTCATGCTTCTTTAAAAGCATCTCTCACATCTAGCTGAGCAGCCTGCACACTGCTAAGTGTAGTAGCAAGATGACTAAAATAAAATAGTGTGAAAATATGTCCTTTCCCTGTTTTGCTCCCAGTGCTGTGATGATTCTGTTGTATTAATGTAAGCTAGTTCCTTTGAACAATTCCCTTGAACATTTCTTTTTTTTTTCCTCATCTGGCAACAGGTAGTAGCTACAATCAATGTAAATGGTAGGGAGCTTTCTGATCACACAGACTTTTGGGGTGTTTTTTCTCTTTTTTTAAATAAACTGATGTAGAGTTTTCCCAACACTTTTAACACTCTTGCAGCCCAGGAAGGAAGGACACACGGGTGGGATGTTTAGGACGGGTGACGTTTATGTTGCTCTGGCTGATACCCAGGGTCTGATGGGCACTTGAACTCACACTGAAGAAATTGAAGGACAAGAAGAGCTGTCAAAGTTCTTTAACCTATTTTCTTATGCTCTATCAAGTTAAAACACTAGCTTATGTTAACTAATCAAGCCTCAGTATTTAGTTACTGCTGATCAATAAACCCTAAAATCTAATCCTCTGTTGCTGTTCAGTTCTAAGAAATTGATATGGTGTGTTCCAAGATGCATGTCATCAGGGACAAGAAAATGCTTCCACATTTGCATTACTTCTAGTGTTCTTTGCTGCAAATGGAGAGGCAATGACCTTGTTGCCTTGGCTCTGAAAGATGATTAGCTGTTTCTCTGTCCTGTTTGTCTGTAATAAGATGTATTTTAAGTATTTAGCAAGTCAGTTTGTGCTGATGAACTTGGCACTTTAGCTCTGCTCACAGGTGCCAGGGGAACTGGAGACGTGCAATGCCTTGACGTGTCTGACCTTTCTAACTTATTTTCTACCTGAATTCACATCCTCAGAGACTGAGGTCATAAGGGATCCACTATCAAGCCTACTGGCAGCCTGCCCCTTAGGATTTGCTTATTCATCTATTGTTTTGCTGGGGGCTGTGGTTCTTTGCTGAGTACCACGTCCCTTTATATAAAGGCGGGTTCAAGCACTAGAGTTGCTGCTGTGTGAACTCTTGTGCCTTTGAACAGGTCTCCCTCCAGAGTCAAATGAAACACACACAGGCACATGCAAAAAATACCAGGTTTCATTACCTGGATGAAAGAAACCACTGACCTGAGATGTTTGACTTGTTAATAACTCCAGCCTGATTGCAGGTCTGCTTTCAAGGAGCAGTTGATGGAAATAACTTTTCCCTCCTGTTGCATGGACCTTTTTGTTCCTTATGACAGATGAGTTGTTTCTTGGTGACGTTTATCCTCTAAACCCTCTTGTTGCAATGTCCTTCTTCCCCACCCTAAGCCCCATGTCCACCCTTTCCGCTTCTCTCACTCCTCACTTTCTGTAAAAGAGGGCTCTGTGGTGCCACTGACTGCTCCAGCCATGCTACGTTTCTTGATTTTGCAACCTGAAATGCTTGTCTGCGCTTGAAACAATTTTAACTTCCTTTGCTCATGTCCTAGACTCTTCTCCAGTCCTTTGCCTCCAAGTTCACTAAGTCGTTTCTGCCCAGATCCTTGCTCAAGCCTAGAACTAGTTGCTCCATCCCATGCAGCACAACTTTGGCATAGCTCAACCTGCTTCTCTTGAATTATTTACTTGTCTTCCATAATATGCTCTTGGTAGTCTTCCCATCACCTATCTAATCATTACCACTGTGTTCTTCAAAAGATGGTATTGTAATAAAGCAGGCTCTGCCTGTTGCTGTTCCCATTCTTGTCTCCTTCTGTGCCTTGCCTTTCAGTAGTTGCAGTTGCAGGGATTGATTTTTCTGACCTGTTTAGAGCTAGTCTTTAGCTCAATTTCAACAGTGCTGAAAGACAGAGCTTTTAATCTTTCTTCTCAAATCTCCTAGCCCTTTTCTGAGTTGCCCTAAGGAATCATTGGCCATCGTTCCAGCCTGTTTGGTGGACATCGGAGCGTGCTGCACTGTTGTTGCAGTTGCTTTTGGTGTGATGCCCCTGAAATACAGCCTTCTAGGTCTGTCTGCACAGCTGGAACTCTCCTGTCTCAATTACTCTGGTATCTCTTTCCCCAGTTAATGCAATCTCGTGTTCCCGCATCCGCACCGGCAGGGTGGCCATGGCTCCCTCCCCCTCGTTCTGACGCATGTCGCTCCCTCGCGTCTTGGCACTGGTTCTGCTTTTGTGTCTCATCCCACCTCAGCTGCATTTCTCATCATTACTGAACTGCCACCTCCATCCTCCACTTGGCCTACGTACTGCATTCCTGCACTTTCTTCTTCTTGGCTTTTGCGTGAAAACCACCTCCCAGGTATACCTGCGTTAACTGTACCCCTGAACCCCTCCTTTGATACCACACGTACAGAAACTCAGCAGAATCAAACTGTTTGCAGACTCCGAAGTGCTACTTTGGCCTGCCCTATTTTGTGGTGCCTACCTCCTTTCTTAGCAAACTGCTGATGAATTTGTTTCCTTTTACTTTATACTCTTGGAAGGTTTTTGGGAGGTATTGTCTAAATTTGGTTAGCAGTAGGTACAGGGAGTCCTGGTTCCTGGTGAGGATTCATAGGCTCTGCACTAACACTGAGTAATAATTCTTTTGTGTAAATCAGATGAATTCTTTTTTTTTCCTTTTTTTTTTTAGCTCTTTTATCTCTTTCTCCAGGCTGACTGATGCCTGTGGCTTCAGCTGCCTATAATCCTTGTCTTCTTACCTTCTAGGGAACGACAGGACTGCGAGATCGCTCAGGAAATCCAAGTGAAGCTCGCGTTTGAAGCAGAGGAGCGCCGCAGGCAAGAGGAAAAAGACGAGGTAACCTTTAAAGCTGCAGGGATGGCAGGGCTATTTGTAGCAGTCCTTTCAGGTCAGGCATTTCTTGGCCAGTAGCCACAGGAGTTGGCTTGCATGGTGGCAGTCCTCGTCCTCACAGATCTCTGTATGCACAGAGATTTTTAGGGAGTCCTGTTACAGGAATAAGATACAGTCATAGTCCTCACACTCAAGGGTCACAAGGATTGTTGGTGCCAGTGGCTGTGCGGATGAAGAGGGCAAGTAGTAGGTAGGTCTTGTTGAGGTGTTCATTGCCCTGATGTAGGAAGCTGTAATTGTTTATGGACTCTGAGACCTGCTTGCTTTCTCAAATGCAAGCAGATAGATACTACTTCTGGGAGAATCCTGAGTCATGATTTCTTTGTTTTTGTTGCAAAGATTTCAGGAGGACTCTCAGCCCAGCCATCCACTTCTGGCTTCTCAGTTCTTCATTTTAGTCTTTCACAGCCTGAGCACCCTGTTGTAGTTTCTTGCTAGCAGATTCCTTTTCTGATTTCAGAATATTGCTCTGCTGCTGCTGAGCAGTTGAGAGTTGGCAGTGTGGTTTGTTGATGGTATTCAAAGGATTGGCTCGTCGATCACCTTATTGGGTCAGCCTGTCAGACTAGGTTTTCAAGAAGCCCACAGAGTAGAGGAACACCTGTGTGAGCCTTGAGTGTGCCCCCTTTTTTGATTACAGATGGTTTCCTGAGAAGTCTGAGTCGTCTCAAGATGCTTAAGAGGCACTTGGTGTCATTTTCTGTATAGGAAGAGCTTGGAAACACAAAGCTGTGTTTGCTGGAAGAGCCTGAAGTAAGAATCTGTCCTTACCTGACAGATGCATGAGTTTGCCTGTGCAAGGCTTAGTTTTATTCTTGAACCACTAATTTCAAGCAAGTTCTGAAAGGCTTCCCAGACATATGTGGAAGGGCTTGGCTTCCAAGGGGAACTTGTGGTAATGGGGTGGGAGGAACACTTAGGTCAAAGAATTTGTGCTGTAAAGGTGACAAATCTGTCTTATTTTTATCAGGAAGGCGAAGGAGAGGCAAAACTAAGGCTTGTAGATGTAGATGGAAAACTAAGCTGTAGGCTTGGGGAATTACACCTTTCCTTCCTGCTTTTTATAGAGAGCAGGCGTGTCAGTGGTCTGACTACAGGTCCTTGCAACTTGTCAGCCTGCTGACCATCTTGTGCTGTTGGGAGCAGTCTTCAGATGACTGTGGATTAAAGCAGTGAGAAGTCATAAATATTCTTTCTCTTTGTATTGGTACATGGGAAGTTCCCAAGTGTGGCTGAAATGTAGCTGTGGACTGAGGCAGATCTTGTCTGGACTGCAGGGTTTTCAAATGAAGCTCTAAGCCTGCCTGCTTATGAATCCCTTTTGCAAGAAGTGGTTTGTGTGGATTTGCAAGTCCTGAGCTGTCTCAGTCCTGGAGATAATGTGCTTAAGCATATATATTTATAGATTTACTGTACTTGCTAGAAGAGGTTAACCTTGTCAGGAGAAAGAGGTTTTGGTTTGTCTGGTTTGTTTTTTTTTTTTTCCTAAAGAGTCTGTGGCATCCCCAGGTCCTCCACAAAGCTGGTTATGGAGCAGATCTTATCTGAATCCTGAAATAATAGTTTGTACTTGAACAGCCAATCAATGTCTTCCAGTGCAGGCTTTGCTCTGGAGGGTGTTGACTCTTAGTTTGCATTTCAGTGATGCCTTTCCTGCTTGCAGTGTCCACTTTATATGCATGGCTCTGTAGAGGTTCTGAGGATTAGGAAGGCTTAAATGAATAGCATCCAAAGGGCTAGAATGCCATGCTTATGTCTGCCAGCTTTGCTTCCTGGCTTCAGACTGGCTCCACTGATTTGCAAGCTTCTGGACCCCAGATGAGCAAACCCCAGGGAGCTGTTTGTGGTTCCTAGGCCTTGTTGATCCATTAGTCATCTCGAAGGAAAACCAATTAGGAAAATGGAGTGCTCGTCTCTCTGGCGTATCTACCAAAACCGTGACAGAAGACAAACGGCTGCAGTCCCCGCTGAGCCCTTGCCTTGTGCCTGGCTCGCTCTTCCTAACGTCCCTTCGATTTTCTCTTCAGCCTCTGTCTGTCAAACTGATGCATTTCCCTGCCTGGCATCCTACAGTCCCTGCAAATTACAGCCAGTGTGAAGTGAGTTCATGACTTGCTCTGGAAACTGCTTCCAGTCAGAAGTGCCTTCAACTGGAGGCAGCCTTAGCCTGTGTTTTTCTTTCCCTGTCGGAGTGCAGGGGGCAGATCCAGCCCACTCCTGTAAGTGGGTGTGCACTTCTGTGACTTCCAAATCCTAGTTGAAAGCCTGAGGTTGCACACAAAGTCCCTTTTGTCCTGTTTTGGCTGTTAGGGCTTTGCAGGCTTGTATGCAGGGAGAACAGGAACCTGTGAGTCTGCCGTGTGGTTGGAATTTCCATGGTGGACCTGGGTGAGGTTGAATACTGGTTGCTGAGATGGTCCCTTGTGTCTTCCACTAAGTTGAAAGCCCTATCCCACCTACAGGTTGAATTTGAGTAACTGTTGTTGCCATGCCTGAAAAATTAAACTATCAGGGTTTTAATAATTGGATAAAGAATTTGAATCAAAGAATCTGGAGATATTTTTAGTGATTTTAGCGGTGATTTTGTGTCTGTTTTCTTCCATCTCTGCAGGACATTGCCCGTCTCCTACAACAGAAAGAACTGCAGGAAGAAAAGAAGCGCAAGAAGCACTACCTAGAATCCCAGGGCTATGAGGAGAACTATTATGCAGAAAATGGAGGTAGGTTTCTACTAGATAAAAGATCATGGCAGTGTAGGTGAACCTGGTGATCTGGCAACTCCATCTAGGAACTCTCCCTTATCTTACAGTCCTGTATTGAGCGCTGTAGCATTACATCAGTTTCAAGGGTCAGAATAATTATATAATTAGGAAATATTTAATTAAAAAAAAAAGACAGTTTTATAATTTTTGTTGTCCTAGAAAATGGCCTGGAGGACAGGGGTAGGGTGTGTGGTGTGGGCATGTGTGAGTACAGCCATGCATGTATGTTTTAAAAGGGCTTGTGGAAAAAGACAGTAGCTGATAATCCACAGTTACTGCTGTGTAACACCCGGTGCGCGGGGGAGGAATGTCGATGCAATTCCATGCTTGCATTCGAAGAGAAACAGTTCTGTGTGCTCATTTGTGATGCTACAGCTACATAAAAGAATAAATGCTGCTTCATGGAACTGTGTTTCAAAAATAGCTCCTTGCAGGTACGTATCCAAGCGGTAAAATTAGCACAACCACTTTGAATGACTTACTGAAGAACAAGGTCATCTCCACAGAGTGTCTCTGCTGTGATTATCATCTGGGACTGCACATTGTGGAAATAAGAACCACAGCACTGTATTGCTTTCTCTTGGTCAGCTTTTGTGATTGAATACAGACCTTCTTTAAAGTGGGAGGAGAGAATCAGGGTGTGTTTAATTATGGAGCAATCTGGGGATGGCTTTGCTGTGCACTGGTGGTGGTTCCTGTGTTCTTCCTTCAAAAATGTGGTGGGAAAGATGGATTGCTTTTGATTAACAGATTGTGAAGATGAAGATCAAACCTCTTATTTCTCATTTTAACATCAATGTCATTGGTACTTTTCAAGTCTTGCATTTGAACTTACACAAGTTAGTTTCAATTTGGAAGACGTTCAAAGATAGGCAAGGAAATACAAAGCAGTAAGTGCAAAGCAGTAACCAAGTGGAAACTTCATGACTACCAGTCCAGCTACATGTACAGAGCTGGGGAAAAAAAGGCATCTTGGAGTTCTTATGGCCAGCCCACACTTCAGGTTTTCAGAATTAAATGGGACAAGTCTCTGAAAAAATACAATGTAGGTAATACTGTTGCCACACAGAAATGGTAGGACAGGATGGATTTTTGTGACAAATCAGCTGACAAAAATTTATCCACATCCAGAAGTCATGTGGGCTATTGCTCCAAAGCAGTCTGAGCTCTTTAGAAGTGGAAAAATAAACATGAAAAGAAAGGCAGAGTTCCTCCCAGAAGTCTCTGTGCCATGAAAAACATTTTTGTATTCACTCAGTCACTTGCTGCTTGAGAGAGTAATCAGGATCTAGAGAGTGTTTACACAGCCCCTTTGGAAGGTGCTGCAGGAACCAGCACCTGCTGATGAGTTAAATGCCCTGAGATACCCCAAACCCAAGTCTTTTGCTTGGGTTGTCTGGCATGGTTGTATTACCTGCAGCAGTCCTTTCCCGATGTAGCCGTGCTTTGCTCTTTTGTGTTCTGCTCTCTGCTGCTGTATTTATTGAGCTTTCCTTAATGACAAAATTGAATTAATTCTTAGATCCTTGTTAGTATTGTTCAAAAACTGGCTCTTGCTTTCAGGCTCTGGTCTCTCTGTTGTTCAGTAAGTCAGATTGTTTCATTGGATATTTGTTTTTTGTAAATCATATGAATGATCTAACATTGCACAGAAAAAAACTAACCAGTTAAAAACCAACCACAGCAGTTCCTGTTACAATTTTTGGACTTCTAAAAATACACCTGTTCTGGATAAAAGTCATACAGATTTGTTTTCAAGGTGAATTTTCTGTAGGCTGTATTTTTGCTGGCTCTGAAAAAGTTTTTTCTGAGTAGAGTGACTTGAAGGGAACATTCAGTTTTGGTGTGCGATTTGTTTTTTCTCTCCCTGAAAGCTAGAAGGATTGTAAGGGAAGTAGAGCTATTTATTAAAACAGAATGTAGTTCATGTGCAATGAAATCTATTTTAAATATTTTTAGATACTATAAAAGAAACATCTTGGCAGTTGAGGAGGAAAGTCTACTGCTGCTGGGTTTTCTTCTGTTTTTTGGGTGGGGGTTTGTCTGTGTAGTTCTGTTTCAAATCAGACTCTACTTTAAGGCCTCTTTTCTCATTTTGAAAAGCTGCTGTAGAGGTAATAGTTCACTCAGTGCAATGATTTTTCTTAGCAAATTGGTTGATTGGAAAATAAGTGAATTAGTAGATGGTAAAGAGGCAGACTTGCATCCTCCTACCTGTTTCAAGTTTACTACTGAAACTAAGAGCAGAGAAAATTTCTACGTGTTTTCTGGAAAGCACAGAGGAAAAAACCCCACCAAACTGCCAAGTAAGCGGCTTTTCTAGCTGTATTGCTGAGGTCAGGAGCCTCTGTTTTGTGCAATCTTATACTGCTCTTAAATTTCCATAACCTTCTCTGTATTCAGAGCTGAAATGTTTATTTAGTCAGTATAGAAGTTCAGGACCTGAAACTTCTGAGTCTGCAAGAGATATCTGACAGTCTGTGGTAGAAGATGTTTGGATGCTGCAGCTATCCTGTTCTTGCTTGTAAAGAAACCTTAAAATCCTACCTCTCGTCTCCTTTTCTGCTTTATGTGGGTCTTCCCCCCCGTTAGGTGAAACTAATAAAAAAATTGTGCCTGAAACCAGGGCAAGTCACCAGTGCTTATAAACTGAGATCCAACCTGACCCCTCTGCTTGGTACCTCCTGGCCTTACGCCCCCCTCTTGCCTCCCAACCCTACCTGCATCTTGTGCCCTTCTTTGCAAGCCTTTCTCAAGTGGTTTCAGGATCCTGCAGCAGTGATGTGTCATCAGGATATGAGCTTCTCTCTTGGCTGTTTTTCAGCCCAGTTGCATCGTTAAAAGTCATTTGTCTCTATATTGGCTTGTCCTTGTCTAGGAGGTGCTCAGACACTTTCAGGCTGGACCTGTGCTTTCTGCTCCAGCCTTGTTGCCTCCTGTGCTGCCCTGCTGCCATTTCACTCTGGCCCCTGTTGTATCCTGCAAGCATTATCTGTCCCTCTTATTTTTTTCTGACCCATCATGCTTTGCCTGCATTTTCAGCTTCTTGTATCAAGCACCCTCATCTGCCTGCTGCAAGTCTGGCCTCAGAACCACCATTAACTCCTGCACCACTAACCCGCTCACTGTTTGTCCCCCCATTGCTCAGAGCACCCCTGGCGTGACCCCAGAGAGCAGTTTTCTGAGCCTCACAGGGCACACAGTCATGACAGGCGCAGGCACCACCGGAGAGAGCACAGAGGACCTCCCTCACCTTTGGCCGACGGTGCCTCCAAACGCGGGCACTCCACCTCGGAGGATCGTCGGAGGTCTCCTTACCCGAGAGAGACCAGCAGTGGCCATCAGCAGGAGCGGAAAACAGCCAGCCAGGGAAGGTCCCGGAGACATCCTAGCCTTGATCTGGAAAGAGAGGCTGAGCATGGTGCCTATGATCACAGCCATAGCTGGGAGCTGCGGGAGAGGAGGACTGCTGGCCGGGAGAAGGGTAGGAGACCTCTCAGTCTTGACCTGGAGTCGGAGCACAGACTTGCAGATGAGGCACAGCACAGGAGAAAGCCCCCAAGGCAAGACAGAGAAAAGCAGCTTCCACTTCTTGACTTGGAACTGGAGGCTGAGCAGGAAACCTGGCATCAGGGCGGCGGCCGGGTTGCACGCCCCGAAAAACACAAATCTCGCCATCAGGGTCACTCGTCACACAGGATGGCACATGATGAGAAGCTCCATGATGCTGAATTTAGAGATGATCATAGAAGGGGTGAGGCAAGAGACTGCAGAAGGGCGGGACACAGGACACATTCCCCCTCCCCTCATGCTGTGACCCAGGGGAACGCTGGAGGCTGCCAGCGAGACTCAGGTAACCAAGTGATGGGGAAGGTGTACGTGTGTGTGGGGATGGACCTTTGTGTGCCCCATACTGGTACCTGAAATATGTGTTGCTTCCTTTGAAGATGCTTGTCTCCAATATCTACCTTCAGTGCGTGTACACAGTTAATCCTGTCCAGGTTTCTCCCTGATTTAGTGCTTACTTGGCTGTTTTCTCACTGAATTGTAAAATTCATCGGTTATCCCAAGGAAGAAATAGTCTGAAATCTCCTGTGAGCCTGTCCCAGGGAACCTTTGCAGCCCATGCTGCTCTAACAATGTGTTCAAACTGCTGTGGTCATAACAGATGTTGGGCTGCTCTCTGCTGCCCAGTTTTGCCATTGTATCTGTATCAATGCAGAGTGTGACAATTCCTTTGCTAGCATCACTGTCGTCAAAGACTTCAAGGGACATGATCTCTTCTGCCATATAGTTGCATTTGTCACAAGATGTGGTATTTCAGGTATTTTTGTGTGCACAGAGAGACTTTCCTAAGGTGTGTGCTGCACCTCAGCTAAAGGTGCTCTCAAACCAGCTGTGTGGCAGGTACAAGGTCATCTGGTCTCTGGTTCTCTTGAGGGGGATGCTTTGGGCATCTCCTTACCAAAGCATGTGGAGAATGGATGAGTTGATTGTTTTCTCTCACAATTCTGTAGGCACTAATTTGAGGGGGATGAAACAAGCCATGTATGATGCACCCCGAATGGAACAGGAGTTGTCTGATGCAGAGATTGCTCGGAAGCTGCAGGAGGAAGAGCTCCTGGTAAGTACAGGGGATGCATTAGTCAACTCAAAGAACTAAGGTAGCCAGCAATGACAACTTTAATTGGTAAAGCTTTTATATATGAGAGTAACTTTAAGTCCCAGAGTGTTACTGTGCTTTCTGGTAGTTATCTTTGTCTTCCATACACACACATATGGAGTGACAGCTATCATCCAGCCAATAAAGACCTATTTTTTTAAAACACCTCAAAATTAAAGTATTGAAGCAGAGTGATATTAAATGAATATTTCCAGGCAGGTGAAGATGGCCTGTAGTCAGTGTGGCCAGCCTAGAAGTGAGACAGACCAGTGCCCATCTTTGAGAAGAGAGGGCAGCAGAGTGGAAAATCCATTGTGGTGTGCCCTAGCAGATACATGAAGACAAAATTCAGCTGAAAAGCTGAAATGACAGTTTGGTGTTGGGCTGTAAGTATTGAGGTAGCTAACTATATTTGGAGAGGATGGTTGTGTATTTGTTTGGGCACCTACTTGCCAGTCGGTTAATGAGTGTGAATAATTCAGAGATGTTACTCTTTTGTCTCTGTTTTTCTTCCTGATCTTTTTTTCCCCAGGCTAATGAGGCAGATCAGAAGGCAGCTCAAGTAGCCCAAGATGAGGTGAGCAACAAGTAAAATATTTCTGGAATTCCTTTATTTGTGGATGCTGCCAAACACCACTTGTTCCCTCTGACCCTCTAGTTGTTCATTACTCTCCTTGTAGGGGAAGCTTGGAACTCTAGTGGGGTTTGCTCCTACTTGAGTTTCATATATATGCTCAGGCCGGCCAAGCAGAGAGGTGCACTGCCTGTTGCAGCCATGACAAAGGAAGAAAGTGGCTCTGTAAGAGCATTTCTTTTCTGAGCCCCAGGGGAGACTGTTCAAGATGCTGTGAAATGAACCACCTTCCCCGTTAAGGAAAAGGAATAGGGGGCAGAAAGGCTCTGTGAATGCAGTTCTGGTAAATCAGGGATCTACTGGGCATGCTGCGTGATGTCTGTCTTAATTTTGCCCTGTCACTTGATTTCTGATCACAGATGGGTGAAATCCTGGGTTTGTACCCTTCATTCAGCAGATGTCTGAAAGTTATTCAAACCCACAAGAGAAGTAAAAGTGTCTGAGGCACTGTTTGTGTTTTCCCTTCTAGGAAATCGCTCGACTCTTGATGGCTGAGGAGAAAAAGGCTTTAAGAAAAGAGAAAGAGAGAGAAAAATCTTCCTTTGAAAAGAGGAGGCATGATCAAGATTGGAAGGTATGTCAAGCTTCAGGAGGCATCACAGATAAAGTACAGTAATGTTATTCCCACTTCCGGAGGGAGGTGGTGCGAGGGGTGAAAGCAAAAGGTGGTGATGCATCCAAAGGGTCTTGCTGTCTATTATTCAAGTGGTTCCTAAGCCTTTTGAAGCCACCTGCTTGGTTAGATGCTTTTACCGTCTGGCCTGGGAGATTGGCACTAGGTGTCACAGCACTTTGTGGCCTTCCTGAAGCACTCTGTCCTCCTGGTACAGGACCTTCCCTCTGCTGAAATCCTGACTGTAGCAATAAAAGCAGTAGTTGGTTCTGTTTGTATAAGGGCAATGCAGATGCTTCAGTTGTTACTCTGCCTCATAATAAAATTGGCTGTGTAATGAAAGTACTGAGTCTATTGTGCCTGGGTTTTTGCATGAGTAATACCAGAAAGGCTTGACTAGCCAACATGGGAGAGGATAGGAAACAGATTTCATGGTCTGCACTGGTAAAGGTGCTAAAGGGGATGCTGTGTTAATCTTGGGGCCAGATGGAGGTAGGTCTGATGTTTTCAGCCTCCTTACTGCGTTTAAGTGGTTGCAGGAGCACAGCTGCGTGCAGCTGGTCCCTTGTGCTCAGCCCAGCCATGTGCACAGTCATTGCACACTGTGTTTGACCCCAGCTTCAGGACGGTCCCCCAGAGCTGTCACGTATTTAGCGCAAAAATCGAGTTTGGCTCAGCAAGACAGAGTTTTGTTTACTGGAAACTAGTCCTGGTACTGCCATTTGCATGTCTGGCTGTAGATAATTACGTGTACAAACCAAGCAGGAGAGGACTGTGTGGAGCTGTGTCAGCCTCAGTGCACTGGTGGGTTTCTTGCAAGGCACAGAGATGAACAGATTTCTCTCCTTCCCATCAGCCTGATGCAGGCGAGTCCACGCGCTCAAGGTCAAGAGAAGGGCCTGAAACTCAGCGACACAGAAGCGACAGGTCTTCAAGGTGAGCTTGAACTGGCTGGCAAAAATGGGGAAATGCAAGTGGGAAGCTGCTGAGAAGCTGAATCCTAGGGAGAAGTTGTGGGATGACCAGCCTGGCGCACCCAACGAGGGAATTGGTGGAGAGCAGAGGTTTTAGCACTGAAAAGAGATAGAGGGCACAGAGCTCGTGAGGTGGTTGGTGACGTGCGTCACTCGCTGTGCTCATGGCATTTGTCCATATTGGTCTCCATGCCTTGTGTTGACGGAGATTGATGAGCTTGTGCAATGACATTTGTTAAATGGCAGAAAAACATTGAGAGGGTTAAAGAGCTTCTGGGGATGGGAAAACAAATGTCATCTCTGGGCAGGAAGGAGTAATCACCATGCATTTGCAGAGCTGCTCTGTTGGGTCTTTGCTCCCACTTAAGCTCCCACTGCTGCATGTGGACACCCCCTGGAAGCAAGTGCATTGTGTTTTGGGGTGCCTCATCCCAAACTGGGAACATGCTGTAGCCCATTGTTGCTGCTGAATCTCTTGATACTCTGGCTCAATGCCCCTCATGAGGGACTGGGCCCTGGAAGTGACCCCAGTGCCTTTGATTTCCATTCCAGAAAGGAACCTAGAAATTCTTGTTGAATTTGCAAATGAAACAGTAGATAAGGTGTGCATGTAGAAATTGAAGAGAGATTGTATTAAAATACTCTGGGGCTAAAACTGGGCAAGCATTAAACACTTCAAAATGTTGCTCTTTTGAGTTAGGTTTGCATCAGTCTTCATGATGGAAATTCTTTATTTCCTGACAACTTGAAACCATTATTAAATGAGAGAGGTCCAGGAGAAGCAGTAAATACTGTGCATTTCTCACTGCAGAGACAGTAAGGGGCTGTGCTCAGAGGAGCTGCTCTGCAGGTGGGAAGTCTGGGCCTGGCACAGTTTGCATCAAACTGACAGTGACAGACCAGACAGCTGAGATGTTGCTTTTGACACACTGTTACGCCTTTCAGCTATTTCCCATCACTCCTTTTACCCTGTGCTTGGCAGGTCACAGCCTCTCCTGGATGACTTTGAACACCCTCGGTATTACACAAGCCAGCCCAGCCCCTTGCGCCAGATCCCCAAACCTGAGCACTCTCCTAAAGGTAGGCTCAATCAATCCCAGGGCTGCACCAGCACTTGGGTTGTTGTGAGCTGTTTTCCTCAAACAAGTAGCCTGCAGGACAGAGTATTGAAAAGCAATGCTAATAGGAAAGAGCAATGGGTATTATTACCCAGCAGGCAGGTGATGCTGCTCAGTGTTCGGGCTGTACTTGCTGAGCACATTGCAGGCTGAGACACTAAAAAGCTCAAGTGATTTGCCTGGAGTTTGTCAAACTGTTGTCTGAATGACCTCCATGATCTCTTAATGATGAATGATTGTAAATCCAGGCAGCAAATGACAGAGAAATGACACTAAGACAATGACATGTTGGATTTTAGGTGACTCACTAGTATCAAACAATCCAATACAAGACAATCTCTCATTATCACCTGGCTGGCGGGTGGATGGGATTATCAGACAGAAGCCTGTTCTGAGGACAGGCTTATTTTGTTCCTGTGGCATCTCAGCTTTGTTGGCTTGTTTCCTGAAATCACTGGGCACAGAGCAGTGTGGTTAAGGTCACCCCTGCAGATTTTTAACTCCCACAATTGGCATTCAGATTCTTCTGTAGAGACTATGGGGAAGGAAGAGGGCAGTCAGAGTTTAATGCAAGTCTCTCAGGTTTCGTTGAGCTCCCCTGTTGTGACTTGTATGTGGACACTTTCCTTTCTGAAATTTAAAGTTTGGGAAACTTGTGTTCTGTCTTCATCGAATAAGCTGCAAAGTTGATGGCACTTAGATGAGCCTGTAAGCCCAGTGTTCATTCAGTTTTCTTTAGTAAGGGACTGTGAAGTGGGGCTGCAGCACCATTCACTCTCTAGAAGAAATGTGACTGTTTGCCTGTCTTGTGGATCTGTCCTTCCTTTTGTTTGGGTAATGAAACACATGGTTCTCATTTTGGCCTTTGACTTCAGGGGTCCCTGGGAAGTCAGACAGATGGACAAAATGGCAGGGCAAGTAAAATACAATTGCAGATGGCAGTTTCTTCACCAGGATCTAGCCTCACAATTTTTTTTCTTTGTTTTGTTTTCCAGGTTCCCGTAGGAAGCAGTAAACTGTGCTAGCCTTTGCTTTGGTACTGACTCTTCTGTAGCAAATATTACTGGAATTGCCAGGCAACTTCCTTGATTCCTGACCCGATGGGAGGCCCACCCTCCACTCCCAGGATCATCTCTTTAAGTGTCATCATATTAAGGGAAAATTATTTGTTTCAGTTTCTTACTCATGTGTGATGACTGAAGCAGTGCAGTATAATCTAGCTGCCACTGAGCTGTGCAGATCAACCAGCTGGCTTAACAGCTCCTTCATACATCCTTTTGAGGCTTTCCTTCTATTTTTATTTTTAATCTTTGGCTGGAGCTTTGACAAATTGAGATGCATGTACAATGGAGAAAAATTGAAGAAGTGAGTTGGGTTATGGCAGTGCAGCAGAACATCAGAAGTACAAGTGCGTTCTGTATTAGGATGGCTTAGCAAAAAGAGTTGTAAGAGGAAATGTGTTTCTTCCTGTGTTGGATAAAACAACTGACCCAACCTGACAGTCATACGAGGAAGGAGAGTGCATCTTCAAAGGTACACCAACGGAGGCCAGACCCTGGGACCGGTGACAAAGAAATTGCCTATGGAACAGAATTTAACTGCTGTATTTCTTTCTAGGGTTTCCAAAAATCTGGATAGAGTGTGTAACTAGGCATTTAGCTCCAGATATAGGATAGAAAGGTTAAAGGGAAGACAATTTCAACTGAAATTAGACCTTTGTGTGCATGCTAGGGAGTTCAAGAAGCTGTGAGTTTGGTTTGGGAATTCATACATGTCTGAATGGACCTCTGTGGTCACCTGCTTTGATCTTCAGTATGGTAGAAGCCAGGGAATTTCACTGAAGCCAAGTAGGATCTCCTGTACTCCTAGCTTGGTTGCTGATGCACTTGAGTACAGTAACTTGTATCTGAACCTGCATATGTCTTGGAAATATGGGGCTGGCTGAAAGAGGACCATATGGGCATTGATTTCAAAATCCACAGTTACAGGCAACTTGAGCAAGACACGGAGTGTTGAATGGTCCACACCATGTCTGTGCTGACTGCCTTCCCTCTACAGTGCTCCATCCAGCACCCCAGGCAGACTCCAGTCAGGAATAAAAAATTATTGCTCTCTAGGGCTTAGCAGGGTCCACAGGCTTGTTGTCTGTGTAGATTTGCCCATGCAGTGCTTCCCCTTTTCCACTTTGATGGCTTTCCACTCTTTGAAAATCTTTATTCTCTTGCACAGACAAGTAGCCTTGTATTTTGGCCTCCTCTCATTTTGATTATTTTGTCTTTTTAATAATTTTTTGCCACTATTTTCAGGTGTATTTTTAAACTACAAAGCTGAACATTTGGACAGTGGCTTGGAGTCTGTTCAGCTGCTACAGCAGGTTGTTTGTGTGCCAGTCCAGTTCACAGCAGCGAGTTTGGCTGCCTTGCCCCTTCAGCCCAGCTTCCTTAGTGCCCAGCACTGAGTCTGTCCTGCCATGCTCTTTGTTGTGTGGCAGCAGCTGCAGTTCTGCTGCTGACTCTGCAGAGGAGGGGAGGCAGAGCTGTGACTTTATTTTTCCTCACCACTCATCTGCCTGGGGAGGGAGCCTTGGCAGCTCTCTGGACCCATAAGAAACTGGAAGAGAGCATGGCTGTCTGCTGTTTCTCTAGTGCACAATTCAAGTCCTAAGGCAGCTGTAAGGCTTTAACCTTGGCTGTTGTCCTTGCTAGGATAGATACTGGGCCAAATCTCTTGGAAGACAGGCCAGGTTTTTTTTTTTGCTTAAGTTGGACGGGCAAGTTTAATGCCAGAGCACAAACCTGTGTCTTCCCTTGATCAACAGCTTGAGAAATTTCCATCTTTTACCCCCACTGGCCAGTTGGCAGCAGTTCAGTATCTATGAAGAACCACATGACCCCCAGTAGACCAGGTATACACTATCCAAAAACCTTGTAACATAGGACTTTGTGCATCAGCAGCATCCTGCTACCTGCATACCCTTGCTTCCAGACTGTGAGCTTACTCGACTGCATGAACCGTTAAGTGACTTGCAAGGTCTTGCTTGCTTGCTGCTGCTTCTCAGGAAATATCCCAGCCAGCAGCTAGATTTTACTGGCCTTGCCTTGTTTTCTCTTCTCATTCTGTCTCTGTCCATTCAGAAGTGATAACATTGTTTAAAAGGATCAAGAAAAATAACAACATAGATCCTGTTTTTCCTTTTTTTTGTTTGA
Organism: Lophotriccus pileatus; assembly: GCA_035583135.1. Lineage (NCBI taxonomy): Eukaryota > Metazoa > Chordata > Aves > Passeriformes > Tyrannidae > Lophotriccus > Lophotriccus pileatus. The sequence goes on from JAWWES010000011.1 coordinate 11,313,000, forward strand.
TAACTTGGCCCAGTGTAGCAACCTCATCTACCGAGATTTTATTTTATAAAAATTTATTTTTGTGTTTCATGTAACAGTCAATTTCTTCTGCTGAAAATGCCATTTCTTGTTTTCTTGTGGGCTTTTCCCCTCCACTGCCGTCAGAGTAATTATTGTTGTGAAATGAATGCCTGGTATGGTTTTATGAATTAACACTTCCTACAAACAGGCACTGCTGCTTGTATCACCAGGTGCACTCATGACAACTGGATGGGGAAGAGTCCTGCCAAATCAGGGAGCTTTGTACTTGCTGTGCTTGGGGAAAACTGGTGACCCCCTGCAAAAGGCAAAGGGAAATTGCCAACCAGGAATTCAGCCCTCTGTGGGCCTCTCTAGCCGGCTATGGTGGACTCTTGCACTGCAGTTGGCTGGTGTAACTCTTTCTTACCTTAATTAGAAAAGTCATGAAGACCCTGAGGCCCCTGACATTTGAAAACCCTGTTAATTCAGAAGGGATGCTTTGTAGTATCCAAGTTGTTGACTTGAATGGGAGTGAGGAGAAATGATACGAGAGAAAACTCTGGTTGATTTAATTCGGAAGCTGGGTAGAGTCTGAAGAACACCTCAGTGCCTGCTCTGTGGAGCTGCAGGGTCTTCTTAATGGCTTCCTTGGGCCAGGCAAGCTCTCCAGCCATGACATCAAGAGATGAAGAGCCCAAGGGAAGGAGCATCTCCTGCTTCCTTGGATGCCTTCAGGAAGTGCTGAATGCTTTATGGGCTGTTTTGCGTTGTATCCTCCCTTCATCCATATATTTTTATTCTTACTCTCTACCTTTATTTGTTTGCTGTGCCTTTTAAGTGTTTCTCTTGTTTTATTTTTCCATAGCCCTTGTGGAAAGGGGGGCCCTAAGGTTTTGTGAGAAGGGGCTGACACTTGTCAGCAGAGAGAAGTGCTAGGAATGGTAGCTGAGGAAAGCAGGTAGTGCATGGGGTATAAACAGACTAATTGTTCATCTGATATGCTTTGGGGTCCTGATGCAGTCATACAGGTTAGAGACTTCCTGAGGCAAAGGTTGCAACTGGACTTACGTGTTTAGTGACCACTTTTGAAAGGGAATCCCATGGTCCCAGTGAAGTCAACAAGAGTTAAGATCGTGATTGAACAAGGATCCAATTCCTCTTGGGGCTCAGCAGCCACAGTTCTGCTAAGAGTCAAGGAGGTGCAGCTGGTGTAGGCGAGATGCGAAATCAGCACCTTGTACATGTGTCCCTGGAAAGAGGCACAGTGAAGCTGATCTTTTATAAAGAAGCAGAGCAATATTTCCTTCCTATGACAGAAAAGTGTTTCAGTATCTTTAATTTTTTCTTGTTTTCTCTTGCCAAGTTTTAGTAGCTTTGCCTATGGGTTTGCTCCAGATTAGTAGGATGTAGGAGTCCTTACTGGGACCCCTGCCCGGGTTGTTCAGGTCTTGTATCCCTTTCTCGCTCTGTGCATTAACAAGGCATCAGGCACCATGTGGAAAATTCATCTCCGTGAAATCCTGGTACTTCCTAATCTTCGTAAGTTGGCATGTCTTAGCCACAAGAGCTCTCACCACCTCTTTGCCTCCGTCCAAAGCACAATGTCTGCCGAAGAGAGGTTGGGTGAGCCGGAGGGATCGTGCCTTACCCGCAGGGATACTCGATGTCTTCAGCAGGCTGATCTGAGTCGCCTTGCTATGAAACACTGTCTTAATCTGGACTGTACAGCCTCCTGCAGCAAGAAGCAGTTGTTGTCACATGGATAGATCCAACAGGTTAATGTCATCTTTTTTTTTTAAAGGAACTTCATGGTTTTGAACTTGGTGAGGTGAGAAAATATCAGCTCTTGGGGGATAAATGAAGTCTCATCATTGAATTTCTCCTCTTGGGGAGGAAGGATAGAAGTTACAGATGCTGCAGTCTGCTTCACTCTATAAAAGGGAATCTTGTATGTACAGTATTTTTATATCTCTGCATTCCCACCTGTCAGGATTTGAATCAGAATTGATTACATTCTCTACTTATGGGAAAAAATGGATTGTTATTTTTACAGTGCTAGACATTTTTGTGTTTATTTTGTGCCAAATTACACCCACTGTTACATTCTAGTGTTTTCATTCAGTTTATTGCTGTGGATCAATGTGTATATTATATATTTTTATTATCAAGGTTTTTATTTTAATTCATATTATCCTGTATACAAACTAACTGTGGATTGCTAATTTATATATATATAAAGGGGAGCACTTGGAGACAGTGTGAGGATTCCCCTACTTAGTTTACACTCTTGTACGTTAGCACAGCCAGTCCATGAAACTTGTTTCTTCTTGCACAGAACAATCTCCTGGGTGTCTGTCCCCCTGAGCAGATGGCTCCTTCTGTCCCTCACAGCAGCACTGTCACTGCAAGACTGTGTGAGATGCAATGGGAACCAAAGCACAGCTCATAGCAGGGACTGATGGGCAGCTGAGCTCAGAGCTATCCAGCTCCTGGCAGTGATGCCAGGGAGGGTCCTGCTTTGAGGTTTACTCTGCTCTATATCTGTCTCCAGCTGATGGACAGTTGGTTTTGCCCCACTCTCCCAAGATGTTCAGGGCTTAGTTTTGCAGTTGCTTTGGGAGGTGGGTGTGGAATATAGGGCTGAGGCACAGTGGTGTCCCTCACATGAAGTATACCACAGGCAGCTTGTCTTATGCCTGTCCTCTGCAACAAACATAAACCTATAGAGATCCCAGTTTACTGTACTCCTTAAATGTGCTGTAGCACATTTGTGGCTGTGCAGCACTGCTCTGGAGGCACTGGCTGTGCTTCACACATGTGCCCCTTGGACTGCTGTGCCCAGAACAGGCTGTGGGACATGTGTTTCATATTGAGAAAGCTGCCCTAACCTCAGCATCTGGGCTGGAGATATATCAGCCACCTCCTCCCCATCAGTAGCACAGGGCAAAGCTTAGCTGTGCAGTTTGGGCTCTTCCAGGAGAGTTCCAGGGAGGACAGTGGCACACACAAATGGGTATTTTCTACTTCATGGTAAACAAGTTCCACTGTATCAGTGTTCACTCTAAGTAGACTCCATGGTCTGTCTCCAGCTGCATCTGTGCACTGCAATATAGTTAATTGCCTCAGAGAAATAACTGCAGTTGTCTCATTTAGCTCTTCAGGGCAAACTTTCAGTCTGTTGAATCTAAATATTAGCCATGCGATGAGGTGGATTAGTCAAAGGCTTAAATTCCTCAGAGCTGCAAGTGTACCCTGGGTTGTAACAGCTAATCCTTAAATATAAATTGTGCACTGACAATAATCCGTCTATGCAAGCCTATTCTTGTTTTTATTTTTGACTGTTCACTCTATAATTTTACCAGGTTTGGCATAGAGCTTCTAAATGACATTTAACCAAAGTATCATGTCTGTCTGTGTGTGCGTGTGTATAGCATGTTCTGCTTCATACTCCTGAATTCTCATTGAATGTAAAGGGAACATTGCCTTGCCCCATTTTGTTCAATAAACCGCTGTATTTTGTTACCCACCACATCCTTCTGTCCCTCCGTGTGCTTTTCTGGAAACACTGAAGTGGGTTACACAAAAGCAGGAGAAAACAACACTTTGTTCCATGCTTTGTTCTGAAGCTGCTTCTACCAATAGTTACGTTCTTCCACTGTAATAGATGTAGCAAACAAACAAATTTGTATTTAATTTGATTATTTTGTGGACAGACAGATGGAAAAAAGGCTATGTAATATCTTGGAAGAGATCTGGACTGTTTCATTTCCTGAGACTGTGATACTGAAAAATAAAGCAGTATAATTATTTGTAAGGGTAGGATGCTTTTTCTTATTTAATTAACATAGCTTTTAAGTTTGCAAAAAGCCTGCTTGAAGATTCCCACAAACAACTTCTACCTACAGTGGTGGAATGGAAGGCAAGAAGGAAACTTGGCAAATGCCCTGTGACTGCTGTTTTCAAAGGCATCAGCTGAGGATGCAGCCACAAGCAGCTCAAACATGATCTGAAGCCACTGTCTTGTCACAAGCTCAGTTTGTCACTGAACATGCTAAAATAAAGGGAAGGTTACAAAATACAAACTCTGGATCTTGGACCCAAACTGTAAATCTTTCTTAAATATTTAATCAGTTCTCTCTGGTTGCCAAGTATGAGAATTGCAGAGGAGGCAGAGAGCACTTTGATGCTCCAGCAAGGGCTGTTCCTCCCTGGACCAGAGGTTTGGGTGCAGGGGTGAGCACTCTGACTCCGAGTTCAGTTTTGGGCTAGATTAGGGTCCATGTCGCAGCACTGCCCCAGTGCTTTCAAATGTCTTTACATCATCTTTACCTCCCACCAGCTCCATCTTGGAGTCCCTGAGGTCTTTGCCGTGAGTGGAAGTAGGAATGAGCAAAGCAGACATGGCTGGCAGTGCAACAGCCTCGTAAAAACAGGGCACTGAGGAGTGCCAAGAGCTCTGCCAACTTGCAACCTCTTGCAGCCTCTTGTCTGGAGTGACTGGGTTGGTCTCTTTTTCTCTGAAAGGCTTCTTTCATGCCAGCCTTGGCACTTGTTGAAGCGTGAGGCTGTGTTGGGAGGGGTCCAGCTGGAGCCCTGAGAAGCGTTGTTCACCTGCTGCAGTGATGTGCACACAATGAACTGGATGTCAGAGCCACAGAAAGAACACCAAGGAGCCCCTGGCTGTTGTGGGTGCATCCATTTTGCCATTGTTGATGGATCAAGCTTTCCCAGGTATCTTTCATCTGTGAAAAAGATAAGCCAGTGGAGATGGCAAAAAGTTGCCATTGCTGGGTACTCATCAGCCTGACTGCCCCCTTGGCTGCTTTGTCCTACACTTCAAGGTAGGAGTTGCAGGAGGCAGCTGCATTCTCCTGACTGTGGGCATGTCCAGATCCTCAACTTCCACTCAGGTCCATGCTGTGTAACCAGGGGTCCTTGCCCACAAAGAGTCGTGTGTTATTCATGGTTTGGGAGGGCTGAACCTGAGCTACGGGCTGCCAGTGGAGGGAACTGCAGGGCTGGGGGTGCTCACACAGTGAGTAAACAAACAACTTATTGTGGACAGCCAGTGCCAAACTGAACTGTGGTTTGCTGACTCATGCATTGTTCTGGGAGCAGTTGATTGTGGGTGACTTACCTGGAACTGATGTTCCTCTTGCAAATCATGCCTGCAAAGTGACCCAGAGCCTAAACCAGGTGAGGTATTTGAGGTACAAATTACTTGCTGTAGTACACATGGTATGTGTGTATTATTCCCTATTTATTTCCTAAAGACCTGGTGTGTTACAGCAGGCCTGGAGGTGGAGAGCATCTCCTCTACCATGTGAAACCCTGGTTTATTCCTGAAACTGTTCCTTCTCAATTTCAGTATTGAGCAAAACTAGCCCCTATATCTCAGTTCTTTTCACCATCCTGCTCACAAACAAGTGACAGCTCCTGGCACCAATCAGTTGTCTCAGGTCATGTACATCTCAGATGTACATGTGTCCATCACCACGATTTGTTACTGCAGAGACAGTGATCCTTGAACTCTGAGCCCATCAATTTTAACCTGGCTCACCCTAGTCAGAATTCCTGACACACTTGATGGCAAAAATTAGATTTAGGAAATGAGACCTGGGATCAGGCTGCAAAACAAGTTTAAAACAAGCACAGAACTTGAGTCTGGCAGCTGGCTATTTGTTGAATGTCTACTTCCCTGACCCCAGAGAGCCCGAGACAAGCACCCAAGCAGCTCCGCCAAAACCTGTTCCTGTTTCATGTTATTGCTGGTGAGCAGCAGCTGAGTACTGACACCTCGATTTTCACAAAGTCTCCTTTCCCCTAGCACTGCTTGTGCCTTAGTAATAACTGCCCTGTCCTGCCCTTGTCCCCCAAAATGGACATTCTAGCTCCACCTTGGTGACTCACCTCGTGGCCTTTTCAGGCCGGGCTTCAAACACAGGCACAGCGAGCCCCTGGCTGGTGCTGGGGGCTAGAAATCATGCTGCACATGATTGCTATTTATGTATGAACAGCGTAATGCCACGTCACAGGGCAACTTTTTTCTGGCTATTTTAGGCTTGGATGGTGTCTCATTTTCACATTTTACTGAAAACACGGTTGACATATGCAGCACTGAATTGTGAGCCAGAGGAACGTGTGTGTCACCAGTAGGGTTTATGCCCAGGAGAGCAGTGCAGGAGTGCATCAGCATCCCATTCCTGGGATGAGCATGGAGCTGGGACAGGTTCTTATCCAAGTGCTGCCTTCCTCCACTCTTCATCCTCCCCAGGTGCAGGCCATGTCCAGAGGGTGATGATATTGCCATGCATATGTGTGACACCAGAGGTTACTCGTGGAATGTGAGCTTTGTCCCAGCAGGGCTGGAAAAGAGCTGATTTGCACTTAACAGTTGGTGTTATAACAGTAGGATGTTTACCAAGGTAAGGTGTTGTTTGGGGAGAGGATGAGATGTCCAGCTACTCAGGGCTTATTCCCACCACTGGCACTGGCTGCCAGCTGCCACACTGCACAATGTCCCAAAAAGTCCTGCTCAGGCTGTCAGGGGACACATAAACCCCACTTAAGCACTTCACTTGAGCACTTTTATTTACTTGTTAATTACTCACAATGGATGAAACACTGAAGGGCAGCCTGAGGGTGCATGTTAATGTCCAGGAACATCCCTCCCATAGTGCAGTGTGCAGATAGGTCTGGAGGAAGGGATTGCACAGACAGGACTGCCACTGTTGTCATAAGGAACCTGTGAGAGTTGGTGCAGAGCATCTCACAGGAGAAAGGGGATGCATTGTTGCAGCACCTGGGGCAGAGAGGACCCACAGCTGCTTCAAGTTTGGCCATGATTGCAGATCTGCAGACCTGACTGCAGCTGTGTCTTGTTGACAACTTCAGGGCATAAGAGGGATGAGTAGCAGTAGCACAGGCTACTGGGGTGGGCAGGTCTCTGTTAGCTAGAAGAAACTGGAATGTTCCAACAGCAATAGAAAACCAGGTCGCTCTGGTTCTTGCAGCAAAAGGAGTTAAATCATCTGTGCAAAAGTGTAAGATAGTGCCAGTTTAGCTCATCCACAAGAATACTGAAACAGCTGATCCCTCCTGTTCTCTGTCTTCTCCACCTAGCTGAGAAGAGACCCTTGTGGGTCCCAGCTGACAGCTGTGGCCACCCTCAGAAGCAGGTAAGCCAAGAAAGTGTGGCTTTTTTTTTTCTCCGTGGGACAGACACTGGTAGCTGGTCTTGGGAAGATGTCTGCTTGAAATCAGGATATGCTGAAGTTTGTGTTAATTGCTCTGTGACCTAAAGGTGTATAAAGCATTGCTCTGTGCAGATTTTGACTCAGTCCCAAACTGGTTTGGTTGTGTGAGCACAGCTCAGGGTTGAAGCTTTCCCACTCAGCCTGTGAGCAAGGCAAACGTTCAAATATTGTGTGGTACTGAACTGCTTTTGCTTTCAGATAAAACTCCCTCACAGCTAACACTGATACATCTGCACTATGAAATGGCTCCCAACTCTCATGGAAATGTCTTGATACCTCTATCCCATACTTACTGAGTGCATTATCAACTTTCTTCATGTTCCTCACATAAGTGAAGTCAGTTTTAGTACCAGCTGTAGTGTGCAATCCAGTTCTTGTCACAATTTTTTTCTCCCAAGTATCCTTAACAAGGGACAGGAGAAATACATGGAGGTTTACCTAAAAATCCAGCTATCCCTTGAGAAATGAAGAGCAAATTAAAAGCAAAGGCTTGAAAATTAACTTGGATTAATAAAGACACATTCTAATAAACTTGGGGAGAAAAAAGAAAAAGTCAGGAAGGTGGAAAAATCCTTTAGTTTCCTTTTAAGTGATAGCTTTTCCTCCCACGCTCATCCGAGTGCTGTGTCTGGGCTCAGGATGCTCCAGCAGCACGTTCTATCCCAGGGCTCTCTCTAGTGGTTAGTTCGCAGAAAGGACAGACTGTACAGCCTCTCACTGGTGGCGCTGCGTTTGCACGGAGGGGGATGCGTTTTTGGGTGCTGACACTCCGCAGCAGAGAGAACAGAGTAGCTCTACTCTCCCCTCTCGCAGATGTGTCTCTTGCATGGACTGATCAGGCCTTGGGAGCGCAGGCAAATGCAGCCAAACTCCTACCTGTGAGGTGTACGGAGAGGAATCAAACCAGAGACAGATGTATTGATGGTGCTTTAGTTCTGCTAAGTCCTCGGGGTAAAAAAATGCAAGTGGGCTGTGTTGGATGAAGCCATTTGAAACCCTCCAGAAGTCGAAACACCGCATGGCCTGAGCATCCCTTTACACAGCTGGATGGGGTCAGTTATTCCATCTATTGCTGTATCAGATTGGTTACAAACAGATCTCAGTTTGAGAGCTCCAGCTTTGCCTTACTCTTTTCAGCACTCTGCAGCTGGAGACTGACAGCAGACAGGATCCCTCTGTTGGGCTGACCAGCAGTCTTTGAAGACCTGTATTTTAAATTTTTTTATATGCATCATTGGGCAACATAGTTGGCAATAGCCATTGCCACCTAAACTATTGATTGCTTGAAGGGTAGTACTTGGGCAACTTTCTTGTTTATGGTATTGCACATCTTATATTTATTTCATTATAATAATTGTGTGTCAAAACCATGGATTTTAATAATGTTAAATATGTGGTACTCAAAAGTTTAGGAAATAGCAGAATTTAAAAAATAGAGACAATGCTAATTTGCCAGTACACAATGTAATCCAGGGAGGATCAGGCAGTATTTTTCCCTGGACTCTTGCCTCAGGCCCCGGGCAAGCTCATTGCATGCTGAGCTGTGACTAGTGCTGCCACAACCTCAGACTAGAGGTGGCAGCCACAGGAATGCTATTCACTAGCAATCCAACACATTAGCTTCTAGGACATTAATAAAATAAATAATAATAAAAAAAAAGCCAGACAAGTTTTAAAGAATTACATAAAGACATAAAGTCAAAAATCCCCAAGGAACAGGGAGTTCTGCTTGACAAATAAGACAACCACCCACACCCAGCTCCAGCCAGGAGCCAGAGTCTCCACCACCTTTTCCTATAAGCTCTTAATGCCCTAAAGCAAGTGACTCCTCCCTTTTATTACCAGCCCTTCCCAGCTTGCTCTCCTGGGAAAAGGTCTTTTCACACTTAGATGTTTGTTCCCATCCTTCTGATGGATTTGAACTTTCCTCTGCTTTTGTTGTGAGAGTTTTGGTTTACTCTTTAGAGGATTAAAAATTGACTCTTACGTGCTAAAATTAATTCCCAGCTTACCTCCCCCACGCTTTTTGTAACTTTTGTGGTTCAAATGCAGTAAATGGTTTTCTCGGGCTTGCAGTGCTTTGAGTTTTGGAGAATATTGACCTTCTGTGGTGTGAATCCCAGCAAAAACCGTGGCTGGTGGTTTGCAAAGAAGCTTTCAGTGCCTTTGGTTGTAGCACCTCTGCAAAGCTGTACTGGATACTCAGGTGTCAAGCATCCTGTCTGAAAACTTGGCCTTGCAGCCCCTCTTCCAAAGGGGACAGGAGTGGGTGGCTTCTGTGGTGCAGGAGGGTCTGGATGGGGTATGGGCTGGTCTGGAGCACTGCCCCAGGCCCTGCAGCCACGCTGCTGCAGTAACTGCCTGGCAAGTATTTTAAGTGTCTTATTGAGCCACCATAACCTGTGGAAGAGAGATGCTCTGTAGCTAAACTACCACTTAGTGCTGTGAAAGACAAGAAAGAGCACTTGCTAAATCATTCCGTTTCTGCTGTGTGTGAAGGCAGAAAAAGCATCACTACTGTGTAGAATATTAGGAAGTTCCCTTGCAGGAGTTATCTGCATCCCACTGTGTTGGTGCTGTACAAACCTGAATCCTTAAGCAATCCTTAGCCCAAGTTGCTTGAGGTGCACATGCAAGGGCGAGGCAGCCTGGCTATAGAATAGCATCTTACTAACCCCAGCTTTTTCTGCTGAACTATCTCAATTACTTTCTTTAAAGGCTTCAGAAGCACAGCTGTATTTATATGCCTCAATCCCATGGACCTAAGCACATCAGTATTTTTACATCTAGGGTTTTTTTTTTCCCCCTTCAGTCTTTATCTTTTCCAGCTTAATTGGGTTCTGTGTTACTGAAGGCTGCTTGCTACTTAAAGAGCATTGGAGAGTTCCATTGAAATATTTATGTCCAGTGCATTACTTCATTAAGGAAATGATCTAAAATGAATGGAGATTGAATTATGCCCAAAATGCCCTATAAAACTGGATGCTGACTGATTACTTAATGGTTCTCCTGATACGTGATGCATTAGAGGTCTCTGTTGCCTTTAATTTTTCATGGGCTGAGCTCGGTCTTGCAGCAACCCCAGCTTGTTGGTTAATGGGATTTCCTTGTAACAAAGAGTATTCTTCCTTTTTTTTTCCTTGACATACGTGGTGTCTTCATGATATGGGAGCTGAAGTGTCAAAGTATGTTTTGTGCTTGAGAATGTATTTGGGGTCACTAAAGGGATCACTCCCATTTCAGTGCTCGTAAGCTAACCTGTTCCAAAAAAACTCCTGCAGCTCAGGAGAATCCTTGCAATGTGTTTTGCCTTTAGACACGTACAGGTAAGCTGTCTCACAAGTACACTGCCTCTGTAAGAGAATGGTTCTGTAGTTAAAAATGAAAGAGCTTAATTTAGTGCTAACCACTCAAAAGCGTCTTTGGACAGCAGAGAGCTTTTATCAAAGTTCAATTTGGTCTTCAGTAACAGAGAATGAATTCTTCCAGCTGTGATCAGCTAATGCAAATAGCAATACAAACATTACAGGACGCAAAGGGACACTGTGAGAGGTCTCTTAGACACTGCTGTCCTCACTTCCAAGATTGATGTGCATATTCTTTTCCTTCTATTTGTTTCATTCCTTAGAAAAACCACTCTGTCCTTCCATGATGGAGATACTCCAGCCTGTATGGACTGGACAGGACTCAGAGTGAATCTGGGGACAGCAGAGCTGCTGTCACCTGCAATAGTGAGCTGGGACCTGGCAGGTCTGCCTTGCTTGTAACAGTCCTGCAGCACCATTCCTGCTTCTCATGGCTGGTCCTGCAGGCCTGGGCAAAGCTGGTTTCTCAGGACCTGTGCAGTGCCAGTTTCGGTGCCTGGGATGGATTTAATCATCCACAGGCAGTGTTGGCTGGCCTTCTGCAAGGCGGGAATTCTTCAAACCTTCATTTGTACAAAGGAAAATGTCCAAGATTTAACAGAAATGCCTTTTTATAACAGAACTTTCAGCTCTGTTTCCCTTTTGGCCTGTCCCTTAAACTCACTGTCTCGTGCACTAGGAAAATCCAATCCTTGCGGAGTTAATTTTATTAATTGATGCTTATTGGATTATCTTTCAAATCAAATGAGCTTTAGCTGGGTGAGCTGGAAATAAAGAGCATGCAGGGACTTACGGGCAATTCAATTCATTAGTATTCCCTTGCTAGTAAAAAGTAACTCCTGCAGAGCCCTATTTCCTGAGACACTGGAGATTCCTCTACTGTGAGGGACAGTTGTAGCAGAAAATACAAGACTGGGAGTCTGGAGAGTTGGGACCACCTTCCAGTTCAGTGGGAGTGCAATGTTGGTGGGCTGAGGGTACCAGCAGGAGGTGCCTGGTGCCAAGCAAGGTATATGAAATGCATTGCCAGCACCAGACCTCTCCTGGGAAATCTGGGATTCCAGAAGTATAATTTAAAAGATCGATATATTGACACGCTTTGGGCTCTTCCCCAGGAAATGCAATGTGTGTGGGATGTGCCTGGTTCAGGCTGACATCAGCTTCCACGGCTCGAGGGGACCCAGACACCCTCCAGGCAGTGTACACTGCACTGGTTCAGCAGTTTTCTGCATCCAAAATGTAGGTGCTTACCAAGCTGAAAAGCTGGGGTTTACTCTGTCTGCTCACTGGGATGCATAGCCATGCCTCCACTGTGCCAGGAGAGTGTGCTGGCTACACAAATTTGGCCTGATAAGACTGCGTTCTCCAGGCACTGGTACTCAAGCAGTGCTGCTTCTTTGATGAACTGAGCTCCCAGGACCAAGGAAAGTGATTCAAGGGGGAGTCTTAGGTGTCCCTCAGAAAGAGGGCAATCCTAGTTCAGTCCTGCTTCTGCAGTAATTTAGGTATTTGACAGTGTCATTAGATAAAATCCTGAAATATCCTTGCTGTATGGAGCCAAGCTTGGCACTTGCAGAATGCATAGTCCTGGGGCAGCCTCACCTTGAGCATGTGGATGGAATTGGTGTTTCTGTGGCTTCCAAGGATCTTCTGGGAACTGTGTTCCTCTGAATGATGGCAAGCAGTGAGCCTGGGAGCCAAATACAGCAGCTAGACAACAAGCAATTGTGGGGACAAATAGTTGGAGGGAGATGTAGGGGGAGCCAAGATTACTGTGGAGTGGGACATGAAGGAAAAGGCCACACATGCAAAGGAAGGAAAAATAGCATTTTTATTGTTTTTCTTCTAGAAGAAACTGGAGGTTTTGCTTTGCCTTCCTGGAGAAAAGAGAATATCTACTCCCTGTTTCACAATGCAGAGAAAACCCAAAGCAAATGTTTTGACTCCTGACAGGTTGTGATTTCTGATTCCTGAAAGCTTGAGGTTCTTAACACAGTAAATAAAGCAACTTGTTTTCTCAAAGTCAAAAAAGGACCTGTGGTTTGTGACAGAAGTTATTAATAAAATGTGTTCTCTTGGGCAGTGAATTTGGAGGTTGCTTCATCAGACAGTAATTACCAGACCATCACCACCATTCCTGAGACAATTGAAATTTAGCCTCCTGACAAAAAATTGATTTTGAAGATTAATTGTCCCCTGTAGCACAATTTTAGACTGATCTGAACTACAGAGAGGACAGTTGTCCTTTGGGTTTAATAGAGCTGTCTCTTTGATATCCACAGAGCTAGAGCAGCTGTATGGGTTTTTGTCCTGACTTACAGATGTTGACAATAGGAAGAAGGCACTTTCAGAGAGGTGCCACTTCAGAAAGGGGAACACCCATGGGTGATGTCTATCCTATCTGCACTCCTAGTACCTGTGCTGGACCAAAAGTAATGACTAACAAACTTTGTATTTTAAAAGTGGAATTTCCTCATGCAGCTCTAACTGCAACAATGTCAGTGCTGTATAATCTGCACAGCTTTTAAACCTGAGTTGGAAAGGCAAAGCCACCTGGAAGAGTTTATCTTGATGTTATTTTTCAAACATGTATGAAAGGGGAACCCTGGGGAGCTCTGGTCTCCCCAGGGAGGACTTTTGAAGTGCAGTAAAACAACCTTTGCTCTGTCTAACACAGTTATTGTTTATCTACTGTGGAGGCTGTTGGTTTGAGCTGGGGAAACGTTTCTGTGTGGAAATTCTTTTGGGATATACATTTTTTCTTGCTTATCTTCCCATGGTTTGAGCTGAAACTCTTCTAATCTTTGAACCTACAGGTAAGCTTTAGTGAAATTGGCCAGAGGCATCCTCAGTATTGGTGCTCAGCTAGGGAATTCATACTTGTGGGTGCTCACCTAGAGAAGCCATGCTAGTGGTTGCTGAAGGAAAATGAGTTTTGCATATTCTGCTCAGGGAGAAATCCATATTTGATTATCCCCAGAATTCATGCGGCTGAGTTTGAGGTGGGTATTGAACCTCCACAGGCAGCAGTGGGATGCTGGGAGAAGGAAAAGAGAAGATGTGTCTCATGGGGAAATTTGTCATGATTTAGTATTTCAGGACTGCAAGAGCTGCTGATTCAAGTGGGTGCCTGAACCTCAATGTGAAAACATTGGTCTCTTGGCAGGTTTAATACAGGTTTTCCATAACAATCCCTGTCTGTATCCCATTGCACGTGCTTCCTTTCGTAGTGGCAAACTCATAGCAGCAGGGAGGCTGAGAGCTGACCTAGCCACGTCCTTGGTGTCTCCCGGTGCAGTTTTTCCTCTGCTCTGTGACAAGATTTCTTCATGCCTTCAGCCTGGCCTCTCCCTTCAGGTGTTCACAGTCTCTGTCCTGGGACTTTTCCTTCTTGTGCCTTCTAGGAAATTGAAAACTTGAAGAGTTAGTTGTTCTAAGCAGGAGGGGCTGATCATGTGTATAAATGAGATGATCCCTGAGGAAGCTGCAGACCTGGAGGCATGAGCACAACCCCAGAGCAAGCTCTCAGCTCTTGTGCAGACTGTGATGGGAATTACTTGGGAGTGGGAAAGAGAAGGTGTCTTTTGAAATATCACTGCAGGGAGCAGTGCGGTTTGGGACTGCCTCTGCCATGGTGTTTAACAGCTGAAGCTCAGGAAAGCTGTAAACTGTAACTGTCCTTCACCTCTTACATCTGCAGACAACACTTAACCCATAATTCCTCACCCTCTTAGCCTGTGGTGTGAGAGAACCCCCCTGTGAATCAACTTACTTAATACAAGATTTAGTAAATTGATTCCCAAAGGGTGTTGGCAGGCTCCTGACTGCACTATCAGCTGGAGGTGGTACCTACCAGCACCTCTGGGGCTTCTGGGCTTGCTGCCGAGCTCCCAGCCCACAGTCCCTCATTATCAGAGAGGAAGGTGTAGAAAGGAGCAACTGATGGCAGCTTTGGGCTAGGATTAGCTTTGAAATGTTTTTTTCAGCTCTCTGAAAGACATCTCCCCATGGTACTGACAATAGCAAATGATTTTCAGCTTTTCTGAGCTCTCTTCTACTCCACACTGTGTTGCTGATAACCTCACAGCAGGGATTCAGGGGGAAAAAAGCAAAAGCCAAACAAATAATAATAATAAAAAAAGTTGCTAATTTACTTTATACTGAGAAAAGGAGAGAAAGGGCAAACTCCAGGAAGTAGAACTTGCACGAACTTACTATGACGTGTCTCTTGTCTAAGCACAGGCCGTGCCTCCTTCGGCAGACGGTCACATTGAGGGGCTTTGTCACACACTCTGCAGGGGCACTTTCAGTACAGGGTACATTCAGTCTTTCAGGGAACATCTAGTTTCTTTTCTGTTTGTATTTTTTTTTGCTTGTTTTTACTAGGCTTATAATCAAAAGAGGGAAAGGAAGAATAAAGTGAAACAACATTCAGTAAAGGCATGGAGAGAAAACTTCTTTCTGGGCTGTGAATGGCCCAAATTTTCTTAAGCTCAGATGCCCCACTCTCCTCCCAAACCTTTCTCAGCAAGTCTGTGGTCTCTGTGTATGTGCAACTAGATTCTTTGGCCACTTGATGTCTCTGTGGGTCGTGGAGAGCCATGGGTAAATAAATAGAGGTCATGCTGGAGCTCGATGGAAGCAGCAGCAGTGATAAGCTTGCTCCTCAGAGATGAGCCTTTGCTGGAGCAGCGTGCCAGTTCTCCTTCTCTGCTTGTTTCTTATAATGAGCTTCAAATTTTCAAACCAGTTGGAAAGACAGGAAGATTTAGGTAGCCAGTTTCCAAAGGGAGTGGTTGAGGATCTGCATCCATTAGTGCTGTAGGTGTGGAACATGCCATAGAAATTTGGGACAAGGGGTCCTTGCCAGGCCCCAGCCCTGTCTGCTTCCCCTCTAGTCAAAATCCAATGGCAGAAGGGGGTCAAGATGCCAGGCTGTTGCGGTGTCTCCATACAGGGGAAGATGAGGCTTAGTAAATATCTGGCCAAAATCCTCACCATTGCCTGGCAGGGTCTTACATGGGGGAATTGCTGTGTGCTGCCATAAACAGAAAACCCAGCTCTGTGTGGGGTGGGTCATAAGGAGATCTGGGTTATTGCTGTGGCTTTGCAAGTGTGTTCCAGTCTGTTCCAAGAGTCAGATCACCCTGTGACACTCTGACAGACTGAGAATTCAGGTGGGACAGAGATGATCCTTCCAGTCTGACACCACCACAGTCCTAAAGACAGCATTTGAAGTCTTTTGTTTATGTATTGTGAAAATCTAGATTAGCCTTTGCTGGAGCCAGACTGTGGTATCTCTGTGCCTTTGGCTGGGTAAAGGTGGTTGTGCCTGATATTGCTTTGGACATTGTATAGATAAATTGAATGTGATTACAGCCACAGCTGCACATGGAAATGCCTCAGGAAAAGAAGCTTCCCAGAGTTATTTCTGTTAGTGGTGCTAAATTTCACTGAGATAGTAGCTGGAGGCCCCTGCTCTGCTGTGTTACATACAGTGCTTGTGCAAGGCTGGCTGTTCTTTCCCATCTTTCTAGTCCTAAAGAATTTGAAGTTTTGCTTCTGCAAACCCAGATCTGCCTAGCTACAGGCTTTTCCTCATAGTGATTCAGCAGGACTGTTGCTGTTCCCTAGGAATGTACAGAACCTTTTTAGGTACAATTAAAAGAGTTCGAATGACCTTTTTTCCCAACTCAATAAAAAGTTCTGCAATGGTTTTTCTCAAACGAGAAGTTTTAGCTCACTGCATGGGTTTTCAGTTTGGGCCATTTATAAAGCTTCTTCCTGCAGTCTATCCATCGCTTTTCCCAGAGACACTTCTGAGGGAGGAGAGCTTTGTGTTGGAAAGATGGCGACTGGAAAGTGCTCACGTCCAGCAAAACAGCTTCCCTGAGCTGCTTCCCAGCCTCAGGGCACTTGAGCAAAACTGCACACAAGGCTCACGCTACAATTTGCTGTTACTTGTGTGGGAAGATAAACTTGAAACATCTCAATCTATCTTCTAAGTTGCAATTTATGAGCTACAAATGACTGAGTCTTAGAGGGGAATAACAGATTTGAACCAAAACTCTGCCACTCTGTCCCTGGAGGCAGAGACCAGTCGAAAAACTAACTGCTTTGAGTGGAGCATATGGATTTATAGAGGTGACAAGCAGCCCTCTCAGGAACTGGCAGCAGTGCCATAGGCTCTGTGCTACACATCAAAGCAGTTGGGGCTTAGAAGTGATGGACTTAAAGTGAGTGGCAAGGACTTGAAGAGGAAACGGTCTGGGAAATACATAGAAATAGCAAAGGCTTCTGTGTTCACATACTCTGTTCCTGTACAGTTCACAAGAGAAAAAGGGGGTATTTGTTTATTAAACAGTTTTTTGTGACTTATTAATTCCATTCATCTGAGGATACAGCAGCTCCCTTCAGAGTGCTTGTTATTGCTTGCCTGGAAATCAGTCAGGGTCTGGCCATGAAATGATGTTCTGCTTAAAACTCCTTGTTCAGTCAGTAATTTATGCAATTGCTAGGAGACTGCTCAGATGGCTAAATGACTTCTATTAACATAAGTTTAATTCTGTACTTTTAACACAAGTAATTTATGCTTCCTGTTTCTTCAAGACCCTTTATTAGACTTCAAGTCTGAGTTCTGGGGACAGATCAAGTCTTTGCCTTTTTACCAGTGATTGCTTCAAGTTATCTCTGAGGCTAGAAGCTGCTTGAAGTTTCTTGGTAGACAGACAGGGAATATGGAAAAGGTCTTGGCAGGTATCAGTTCCTAAACCCTCTTATGTCTCCCCAGGGAAGCATTTGCTGGAACTTAGTTACACCAACAATTATGGTCAGGTTGGCTTTCCCAAGAGAGTACTGATGCTTGTAAACTTAAAAAATTCTTCTGGCAAATGTTACATGTTTTGCCTGCACTTATTTAGTGTAGAATAAAAAGTTTTACTGGTTTGGTGCAACCATCAGCAATAATAGTTGCTGTGGTCTTTCTCATTAAGTCTGATAGCTGTGATTTCTTGCAATAGCTGGACCAGTTGGTGCTCTGCCACGTCTCCATTTTTCCCCAGGTAGGAACTCAGCCAGTTTTCTATGGTAGACTGTGGTTTGCCAGTGAAACCTAGATAGGAAAGCACTTTGAGAATTTAGGACAGAAAGTGCCATAGAGGAGATCAGCAAGAGCTGCCTATTAATTATAAAAGGTGGTATAAATTCCTAATCTACAAAGTGTTTTATTAATGGTGACCATCATTAATACAAAACACCCCCTAAATGTTGCATAAGCTATGGACCAACAGATGGGGGATCCAGTTCTTGCTTTTTGTTAAACAAAACCACATGAGCACATAATTCCCAGTGTGGGGAAATTCCTGAAAACTTTGCTTCTTCCATCATCTCAAAGGGGATATTTTTAATTGAAAACAGGCACCATAAATGGAAGAATCCACTTGGAGTCCTTCAGCTGGATTACTTTGTAATGCAAAAGGGGAAAAAGTCTATCTCCAATTATGACAATATATTTTGCCAGCCTGCACTGATGGAGTGTTGCCAGGGAAACTCTCTAATCATCAAAGAACATGTTAGTGTTAATGTGATTTTTGTAGGTCTCCTAAGAGAATGGCTTATGTCCTTCCAGAAGAAAGGCACTGCTGAATAAATCATCCAGCATTCCTTACCAGCAAGCCTCTCCTAAGTATATTGAACAAATGAGGATTATTTTTCTGAAAGGAAATGTGCTTCTCCTCCAAGCAGCACACCAGGCATGCTGGCAGCAGCTGCTTGGAGGCACAGAAGCAGATGGGGTTTTTCTCGGAGAATGCTGCCCAGAAAGCCCCTCAAGCTGGCAGTGTGGTTGGTGGGACAACAGAACCATGCAAGCAGGTCATTAGCCCCTTTGGGGAGATAATGAAACCCAGTGGCAGACACTTCTAGAAACTAAACTGTGGTGGTTTTCCTCCATGCATCCTTGCATCTGGCTATTGGGCTTCCTTCTTTTTCTGCCCCTGCCATCAAAGGGACTTCCCCTTTCTTGGTACTGCTGCACAAGAGTATCTGGACAAGCAGCAGAACCTCCTAACCTGCGGGGAGCTGTGTCTGATGCAACAGCAAGGATCTCTTCTGTGGAGGACTGCATTAACACGCCTCTCTCTGCAGCAGCCAGGTAGCAGCTATGGAAGTGAGGTTTAAGTGCGAGTGATCCTCAGCCCCAGGGCTGCCATATGCTGGAATATATAACTAATCAAATACTTCCAGGGATGTGTTCTTTGTATCTGGGTTTTTAAGGTAGATTGCAGCAGCCCAGAGGTTGTTAAATAGACTGCCCCATCTTGTGGGAGTTAGAGCTGGGCAGTTCCCACTGACTTCTGAATTTAATAGGTATGTGACTTTGGGTGCTGGTGAGGGAGCTCACCTGCAAGGGGACACATGTAAGCTGCAGACACTGGCTTCTAGGACAAATATCTCTGAGCTGCTGGCAGACTTGGAAACCCACCCATAGCCAGCACTGGCCATGTCACTGATAGCCCTTCATATCTGTCAGGAAACTGGCTGAAAATGGTGTGGCTGATGACTGCTCTGGTGCCTCAGAACACAGGCTATCAGATGGGTTTTCTGTTGCTTTCTGTTGAGGACTGGCACAGGCTGGCTGAGCAGCAGGCAGGAGAGGGAAGGTTGGCAAAAGCTGGTGGGGTGTTGGGCTGCCTGGAGGCACTGCAGCACTCATACCACACTACACCAGTGTGACGCCAGCATGGGTATCCTCCACCAATCAGGCTCCAGGGAACCCTCATGAAAGTTCCCTGAACATAACCCTAAATGTTTTGTTGATGTGGTGCCTCCCCCCCAGTCCTGTTTTTCAGCTGCAATTTCAGGAACAACAGCTCCTGAACAGCTCTCTTTCACTGGGGCTTGGGAGAATTCTGGGTCTCAGATGAGACTAGGGTTCACTCAGTCATCTGTGTCCTTTCATCCAGCCCTGGGGACAAGGTCAGCAGAGCCTGTTGTCATGAGAAAAATGAGCACTTCTGCACTCAGACTTTGGCCTGTCAATAGTCCCCTCATATCTCATTTTGCAAAGGCATGTTGTTACTCCTTGGTGATATTATTCACTAGAAGGTAATGAGGATGGGAGCATCTTAGCAGCTGGCACTATGTCCTAAGGATGTATGGCAGGATCAAGATAAAACCTCCCATGGTACCAGAGTGCCACACAAGCCCCAGCAGCACCCATGATGACAGGACCCCTCACACACCTTGTGCTGGTTTTCCCACTTGCCTCAAGTGAAGAAGAAAAGAAATCTGGGCTCCTGCACACTCAGTCCTTGGCTCTGCTGAGGGCACAGCACAGCCAAGGTGGTGCACAGCCTGTCATAGGTAGGCTCACTTGCTTCATCATATTTTATTGAGTTTTCAGGAGGTGAATGTGGAAGTAAATTCCTTGTCCTGTTTTGGTTGAAAGACTCACCTTGAGGTCAGACAGTCTGTCTTACTCTATGTTTGCAGAACACTAAATTAATTTCTAGGGCTGTTTAACAGAAGCATAAGGTTTACCAATGTGTTGTCCTGGAAAGCTCTGCTAATATACAACCTACATCAATTATTCTGCCGTACATGAATTACACTGTCTAATGAAGTCTTCCCTGGGTGACTTATTTTGTATTGCCCCTTCCCCAGCTTTGTATAAAATAACTACCTTGGTGTAAGTCAAAGAAACACATTGAAATCTTTCTGGTTTTCTACCCACAAATATTCCCTTGTTATCCCTTGAGTGTTGAGCCGGACTAGTGAAAGCACGTGGGACAGCTTTGGCTGTGTCTGGCTTAAGGGTCCATCATCCCCTGAGATGGTGCCCACAGAGCAGAGCTCTCAGCCATGAGGCTGTGTGGATGTGGTTTTCCAGGCTGCAGGGGCTGAGCTGTCACAGCAGCACTCCAGGGAGCAATGGAGGTAACACTGACAAAGCTGGCTTCTCCTTGCCAGGGGCAGACTGTGCTAGAAAGCTCTTAGTACACCTTTTTTCGTCATTCATGCTGGCCAGGCTGGTCTCCAAGTATACTGACAGTGCCCAAGAATCGAAATAATTAAGAGAAGGAGAAGAGGGAAGATGTGTTTATGGGTTGCAGCCAGAAGATCTGAGCATTGGTGATTTCTACCTGGAGGTTGGCAGCCCCAGTGCTGAGCTCAGAGAATTTTTGGATGCCATGGGAATGCGTGTGAGCATTAGAAAAGATTGGCTTCTACATTTAGCTGGAGAGACACTGGGACTCAGCAGGCCAGCAATGGGGACTCTTCAAACACTCTTCCTCCCCTTGGGCCATGCCGTCGCTTCTTGGTGCTTGTCCAGTAACTCTGGATAACTTTTGCCAGTTATGCTACATGGCAGTGTCCCAGAGGAGACAGAACTGGAGAATTTGGCCCACTTATTTTTAACAGAAAAGTAGCAGCTGACAAACCAGATTTTGACTAATGTGTTGCTGCTTTCTTGTTGCAGTTAACACTGATGACAAACAGTGCATGATATTAAACAGGTGTTCATTAAAGGTTACATATCATGCTCTGTATCTCTTCATCTCCTCTCTCTTCTTTCTCCCAAAGCAAAGTTCATGTTTGGGTGGTTTTTTACATTTTTCAGAGCTCTCTGCAAACATTAACTAATTAATTCTCACATCTCACTATACATATGCTTTAATTAATGAGCCCTCATTTACTTAATTCACACTGTCTCATTAAATATAAATTGAATATATGTTTGGGAACTTTAACTAGAAACATTACTGGGGATTTGTACAAAGAATGGATGCAAAATATGTTAATAGTAGCTGGAGGCAGCAAAATTCAAATACTAAGGTATTTAGTAAAAAAATATGTTGTGGTGTCAGTGAGCAGAGTCAGACAATTAGCTGTTCCTATAACATGCGTATGTTGCCATGACCTTGAAGTCATCATTCACTCTGTGTTGTTACCATAGTAATCCTGATAATTTGCTTCCCATAATGGCTGTCTATAGACTTTGTTCTGTTAGTTTAATTTTTCAGACTTGCAGAAGCTGGGCTGGCAGCTTGCCGTGAGTTGCTCAGAGCTGGAGTGTGCTGACACAGACACGTAAATGTTGATGCTGAGACTTACTGTGGACACTGGGTAGGCTTCTGTTATCATCCCCCCAACAGGGCAGCCATGAAACTGGTAACTGTGTTATGGTTGTCTCAATAGCTTTGTCTGGAGGCTGTTGGTGGAAGCAGGAACGTGTCGCAACTTCCCATTACCCACCGTCACTCTTGGTGAGGACAGGGCGTTTCCTGCTGCAGGCTGACCAAACTCTCCCTGGATTAACTGCATTGTCACAGTGCCCTGCAGTTATTTAGGGCCAAACTGCCGTGGGTGTCAGGGAGAGTTAGAGCCAAAGTACTCCTGAGGATTTGGGCTGTTTTGTCCAGGCGTAATTCTCTTGGCTGTGTCTCTTCTTGTTGCATTCTCAAGCACTGAATGATTTAACTGCTGCCTGCCACCCAAGAGGCAATCACAGCTCAGTGATGACTGAAGTGTTTTCCTATGAATAAATTAGTAAATCAGAAGAGTTGAGGGTTTTTACAGGGTTGTGAGTGTCATTTATGTTGCAGGAATGTGGCTAGAAATTAAACATTATTTGGACAACTTAGATTTGGGTTAAGTCCTCCAAATCCCATTGTATTTATAACAAACTATTATTGTTTGAAGTCTCGTGGATTACTTTACCTTTTCTATCTTCCCATACCTTGGAGAAATAGTGGGCCGCAATCCTGATTTGTTGCCAAGAGGCATCTCCAAATGTAACGGAACTTTTCCTAAGTATGGAATTGAGAGATTTTTCTCCTAAGTTTTGTCGCCAAAAGTCAGATGTGGTTTATTTCCCTTTTTTTTTTAATACCTCATGAAGAGCTCACTCTTCGTAAAAAGCAAGGAGTAATTCCCTGGTGCTGAATGGTGAGGGATGGACTTCCTGCTCATCCTGCAGAGACCAGTTGCTGTAGGAACAGTAGCAGCAAGTGCACTTGAGTTTTGACAAGGTTTATACATACAGGCCTGAATTCATGTTCCTTTGATTGGTGTGCTTACAAATCAGGAAGAACTTCCACACACAAACAAGCTCTTAGTGATTACTGATCTCTTATCTCGAAATAACTTTGCACACAAGCTATGTGTTAGCTTGTTATCCCAAAGAGTTATAGGGGCTTTGAGAGCTCTTCTGGCTCTCCTCCTTCTTGTGATTTCTCTGTATCAAGGAAATTCTTGCAGGCGAGTGCTAATTATTCATGCAACCTTCAGGAGGGTTTTCCTTTGGTACTTGACTGAGTCTTTGCAATCAGTGTTCCTAGTGACACACAAGAAAGGGCAAAGCTTTTCATCATTTTAGGGCAAGCAGGAGTTGAGTGTTCTGTGCCCAAGCCAGCATATTTCTTTGAGGACACATGTACATATCATATGGCACAGTAACACTTCAAAGCAAGCTTCACTCAAAAGTATAATGAGGAATACATGGCATGACAACAAGATAACACCTGGAACAAGGAGCATGATTACATTTTAGGAAAAACATTGTAAGCACTGTTTTCAATTGAAGTTTCTGGAAAAGTGGTACTTCTTTCTCTTCTGTTTTTATCAGAAAAGCATTACTGAAAGCATTCAGTAACATTATTTCCTAACCTTGTTTTTCCTCCCAGCAATCTTCTGTCTTGCTCAAAAAAATCTTTTAAGAATGTAAGAATAAACATGCTGGATCTAGGCCGGTGTCTCATTTACAGCAGCATACAGGCAAGCAAAGTGGTAGTTTTCCAGTCTTGCTTCCAGCAGTTTGTAGTTCAGGGTTTTCATAAAACAAAGGCAGTGTCTGTCTTTGTACTTTTTCCTTAGTGAAATGTTCCAGTTTTTAGCCTGTGTCAACTTTTATCATCCACAACATTCAGAACAATGAGTTCCTTGTCTGCAATACACATTTATGAAGAACCACCTCCTTTAGATTGTTTTGAACCTGTTCTTATGGTTTTGTCTGATAGCCCTTAGTTCTGATTTCAAAAGAGAGCATATTCAGTCTGTACCTGTTTCCTTTCTCCATGACAGTCCTGATTTTATGGATATTTTTTACTTCCCTTAGCTGTCTCTTTTCAGGATTGAAGAAACCTAATCTATTTAGACTGGAACCATTTCAGCGATCTTTGACTGCTACGTCAGGATGAAGATATGAGTATATGGAGCTGCCACTCAAATAAATTAACTGGCTTGTCCTTAGCTCGTGGGAATAGTTTTACTGAAATTAGTGGCATTCTCAGCAAAAGAAGCTTTGGGTAACAGGTAGTCAGACTATTCAGACCAGTCTGAGGACACATGAATATGGTGACTTTGAAGGATTGGGATTTTTGGTGCTATTTTTGTGATGGACAAGTATGATGGGAAAGAGACAGAAGAGTTTCTCTGTTTTAAGATCTTTCTGGTTGATTGCAAGTGTGCGACAATATAAGTGAAGGAAAAGGCTACTTAGAACACTGAAAAGAATGTAGGAGGGGATTAATTATGCTGTTCTGTTCAGAATGATATGGTTTTGGAAGAGATGTGAAACGTGTTAGAATGTTAGTCAAGTCTTGCTGCTGCTTTTTAATTTTCATTTGGATAGCTAAGGATAATTTATTTTGCTCCAGCTGGGAACATGTCTAGTGAAAAAGATAAAAGGTTGAATTAAAAATCTCTCGAGACAGGTGCAAAGAGAATAAGCATTGCCTGAGGGGATGCACATTGTTTGCCAGCTGTAAGTCAGTTGCTGCCTGTCCCTTTCTCCTGTTATCCTAGAATCCTAGTATGGTTTGGATTGGAAGGAATCTGAAGGAACATCTTGTTCCAACCCCCCTACCTATGGCAATGACACCTTCCACTAGAGCAGGTTGCTCCAAACCCCATCCAACCTGGCCTTGAACACTTCTAGGGATGGGGCATTGTTGGGAGTGCCTCACAAGAGGCCTATGCCTGGTGGAGGAAGACTTCTGAGGAGAGAGAAAACTGAAGATAACAGCTTTTGAATGCAGCTGCACTGAATGCAGACACCTTCCACCTCAGAGACTGTTTTTTATATTGTAGTAGTGTTATGTTTAATCTAGTTAGTAACCATGTTATTAGAAATAATTCTGCCTTGCATGTAACCTGTAGTTTGAATTAGTTAACTCTTTTTCTATTCATATTTGTAAGCCTTTTTTACTATTGG
>JAWWES010000011.1:11347328-11594828 GCA_035583135.1 Lophotriccus pileatus
CTTAGGGGGAGGAGTTTTGGGTCTCCCCTGTGGTTTGGTCTCAACAAAACACTTGTGTCCCACTCAAACGGAGACACTCAGTCAACCATTTGACTTGGGTTTTCCCACTCACACTTTGTCCTTTACACTGAGATTATAAGTCCTTTATGTTCCTGTTAGGGTCTGTGAGAGAATGTAGTGCAAAGACTTTGTCCAGAGCGGTTACATGCTGGTGTGCAGTTTCATAGCTAACAATGCCACACAGAAGATTCCAACAGCATCTCCTCCAACATAGGAATGAAAAAGGCTTGGAATGGGAGCTTTAGTAATGCTGTGGATTAAAAATCAAGGTTATACGAGGAAGGTGATTTCTTTCCCTTATTGTATGACTCCTCATGGGAGCCCAAGCAGGCAGAGGGTCTTTCCTCTCTGAAACTGTATGAGAACATGAAGGGTGATTTATTGCCATTTCCATTAACTGCTCCTAATGCAAAGAGGAAATGTTAGTAGTCACTCCTCCCTAGAGGAGAGGTGATGCTTGACCTTTTCTTGAAGGAAGAAAGGAAGGAGGAAAAATGCTAAGAAAAGGCGTTCTGCTGGGATGCTGTCATTGGTAATAGCAGTGACCTTTTCCCTGTGGTCAGCAGGTGGCATCATGAAGATAAATTACTTCAACTTGCAAGTTTAAAGATCTTTGTGCCGAGCAGAAAATTAAAAAAACCCTCCAGAAGTCGAACAGTATTGAAACTTCATATTTTCTAAATACCTTATGAAAATAATTGCTGTGTATGGAAATGCAAGGCACCTATTTTAATTTGACAGCTAAAACTGGCTGGTGATGGATGTATTGTAGAAGATTTTACTTGCAAGGTTACACCAAAAATCTCTGTCATTCTAGTGAGAATGATAGCTACTGGGAGGATCCAGGAACTCCTGTCCTTAGGGTTCAATGCCAATAAAAAAAGCAAGATTCCCCCTCCCCATTGAATCTGTCTCTTTAGGAAGGGTAATCAGTAACAGCACATATGGTTCTACTTTGTCCATACCCATTTTCACTTCTAGCAGTATACACTCAGTAGTACCTTAAGGTCAATATAAAATAGAGTCTGCAGAATTGCCATGGTGATAGCTGCAATTCCTCCCTTGTGGTTCCAGGTGACCTGGGAGGGCAGCTCTGACAGGTACTTTCTAATCTACTACTCAGCCTCATTTTCTGCCTATGGAGTTTATAGGGAAGGTCACTCGTCACATCTCATTTCCTTAACATCGTCCTTATTCTCTTTATTGCAAAGCAAAAGTGGGAGTAAAGGATTGGGCAATGTGAGAAGGGAAAGAAGAGCAAGCACTTTTGAGCAGCTATGGACCTTCTCCTGGTTTAGATACTTATATTAAGTGCCTGTTAGAAGATTTTTGCAGGAATGTGGACAAAGGCATAGGAAGTAGGGCATGTGCTCAAAGGATTTGCACATGGAGTACTCAACTCTGTTGCAGACCAGAACAGTCCTTGCCATTAGCAGTTGGCTTTGAACTCTGCAGAACATTATGTCTTCTGGTAATTAAACTGTGTGTGTAGGCTCTCAGTGGAGTGGGGCAGATCACAGTGGTGGGTCACCAAATCCATCCCAGCTAAGACTGACTCTGCAGGTGCTCCCTGAAACATGTCTACAGGGAGCTGAGTGGACTAAGCACAGACCTGCAGTATTGTCCCTGCAAATGGGGCCAGCTGAGATTTCAGGGTTTAGCTCTGGGCTGCTCAGTGATCACTGTGATGGGGTAGGAGTCTTCAAGAAAATTCTCGGTCTCTGGTGTTTCATACTGTGGGATCACAGTGTGTGAGTGCATTTCCAGTCTCAGACTTGCTCACTTTGCTCACTTCCCTTATGTACTCCCTGTAGAAAGCATCCTGTTAACTTCACTGGTGTGAATTGTGAGTACAAGCCACTGTTACCAGGCTGGCCAGGTTAAGTGACTGGGATGCAGATTTCAAATACTGTGATGTGTGTTGATCTGGGGTCTTGGAGGGAAGAGCTGGACCTCTCTTGGGAAGGAGAAGAATCAGTTGTGCTTGGAACAGGTTGCAAAAGAATTTAGGAGGGGATACATGCTAATTGCTTACCTCTGTATCCTCCCACATCTTGCCTTCAACCTTACACACTTCTGCATTTCTTGGTTTATTAGAATCAGTTGCCTTAAATTAAAATACTTTCCAGAGCTGAAGGAGTTAACTACTTACACTGAGGACAGCACTCTCCTTGTTATTTTATTTTTTATATTTTAAATGGTGCAGGGTTGATATTTAGCTGGTCCTACGTATTGAGACTTAGAATGCCTCCAGTGCCAGGGGCAATCAGTGATATTGCGAGGGTTGCAGTGGGAGATGGATTTGGTTCTCAAGTTTGAGGTGAGACACAGGTAATTTGCATTCTAACAGCACAAAATACTTGGGAAAGAAACACTACTGCTTTAAGGGCTTTTATATGAGGAGTAAGAGCCTCAACAAGGTGGTCTAGCTGGCCATGATGAGGACAATGTGCTCCCCAGATCAGACAGTAGTCAGAAGTACTCACCATCTCTGTGCTCTGCAAGTTTATCATTTAGGAAACATCCTGAAGCTGAAATACAGACAGAGGTGGATTATATTAGTCTTCATTGCTTAGCTGTTTCCCTCAGCCCAGGGAATTATTTTTCTTATAGTATAACAACTGATCTTTCCCAAATGCATCACTTGAAAGGTCTTTAGGCTGCATGCCAGGATACTGGAGCTAATAGGAAGCTCCAGGATGGGGATGAATGGGGTTGGTTGCAGCCTGGAGGTATTTATGTGTTTGTACATGCATTATTTCAGAGAGGATGAGAGCAGCACCCTTAGACTAAAATTTACCATTGAAAGGCTCTAAACCCATTTTCAAACCAGCAACATCATTTAAAAGGCCTTGCAGTGCCGGGGATGACTCAAGCAAACTTCCTCCCTCCCCCTTCTTCCCTGTGTCACTCACATTTCACCTTGACTGCAGGTGGCTGGATGTGATGGATCGGGGAGGAAGGGGACAGCAGGGAATGGCTGCTGTGACAGAGAGGGCACTGCTGGCAAACATGAGGGCTGCAGCCCCGAGGCTTCTCACCAGCTCAGCACAACTCAGCTGCGGGAACCCCAGTCCCTGCTCTGGGTGGGGATGCTGAGGACAGGGAGCTGCAGGGTGTCCCCTTTCGGGTGATGCCTCCTGCGCTGTCTGCCATCAGCTGTGACTGCCAGCACTGCTCAGTCCTCACTAACTTTGTGTCAATGAGTGCTTGTGCTTCAGTGGTGATGAGAAAACAATTTCTGTGCAAACCTGTGAAGCATCTTGAGGGACTGGTTATATCGCAGCATCTCCTGGCACGGCAAAAAGTGGGACAGTCTTCCTTTTCCTGTTTAGGTTTTTACTGTGAATGGATTTTGAAGACAAAAGCTGTAAGTCAGCCCTTTTTCTTTCCTGTTTAGACATAAAATGTCTGCTGTATGCGAGCCTGGTCTGTGCAGGATCCATTCCAGTGAAAGGAACTTGGCACACATACTGCAGTATCATCCCCCTTCTGCAGTAGACAGTGCTGTAAGAAAATGAAATTCATTCATTGTCTGCTCCCAGCAGGAGCCCGTCCATCCATCTGCTACCTATCATTGTCTGTCTGTCTTAGGAATTTAAGCAGCCACCTTCCTCTGTGCCTGTCACAAGGAGGCAGTAACAATAGTAGCCTTTGACATGTCCAGCCCTTTTCTCTCTCCCTTTTCAAGGCTCTGTTAAAAGAAAGGCTTTTCTGTGGTGAGAAAGAGAATAGACAGAAACTGTGTCCATATTGTAAATGACACTTGAGGGAAAAGGTTTTTCACAAAGGGAAAGACATCAAAGGGAGCTGGTCTTCTCTGGGGGAGGTTGGTCAGTCCCTACTGGATTGCCTGGCTGGACAAACCTTTCTCCCCAGCTCCCATGAGCTGCACTGTCCTAGGGCAGCAGAGCTGTTTTGTATGCAAGGAGGGGTGGGTATTTCACAAGGGCAAATAAGACTGATATAGCCATGGCTTGATCTGTGAATTTTTTGGAAAATGAGGACCTCTATTTCAAAGTGTTTGCAGAGAAGCAGCCCTATTCCCAGCTCTGCTGTGCTCAGAGTTGCAAGACAGCTCTGCTTCTCACTTGCTACTGTCCATGTGTCACAGTTGCTTTGTGCTGCAGCTACAGCCTGTAAGAGATGCTGCAGTGACCTGACTGCAAGGAACAACCAGAAGTTATAGCCCAAATAGGAAAAGGGATGTTCAGTTTACATCATCTGAGGCATGGGTGAATATGTAGTTTGACTTTGTTTTCCTTGGCAGGTTCCATTTTCCACTCTACTTCTTTCTGGTGGGTATGGGTGGATTGGAGCTCCAGGGTTACAGCGGGGACTGTCAGGGGTGTCAGGGCATAAAAAAGAAGTGGAAGAGCAGAGTTTAAAAATAAGGAAAAGTAAATGTCTTTTTTTTTCGTGTCCCAGTCTCTATCATGAACTCTCTCCTGGGAATGAATGTTTTCTTGGATCGACACCTAAGAGAACAGGAAGATGGGGGTAAGGAGGCACAAGTCAGAAATTAAGGCTTTCTGCTTGTTGCCCTCAGCAGGAAGTCCTTCTGGGCCTTAGTGCTTCTTGGTACTCTGAGCCATGTGGGGTATGAGCTTTGGAGGGAAAAGGAGAAACCTGTCTTGGCTGTGCCTCTGGAGTACTCTTGAGTTCCATTGCTTCAGCCTTGCAGGGGTTCAACATCAGCAGCTATTCTTGGTCTGAAAGCTGATTTCCTGGGTTGTTGTGACATTTTAGAACTGGTTGCATCCCTTGAAAGTGAGTCTCGCTGCTGAATTTCATAGGCAGAGAGCTGGCAGCTTGTTCTCACTCACTCCTGGCAGAGTCATGCGGAGAGGCAGGGACTGTACCGGGCACCCCAGGAGGTGACAGATGAGCCCTTCACTCAGTGTGTTTCCTGAGCTTTCTTTCTGAAACCTTGAAGACAGCACACTGGCAAGAAAGCTTGCTAAAAATATGGCATCATAGAACAGCTGCCAGCTTCATGGGGAGGCTGATGGGAAAGGAGTCTCTTGGGTTTGACTGGTGTGGTCCTGGAGCTTGAGAGAGAAAAAGATTCTAGGTTTACATCCTGTAAATTTCTGGCTCCCTGTAGGCCTCATAAGAGACATTTAATATCTTTTTACCAGTTAAAAATAACACACATGAGTTATAAGATTTGTAGAAGACTAAGGAGAAACTATGATGTTGGCTAATAAATAAACAGTTAATCTAAAAAACTTGAAGCCAAAGAGGTTAATGCAAGTATTATGTGATAAATATTGGCCAAATATTTTAAAAAAAAATCAGGCCTAAAAATCTTATTTTAATAAGAGATGCTTATAAGGAGGTTTATTTCCCTTGTAGGTCTTTGCTTAGTTTGATGGTGCTACATCAAAGAAGTCTAGGCAGTTTGGAAAGACAGTTCCAATCCAAAGAATCTGAGAACACCATAGAATAATGCCAGTATTTTTCAGCTTGCTTTATAGAAACACATCAGTAACATACTGCATTGTGTCAAAGTGACAGTCCGAATGGGTATCAGAGGGGATAAAAAGCATGCTGAATCCAGCTGATGCTCTTACATTTGGTAAGGTCTTGCCCAACAGATATCTCACTTATTCCCTCTGAGGAACAGCCTCTGAGGTTTGCAGCTTGGCTCTGATTTTCAGACAGCTTCTGAGATGATTCTGTAAGACTGGGCTTGAGGATTTGCACAGCGCGAACATCTGTGTGCAGGCACAGTGTAACACCTCATGGTAGGTCAGGGTGTAGTCAAGCTGTACTGCAGCTGGAGGCCCTCCTTGGCACTGCTTTATGTCATGGAGAAAACCTTCATACTGAGCCAGGCTTGCAGTGAATAAATCCACCTTTGGAGTCAAAGAACTCCACTGCTGTAGAGTCTTAGATTTCACTGCTCAGGTAGTGTGTGACTTTCTCCACAAGACCTTGATTCATTTGCTTCTTCCTACCTTACAGCCAGTTAAATTGCTGGACTTTTGGTAACAAAGAGTCCAAGCCGTGGTTCCCTCCATGACAGATCCTGCTTTAGGTGAAATCTTAGGCAAAGCTCAAAACCCTTTAGCAAGACCATGCCATCCTTCATGAGATCATTTGGACATGTTCAGTTACTAGGCTACTAAATGTGTTTGAGAGACCCTCTCCATAGCAACCAGTGAAAATGTGAATAATCTCTGTTATTGGAAACCATGGGAAATTGTGCACCTGGGAGTGAATGCAGATTTCACTTGTTTAAGCTCTAAAACAAAAGCTTTACAAGGATCAGTCATTTCACTGACAAATGAAAACAGCTTGAAAAATATACTAAGGACATTTGAAGAGTTTTGGTTATAGAAAACCCCACATTTAATAAAGATTATTTTGTAGTTCTGCATTGTCTTTCAGCAGTGATTTACCTTTAGGCTGCTGCCTGGATATTACAAAGGAAAGTTTACTTGAAATACAATAGGCAATAAATTAAAGAGATTAAATCTCATCCTTCTCTGTATGTGTTAATAAAAGATCCCCATAATACTCCTGAAATACAGGAAGTATAAAAGATAATAGTGAAAGTATGCAGTGGAAATAGAATGTTGTGAGTGATTAAACTAATCAGTGGATTAATGGATGGCCAGTGTGACCAGAGCCCTGCTGGCAGCCCACACAGATCCCAGCAGAGCTCACTGTTGTATATGGAGAATAAAACTGACCTTGATATGAAGGGCTACAAAATCTGAATCACTTCCCTGAAATATGATGCATAAAATTAATTCCATCATTCATTTTTCAACATTTTCCATTCTGATGAACTCAACTCACCTTCAGGGAACCCCCTGACCAAGGAGCAATACAGTTTCCAGAACAGGAGGGGGAAGTGGAACTGCATTATATTGGTATCTGTTTTCTTGATATGGAGAGAGTAGGGTTAGATCCACAGGAATATCAATCTTTCAGGGGAATTTGACATCAGAAGAAGTTTAGATATCTTAGTACCTGCTTTGCCCTCTAACAGCCATTGCTGTTAACCCTTGCTTTTTGATTCCTCACACAGTAAGGCAACTGAAGATTGCCCTGCTTGTCTCTAATAGCACATGCTTTCTTAGCAGCCTGTTTTTCTGGGGTTTTCAGGCATTTGTGAAATGTTTCTATTCTTAACAATGAAATACATAGAACTGGAATGGGTGCCTTCCTAAATTAATCCTTGAAACTACTGCTAGGTTTTTCTTCATTTTCATCTCTGGCCTTTCGTAGAGATCGTGTCTGAAAAGAAGGACATGTGCACATGTACGTGTACGCATGTATGTACAGATTCACAGACACATATTTAACATCCAATCTGTCCAAATGCAAGTCTTGAAAAATATCAAATCTATTACTCAGAGATCATAAGAGGATTGGAATTATAAGGCTTTTTTAAACATATGTTATTTTGAGTTGAATGTATACTTGCTTCAAGCTGCTCTGTGCAACCATGGAGATGAGAAAAGTACTTTCAGAAAATGAAAGCCGGAAATTTTTAAACAGGATAATTCTAGTTGCTGGGGCTGTAAGTGGCTTATTAAGAAGTCTCAGCACTTATACTGATGTGGCAAATTTGACAACAGTGAATATAAAATAGATTTGCAGAAGGCACTTGTGTGACCCTGGTTACCTGTCGTCCAGCAGGATGCAAAGTCCCCTGTATGGCTGCGAGCTGACTTTGTTTCTTATGTCTCTGTCATCTTCTGTTTATCATCTCCTAGCTCTTACATAATGGAAAAGATGAAAGCTGTCACACTTCCTCCTTTTGAAAGACACATGTGCAAGGGTAATTCTCTGGTGAATGAACCAAGACAGCCTAGAACAAAACAGGACCAAAGCACTGGTGTTTCATTTGGGTCTGACTGCAGATACCAAGTCTTGTATCAGCTCTTCCAGGGAATACAGGGCTAGGAAACTTGGACAAACATAAGTTACAGAACTCTGGGAAGGGGTTATGATTTCAAAGCAAGGGTGTCTTGGGTTAATATCAGAGTCTGCCAAACACAGGAGAAATCTAATCAAGTATGTAGAGAGAGACCGTGAGATTTACCATTTAGGGGGAATTTGCTTCATGACACTGACTGCTGGGAGAGGATCACGGTGCTCTGTGGAATGATCACATCAATCCAGAGAGCATCCCCACTGCCAGAGCACAGGCATTCATGAAGTGTATCTTACCTTGAATCCTTTTTTATTATTATTATTTTATTCTATTTTGTGCTAGGCAACGAGGAATCATATTTAGAAACCTAGAGGTTTCTAAAATAGTTATGCTCTGAAGTGCAGGAGGCTAATGAGCTAGCAAAAAGTAACCTTAAGCCAATGGTGAGCTGGAGGAATCAGGGCATATTTTAGGCCACCTAGTCGTACTTCTGCAAAGCAAGAAAAGCAGTCACCAGAAAACATTCCCAAGAGAACAGGTTGCAGCTTCTCAGGGAGGAAAATGAAACCCATGCCCTTTACCGTGACCAAGGTGGCATCTTGGGCTCCCAGCCAATACAAAAGGCTCTGTGGGTGGCTCAGTGGCTGTGCCAGCCCCACACCAGCTCTGCTTGCTAAACACTGCTGTTGGGAAGGCTCCTGCAGAGTCAGAGAGCAACGGTGCTGAGAGCGCCAGCTCGCTATGAATATATAAGTAGCTCAGTGCATTCAATTAGCAGAAAATTTGGGTTGTCCCATTGCTGAGCAATTGCAATGTGGAGAAATTTAATTTTATGGTGGCTGAGATCCTTTCATGTGCAATGACAAACTAAGGAAACTCCAGCAGTACAGCTATCTGTCATGAAGCTGTTTTACAATTCCTTCTACCATACGAATGACACAGTGAAAAATTCCCTTATTAGTTTAGACAGCAACAGTTCTCTTTCACTAACAGTAATGGATTGGAATTAGTTGTACAGTCCTTGTGCTGCCTGGTCATGGCAGAAGGTTCCCCTCTCAAGAGCAGGTATTTTCATCAAAATCCATGTCTCCACATGTTGGGATCATCAGGTACTCTCTGACCCCTCTTCATAGCTAAGAAAGGGATGCAAGTTGCATCTGGTGGAGTGATTTGATTTCCTGTCTCTGTTTCCAAGATATTGACTGGGAGAGCTTCAGTTTCAGTGGAAGAATTATGAAGTAAAAAGCCTCAGGTGGGGCAAGATGGTTGGGGAAGGTGAAGATGCAGCAAAATTTTCCCATTTTTCTGGTTCAACTGTTCTGTCTCTGGAAAGCACTTGGCTTCATCTCTGTAGTTCTGGAAGAAAATAAATCTTTTTGCTTCAGGG
The DNA here is from genome assembly GCA_035583135.1 of Lophotriccus pileatus. Taxonomy (NCBI): domain Eukaryota; kingdom Metazoa; phylum Chordata; class Aves; order Passeriformes; family Tyrannidae; genus Lophotriccus; species Lophotriccus pileatus. The sequence continues at coordinate 11,356,670 of JAWWES010000011.1, forward strand.
CTTCAGCAAATGTATGAAGAAGCATCTTTTTTTCTCTACAGTTCATTCTATTAATGTTTCTTCTGAAGTGATTGATACTGACTACCTTTCTCAGCACTTACATGGTTGTTGTTAAAGGCTAGATAATGTTTTGTGGTTACCTTTCTCAATGTTATTGCAGTGGATATGATGCACTGAGGCAGGGGGAATGAGTAGGAGACAGGAAGATTTTCCCAGCACTTTGTAAGGTGCTTCTGTAAGTAAGAGGTATGACCCTGGATACCAGCATCTAAAAGGAGACATTTTCCTTTTTTTTTTCTCACTAGTATCACTGTGTAGAGAAAACAGATCAGATCAGCACTAATGGTTTCTCCTTCCGGGAAACTTTACCTTAAAAAAGAGGCCATGGGCATCAATTCAGGCTGAAAAGTTTGGATCTACAGTCTGTTCTCAGCGTCATAAATTTTGGATTTTTTTTCTTATTCTCAATGGACCAGCCTCAAAGTTTGTCCTCAAAAGCTGTTGCAGATCTCCACTTCCACTGACAGCAGCAGTCGTGCAGAGCTTATGTCCATCCACAAGCAGAGAAAGGGACAGAGGATCAGAGGGCTGTGCCCTGGAGGTCACATTTGCAGGAGAGGGGGAAGGACAGCACGAAAACTCTGTGGGGAGTATCTGTGTAGGCTGAGTTTGTTCTTGCTCTGATATCCAGCATTTAGAAACACTTTTCCAAAGAGAGCTCGTACGGAAATACAAGCAAAAGAAACCTGCCCCAAGTTTAAACTTTTCAGAAAAAAGAGGTCAGAGGTGGTGTTCTCAGAGTTGAAAAGGGAAAGAGACTTTTTTTTGAGAACAAAGGCATCGCTATCTGAGCAGATGTAATATTTGGTAACTGGAAGCTGAAGACATAAATCCCTAGTTAAATGAAAAGTGTAAGCTTATCAGGGAGGGTAATTCAAAAATTTATCTGAAGATGAGAGAGTTCTTAAGTCTTGGAAGTTTCACACGAGCTTGGTTACGAGACACTGTCTAGTCATGGCTATTCTGGGTGGTTTTCTCTTTTTGCTGATCTGCACATTGGGGCTGATGATCACAACAGCTATTTCTGGCCTGGGAGTCTTGTGCTGGGGTTGTTTATGGCACAACAACTCTGTGAAGAGGTCTTTGAGTCACTGTGGCTCTTGACAGAGCAGTTCTGCCAAGAAGGGAATGTGCTTAAAATACACACTGAAGAACAATGAAGGTGCCTTGTTGGCAGAGCCTGATATATTAGTCTTTGATAAGGGACGCAGATCCCTTAAATTATTTAGATGAAAAGGGACGTCTAGTTTGTCTGAATGTCAGATCTCCTGGGTGAGAGCAGATCCATTTATAAAAAGAACTGCACTTAGTGTGTCTGGAGGGAATATTGATTAAAGGAAATGTTGGAAAGGAGATACAACACAGAACAGGATGGGAGATGACCGACAGATTAACACAGGTTAATTCTGAAAGGGAACAAATGATGTGTTCCAAATAATGAGCAGGGATGGAGGAAAACAAAGAAAGCTTGCAGAGCTGCTAAGTGTGTCATTCAGGTCTCAGACATGTTGGGCTTTTCCTTCAGAGATGTGACACCCTTGAGCAATTAATTGGAAAACTCCAGACCTGTGAGGGCTCTTTGAAAAGAAGCCACAAAACCTTCCCAAACTAGTCTTGAGTCCCTATAGGAAGACATGTTCTTGGGAAGCAAGATGTGGTTAAGTGTGGCATTAGGCTGTGAAGGAACACACGGGAGAGGAAAATGTGAGGATGCAGAACATAAACCCTCCATATTTTGGAGAAACTGGGCTAGTCTATGAAACTAACTTGCATGATCCTATTAAATGGAGGCTCCAAAGACCTCAAAAGTCTTCATGTGTTTATCCTTCCCACACCTTCATGGAAAGGCTGGGAAGTGGTGGCATCTTGGAGAGCTGGGGGGGGAGCTGTGACATAAAGTGACTTGTCCTATGTCATCCAGCAGTTGGTTTTCTGAGCTGTGATTTAGAACCCAGGTAATCCAAGCAAAAGGTGACACTGGTGCTATTGAGTTCTGATAAATGGGAATTCCTGCTAGTTTCAGGTGTGCTTTTGGACAACGCTCTTTTATTACCATTCACCAAACAGGGTCATATGGCTCATCAGTGACATGCAGGATGGGATAACAGGCTTTGTATGTTTGTTCTTCCTTTCCCATATTTAATGATCTCTGAAATTTTAGATTTCTAAGGAGTGTGTTTCTTGATTGTTTGATGGAAATGCTTGTTTTCAAGCAACCAGAGAGATGGTCAAAATAAGAAACATTTGAACAATTGAAATTTTAAAAATTATAGTGGAGGGAGGACATTTTCCTTCCAGAATTTCCCATTTACTTTCTTTTTGAACCAGTTCTAGGCATTTCTAAATTTTCATTGCATGGAAGCCATATTTGTAAAAAATTGCTGTGTGAATACTCCTTCAGAGAAATAACCTTTCCCCCTCTGATCACTACATAATGTGATGTGCCAAAGGTGTCAAGGGAACCCTGAACCTTCAGTTTCCTGCAGGAATTACTGCAAGGTTGAGACATTAGTCTTCTAACCAGCACAAATTTGATCTCTGTCTTTTCTATGGATTTGTGGACATGGAAGTTTTTATGATTCTGTGTATCATTTATATGGTTTTATAGTAAGAATGTAATTTACTTCTTCTGCAGAGTAGCACCTGTTCCTGCATGCCAGGAGAGTGCAATCTTTTAGTGAATTACTTTGGAGATTTTCAAGCTGTGGTCCATGGAACCCTGTTGATCTAAAGATTAGGTTTTACAAGCCCATGGAAGATAATTTGGAAAAACAAAAGCTTCCCATCTGTAGACTGAAATTTGTGGCACCAGGGGGCCACATTTCCGTCTGAACACTTTTGGGAGTTTACAGATGTAAAGAATTTGGAAATTTCTCATGCAAAGCGATCAGAATGAAAGTTTAGAGAAGACTTGCTAGAAAACCCCTAAACCCCAGGCTCTGAAAAGTTCTTATTTACATTTTGGTGAAGCCAAGATGATTGTCATGTACTGGTGGGCTAATGAACAAAAGTATGAATAAATTAATAGAAGTGCTCCCAAAAGGTCTTTTCAAGGAATTAAAGAAAGACCTCTTGATAAACATGACTGATGGATGAAAGAGCCTCTTAGAGCAAGGTCTGATTGTGCAGAATATGTGGTCAATTCTAAATCCCTTCTATTAAAAAAAAAAAAATCAATGAAACAATTGGGCTCAAGAAGAAAACTGGCAATACTCAGATGCTACAGGGAATCATTTACTCAACTGGGTTACTAGTTTATAGCAAAGGTGCTACTGTAGGGGAAGTCAGATAGGAGATTACTTATCCACATTTAAGGGACTGGATCTTAAAAGCTTAAACAAGTAAACGCACAACAGAGCTGAAAGAATTGTCCAGAACTTTTTTCACCTTCCAGGAGCACAGCTCCTGAGGAGGGCTATGTCACCACTGTCCATGCATGATAGAGAAGGTGTATCCAGGTATGCTGTCCTGATTATCTTTGGTGTGGGGTGGACTTAAATGAAATATCATTACTGGAACATCTTGGAATATAGGCACTTGCTTTCTTGTGGAACAGTACATTGCTCACAGTGATACCCCTGGTGATTAACATGTGAGATGTAATGTGTGTATGTACATAATCACTCTGTTTTTGTGAATAGACACATTTTGGATTCTGATTTTTCATATGCATTTTCAATAACTCAAGAGATTTAATGCTGATCTTAGTGACTAAGTGTGGATTTGCTCTATAGATGGTTAGGAAGTTACTTTGTTTTTATATAATTTTGACAGAGGAATCAATTACAGCGAAATTGCTTTTGTGTGTGTTTCCTGTTACCTGCGGGGTATATTTTCAGTGAGTAATATCACATCCTAACTAGATGGATAAGCAGACAAGCATATTTCTAAACAGGATAAATGAGCCCTGGTGAAGCACTGAACTAACATTACATTCCTGCTTATATCCAGATAATTCACTGCATCGTACAATATATTGCTGGATGTATGATGAGATTTTTGAAGACACACATAGAAGCAATTCAATGTACACAAATTTGCAGCTGAGTCTAGGTTCTTGAGTGTTATCAAGACCTTTGAAAATTGCCTTTGATATTCTGAACAAAAAGTCAAAGAGAGCATTTTTACTTCTGATTGAAAATTAACTGAGCAGGTGTAAATACATATTGCCATTAGCTGAAGGGGAAACACTTTCAAAAAAAGCATAGAAAGGTTTTTTTCATGGTTTTTATTTGTTACTCACCTTAAAGGTTGCAAGAATAGATGCATAGATGACGAATGTGTTGTTTTATTACCTGAATTTAAATAGATTGCCCATTCTCCTTACCTTGAGGAAAGCCTGTTAGCCAGCAACGCCCGAAGGGGACCTTTGCATTTCTGTGTGTCTGTAACATGGTCCTTAAATGTCTGCCTGACTCATTACAAACCCCATGAAAACCAGATGGATTAATGCAATGGTAGAAAAGGCAGAGGGTGGAATACAGATTTTCTTACTTTGTCCTTCTGAGATAGCAGCTTTGCATTGTCCTACACATCAGGCTGACAAGCCATCAGATTTGTGACTTCCAGGGAGACCAGGGAAAGCTGGCACCTGATTTGGAATATCATTAAAAGGGGATTGTGTTGTGGCATCACATAGGGACAAGGGAGGATAACCTTGTGAGGGTGTCATTGAAGCAGACAGGTTTAGTGTGGTTCATGTGAGAATGGCAGGAGACAGAGGTGTTGCAGAATCACAACAAACTGAGAGTTTGGCACTGACCTACACATATGGGAAGGGTTCAAGACCCTCTGATCTGAGAAAGCAAGTACAGAAAGTGTCATGCTCATGATACTCTAAATCATGAGGTAAGCAGGTTTATGCTTTCTAAAATGTTTGTTTTACAACAAGCACTAGAACCTGTGTCTTCTTATCATTAAAAATTTCCATCTTTTCTTTGCATTTTACTTTGTTCTTGGTTTTCACATTTTTCATGGCGGCTATCAAAACTGACTCATTCCTCCCCTGTAAAAATACACCAGGATGCATGCTTTGGTCCCTCTCCTCTTTGCTTCAACCCTTGAGTCAGGGTTATACTGGTTCTCTGTATCTGTCTCCCAGTATCTGAACTGGGAAATACATAATGTTTCTCCACGTGGAAAGGTTCCATATAGACAATGTCACCTTCCCCTCCGATGCCTAAGTGGTGGTGAGATGAACGCCTCCAACCCTCTTTGGGAATACTGGGTTTCTAGTCCCCACGTGCAGTGTGGAAATCCAACAAGTAGTCAAGGTTTTACCCAAGGATTTTCTTATTCACAACTGCTTTATTCTTAGAAAGCACAAAGGGAGTTATAAATGTGGTGTGTGAGGGAAATAACCGGTTTTGAACACAATCCTTCATCCTGCCTCTCAACTGTGTTTCCAGTCATTGCCTATGGGTGCAATGATTTTTCAATCCCTCCTGATTTTGCATGCCTGGCTTAATATTTTACTGTGTTGATGAGATGACCGCTATTAAATGTTTTTTAAAGCTCTTTTTTGATCTGATTCTGTCATGTGCTTGTAAAAAGGAAATTTCTAATTTTTCATTTGTGTAGAAATGTGGGTGGCTGAGAGGGGAGTGGCTTTGTGTCAGCACCTCATGTGTGCAACACCCAGTATAGATGGATGGTAATGACATATAAACATAGATGAACAGTAGCAGGCAGTCCCTGGTGGCTGCGTTTTGCCAGTCTAGCATCACCAGTATCAAAATGTTATCCAAAACCTAGGCAAAACCTATCCAAAACTTAGACACTCTACCAGGGAGGAGATTCCACCAGCTCTTACATGAGGAATTGATTTAATTAGTCAGTGGTATTAGGCTTAGGATCAGTTTAGGGTTGAAGATGAGGGCAACTCGACAGAGGCCAGCCCAGGGCAGGACTGATACACCCTCTAGAAGCAGTGAAATGGGTGTTTCTTCATCTTTTACTGGATCACATTGGTGTTTGGGATAAGGCAATGCCTTATTCTCCTGACACCTCAATGCAGCCCTTAAATCCAGTACTAAATGAATATTTTAATATCTTATTTTTGTTATAAATATATGGTGAAAAGGCAAGGAATTTTATCTTAGCTGCTCTTTACTGCAGGAAAATAGGTTAATGATCTCCTGAGAGGTCCTTGCTTGTCTCTTCTACTCTTGACTGAGCTCTTCTCTTTTCTACTGAGCATGGTTGCAGCTGACAACACTTATCTGGAAAGGACTAAAGCAAGCCTGAAGGGACAAAGCAGGCAATTCTCATCAGCATTCTTCATAGCAGTCCCCTGCCTGATATTTGTGCTCTGAAGGAAGGGAATAAACACTGAATACAACAGAAGAAGTAAAGTACAAAGTGTGGCCTCTGCTCCCAAACCCTTCTCCCCACCTGATGAAAGGAAGTGTAGTGCTTGAACCAACATTCAAGCCATTTAAAAAATGTCTTACAACTCTCACAGAGCAATGGATCTCTGCAAGCAAAAGCATGTGTCAGGTCCCTTGAGGATTTTTATTTCTGTCAGCTGGCACCTTCTGGTTTATTTATAAATAGAGAAAATCCCAGGAAAAAGGCATAGGAAAGCAGCCATTCTGCAGCATCTAGAAAGTGACTTCACTTGCTTTGAGGTTTTGTCTTTGGTTGGGTTTTGTTTGTTTATTTTTTCCCCTTCGGTGTGCAAAAAGTTTATGGCAGGAGGGATTAGAAGAAGAAAATTAGAAGCTACATTTAGTGATGGCGATACTGGCTATTTTAAAACAAGATACAAGAGCCAAAAAAAGAAAATCTGGCCAAGCAATCTGGGAGGGTTTGGGGGAGAGGTGAGAAGGGAAGGAGTTAATTCTAGAGCAGGGATTGAAGACATGGCACAATCAGATGAACTTTGCTTGAGGCTTAGCTGAAAACATTTTGTATGTATGTATGTAACCATGTTCTTCCTTTATTGCTTGCATGGTGGGAGTTAAACAGGCCAGTCTAAGGCAGTATGTTTTAAAACTGGTCTGGGACCAAAACACAGCTGAGATCCTCCTTGTTATTCACTAGGAAGTGTCTTGAGCTCCTATCTATGTGCAGAAGTCACTTAATATCTGCAGTGTGTTTGCAGGACTGTTTGATCCCAAATGCACTTGAGTTTCCCTGCAGCCACTGTGATGGTCTTGCCCTGAAACCCTTCTGCTACTGAAACAAGCCTAAATATGTCTTTGTAGATCATAGGGTGCCAAAACAACAACAAAAACAAAACCAAAAACACAAACAAAAAAACAAAACCCAAAAACAAACAAACAAAAAACAAAACAGAAGACTCAGTGGGGAAAGCAAAGGGCTGAACACAGTTGGGCAATAAAGACAAGCAGCAAATACAGCAGCACCACTTAAATCCCGTTGTTCACATCCTTGGCACTGCCTCCAGGCTAACTCCCTGTTCCTTTTGAGATCCAGGGAGCAGCAGAACCAGGTGGACCATGGATATCCCTAGGGAAATACTGTAAAAATCTTACAGCCAGAAGCAGCAGTATGTCAGGACAGGATGTGGGGATCAGAACAATCAGATGAACATCAGAAAATGGAATGTTTTAAATAAAGTCAATTGTTTATGGCTAGAATAAGAGTCTCTCATTAGTTCTCTAGTCTAGGACAATGCCAGATTATGAAAACTTAATGATTCCCTCTAAAAATATCTTATGCAAAACACAATTAACAGGTTATTAGTGGATATAGAGAACAATAAATAATAAAGGCTGTTGATTTTAATTCTTCAGAATTGACAGCTGGAAATGGAGTATTTGCAAGCTGAGTAATATCTTTAAAAGAAAAGATATGCATATCCCTGTGCAGGTTAATTCTAAGCTATTTACATATTTTACCTTAAAACATAATCTGAACAGTCAAATATGATGCTCATTGCAAAGTCTTCTGAGAAAAATGGGGGAGAAGAAAGTGTTTGCTGCTGCTGCTCCCTTTCACAAACACCAGGAACTCAAGAGCACTCTGCAGACCATGTGCCCACAAATCTTTTGGCAGATGATGAAGAAGCACCATGCAACAGTGAAATGAACAGATGTCTGCAGAGCTGAGGAATTACAAGAAGTTTAGATAAGGTGTCAAGAACACCTTCACTCACTGTCTTGCAGCCTGTAATTTTAGGCAAGTACAGCATAATTACTGGACAAATGTTGCAAACTGTGCTTCTGTAATTTTTTAATTTAAAAATGCAAGCTATTGTAGCAAATTCTTACGAACCTTCCAAGGCCATGTTCTGCGTTACTGGCAATAAAGTTTTACTGACATAAAATTTTCAGTAAATTAAATTTTAGAGTTACATGTACTGCTGAACTGAAATTAAAATTTCCATGAGGATGATTGTCATCCCGTTTTTCCCCCAGACACAGAAACCATACTGTGGGCAGTTCTGTCTGGTTGCTACAAAGCAGCACATCAGAATTTCATGGATTTCAAATCCCCATGGTTACCTCCTAGCAAGTCGATCATAAACCTCATATCAAGAAATTAAATATTTTAGTGGAGGCAATTTATAGAATTGAATAGTAAAAATAGATGAAATAATTAATTTTCAGATCACAACTGCCCCTTGAGAAGGAAAAGCAGAAACCCCCACACTATAAACCAATTATTTCAAGTTATTTTTTCAGCTCATTAATGATTAACATGGCTGGAATTTGGCCAAGACATGATGGATTTATGTGATTATTAGAAGACTTGCAATGGTGATTATGGCTTGGCCACTGGAGTAATCTGGTTCCCTTAAGTAACTGCTGCTTTATTAAACTTACTCTTCAGTATTTCAAATGACTTAACAATAATGCAAAATGTAAAAGGCAGGTGATACATTTTATCCAGAAGGCTAGAAGGATAAAACCTCTTTCCTTGCCAAAAGTGCCAGTAAGACTTTATTGACCACTAATTCCAAAGAAGCTGTCTATGGCCTCATTTTCCCGTTTACTTCCATACTCAGTGAGTTCAGTTGATATTTAGGGAATGACCAGTGAAGGACAGTCTTAGAAATGAGCAGTGCATGTAAATCTGATCCAACAAGGAAACAGCTTTGGCAAAGCCCTATGTTGCATCATGAATGATCCAAAATTAAAGAAAATTCATTCTGGGAGAAACATCCTCATAACTAGATGGGATTTTATCTTTGTATTTGAGAAAAAGGAAATACAAAAGTCTGTCAAAAAGGATACCTTATATCAGAGATGAAGAGGTTAACTGGATTGGATGTATTTTTTTAGTGATTTTTCAGGGAAAGCTGGCATCTATTAAGCCACTTTACTGAGGTATTCCAGCTGCTGGGTCCCCTTGATCCAGCATTAGGAGTGGCAAAGCCCCATCCTTGCCTGGACTCAAGGATCCAAATACATGCTTTTTTTCCACTGAAAAGCAAGGTATATTATCTATTTAGCTCAGACATCTAAATTTAAGTCAAAGGGATAGCAATCTAGCAATAGATATATTCACAACCTGAAGCAGGAGATGAAAGGGTTGACCTTCTTTTTCCAGAAAACTTCAATGAGAGAAAAATAATTGACTCTAAAAGCTGCCAAAATGATTTGAAATGTTGCAATTTCAAATCTATTGAGCAATTCCTTTCTGAAAGACTGAGTAGGTCAAAATTACAGATGTGGTAATATCTTCTCTCATTCAAGTCCTCCCTATTCTTCAAGACCCTGCATATGCACAATTATATATTCAATTTGCAATTGAATTTAATTTACATGCTTAATGATCCAGAAACGCAAGAACACAGTTAGAGGCGAATAGAAAGTTTGGCAACATTTGGGAAATAAAGAATGGGTAATCAATCAGATGCCTATGTTATAAGAAGAGGGAACAAAAATAAAGACAGGTAATGAGTGCTGATTCAGAAGCTGTGGATAGACCACTCTAAGAGTAGATAATCAGCCAAAAGGATAAGAGTCCGAGTAATGTCTGAAAAGCAATGTCAGACTCAAACCTTAGATCTGTTACAGTATAACAGTGACTCTCAGCCTTGATGTGTCTCAGCTGCTTGATTTGAAACTGAAACAATTATATTTTTTGTTTACCTTATCTGTTTCAAGCCGTAGCTCAAGAATTTTTTCATTTGATTGGTGTCTTTGAACCACAATGCAAATAAGGTCCATGTAACTTTATACAAAGCCTGGCACAAATCCGGTTTTTGGCCAATTTTGAAATAATGCAAAGCTGGTAGAAGTTTAGCAGTGTGACCTGTAGAAACACTCAGGAAACATTTCATGGGCCAGGATACTGGAGGAATATGGACTATAATGGAAGACACTGAGTGAGCAATCATGGAGTGAGGAGTCATAGGAACATCTTCTAAATGAGGTCTGAAGCAAAGGCACATACACAGAGTGGTTTAGCACAGGCAGGGTGAGTAACCCAATCTGATTTTAATGTTTTTAAGGATTTTCTCAAAATAAACGTATGCAAGGAAGAAGAGTTTTGGCTGGAGATCTGAGTTGTTTACTGGATGGCTACTGATGGTGCGTGAGAGTGTGGTGTTGCCTCCCACTGGAAAAGTAATTTTTCTTTAATTTTACAGTTAACTGAGGGAGGATTTAATTTTTTTTTTTTTTTATTTTATTGTATAGTCTTCAAGATTGGGAGTGACATGTTTAAAAGAGAGTACTAAATGCCAAAAAGCAAGGAAAAGGTAAAAATTAACCAAGTGTTTACTGTTGTGACAGTTTCAACCTGACTTCATGTACACTAAAACATACATTTGGGATATTTTAGAGCAGACAACCTTTACAAGGGCTGGAGTAAATTTTTGTAGTTCACTTCAGTTTCACTCCAGCAATCTGTGGACCAATAGAGCTTTCACCAGGGCTATTAACCCACCCAAGAAATCTGGCGCAAACTGATCAGAAACTGAGGATGGGATGGAAAATCCTTTAGCAGTGATCCCTGAAGGACAATACCAAGACACAGGAAGAGTGAGAGACTCACACTTTATTGCTGTTTTCATGTGCTAAATCTGACTTTCTTCTCACTTATTGATTTTAGAAAACGAAATCATGATCTACTCCAGACTAAATGAGAAGAATACAGCTATGAAACGACTATGCTGTAATTTTAGGAATGCTATTAAGTGTTTGACTGGCGGCATAAAGTTACTCTTTACTGCATCGATCATGAGAGTTTCTTGTGCAGATGAATTGCCTTTGCTTAATAAGAGAGCAGCAGGAAGGATCTAGACACCAAACGTAATTCTGTTGAAGACAAGTTGCAAGATTTATTCCAATAACTCTGGGTACTAATAGATAATAGGATATAAACTATGCAAGAAAGCTACTTGGTGTGAAGGAATACTTTCCTACTGCTGTTGACAGCAACTTCTATGTGTGCTTTTACACTAAGACTGCTAATCTTGGCCCTCAGACAATTCTATTTGTGCTTAGTTTATCCATGGTTTACCCCAGTTATATCTCCATGATGCACAAGTAGAGAAAAGCTTGGGTTCACCTTCATTCCCTACCTTTTGTCTCCTTTTGTGTTTCCCCTGAAGTGCCGTTGCTACGTGCAGCGTTTTCATGAAAGGCCATCAGGGCTGGGCAGTGTGGGGACAGGGCAAGAGTTCATGGGAGCATGTTTGAGCTCACTGGGCTCTCTGAGACACCTTTGGAGGATAAACTGAGCGAGGCATACTCAGGAAGGGTAGTGATCAGGACAGTCATGCTGTCCTTGGGGCAAAGTACAGCTTAAGCAGCGTCTTCCACCCAAGTTCCCCTTTCCCTCCTTGTGAGCCAAACAGCTGACTCCAAACCTGGGCCAGGATGCTGGGCCATCACAGAAACTTCAGAGGAGGTTGGTGGAGTTTAGGCTCAAGAGACAGCTGGGTCACAAGACAGCATGATAGTTCCCAATGTGGCAGCAATACAAAAACCCTCAAAAACCTCAAAAGGTTTTAAAGAGACTCTTTCAAAACAAGAAATTTCAGAAATGGTCCGTGTGGGAAAACATGGGCTTTACCAGATATTAGAAGTTTCAGAGGGACCATGAGGAGCCTGGTTATGTCAAGACTCCCACTGAGAAATTGTTTGATATCCAGTGAACAAAGTGTGTTAATATCCTGCATGCTCCATGCCCTGAAATAGTTATAAGAGCTTTCTGGGTACTGAGCAGCATTCTCACCACATCCAGAGGCAACAGAGAGACTTGTAAGCACTTCAGCCAAAGACTGGGCTGAGAAAGAAACTTAGGAAAGATCCCATCCTCAAACTAGAAATCCCACTGGAAGAAGAAATGCGCTTTAAAGATGTGATTGAGTCTGCACAGTGAACAGCTTCATACAGCCAGTCATGCCACTTTTAAGTGACAGCTGCATTTATCTCATTTTAAATACAGATTTTGGGTTGAGCCACACTGTTGGTCCTTATGTCTATATGAACAAGTGCAAATAACATGCAAGTTCCCTTTCTCCAAAACTCAAATCATCTATTGTTCTAGTTTGTTTGTAATAATGTTGCTTAACTTCCCCTTTATTGTAAGGTTTTATTCTCCCCTTTTTCTATATGGTTTCATTCCAGGGGAGCAAGAAGCTAAGGGGAACCAAAGGGAGAAATTTCAATAAGATCACATATGTTAGTGGGAGAAACATTACTGGAATATTGTCTTGTCATTTTCTGGATGGTGCTAATGAAAACATTATGCAAGTTGCTGTGGGATAAGAGAGGCTCATTGCAGATGCAAACAGATGTTTCAGTGCCAAAGCCAAAATGCTGGGAATAATTTTAGCTGTAATTAACACAGTGCCTATTGTAACAAGTTTGTACCTTTAAGAATGTCTTAAAGCATTAACCTTGAATTATACAATCGCTTTATAGGTAGAGCACTGTGGAAATTTTCTCTAGTAAGGGTGAAGACACCACATTTTATGTGTCTTCAAAGGGCCTCCTGTGACTGTTCAGTGCAGTTGGTCCTTTATAGTCACGGCCCCACTACATGCTTAAAAACCACTTCCCGTCCCTGCCTTCCCAGCTCCCTGATCACTGCAATCCACAGGTTTCTGCAGTAACACTATTGCTGACAAGAGATTCCTTCCTGCTTCAATCTGGTGATCATTTCCCATCCTGAAGCCTCGGGGCTGATTTAATATCTCCTATAATTTCCATCCTGTCTAGCAGTAGTGGCCCTTTTCTAGGATATCTCATGTGTTGTGAGGGATGACTAATGTCATTTAGAGGTTTGTGCTGAGAATGAATACATTAGGAAATGAGTCCTTTGCAACAAATCATTCTTCCTATGAAGAATAATGGTCACTGCACTGTATTTGAGCCTATGGTGTGAGCAGAGCTCTCCCCCATGTCAGGAGTGCATCAGCCTCATTAATGTCAGCGAGAGATGCTCTCATTAGTAATCCCCATTGATGAACTCGCTGTGCCAAAGCAAAACTGATGTTCTTTCGTGCTAGCAGACCACAGCCATCTGAGCTATTGTCACGGAGGGTATATCCTTGTCAGCCTTAATGGTAATTTATGTTCCCAGGTCAGGCTTTTACAGGAAGTCAGCACTGTCAGGAGGGGATGAATCAGCAGAAACTGCATTTTGGAAAGTAACCTCTGGAACAGGTCTGATGACCAATCTCCTTCAAACAGTTATGGCTCCCAATGGCCTCAGAAGGGTGCTCTGACATCCACTATCGAGAATGGGGCAAAATTGTTCCTCCAGTTTGTAGGTCCAGGGCTGGGAGATTTCTGCCTGGTCCAGGTCCGTGCAAACCCCTACAAAGGGAGTGCTGACAACAGTACACAGGGCAGCTGGGGAGCCAGTCACAGGGGTTGTATCTGTAGTAAAGCTCATCTGTTGGACTGTTCATGTAGGCCACATAGGGGCAAAAACTGTAGAAAAATAGGATTATGTATTGAATCTGAGACTACTGAGCCCAAAGGAAAAAGCATTCCCATCCTCACTCAGGTGTGGGTATGTCACTGTGATATCTGGGAGTAGTTCAAGGCCTGACTGCAGAGCACTCCCAGGGCACCACACCGCACAAGGCGATGCTGAGGCCATGGCATCACCCGCACAGCTGCTCTCTGCTCAGCACCATTGTTCGCTTCTCGCACACTAAATCTGAAACTGCTTTCCTTCCTGGTGCTGCCTGTGTAATAAAAGCCTGAGCACTATCCCAGCAACTGAAAACTTCTCTCCTTTTGTGTTGAGATGTGAAGCATAAAATCAAAAAGTCAGATAGTGAGTATTTAGCAACCTGGAGTAACCAAAAGGGCCCATGCAAACACATAAAACTTCATTCTGTGTTGACATGAATAGTAATTTGGGCTAGGTTTGTGAAGATATATAGTCTGTGATGACAACTGTAATTTCTTTTCAGGTAGCACGTTTTACCCTGTTGTTAAAACTGAATATTATCAACTCCTAAGTCATAACAGTAATTTATTTTAACCCTGAATCTCTCACAGAATCCCAATAGGAAGATAATTTATCAATAAGCCAAATGAATTCAAGTAACTGTACATCAGTGGGAAGGGATTATTCACAAATTTAGCCTATATACATGGTTTTTCTTTCTTTCTGGTCTTACAGATAAGGAGACCTAGTTAAAACGCTTTATTATACCCTACTTAGTTCATTTACTCTGCCCTGTCTTAATGATAGTGGGCGGCATTTACTTCCCCACATAAAAGGAACAGATCTTGCTTCATAGTGCTGCAAATCCAGAACAACTCTGCTGCAAAATTCCTTCACAACAATGCTTCTGTACCATGGAGGAAAAATAAGCCAGAACGTTTTGAATCATGGAAAAAAGTAGGAAGGCAGAAGGCCAACTGGGTTAAATCCTGATAAACAGTTTTGTGAGATACCTGTCTGGTTAGGAGCTGATCTGGGAAACTGTGTGAGAGGAAAAGAACTACCTTTCTATGAATACTTTTCAAATAGAAATGTTGAAATCTCTTTTAAAAGTCTGACATTTATTCATTTGGGGAAAAAGAAATCAGTAAGTTAATTTTAATGTTGACTGTAGTGTGAGGAATTTGTTCTGGCCAGGGCATGGAGTGTTCCAAGTGTATGTGGTTAAATAGAAGGCACCTAGGGCACTGTATTAATGAAAACATGCTGGCCTTTATTTCAGGTGAGGCTGTGGGCTGTAGGATGTTCTGTGCAAAAAAAAACCCCAAGCAACCTCTTTTTGCCTCCTGCCAGTTGTTCAAAAGAAACTGGGACAGAGAGGGATAGAGGACATTGGAAGGGAGCAAAACTGTCTGAAGTAAAAAGGTTAAAGAATGGGTGATTGTGTTTGGTGGGGGAGGAAAAAAAATCATGCACCAGAGGACAGTATTAGTATAAAATTTTGAGTATGTTTAGACTGGGAATTGCAGAGAGGTTTCTGTGTGGAAGATGAATAGTCTTTAATGCCAGGATAGGTAGGGCATGTGGCTATGTAACACCTTGCACTTGGAAGTGTGTGCCCACAAACAGCCCTGCTCAGCAGGTGTAGGAGATGCTGAATGGTCCCAGCTCAAGCTGCCCTCTAAGTAAAACTATGTGACAAGCTGATCCACAGTAAGTATGAGTGAGGCAAATGGGTTGATTGGTGGTCAGTATAAATCTAAAGAGGCTCCTTGAAAAGGGCAGAAAGCTCATTGAGATGCTCAGATTAGCCTGATGATGATTATTTTCCCTCCCCTTAATATGCCCCAGAGTTAAATGGTTTCTCTCTCTGAACATGGGAGGTTGGTTGTAGTGTTGCTTTGTTGTTGACATGGGCCATCTTCTCCACTGCTGTGAAAAGAACAAGAGCAGGAGAAGGTTTGGGGTGTGCTCCAGAAGAGGACTACAGGTCAAAGCCTTCAGCCTGAAACCCTCACAGCCCCTGCTCCCACTCTGTGTGTCCTGGCATGGACTGATGGACTTAATGCTTTCCCTTCCTGTGACACAATCAGGATTTGCCATGTGTTTTCATGCCTGTGTACAGTTTTTCTGAGTTTTTTTCCAGTTAGCATCTGTGATTTCTAGACAGGTATTTGACAAGAAAGCATGCACTTGAACACTGTGGTTAAAATATCTGCTCTGGTGCTTTAATTGCTGCTGCTACAATATTTCACCTGAGATAACTACTTCAAGAACTGTTGTTCTCATCTTTGCTTGATTTTTTCTGATAGTACAGTCCTGAAACTTTTTCAGGTTCTTTGTGAAAAACTGCTATAATTGGAGAGGGTGTGAGAAACAAGAACCTCCTATTTCCCATTGCTCCCATTAAGATGAAAAGAGAAATTAGAAATGTTAAGCTGGAGCCAATGTTTCCCCTGGACAGCATTTTTCTTAATTCTTTGTCAGCCTCATTTACCATTTCCCAGACTGTGCATCAGTGATTTTGATTAGGTGAAAGCCCACAGTAACTTGAGCAGTTCAGTATGCACAGCACAAAAAAGATTTTTTTTAATGCAGGGATGCTCCGTGAATTCTTGCCTCTGAAAAAAAAACACCAAGTGGAATAGAGAGACTGTGTGGGAGGATGAAACCAGTCGCTATTTCATTGTCAAGGGCAGGATCGGTGAAGAACTGGATGGTGTGATTGGTTGCAATGGCCCTGCACTACCAGAATTCCCTTTCACAAGACATGCAGTCCACCATGCATTTTCCTGAAAGGGATTCAGTCTCACACAGCATTGCCAGCAGGAATTTGATTCATGCAGAAGCCAAATAACGATGGGAGGAATAAAATCCAAAGCAAGAAAAAAGAAATGCAGGCAAATTCCAGCAGGTGTACTAGAGATACAGCTGGTGTCAATGCCCAAAAATGATGGCTTCCTTTTTCTGCCCATTTGAGAAAATGGGAATCAAGTCTGGAGCATAACTTTCTTGGCAGTGCTGTGTTAACAGTTGGACTCAATGATCTCCAAGGTCTTTTCTAAGTGAAATGATTCTATGATTCTGCACTCCAGTGTGTGGCTCCAGATAAGACCTGGAGCTTTAAAGTGTGTCTGCAGCAAAATGCTGTTTCTGGGGACGTAATGAATTATTTAAGAGCGATGATGCACGTTGAAAAAAATCTATTCTTTGCTACAGAGGGAGAGGGCAGCCTTGACCTCTTCCCTCCTTTGTGTCCATCCTCAAATACTGGGGGAGCTCTGCAATGCACTAATCACAGGGGGACTAAGGTTAATGGTTGTTGCTTTATCTGCCCAATTTCCACTTGGTTTTCTGCACTCACATTCTGTTCACTAGTTTAGTTTTTGTATATTTCTGCAGTGTTCATGCTGAAGGAGCAGGATCTTTATCCTAAATCTTTCTCCTAGAAACAGAATTCCTGATGGAAATCAGTTAGGAAGAAGTCAGTCTTTCCCACCCTTTGCATCCAGTCCACCACCTTCCTTGGTGCTTGTTACCCTGTAATGTCCAAGTATACATTCAAGTCACAGACCATACTTCAGTGTTGAGGTAATTGCTTTTTCTCTTTGAGCAGGGACAGTGGGTAAGGGGATAGGCTTTAATTTATGGTGCAAAGACTAAGCTGTGCTAGAAAAGGCTGATGCATTTCAGGACAAAGCTGTTCTTAGAACAGCCTCTGCCTTTGTGCCAAAGCCTCTCCAGAAATTTCTGAAATTTAGCCAAGGGGCTGTTGGGACAGCAGAATACAGGGAAACATTCCCAAAGGAATGGTTTGTTCTGTACACAGGCAGGATGTGAACACATCCCATGTGTTCAAGACCTCACTTCTGGACAAAAAATACCAGACAACCTTGAGAGACAAGAGACCTTAGAGATCCAAATGCCTTTTCTTCATATTGAAACGGTAGGACCATTATAAACATCAAAATAAAAATGTGCACCATCATTTGTATATTGACAGGGCCTCTGAGCTCTAAAATAGGAGCTAGACTAAAGGGAGGCAAAGAAACAAAGGTAGGCAGGCTGCTCCTCAGCCTACAAAGGTCTGGCTACCTTGGATAAGTAGCTCAGCTCAAAGTGTTCCCTCCAATAACTCCTCTTACTACCTGTGCCACATTCCTCTCAGGAAGGAGTTTGAGGATCAGCCAGACTAATTCTTCTCTCAAACTTTTCTTCTTACTTAGTAGAGAGGGAGCTAAATGACAATGTAATAAGCAGCAGGTCTGGCTGGATATAAACATAAGAAGGAGGAAGCTTTAAGTCTGGCTTATCTTATCTCTCTAGAGTCCCACAACGTTTAACACACCGGAGGAATAAGAGCAGAACCAGAACAGTCTTGTTGTTAGTGGTGGTGTTTTTATTCCTTCCCTTTTGTCTAACTCTCTCAGGTTTAAAAAATATACTTTGAAAAGTCAGGTTAACTCTCAAGATTTAGAAGCCTTGCAGTAAACCTGAATATATAAATACTTGCAAACTGACTCCTTTTGATTTTGCAAGGAGCTGTTACCTTGAGATGCCTAATCTTGCCCGCTTCACTCTATATACATCCTGGCAAGCAACTTGCTAAACCCTCCGCAGGTTAAGCCCCTGCCATCTGTGACAGTTGTGACAGATCCCCCAAAAGTGGATCTTTGGACAGGAATTACCTTGGGTGAGGAAAGTTCATGGCTTTTAATGATACTGTGATTGTTGTTTTACTTTTCCAAACCTGTCATCTGTGACTCCCAGATTTCAGGTTTTGCCCCTTGTTCATGCAAAAACAAGGTGAAAACATGAGTAACATTGGCTATGGGTATGGAATATTACAGCAACTGAGGAAGAACCCAAACTGTTCTGGAGTGCAGTTGAAAATTTATAATTTCAAACTAATTTCATTAATTCAGTGGCATGACTCAGTGTTTTCTAACACATCTTGGTTCAGCAGTTAATATATTGTTTGGGTAATCTGCTAATAGCTTCTTTAGAATTGTTGTAAGGAAAACAGCCTGGTTTGGATTGCTTCCCCCACTCCTCTGCCCACTGTATAATACTGCAGTGGGGTATTTGTCATGCTGCAGGAGAGGAATTCAGAAAACTACATTTCATGCTGTAAATTAAGAATATGATAGTAGGAGTTCAAGATAGCTGTTTTGCAAAGGGTGCCACTGTGGGAATTACTTCAAATTCTCAGACAGCCTGATTTTGGGACTAGATTTTTGCCAGTCATTTGCAGCCTGATAAAAAAAAATGAGAGCTTATCAACAGAAAGGAAGGACTGAAGCTGGAACTAATTAACTTTTATCTAATTTTAAGTACACAAGCAGGTATTGATAACTATTACATTAGGTGTCTTGCTCCCCCAACAAGCCATATGTTACAGAGAATCTACTCATCCACTTGCCATGCTTCCCCTCATGAGCAGGAAACCTTTCAGGCTCATTTCTACTGATAAGAAATGTCAAATACTCTAGGCTTCCCAGCAACAACCAGAAGCCCAAGGGGCTACCTTCATAACCAGCTGGCTTGATATCTTTGTCTTTCAGGCATGTTGTATCTCTTAGACAAAAACCATAATGCACATCTGCTGTACTGTGCTGCTCCTCTGAACCAGCCAGCCAAGCCAGGTTGTAAACTTCCCTCTGCTCTACAGCACAGGAGTCTTTTCTGTGTTTCTGCTTGCTGCTCTTTGTACTCTGTAGTGAAAAGAATACATTTTTAAATATCATGCCACTATTATTTAGACTTCTCCCCTCCTTTTCTCACTTCTTTTTTTTCAGTAAAGGCATTTTCATATTTCTGTCACCGCTTGTTCATGTAAATCTCTAGTGAAATATTTTCATGGCAAATACTCTCCTAACATACAATTTGTAGGCATTGACTTGCTGCTGAAGCGTTTATACTTCAAGGCCTGCTATTTTGAACCATTCCATAATCGCACCTTGCGTGGAATACTACCAAATGATTTCTCAGTATAGGGAAATTGTAAAGAGGGCAGGGCCCAGGAGTATTCAAGGAGCACTACAATTTGCACTATTTGTGGTCATGTATTAGTGTAAAAACTGTGAGGTTTGTGAGGGGCTGAGGGAATGTTTGCATGCATATCCTCTTTTGAGAAAGAAATTCCTTTCCTCATAATTGGAGCAGATGAGCTCTGCTCCATGCCCCCCATGAGAAAGGACCATCCCACTTGTGGAAAGCCAACATTTCACTTACAGATTTTGCTAGTGGTTGGCCTTGTGCTAAATCAGTACTCTACAACTGGGCAGAAGCACTTTGAAATACTGATTAGAAGAGTATAGAGACAATTTAAGTGTGCCAAGAATTGCAGTTCCCCAAATCTGAGTAGTGCTGAATTATAAGATGGAAGGTTGGCGCATGCCTGTATTTAATAAAAAGTTTATAGCCTTGGCAGGTGCATGAACGCTACAAAAATGCCTCCATTGCCCTCAGCAGCAAGAATGGTGTTATTCTTCCTCCCAGTTCCCTCAGCCTTTATCCTTTAGCCTTCATTCCCCACTACCTCTTGTTTTTCTGCTGTCAACTTGTTCAGGATGCTTCTCTACTACTGGAATATTTCTCATCTACACAAGATTTTATTATTCCCAAAAAAGGGTAATCTCTTATGTTTCATGGAGAAACGAAACATTTCTGCTCAGGTTTGAGAGTAAAGGCAGTTTGGAGGATGGGGGAGAGCAGCCTTGTTGATCACACCAGAACAGAACCTTCTTAAAAGAGGCATTGACTTAACTGTGTAGTCTATTGTTGATAACGGATGGTTGCCTATTTCCTATTGGGAATATTTAATATCTGCTTTAAGGCTGCATGGGGACTTGAGGTTGGCTGGTCCTATTAATAATGCATTGGATGGCTGGATTTAAGTAATTACTATGCACATAGTATAGTGCAGTGACATATTGGTGCAGAAAACGATTCCTTTAATAGGCTTGTTCCTTTTGGCTAGATCCCTTAGATAACCAGTTTGTTTGTTTGACAGGTTTATACCATTTCCCCCCACCCTTAGTTTTTCATTAAAGTCAAACAGTTTTGCTGAGCCAACTGCAGAGTGTTCAAGAAATCTTGGAGCTTTCAAGGGTAATGGGAAGGTGGGGCACTGCCCTTGGCACGGACTTGCACTGGTATAAAATCTGTGCCCACACGTCCTCTAAAGGGAAGGGTTTGCTTGAGGATGTGAGGCAGACTACATAACATACTCTGTGTGTAGCACATATCCAGTAGGAACCATTCCTGCTGGAAGGGCTCCCTGCAAGTAACCCTGAGAAGAGGAGGGAGTGCTGGAGCCCACTTTTCCACCCTATGCCCAGGGACAGGCAGTACAGTAGAAGGTACTTCCCTGTACATAACCTACAGGGAGCCTCTCCCTTGCAACCTCATGAATATAGCCAGGAACCCAAAACTAAATCAAGTTAGAAGAATAAACTCCTCAATTGCTTGACAGGGAGGAAATAAGAAAAAGTGAAAATTGAGGATCTAAATGATGACAAAGTTGGAATTCCTCATATTTGGATTCTCAGGGTTTATTATGGACTTAGGAATAGGCCAGTCTTAAGTAGGATAGTTTCTTTATGTTCAGGTTTCATGAGCATTTTACTGCTCTATTTATTCATAGACTGCTGCCTTTGGGGGACAACTGTGTCTTGAAAGGCATGATTACTGAGTGCAGTTCACTGTAATGAATTCAACCATTTTCTTTGAATTAGCCAAGCTGAAGTGGTTTATAAACAGAGGATCTTGTAGAGACTGATCATTAAAGAAATTTCTGTCTGCTTAAGCATTGACACTAGTCTCATGACTGTGGGGCAGGAATTGGTCAAAAATTCATTTTTGACTGCACAAAACTTTTCCATTTTGCTTTCTCTTACAACATATGCTTTTTGTTCGGGACATAACTTTCTCTGCTAAATATAACAGGAGATCAAGAGCACCGGGTCATTTGACAGCTCCTGATAAGACATGAGCTCTCCAGATAGAGCAGCTTTTGATTCCTTCTCCTATGTGTTGCCTTCATCATCAGTCAGAGCACTTTATCTAGAGAAGAGGATCTGGGAATCCCATGTCAGTTTGTTGTAATCTGGCAATCTTCACTTAATTAACTTGTGACTAACTCTTAGCAGCTTGTAAGATTTTTTTCCCAGACAACATTTTCATGCTAGATCCCCCAAAAGCCCCACAGTGTGTTTAACTGAAGATATGATAATTGTAAGTTACTTTGCTGCAGCTGTTTAAAAAGGGGAAAAAAAAAAAAAATCCATTAAGGCTATCTGAATTATATCACAGGAAAAAGTCTACTTTTTTTATATATGCCACCCTTAGGCATATATAAAGCTAAATTGTGACTTTCATAGCTCAGCTGAGGGTGTCTACTTGAACTTTTTCATTAATTTTTTCTGAATGCTTCAGAATGTTAATATCCTTTCCCGAATCAAGCAAACCAAGAAAGAGTGTTTTATTTCTTTTGAACATTAAATTGGTGGCATCTTGAGTGTTTTGAGTTCAATGACAAGTCCCTGTGAAAGGGTCAGGGTCAGGCTGGCAGTAGTGCCTAGATCTTTCAGCTCACCACCCAGAGACTCAGGCTGCTCCTGCCCTTGTGGTAAGAGTGTGGTGTGTACTTCACTGAGCACTGGTGTTGTGCTGTCCTCTTTCCCCCCATTCCTGACTATTCTGTTGGTGAATCTGTTGCTGATCCATATTATTTTGATCAGGCAGGAAGTGACTGGGTTGGTTTGTGAAAGGCTTTGGTTGAAGCATCCAGCCAGGGAACTCTCAGTGCAGTCACACCCATTGGACAAGGCATCTTGGGAAGTGGCAAAGGTGAGACACCCGGGGACAATGAATGTCTCCAGCTTTCCCTGGAGTCAGCAGGTTAAAATCACTTATCCTGCAGGCTCAGTCTAGATATAGCCTCATTGAGAGATGTCCTGCAGAGAAAGACCTGGG
Source organism: Lophotriccus pileatus (assembly GCA_035583135.1). Taxonomy (NCBI): domain Eukaryota; kingdom Metazoa; phylum Chordata; class Aves; order Passeriformes; family Tyrannidae; genus Lophotriccus; species Lophotriccus pileatus. The sequence goes on from JAWWES010000011.1 coordinate 11,379,539, forward strand.
CTTCAGCTTCTTGTGATGGGAGCTTATTGCAAACCGCTAATTCTTTTATTTGAACAGCAGGACATGCTCTAAAACTCTTTATATCCCCTTAATAAGGGCAAAACCGCTACAGCCTCAGATTGCAACATCAGTAAGTGATAAAAACGTGTATGTATGAGTCTTTCAATAGGCAATTTGTTCTGATAGTGGAGACTGCTGATAATAAGCAGTAATTTTAAGGGTCTTGTCTTATGGCCTCTAGTCAGACGACATTAGCTCTCGTTTCTTCAGTTATAAAGTTACTTTTATACTCCAGTATACAGTCTATGTCTGCTGGACAGACATAGACTGAAAGTTTTTAAAGTTACTGACGTGAATTCTGAACCCGCTAGACTTGTGTTTCATGGGATAGTTTTGCACATGTATGACATGAATGCATTTTTTTATCCCAAGTCTTTAAGAATAAATGTGAATGGAATTTAATGACCAGATTGCTTGGGAGAAAAACCTCCACTGATCTCTGAGTGCACAGATGGGGTTTCAGCCACTTGCTCTTGGAATTTTTCATGGAGCAAGATCCAGCCTCAAAGGAGTTCAAATTAGTCAGTTACTCACTGTCCTCTGCCTAGTGGGCAGTCACATGGGTGCAGACCTGTAGAGCAACCTGGAGCTGGGGAGTTGACAGCTGTTCCACGTGCATTTCATAGTGTGTGTGCAGCAGTTGCTTTGAGTTAGCTCTGACCTGGTCCCAGGGATTGAACACCCCTAAGCAGGTGAAGCACACAGGTGCAGACCTGGAGAGCATCTCACAATCCTGTTTGATTCTGAAGGAAAGCAGTTCTTGCACTTGATGAATAGCAAAATGTGGTAAGGAAGCAGTAGGGGAAGGGGGAGAGATTTGCATCCAAAGCATACCCCTTCTCTAAACTAAAATGCTAATGCAGAAGCATCAGTTGTGTCTTGAAATGTTTCAGGCAGCTCCAAAATAAAAATATCCCTTGTGTACATGACCAGCTGCTACTTTTTACCTGGAATAGGAGCTATATGGCATCTACTTTATTTATTTGTGTGCTGCTTATTCTTTGTGCTCAAGGACACACTGTCCTTCCTTAGAACTGAATGCCCAAAGTGGTTTGGGAGGTTTGAGTGCTGGGGGGTGAAACAATTTGCAATGTTATGAACACAAGAAAATGTGTTTTGTGTCCAGAACAATCACTATTAGAAGGAGGTGTTTGAAGGAAGTGTTCAAAACCTTCTTCTCAATGACAGTGAGGTGCAGTAAAGTAGAATGTTAAGTATAAACCTTCTTCAATGAATTACAGTCCCGGGTTTTGCTGTTTGGTGGGGTGGTGTTTTGGCTTTTTTTCCTCTCCCCTGTCAAGATGGGGCATAGGCTCTCCTGTCATCCATTACAAGTTCCTGAAATGACAGACATTCCTATGGGATTGAAAGCACACTGAATCAGAAATGGCTAAAAAATTTATTGCAATCCCTAAGGAATAACTCTTCTGAAAGAGCTTGCTTTTAGACTGGTATTGTGTGACAAATCACCCTTGGGGACTGTTTGCAAAGGCATTACAATGTGTGACATTTTTCTAGCCACTTGCACTTAAATTTCATGCCCATAGAAAACAAATACCCTCACTTGGTTTTGCTGGCTTTAATATATTCTTTTAAATTAACAGAATGATCTGAACTGCTATTCCAGGGTTGCTATTGGGCTGGAGAATCCAGAATTGCACTGAACCTCTTTCTTCAGTGCTTGTGGGTTTTATGGTGGGGTTTGATTGAGATTTTTTAGTAAATCAACAAAGTATCTAATAAATTCCTCAGCATCATACCTTACCTGTGTGTCCTATGGCTCCTCTGAAGTAGCTGGTGACCAGAAATTGGTATGCTTGTGCTCATATACCTGTCCCATTCCCTAAGCACAGGCACAAGACTCTGTGCACTGAGGTGGCAAAACCAAGGCTTCCTTTGCCTCTGCTACCACCCAGTCACATCACTATGAACCCCCAATAATTTAGTAGTACAGCTACATCAGCTGCTGTTCCTTGGTACTGGGATACTGGCTGATATAAAGAGTAGCCCTGAGGAAGATTTACAGTGATATCCACCCAGGACAGCGTTGCTGAGCCATCATCCTTCAAGAGAAAACTGCCTGGATTTTTTTGGTTTTTTTTAGGACAGCTTTAAATAAGTGGCTCTTCTCACTTGGCTCCATTTTCTCCACTTGCTAAAATGCAAGTGTCTCTCTTTCTTTTTTTCCCCTAAGTTGCTGTGCTGTGGGGAGTGGAAAGCATTTTCAAGATGAAATGGAAATATTTGCAAAACATGCTGAGATTTCCCCAGAGGACCTTACAATAGAGTGCTAATACCCGGCAAGAAATCCCTACACCAGTGACTCTGATACCCTGTCCTCTTTCACAGTCCCTTTGCAAAGTCTCATTTAATACTTTTTGCCATCAAGAATTGTCTAGACAAGGATTTGCAGAGACACTTGTGCCCTACAAAGCACCTCAAAGCACCTTTTTTTTTTTTCCAGCAGCTATTGAAAGCTGGGTGCCAAAATATTTCAAAGTTAATTTTTTTCCCCCAACTTACTTTGGGAATTGTTTAGAAAGTTTGGAGATGTCATGAGCAAAGCCTGAGCCACCAGAGAAATCTCATGCCTAAAGGCTCATGGAATAAAAACAGAGCACAAATTACAAGAAACCTTTTTCTTAGGACAGTACTGTGACCTTTGAATTTTAAAGTAACTTTCCAAAAGGAGGTTGTTCTCTGAATTACTTAAACTGCCTTCTTACCACTGTCGTGGCTTAGTCAAAAGCCAGAGCATGCTCTGATGTTGGCAGCCTAACAAAAGTAATACTTTTTGAGGATGATTTGTTCTTGAATCTTTTTTTTTTTCTAGTGTATTGGGCACAAATAACCTCTCAATCAAGGTTAGTACATGGACATCTTTTGGTCTAGCCATCTTTGTAGAGGAATGTATTAAGAGTAGTGTCAGATATGATTTATCTCACATTCTTTGCTGTCCCTCTTGCTTCCAGTGAAGGAATACAACCTTCTTTGCTAGTAGATAAAGGATTAGCATAAGAAAGTACAGCGTCCCCAGAGCCAAGGCATCCCTCTAATCTTTTTCTACTCAGGAGGAGATGGTGCCTGCTGGCATGGACATGCTTTTCTCCCCTGGGTCCAGTGGCCATCTGGCTGAGAACCAGATGCAAACCTACTCCCAACCCTTGCAGTTGAGCCTCGGCTACCTCTTTTTGGAGAACCTTTTTCTTTTGAATTCACTTCAAGGCCCCAGTGCTCACAGAACCCAGCCTTCCTTGGTGTAGCAGATGGAGTTACCTCTGGTAAGCTCTTTGGTGAATCAGCCTCTCTGCAATGCTTGGGAGATAATCACCTCTTTGCAGCAGTTGTCACTCTGTCACTGACCCAACTGTTGTACCTCGAAACCCTCCTATATTTACAGAAGAGTTTCTAGAACAGATTTTAAACCCATGGCATATCAGAAATTCTCTGATTGAGAATAACTCATTAAAGGATAAAAATCAGATTTAATTTTATCCACTTTAAGCAGTGGCTTTGGTGCGTACTCGTTACAGTCATTTTAGATGTTCACTGTCCTTGTTTCGTGACAGAACCAATGGAAAGTGTATTTCAGCTCATCCTGAGAAAGGTGCACTATGGTGCACCAGTGTTAGTAAATATTTAGGGCTCCACAGTGCTGTCAGCACCAGTTTGTGGTGCATACCTGAATGAACTGCAGCTACATGATCAGGTCCCAGTAGATTTAAAATCCCCTGCCTCTGTGCAGCTGCAGGTCAAAGCCACTCATGTGCAGGCAGCAAATATGCTGTTCTCCTTTGTGAACTTGGGCTATTAAGGGATGAGACATCATTTATTTCTCTTTGTAAATTTATTATCTGTTTTGTGCTTTTCAAAAAAAAAAAAAAGTGAGTTTAGGAGTGTAACAATAGAAATCAGCTCTTGCTGTCCCTGTTTCAATTTTCACCTGGAAGGGAGAAACAACAGCCCCTTGTTTTGGTGACTGTTACTAAAAGATACCGATCAGAACACTGTTCTTGAAAAGTAAGAATGGCTCAGTTTTCATTTACCGTCTGAAATACAAACTGGTCTTTCCTAAGTAGAGCTTGGGAATTGGATTGTCACACCTCTGGCAGTGACTAAGACTTCCCAACAGGCTATCTGAGGTCTTGTTTATAAAGATGATATTTCTATACTTACTTCTGAACTTTAATACCACATCTATCCTAATATCTCTGTGCTAGAGCCTTGCCAAGCTTTAGCTATGGGTAGAACACAGGAAGAGCTGCTTTTTTGTAGGCGACTGATGCATTGTACCAAAATATTTCTAAAATATATTAACTGGCAGAAAGTATGAATTATTTTTTTTTTAATTATGAAAATCCTTGCAAAATGAACAAAACACCTCTTCCTAAATTTGGTAGCCATCCACAGACTCGCCCCAGTCTTCTGCACTCTGAATGTGCTGGGCCAGGGCTGTTCATTCCCTCAGTTCTTGAGGTCTGGATAATGCTTGCCCTTGAACACAAGGTAAAACTTCTCTGCTTTTAAGCTGTCTGCAAGCCCAGCCTTGAACAATAGATTTCATACAGAATGGAGATTTATCAGTCACAAGAATCTGTGTTTGAGTAGTGCATTCAGTCTTCCCTTCCCTTAGCCAGAGGAAGTTACCTTTTCTTTAACTTTTTGCAGAAAAAGAAAATTCATTTAGACTGCATGCTGCTCAAAAGGTCCTTGAACAGTGAAAAAAATCAATCAGTGTCCAGACCTGAGTAATAGGTCTTTTTTTTCTTTTGCTCAGACCTTTTAATAAAATCATCAGGATTTCTTAACATGGTCTCATTTGTTGTTAGTTTCATGAAAATTATGGTTTAAGAATATCCTCTAAATTTTCAGGAAAAAAACCTATACAGCCAGCAATTGTCAAAACAAAATATTCTGAACTGTTCTATTCCCTAAAAGCTTTGAAGGTTTTTCTTTTTTTTTTAATTCCTTTTATTTTTTTTTTTTTTTTTTTATTTCCTACAGTTTGACTGTGATTAATTTTTAAAGGCCAGGGGAACTCTGAGGAGAAAGCTTGAGCCCTCAGACAGAAACATCTACATTAGCAGTATTTGAGAGCTCTGATCCAAGAGGAATGTTTTAAATTCTGTGTATGGTAAAAAAAAGTGAATCATTTCCAACAGTACTGTGTATTGTGTGTGGCAAATCTATTGCTGAGGTTTTAACACTGCTTGATGTTGTGTTAGTCCTTGTGGAATTAAGAGCTGGTGGCTGCAGTCCCTGCTGCTGTACAAAACAAGGCTAAAGCTGGTGGTGAAAAATGTAACCCTGAGTGTGCAGAAGTGCCTGCTGGAATTCTGAGTGTCTCACGGTCTCAGTCTTTCACAAACACTTACAAACCCTCTGAGAAGAAATGATTAGGGAGCTGAATTACAGAGTTGAAGTGAGCACCCAAGGTCTCAGCAAGGAGACTCTGTGGAGGAGGATGCAAACTGGGGTCTGAACTTGCCCTAACCAGATTCTGGCACTGTGCTGTTTTGCCTGGAGGTGCCTGTGACTCGCTGCAAATTTTAATTCCTGATTTTTACTTTTTTTCCCCCTTTATTCCTCCAGTCAAATCTGGGATGTTTAAGGATTTGTCTTTCACGTGTTTGCAGGTGCAAATGGTACGAGAACGGATGCAGTTCATGAGGATTTCTTTAGCAGGCAAAGACCTGTAGTGCAGAGCCGAGCCTTTCTTAGGAAGGTGTGGTGGGAAACCCTGGTGCTGGGTCACCCACTGGTCAGATGCGATTTGTTACGCCAGCCCCAGAGAGGCGGCGGCGCCGGGGCTTGTCCTGCCTCTAATGGCTCCAGAAATTGGGCAGCTTAATTCACTTCATTAGCGAGGGCCGGGGGAAGCTTCGCTATCACCCGGCACCCTGCGCCTTCTCAGCCCTTTGCCTCTGCCCTCCCTTCCATCTGCCTGCTTTCCTCTAGATGGCATTGTAGGAGAAAAGGAATTCAGATGGAAAAGAAGATTTTGTTTTTTTACTGCTGGAGGAGTTGCAGGAGCCGCTTTGCATTTTGATGGTGCTCGATTATCTTATCACTAGACAAGCACATACAATATTAATACCTCCCCTGTCAATCTTAAACAGGATGCAGATAAGTATTTCTTCTGAGCAGTTTTATTGATTGGTTTTTCATCTAAACAGTCTTTCCAGCTTTTTTTTTTTTTTTTTCTGGATAATTTAACTAAGGCTTCCCAGGATATTCATGTTTGTGCATGAAAAAAATATCATATCACTGTGTCTTTTGGCATAAAAGGAAAGTGGAAATTTTTTGAAAAAGAAGCACCTTGCCCTTCTCACTTATCTCCTGGGTTTTTCTTTTTTTAATGTAACTCACTGAGATTGCAGAAACAATTTATTCTGCTCCATTTTTTTTCTAGTTTGTTTTCCTCCTGCATTTGGAAGTGTTATCTGCATAATCAATTTCTCTCTTTCACTGTAGTAATTCTTCTTTTTATGGGATGTTCAGGTAAACTGTAAAAAAAAAAAAAAAGAAAAAAAAAAAAAGAGAGAAATTACTTCTTCTAAGTCTGCCCACACTGGCTGCAGGACTGAGATGCAGATTGCTATCTGGGGAATTCAGTAATCGTTCTGTAGTCCTCCTAAAGTTCAGTGCACTCTCCAAATATTTTCTTTTTAAGAGGTTTTGAGAATCAAGACCTGTGAGAAGATAACTGTACTAACATAGACAAGGGGTACAAGACCTTTTGCCAAGTGAGCAGCCTGTATTGCCAGGCAGGTTGAATTTCCTTTCCTCAGTTTCCCTATTGGGAACTAGTTCCTCCTGAACCCTGTTCCTCCAAGAGCTAAAACATGCCTTCTGACTTCAGTCCAAGTGCATTCAGCAGCTGTTTCACACAGCATTCTATTTTAGCTCCAATAGTTCTTCCCTTATTACTGTTTAATCCTGAAGCAAAGGGATTGATTGCATCCCTTCTTAGCCTTCATTTTGACAGGCTAACTCACCCTAGTATTTTCAGTTCTCTTAAAGCAGTCTTTCCATTACTTAAGTCATGTCAAGAGTTCTCCTCCTTACCCTCTTGTAGAACGAGTTAATCTTTCCTAAATTGTGGTTAAACTGCATACATCTTCTTGGATAAATACCTTGCAGGTGATATGTATGTGTTATCTAGCATTGCTGCACTTCCAGTAGGTGGCTCTCCTCTGAAGCACTCTGGGATCACAGTGCCCTTTTTTTGTGGCTTCATTATGGTAATTCAGCTGCCACAGGATCCACATCTTTTCCTCCTCAGACATGCCCAACTACAAGCATGTAACTTTATAATGGAAATTCAGTTTTTATTCCAAAATGAATAAAATTGTTTCAAATTTAAATACCACTTCTGTTACTTTATTAGTCAGTGTCATTCTTACCTGTATGATATTCCAGCCCTCTGCTAAAACCAGTCTTGTTAAAGCCAACAAAGTCGGTGTAATTTGCGAATGTTGTCTGTGTACGCCTCTTCTCATGGTTAGGAAGCAAGTGTGAAGTAATTTGGAAACAATCATAGCAATTGCAGCCTACTGCTTTGGTAAAGGTTACAGTGCTCAGGTCTCCTTTGCCTTTTCTCACAGCAAAGGATGTTGCGTCAGCCAAGTTAAACTGTAGTTAATACAGGTTGTGTTTGTCTGGTCTCCACTCACTCACGGTTTACTTTTCTTCAACGTCAGTTCTAAAGACTTGAAAGCTATTGAAGTCAGTCTGATAGATCTCTAGCAACTTAAATTAGTGTGTTTTCCCTCATAGTTTCTTAAACATAGACACTCTTCTAAAGCTATAAGATCATATCTGCAAACTCAGGAGCTTGTTATAAGACCTGCATCTTTTTCTGACACTGCTTTTGGAAGGGGTGAGTGTTCTATACATTAGAATATTAAGATTTTTATTTTAGAGCCATTTTAGTTGTGGTCATTTCTTTACATCCCCTCTCCCTCCCATTAACCTTTTCAGGTGCTTTGTGTTGTCTGGCTGTGTTTACAATATTATTTCCTCCTTGGTATCCAGCCATATATAGATTAAAAACCTTTCATTTGAATAATAAACCAAATATTAAGAATAATATTTTTATTCACATATTTTAAAGAAAGACATCAAAGTAAGATTCATCCAAAAGAAAGTGTATTTTTGAGATGATGTTTTTCTAATCTCTTCAGGTCCTAACCGGTGTGCTCTGAGCGTAAATAAATCAATGTCAGTTCAGCTGCTTTGTTCTCTACGGTGTGAAAAGTGGTTAAATATTTTCTGGACTTGGCAGAACTCCTCTGTTAAGGAGGCTTTGGATATATATATAAGAACTGCATATTCTGAGTAGTCCCAGATGCAGAAGGTCAGAGACTTCACTGAATGGCTGTCTGCTCTGCACTGAGGATCTCTTGCCTGAGGGGTGTGCACGAGAGGCCTTCTTCTAGCCTCGTGAATATGATTCATTCTCTGTGCAAAGGCAAGTCTCTAACAACAGAAACACTGTGTATACCCTGTGTGGTGCAAGGAGGTTGGCCCCCTAAGTGCTGCCAGTGATGACTCCTTGAACATACTGCTGTGCCCACGGGTTTTCAACGCTGGGTGGACAAGTGGCCTGGCTGGTGCTGCTGTGCCAGCCCTGAGGGCCAAGCCAGGATTGGCAGGGCAAGTTGTGTAAATCCAGGGTTCAGCTGTGCCTGGGGCCTGGTGGGAACCTGCTGTTGTGACCTGGCCTGCAATCCACACATTAGTGCTTGTGGGAATATCGATGTGCCTTGATGAAGTGCAATGCCCTGGGGCTCTGGAAGAGGAGAGCCTGGGGAGACTGAAATCTTTGCGAAATTGAGTATTGATTCCTCTTGCTTGGAGAGTTTTAAAAGTCCAACCTTAACTCAGGTCCCTAAGACTTTAAGGATATCACAAATTATTCATGTACGTTCCACCAAAGGGAATTTTTTTATCAGTTTAATCTTCCACATTTAATGCACCTCTAGCACTAGCTCAGCTGGGGTGTGTAAAGAGGAGCTATTGGCTCTTCTTCTTACTCATCTTTTCCTTTCTTCTTTCCCCCTGATACCATTTAGGGCTGGTAAAGTTTTGTCTTTTAACCTAAATATTAACTAAGACAAAGGAGAGAAGTTTAAATGAAATCCTGACATAGCAGGAGCGCAGTCCTAAGAACAGACAGAGGTAGCCAACGTACAACTATATTGGTATAACCCCTCAAGACATTCCCCTTGGTTATGGTCTAACTCAGGGAAGGATGAGGGAATTGGCCCTGGCATCCTTATATTGAGAAAATTGTCCCTAGATGGGTCATGTGTGACAAGTTCTGTGACAGGTTTATGTTGTAGAAAATGAGTCCAAAGAATGATCGTCTCCTTCTGAAAAAAAGCAAGAATGCTTTGAAAATAAGAGTTGATTATTAAAATGGAATTTAAAGGGTCTTCTCTAAGTCACTTAGGTTTATTTTTCTCTGGTTTCTGGTTCTGTCATTCTAATAAAAATATTTACTTGATCTGTTTATTGGTGCTCACTATTTTAATTAAATCTGTTTTCTAGAAGCATAGAACTTTGAGTAATGCTTGCAATAAATATTCTGCTTGGATTCTTTGAAGATTCAATTTGAAAATATTCATTTGAAAAATCAAGTAAGGTCCAGTGCTGACATTTTGGACAAAGCATGTTTGTTTCCTTTCTCTGATTGATGACATTATCTTCCCAGAGCTGCTGCTGCTCCATAAGGAATGCTGCTTGCTGTATATAACATACTTACCTCGCTTTATTATTTGGTTGCTGTTATTGGAAGGCAACAACTCAGGAAAATAATAACAGAAAAGATTGTTTGGTCAAATATGTTCCTTATTACAAATGTGAATAATGTTTATCTTCCAACATGATTAGTTTTTTTCAACTTAGTTAGTTGTTTTCACCCTGAAAGAAGATAACTTGGGGCAGTTAACTGATTAAATATACCATTCCCTTCTTCAAATTAGTAGCTGGTTTAGATCCCTGATTTCGGGCTCCTTTTGCTTCAAATCACCCCCTTTCATTTTGACCTGGAAGCTGCTGCTTCTACATCATCTGCATAGGTATTGCCTTAGTATCCCAGTCTCTCTTTACTCTCTGATCCTTTTGGTACACTTTCTCCCTGAAGTGTTTTGGAAGAGCTACTCAGGTGCTGGAAACTCCTGATACTGTGTGTTCCATGTTTGAGTTACACATGTATGTGCGTATATATATATATATAAAATATGCACAGAGAATATATATCTGGTGTGGTTTGGGATTTTTTTTGTCCCAGATGTAAAATGTAGTCCTGGAGACTGTATAGCCCAATTATCAGTGGGAGCTCTCCTGACTTATGCTAATTAAACAGGGCAATATATTTTTTTATGTTCCTCAACAGTTTGCTTCACAGGCTGTGCTGAAGAAGTAGTGTTGTGGTTTGTGCAGAGCAATGAAGAGTCTCTATGGAAACAAAATATCTGAAATCTGGGTGAATTTCAGCTATTGTACATCATATAGGGAACACTTGCTACTGACATTAAAGTAAATTCAAGTTTTTTCCATTTAATTGTTCACGACTCATACCTGGTAACTTGGCAGATTCAGCTGTAAATAATCTGTGGCCAGGCTTTGCATGGTACATTGTGTTTTGATTGAATTTAGAATTGATATTGGGGACAGTGTCTTCCTGCAGTTCTGTCAAGGCTGCTGAGATGTTCTTGTTGATGATGACACCTGGTATCTTTCACAGAGATTGATATTCATAACTGTGACTCTTCCTTCGTCTGGGGCTTTATTGCTTTCTCTCTATGGGCAGTTTGAATCTCAGCCATCACCTTGTGAATGAATAGAGAGTAAAGGCTCACGGATGGAGTTGGTGTAAATGCAGTAGTCTCTTTAATAAGGAAATGATGCACAAGGTGTTTGGTGTGAAATTAATCTGGGTTCCTCTGACAACAGTCAGCCTCCACCTCCATCAAAGTTTGGTCTGTGGAAGTAAAGTGTGCCAACCTGCTGAAGTCTCCTTATTAAATATTTTGAGGGGAGCTGTAGCCTCAAATTTGCACCAATGTTCCCCACTCTCCATGAAACTGGGGGTTTGGTTTAGTTGGTTATAATGGTAGGATCTTGTCTTCAGACTCCACGGGTGGATTTGGGCATCAGTCACCTCTAAAAAATCTCCCAACACCTTCACATTGAAGGGGCTGATGCCTGAATCAAAACAGAAATGCCTTCTCTGACCTCGTTTCAGTTTGCAGAGGAAGAAAAAAGTGTCACTAGCTAGTTTCCCAAAAAACTTCTTGTTCTGTTTTATCAAGCCATTTGCTTGTCCCAAGCGAAGAAACAGTGTTGGCCAGGTGAAATTGAGGAATTCCCTGCCTGAACAAGGAAGCTGCATCTCAGCAGGGTGTTAAGAAACAACATCTAGAACCGAAAAACAAGAGGCTGACAAGTTGAAGGAGCTCCAAGATTCATTTAGGTTATTCTTATGTGATATTTTGTGTGACTGTCTTATAAAGCACTTAATAGAAAAGGACTTATGTAGAAATAAAATCAAAGAAAAGGAAAGGTTGAGATAAGAATTCCAATGCACTTGTGGTTATATGCAGTAGTTTTCTCACGTGTGAGCTTAGATATTGCTTCTCCTGCTGAGCAGCAGCACTGAGGGCTGTGTGCTGGTTACAGCTGTACAGCAGCTGGCAGGACACACTGGCACTCGAGCTTGTGTTCTGGGTGAATCTGTAAGAGGAGAATGGCTGGTTTTTGATATTCAGATCTTACTTGCTGTACTAAAAAAGTCCTTTCCGCCATTGCAAATCTACATCCAGACAAAAGAAAATGCAAACTAAGCCATTTTTTTGACCAGCCGTAGTCTTTTTTTATTTCTGAAAGCTGAAAATGAATGAAACCCAGTTCTAAACTTCCTGTACCAGATGTTGCTTTCATTCCTTGGCAACTGTTGTTGATGTTGCTCAAACCAATATTACCAAAATGAAAAGTCTTCCTGGGTTGCTTTGTCTGTTCATTAGTATGCTAGAGCTGGCTGGAAGCTGCTTTCTTCCCAGACTGTATCCTTCCCATTTCCCTTTCCTTGACTTTTTTTTCTCTCTTATTTTGGAGGGGGATAAATTGGCAACTGAAAAGTCAGATATTGACTGTGGCTCAGTGAACTATTTTTTACTAAAAATGTCACTTAGATGTAAATTCTTTTGTTTTTCAGAAGGCTAAAAGAGATTTAAAAGGCACTTGAATTTTTTTATTTTTATCAAATCTCCTATTTTTATATTCGAAAACACTTGAAATTGAAAACTCCTTACCACAATTAATGTGCATTAATCATTCATCTTGGCAGCATCTGTTCTGAACCACTGCTCCTCCAGATAAATGTTGTTATTCTTTCACTGAAGGTAAATTTCTATTGCTGGCTGTAGGGTTTTTTCTTTTACAAAATCTTAATATTCAATTTTCTTGCTACTCTTGGAAAACATGGAAGTGTCCCCTTCAAAATTACTGGCATTCTTCAATTGACACAGATTCCTGTGCATCATCTTATGGACACATCATTAATATACATTAGTCAGACAAGGTTCAAATTATGAAAGTTAAAAAACCATAGAGTTCAATGTCAAATTTTAATGCTAACACAGCATTAGGGCTCAGTGAATTCATTTGATGAATGACAATAATTAGTAAATATGAATTCTCATCAAGGCTACATGTTCAAGCTGCTCGCTTTGGGGAATTTTATACGATATGCACTATATTTGTAATAACCTGCAGTAGTCTCAGAGATGCACATTCAGAACGCCTTTTTTAAGCCTCACAAGGAAGCTGGAGGTGCATGCCCTTCATCAGAAGGGTTTTTTATATGAAAGACCAGGTTATTGAATATAGAGGGCTCATTAATGCAGGTAATACTGCAAAGCAGCATTTGCAAACGTGCACTCCTATTCAGCAAAGCTCTCTGGTCCAACTATGTTTATCGTTGTTGTTTGCTATTCTGGAATATTTGCACATATGTTCTGGGGAAGCCTGCTGTTCCTGAGGATACCCAATGAGCATGTGAACCAAGGGATGTGTCAAATGAGTGCATTGCCTCCTGATGATTTATTATTCCCCTGGGTAAAAAACAAGCAAAACTTTTTAGTTTTCCAGAGAAACAAAAGAATAAAGGACTTTTTAGCTTTTTTTTTTCACTGCACATTGTGAATGGATGAAACTGTTGCCAAAGAAGCCCCAAGTCCCTGGAAGAAAATACTATGGCCAGTTATTCAGCCCTGCAGTGTCCTCCTGAGAGCTGCAGTCCTGATCAGCTGAGGGGCTGGGTTTGTACGTAAAGAAACCCTCAGTTGAAACATGGAGGGCTGAGGAATAAAATAAGTGAAGTGCTGCCAGCAAAACTGTCTTAGGAGAGTTCTAGAAGGATGGGATAAAATGACCTGAAAGATTAGACACAGACAGGGTTTTTTCCTTCTTGAAAATTGTGGTCATCTAAATAGCCTACCTGAGAGGTGCCGAAATAAGGGCCAAATGTTTGGGGAAGAAAGCTATGTAGGTCATGTTTGCTAGGAGGAAGACTGCCTTTAAAATAGCAACACTGGGGAAAAAAATCTCTTAAAGTTACAGTTAGGTATTGAGCAAGATTATTTTTCTGGTATGAAGTTGCAGGTGTGTGGCGAGTGGCGAGCAAAATTGTCTCTGCAGGGTGCTGTGAGACTGTTGTTGTTTCTTGTTCTGTGTTTTCAAAGGATCCTGGGAAGCTGGAAAACATCTAGAAATTTGCTGTTCAGGCGATCCCAAGCTGAGAAGTCTCCAAGAGCGATTTACAAAACTCTATTTTTTCTTTGTTCAAGAGCAAATCAAAGGTGGATCATAGTTTACTAACTCATGTGTAGAAGAAAACTCAGGATGGCAGCAGATCTAACCAGGCTCTTCAGTCAAAATACTAGAAGCTGGCTGTTGAATCTAAGCTAGAAATATGTATAGATTGTCAGTGAGTCAAGTATTGGAATAATTTACCTAAAGCCATATTAGAGGCTACAACACTTATCACCACTACCTGAAGGCCTCTCCAAAAAAGAGAATCTGTGTAGAGCAGAAACTGGGAGCTGATGGTGGTGTGCTCACTAGTGCAGGAGCTCAGGGCTAAACTCTGCTGCTGGGCTTTTGCTAGACACAAGGAACAGGGTGAGATTTGCATTATGGAAACAAAGAGTGATAGAAAGGATGGGAATAAACAGCAGTGCTTGTTTACTTTCAGAAAGAAAAAATGAAATTACAGAAGTCAAGTAATACCGTACTTTATTTATTAACTCTTCAGAGAGCTTGGAGGTTGCATTAAATCAGTCTTTGACAGCTATTTCACTTCTTATACATGTAGTTTTTCTTGTTTTCTGTATTAAGAAAACTTTCACTGAGTTAAGTGAGGTAATTCATCTCCCACATGTAGGACTTCCTTCTATAGCTGGAGCTGAAGAAATGCTCTGAGTGTTCATTTATCTTATCAGGACCCAGTTTCTGATTTTTAGGGGAGAGGCCTCAAGAATTTTTATTCTTTTTTTAATCAATATGAGGCTGTGCCCACAAACACAGCATGTGCTGCAAGTCCAGCAGGTATTCAGGTAATGGAAAAGTGTCATCTGCTTGTATTTCTTCCAGGCACTTTTAAACTCCGGCCGAAAATGTGTGTGAGGTCTTTTTATTTATTATTTTCGTATTTGAAATAGGAACTTACTGTAGCGGTAAATGTATTGTAAATACATTTGAGCTGAAATAAAATCTTTCTAGTGAAGGTGGGGGAGGAAGGAAACTGAGCACCTAATCTGAAAAATGTAGTGTTGGCTCTGAGCCCACTGTCCTCAGTTTGTATTGAAGTGAAAGGCTTTCTGGACGGCTATGCCCAGGTCTTAATCTGATTTTGCTGAAAGCAAGCTGTCTTTCACACGTTGATAAGAATTATGTGTAGCAGCATTTCAATATGTTTTCCTTGGTGTGAATTAGGAGTAATTCAATTGACATAAGAAGAGTCTTGGGAAGAACCAGGTAAGAAATCAGAATAAAAAATGCTGGGAATTTTTAACCCAATATTGCTTAGGCTGGTTCAGTTTGCAGTATGTCATAAGTTATTGTATTTTGAGGGCAACAAGTTTCGTTTAAGCTCTGAATAACCATCTAAGGAAGGAGAGAAATGATTCCCTACCTATAGACTCCTATGGCTGAAATGGAGGAGGCAGATGGAGGCAGGGAAACAAGGCTGAGGAGATGTGACCTTATCTAGTGAAGGCTGTCCAGGACTGCAGGAGCCACTGGGGGTAGGATCAGAATCTCCTCAGTCTCCTCTCCTCCTAGACTAGCACCTAACTCAGTAGAACAAACAGTCTCTGAAAACTGATGCATTTGTTTTTTTCAGGCAATTTTGTTGCCAAACGGACATCTCTGCTTTATCCGTACAATAAAATCAGCCCTAGTGGTTATTTCCACACAGCCATATATTTTCTGTGCTGATACTAAGATCCTGCTCAGTTTAGCTCCTTTCTCAAGGCAGTGCAGGGCTGCAGAGCCCAGCAAAGAGGTGAAGTTAATCGCCTTGAAGATACACCGTGTGCCAGGTTTGGAACTCCTTGTCGGTGATGTGGCTGGGTTGAGGGTGAGCAGCTCTTGGTGCTCCCAGCAGTGACACAAACACAGTGTGTGTCACAGGTGGGACAGCCCTTGTAACAGAGACAGGCCTGTCCCTGCACTGGCAGCTATAAAGTCTAGAGAAGCCTCCTAAGCTTCACCCCTCTCCAACTTGTGGGATGCTGTGGAAAGCTGCTTGGCAGTCAGCTGGCACACACACCAAGCTAAATGCTGCAGAGGGTGCCAGAATGAGAAGGGACCACAAGCTGCCAGGCCAATTTCCAGTGACCCATCTTCTCCTGCCTTCTGTCCCTCCTGGTGTGCAGAGCCAGAGGCTCAAGATTGGCACAGGAACAGGATGAGCATCTGAGGAAAATTCTTCTCCTCTTAAATGTACACATTTGGTGGTACCTTTGTATGAGGGATGGTTGAACTTTTATTTGATTCAAAGATTATTTTATTGTTCATCTAAGCAAGTAGTCTTTTGGCTTACTTAAATGGTTTATATCATTACCCACATAAATTTTGTAATTGCTTTTACTTCCCAAAATTGTGGTCGTGACCTTCCAAAAGATTAATAATTTTATCCATTCATCTGAATTCAAAGCAGAATTTTGAATAGTTCTCAGGCACAAAGTAGAAGGAGGTACTTCATGGGAATCCCCCCCATCTCCATCTCATCCGTTTTTCTGCCACAAATGCAAGATTAAGAGTACTTAAGCTCTCACATCTGACTATTTCAGCTCTCATTTCCAAGTGTTTTCTAAATCCTCCAAATGAAGGATATATTGCAACCTGTCTTATTCCCAATGAGGAAAATGGATGCTTGGTGAAAGCATGGGTGACTTCCCCAAGATTGTAACAAGCCCACCTTAATGCAGAGGCATGGAGCAATAACCTTCAGCGCCTGGGGCACTCCAGCATTTTGTCCTTGTCCTTTGGTAGTTTGGATTTAACAACCGTTGATGCTCCAAGTCAGTTGGCAGTCTATTGCTCTTGCTGATACATATATTTTATTGTTAGAATATTATTATTGTTTTCCAGGGAGAGCTACCTTTCTTCTGTACTGAAATGTATTTACCTTCTTGGCAGAATGTGCAATTTCTGTGGATGGCCTTGTCTTGAAGAAATAAGTGGCCACCATTAAGAGAAATAAATGAGTTCATACTTACTTAAAACCACTTATTTGGAAAGGATGAGGGGAAAACTTTATTGTAAAGCACTTTTCTTCTTGTGAAGTAAAGGAAATGAGGTGTAAAGTAGTATAGGACCTTACATAAAGGCTTATTTGTGTGCAGATAAGGCATACACATAAAAATTTCCATGACTGCTGGAATAATTTTTCAGATTAGCAGAAACAATCCACCCAAAAGTTAACAGAACTGACATTTCAAATTTGCAAGAAAATTCTTACCTTAACTTTCCAGTCTGAGACTGCATCAGTGAGAAGACAGCCTATGTGAGGTTTTACACGCACTTTTAGCTACTTGGTTTTGTGGAATCCCAGAATATCCTGAGTTGGAAGGGAACCATAAAGATCATTGAAACAAAAGGAAAAAAAAAATCATGTGAAACCTCCAAACACCACAAATTTGGCTGCTACAAATGCTACAAAAAACTTGTGGTCCCAAATCTAGCTAAAGGTAAGAGATTTAACCTCTGATTTCATGGGATAATAATGGTCAAAGCTGGTGGTTTGTAGTTCTTAGTCCTGTGATGGTTGAATTAGCCCTCTTGAACTGCAGCATCTTCTCTTCACAACTATGCTCCCCAGCCTGGGGAGCTGCTTGCACCTTTCTGGGTGGGTTTTGCTTGGTTCTGGTGTAAGTGCCAGACTCCAGTGTCTACCTTCAGTGTTTAGCATCAGGCAGGATGTTTTCCAGTCTTTTCTTACATAGGCACCCAGACTGCCAGTCCTGCAGAGCCCCCAGTACTCGCATTTGCTCCATGCCCCATTGCTAGTCTGGCTCTGGGTTACCCTTACACCTTCCTGAGTCTCTCCCACCTCTCTGATGTGCTGCATCTTGTGCTTGGTTGCCTGAAGGCACGAGAGGGAACATCCCAGTGTTTGCTGATGCTGCAGAGAGCTTTGAGAGCAACATGGGTGTTCCCCAAAGGGCTGTGTGGGTCAGAAATCCCAGCTGGGAAACGCCCACCAGCCCAGTGCTCCGGCTGTGGCAGCCGTGGAGCTGGAAATGACTGCACCAGGGGAGACATGCTAAACTCAGCTGATGGCAGAGCACAGATTTAATCTTTGGAATGATTTCCCCTGAGCTGCAGAGATCACCTCCTTACATCTCATTTGCTTTTCTTTTATATTCCACAGAGGGGAACCCTACAATTTGGAGAAATATCCTGTCTCTAGTTGTTACAAAGAATTGCAACTGGCTTCCCCTATGAGAGGAAGAGATGTCAGGAGAAGGGATGCCTGGGCTTGCACAGGACAGCAGACTGAGTTAATTTCTGTAACTCCTTCACTCCCAGCCAGCTGAAATTATTTTTGTGGTGCAAGCAACAACCAACAGCACAAGAAAGCATTTGTGGGGAGACAGCCCAGTGCTCCACTGGGAACAGGTAGCTCCAGAGGGACAGGACAAATGCATCTTCAAGTGTTGTCATCTGCAGCGTTAAGGATTCTAAATGTATTTTGAGGAAATCCTCCTCCTGTCCTGCTTTCTGGCTGCAGGCAGCAGGGCAGGAACTCTCTGGGTATCATCTGTTGATGGCTTTTGCTGGGCTGCAATGATGAGAGTCAGAGTACAGCAGTGGGATCAACTGAGAGTTAGAGATGTAGAAACCTGGATTTCTCAGGAGTATAAGCCCCCAGCTCCACCTGGAAAAGTCGTTTCCAGCTCATGCCTGGTACCAGTTTTCTCTGCCTTTTCATATACGAGTTTGGCCTTGGAAGGAGGGAAGATTGACTAAAAAATCGAGTGTTTCAGAATGATTGCTTGGGAAGAGCCTGAAGTTTAGACTTTCCCTATTGTTTCTATCAGCTGGTATCAATGTCAAGTAGATGTCTTTACAAAACATTGATTAACTGGGTTTTGTTTGTTTTAAAATTTTGTATGTGAAAAACTTTCAGAAAATTGAGAAACATCTATAGATCAGTATTTTACTTTTAGGAATATTGGTCAAATGCAGCTCTAATCTTCTTGGCTAAATATTTTTATCTCTGAGCCATCCTATACCCCACCACAACCCCTTTGCAGAAATCTTGCCACCACTGTCATCCTTTCCTGGACATTGAAATTAATCTGAACCTTGTTTCTCTAACAGTGATAGACAAGAACATGTTGTATTTTATGTTTTCCTCGTACATAAAAGGCTCGAACAAGGAAAGAATAGTGATAAATATTTAAATTACATAAACACATACTACCAGGGTGCCTTATTCCAACATCAGCCTTGAAACAATCTCTGTATGAGAACAGGTTTGTAAATCTCTGGGTCAGTGTGTGCTATATGTGGATGTATATTCATTGTGCTAAGGAGTCCTAAAATGCAGTCTGGGTTTAAATGTTAAGCAATGTCTGTCCTCTATACCCGGATGTTTGTATCCAGGATTTTGGCTCCTCTCTCTTTTCCAAGGCTGGACCATTTCTGTAATTCAGATTGTGTTGGTGGCTCAGATGCTGAAGCCCACCTTCATCTGAAACCTGTGTTTTCAGTCCTTGCTATTCCAGAAATACAGAAAATCTAAAAATGGGTTAAAACACAGACTCTCGCCTGACATTTTGTTATGTTTACATCTAGGGTTTGGATTAATTTAAAATCGATTTAAATGTGACTTACAAGTCTGTTGTGCTATTATTCAAGGTAATGAAACCAGCAAGATGCAGATCTCCTGTGCCAGCCCCCAAAATGATTCAGTACTTGCCTCCTTCGTGGGTGGTTTTAAATGGAAGGATTATGTATTTGGCTGGTGGGATGCCTTGCTGTGAAGTGTGTGCAAGCAGATATTTAGGCCATATCTGCAAAGGCCGAAGCCGTGAGCTGCAGCAAATGAGATTTCTTTTTAATTTTTTTTACTGATTTATAGACGGTGAGGAAACTCCTTACTCCTCTGTAGATAACATAATCCTTGTCTTCATGAGTTCTTTGGTCCAGTACTCAGCTGGTGTTCCCAGTGCTGGACGCAGGAGGAGAGAAGAGAAGCAGTGCATCTCTAGAGAGAGGGGAGAGCGAGTGAGGGAAATCGTGCTGTAATCCAGGGAAAGTGGTTCTTCTTGCAGTGAAAAAGACAAGAGACTGTGACATTTATTGCCTGTCAGTACTTGCTAAAATAATTATTTTTATTTATAAATGAGATTCAAAGGAATTCATCTATGACTTTAGAGGCTTTATTTAAAAGCATGGAAAGGACTCTTCAGAGAATACGGCTTTATTTTGTGTTTGCACGCTGTTAAGCACGGTGCAGCCCTGATCAACAGCCAGGCTCCTGGGTCCAATCTCAGTGCTGCTAACAGTCATTCAGAAACAAAGAAGTGAACTGCAGCTCCTTACCCAGGCATCATCTTCCCTCCTCTGCAAAGTGCCAGGCTCACCTGACCCCACCAGGATGGACAAAACTCCGCAGTCTGTAACCAAGTGGTTTTCTCACCTTTTTCAGTCCCCACATGCAGCATAAATCTGGGCCTTGCAGTATAATCTCTACATCTGCAGCCCTAAACTATTTCAGAAACTGGAAAAATTTTCATGGTTTGAGTGAAGAACACCTTGGCGTGAAGCCTTGAAGCCAAATTATATTAATTCTCATTTTAAATCTGTTCCTCTACATGGCCTTATTTATTCCCTGACACAACCAGAGGCAATGCTGCAATATTGACAGGCAGTAATGTCAGAGCACCCAGCTCTGGAACAGGACCCTGAAGTCTCTCCTAGGCTGCAATGATGTAGGGGGATGAAGACTCAGGATTGTCATCCCTGATCTCCTCGACTATGCTTTATTATAACGGGACTTGCCTCGGGTTTAGTTTCTATGAAAATAAGATGGAATAAATACTTGTCTTTTGGGGCCCTTTGGCTATCACTGAATCTTGGCACAGAGTTGGGGAGCTTTCTCTGGGGTGCCAGGAGCCCTGGACCGCGTGGTTTGTGCAAGGTTGAATACAGAGTTTATGCCATCCAAGAAAAGAATTTTTTTTTTTCCTGAAAAATATCACATTTGCTTTCACAGATTGCTTTGAAAGTCTGTTTTCTGATTTCACTTCAAACAATCTGATTCTTGCATTAAAGCGTTTTGGGACGTTTTGTTTTTAATGAATGACAGAAAAATTGGCATTTCTTGCTTTTGTTGCTTTTTCCCTTTGCTCTAAAAATGGCAACATATTGAGCCAGCTCTGCTTTTTCCTCTGTCACTAGGAGATATGTTTCAAGTGCATGAGATAAGAGCAGTGAGGGAAGTATGGGTCATAGCAATTGCTCTCCTTATGCCAATTCCGTCCTGCAGGAGATCAGGAGCTGAAAGGCCAGCCACGTGTTTATTTTGAGATTACACTGATATTAAATCAGTCCCAAGCATGCTCATCTAATGCTGCCACACAGGCTTGGTGAGGTCTGCTCTGGAAATTGCATTAATAGACGAAATGAGAGGCTGAACTATCCTCTTGACCCTGACAGTAGGAGTTAAATTCATTTGAGTAAAGGAGACTGGTACCAGTTTAAGACCAATGGCTGGGATATGTGAAGATGGTTTCTATACTTAGTGGTTGAGAAGTGGAGTCCTCTCTCTTTTTGCCCTGGAGAAAGTCCTTGGGAATTTCTATGGCTTTGTAAACATTTTAAAACCTATTCAGTTTGTGCTTCAGGTTGATGGCAAAATCCTGGGAAGCTCCTCTCCCTTGGGCTACTCCTACTTGATACTTTAATAAAACACTCCTAGAGTCAATCGCCCAAAAAACTACTATAACTGATCTTCCTTAACATTAACATTAAGGGCTCATTTCAGCAGTAGTGAAGGTGTGGAGTTTGATAGGTTTGGTAAATCAGTGTGAAGGAGAATGTGATATGAATTGTGTTATCAGTAACGTGCTCTCACCAAAGTGCACCACAAATATTTATTTTCTGGTCCACGATTTGCAAACTGGAAGAAGAAAACCCTTTTCCTGTTAAAATGTCTCCAAAGTCTGACACAGGGCTCCCAGTTAATGATTTTATCTGGAACACAGTGAAGTCTTGGGTGTACAGTTATGAAAAAACCATTTGCAATCTGCAAAGAAAGGCTTTAATAAATATTTAAGCCTTTTTGTCCTGTTTTAGTTACATTCTATAAGAGGAAATACATGTAATTCTTAAAAACGTCAGTAATTCTAGCCCTCTGATCTGAAATGAAAGAGAAGAATAGTATTAAAAACCCCTTAAGCCTCTGTTTGTATCAGTTTCTAAAAGACTGTGTTGACAACTGCATTAAAAATTATTAGCTTTTCCAGAAGATTAAGATGTTTTCAGAAATAGATACTCAAACCAACTGGCAAACTGATTTCAATGCTTGCCCAGTCATTTTATTTGTTAATAAAATTGGATTGGGAAGGGGGTGATGGCAAAACTGGGCAGACATTACAAGTAGGTTTGGGGTTGTTTCTGCAAGAAGTCTGTTTCCTCCTGCAGTGGGCCCCTTGGTGTTGGAGAGCTGGATACCCTTAATGGCATTATTATCCCCAAAAGAAGCAGTCATGCTTGGAAAACCCATCTGCTTTAATCCCACAAACCCATCTTGTATATAAATGCAGGAGTATAGAACAGGAGCTGCAACCAGTTGCACTTCCAGGAACATCTCTCTGTCTACCAGAGAGACTTTGCTTGTCCTTCTGCCACAGCAGCTCCTGCTGAGTACCCAAGGTGATCTGCTGAGAGAGGGGGTACCTGCCTTTACCAGTGCTGGGACTTGGGGTTAAGTGGCTTAGACTCAGCAGGGAAAATGAGTGGCTTGTGCTGCACTACCAAACCTCATAGTGAGGTTTGTTTTTAATGACAAACTCTGAGATGTTTACCAATTGCAGCTCTGGGCGCTAATCAAACCTTCTTTTTTTTTTTCTCCTTCTCCCTATGTCTGCGGCTTCACTGACTTCAAGACTTTCAAAGCCAGCTCTGGTCTTTGTAGACCAGAGGAGGATTTCAGTCTCTGTCCTTCTAGCTGGTTGACTTTGCATTCCTACAACTGTTTGTCCACCTCCAAGAAAGTGTTTCATAGCTGCCTGTTCCCAGAAGTCAAACTTGCCTCTCCCATCCTTATAAAGACCTGTCTGGGTCAGGGAGGGATGCAGATGCTCAGTTTCTACCTTGCAGCTCCACTGTGTCAGGATTCTGTGCTGACCCTTCTTCACGTGTCAGAAATCAGTTAACCCTCAAAGATGAGTCAAAATATCTCCTGTTAACATCACTGTATGGCTGCAGCTCACTACTCTGTCCCTCAGACCCAGATGGCCTTCTGTCCTCAGATCTAAGACACAGCCCCAAGACCAAGTGCAGTTGACACACTGAAGGATGAGATGCCATCCAGAGGGACCTGGACAAGCTTGAGAAGTGGGCCCAAGGGAATTTCATGAGGTTTAACAAGGGCAAGTGCAAGGTGGTGCATCTGGGTCAGGGCAAGCCTTGGTATCAGTACAGGCTGGGGGATGAACTGATTGAGAGCAGACCTGTTGAGAAGGACTTGGGGGTCTTGGTGGGTGAGGGGCTGGACATGAGCTGGCCATGTGTACTGGCAGCACAGAAAGCCAAACTTATCCTGGGCTGCATCAAAAACAGTGTGGACAGCAGGTTGAGGGAGGGGATTCTGGCCCTCTACTCCTCTCTCCTGAGACCCCACCTGCAGTGGTGCTTCCAGATCTGGGGTCCCCAGCACAGGAAAGACATTGACCTACTGGAGTGAGTCCAGAGGAGAGCCACCAAGTTGACTAGAGGAATGAAGCAAGTCTTCTATGAGGAAAGATTGAGAGAACTGAGATTGTTCAGTCTGGAAAAGAGAAGGCTTCAGAGTGACCTAAATGCAGCTTTTCAGTACCTGAAGGGGGCCTACAAGACGGCTGGAGAGAGACTTTTTACAAGGGCATGTAATGACATGACACAATGACATGTAATAGCAAAGGAGGAATGGCTTAAAGAGTAGGTTTAGGTTAGGTATCAGACATTCTGTGCTGTGAGGGTGGAGAGGCATTGGCACAGGTTGCCCAGAGAAGCTGTGGCTGCCCCATCCTTGAAGGTGTTCAAGGCCAAGTAAGATGGGGCTCTGAGGAACTGGGTCTAGTGAAAGGTGTTTGTGCATATGGCAGGGGTTGGAACTGGATGGTCTTTCTGGTCCCTTCCAGCCCAAACCATTCTATGACTCTCTATGACTGAAATACTTTCTTCCCTCCCCTTCAGGGCACTTGTACTTGGGTGTTCTGGCATCGTTGATATATGTGGCCAGCTGTTATTTTCTCTAAAATCTGTGTGAAATCAATATGTCCTGACATAAAAACAAACGCCATTCTGCTGCTGTGGAAAGCCAAGATTTATCTTTTGAAGAGAGCTGTCTACCAATAGCATCTTAATACCCAGAAGAGGTCACCAGGTTTGGGATGATTGAAATTTTCGCTTTCAAATGCATGATTTTTTTTTTTTTCCCTGCTGTTAAGCAAAAACATTTCAAGCAAGCCTTGTAAATTTTTGCTAGCCTGCGGCAATCAGCTCCTTTAAAGGGTATTTCTTATTTTAAAATACCATAAAATAGAAATAAGTGCACAAGGAGATATACAGTCCACCCACTACTGATATATGTCTTTATGGTATAGGCATACCTTATATATGGTCTGATATATCTGCCAACTGCTCTGCTTAAAAGGCTCCCAGGTTTTCCTTTCTCAATCAAATTTTGTGCAGAGAATTATGAAAGCCCAGTTGAGATATGCGAATAAAAGGATTTTTCCAATTAACTTAGAGCAAAGCAGAGCATCAAAAGCAGAGACAAAAAGATGCATTTCTGGATCTTGCTTTTAAGACTTAAAACTTTGCAGCTTCTAGAACTGAAATATGCCTTGGAAAAGAAGGACCCCAAGAGTATGGTCCCTTCTTATAATTTCACAACTCTTGCTAACCAGAATCCCAGTGCCAAGGTAACTTGTTTCCTACAGATTCAGGATGCTAAGTAAAGGATACACCTACACAAGTAATGATGCAATCCTTACTGATTTAGGCATGTGTGGCAGGCCAGACTGGCTGCATATCTGTCCCTCCTGAGGAAGTTCACCACCTCACAGTCATCCTGGACTGCAGCCTTAGGATTGTGTATTAGGAAGGCTCAGCAAGTGCTGTTTTAAACATCCTGAGTTACCTGCAGTTTCCTGGCTGGCTAAAAGCCACCTGGTGAGGCTGAAAATAGTCCCCATGTTTGCTAAATCCTCTGTCAAACTCAGTTTCCTTTCACTTTCATTGGGATTAGTCAGGACTTCGGTAGCGCCCAAATGATACTAAGCCAACCCACAGACTAACATATACATCTGCCTTCATCCTTCCACCTCATAAGCTCAGAATAAGCACCTGCAACGAATAGTCCAGCGCAGTTGGAAGGCGTTTCATTGCCTCCACCCAGGCACTATTCGTGGTTAGACCAGGGTGACCACGGGCCTTGGTGCAAGGAATGAAACAAACCCACCAGCCAGTTAACTGATGCACCTTTGCTGTGGCTGAACCCTTCCCTCCTGGTGCCTGCCTGTTAGGGAAGAGTAGGAGGTAGCAAAGAACAACAAGCTGTAAATAGACCAGGGGAAAAGATGCAATACCTAAACCCAAACATTAACAGTGGTAGGATTAATTATGGGAACAAGGTCATTTGTGCAGTTTGGAAGAAATTCCAAATGAGGGATTCTGAATTCAAATGGCAAGTTACAGACAAAAGCTGCAATTTAATGCCCACAGTTACTGCTTTTAATAAAATTCAATTTTTAGTAATTCTAAGAGCTTGAAATCTCAGAAACATTAAGTGCTCCCCGTGTTTTTTATGCTTTAGTTCACACATATATCTTTCATCCTAAGAATACCATTATATTATTTGCATTCCAGTAATGCTGCAGTCCTAAATGCATTAGCACTCTGTTGTGTTAGATACTGTATGTATTTCTAGCTAATTTTGCAGGTACACAGTGGTAACCTGGACAGTTCAGCACACTGAGGGCAGGCTGGATGCATGGTGGGCGTGGAAGTGGGCCCAATAATCAAAGGGAATTAAGACCAGAGAAATGGAGGATTGAGGACAGCATGGGAGATGAAATGAGTTGTCCAAAGTCAGGAACCAGAACTGGAACTCTTTCTTTCTCTCTCCTTTGTTTTGGTAGGCTACTGAACATAAATGAGTTTCCCCTAAATCCCCAGTTCTCCCAAAAGTTGGGTAACTTTGGTCTTATGCCATGTCTGTAGAAATTAGGTCTCCTGTTTCAGGCTGCCAGATTGCCTATAAGAGAAAGCCCAGCAGGCACTGAACTGGGTGTTAGGCAGGCATGGAAAAATATAAATTCAGGGATGACTACAGTTGGTTTCATGCTAGTCATGAGATTTCACGTCACACCTCCCCCTGGAAACTGCACAGAGCAGCCATGAAGCACAGGAGAAGTGTTAATTGCTTTGTGTTGTCCTGCACGCAGTGCAATTAATATGTCATCATCCATAATGAACTTAGTAAAACAGGGTGAAAATTGTCAGGTGGGAAGCTGGGAGAAGTGCTTTTCATTATTTTCAGTTTCTCCTTGCTTTGATTTTTCTTCTTACTGGAGGAAGCTGAATTGGACAAAACCGCACCAAGAACAGTCTGACGAGCAATTTACCAGTAAGCAGAAAAAAAGTAGTTGAGCAATTTAAGCTGTTGACAGAGTTACCATTTATAAGTTCATTTGTCACTTTGAGGGCTCTGACTATGTCACACAGGTATTGCACTGGCAATTCTTATGATGTTACAGGGCAGAGTAAGCTCTTTCCTCTGCACGTGCTGTGTTCCCCTCAGCAGCATGGGAAGCCTGCCTGGGTCGGGGATGCATGGTACCGGGAACAGAAATGCCTTTTTCTTTGCAGTCATCTCAAACCTGGTACATAGGGTTCCTACCAAGTTCAACTATCTTTGAATCAAGCTCTAAATTTGAAAAAACTTTTATGTAAAAAGATTGGAGGTGAGCTCAGGGATAAGTACATAGATCCAGGCCAGCAGATATAGCTGTGGAGCTTACAGACTTGTTTTGAAGATGAGGCAATTGCCTGTTCCTTGTCTGGTTTTCAATTTCAGAAGTGTGTTTCTCCCCTGTGAGTATTAGCAGATTAGCTGTGTTACACTGTGGAGATGTGTAATGAAGTAGTTATATCAGTGGTCTTCTCGGTCAGTATGTCACTCACATCTTCTACAATACACATACATGGGTATTTTTTTCTTAGTTATCAGTGGAACACATGGATTGCTGTTGAGGGGGGAAGCACTGCTGCTTCCATTTGTTTCCTGTGTAGTATCAATGTTTAAAAAAAGTGGGTCAAAGAACATAGTTCAGTGCAGCGTTTTTGTACTTGACAGCAAAGGCAGAAATGGGCACTTTGTCATTTAGCAGTTCAATTTTGTTCTTTTGTTAATTTGATGGTATGTGCTGTTTCATTTTTAGTCCGTTTATCTATAGATCACAGCTTAGCCCACTGAAACTGGGCTATTTACCATCACTGCATCTTGTGCAAAGCATGTTCCAACAACAGTCAACTTATCCCCACTTCTTCTTCCCTATTCCTGCCCCAAGGTCCTGAAATAATTGATTTCATATATTACCAGACATGTGTCTGGAATTTTTTTTTAACATCTGTTCTTTTGGTGGAAGAACTGGTAGCTTAGCCAGGGAACAATGCCGGCATGTGTTGTTGGTGCCTTGCATCAGTGGTTCAAATGCTCCAGTGCCCAATCATAAATAGATGCTTTTCCAAGTGAAATCTGATTAGAGAGGAATTTCTCCTTTTATTGCTGAAGCAGCTTGCTTATTGGTGCATGTGCTGTACTGCAAAAGGGATCTTTTCCTACTGCAGTCATTGCTTATCATAGATATTTGTTCAAAATTAATAATTTGCAATAAACTGAATAAGCTTAAGATGTATTCCCCTGTTTTATGTAGAGTCCTTTGTCACAATGTCTGAGCATTTCCCACAGCTGAAGAAATTTATCTTCACAGTACTCGAGAGGATGAAAACAT
The DNA here is from genome assembly GCA_035583135.1 of Lophotriccus pileatus. Lineage (NCBI taxonomy): Eukaryota > Metazoa > Chordata > Aves > Passeriformes > Tyrannidae > Lophotriccus > Lophotriccus pileatus. The sequence continues at coordinate 11,407,408 of JAWWES010000011.1, forward strand.
CTTTGTTCTGTAGTGGAAACCAAATCTCATAATTTCTTCGTCCAGTAAGCCAGGAGATTTGGAGTTTGTTCTGATAGTCTCCTCAGCTATAACTTTTTGGGTTTCTGCTTGGGTTTTCTTTTCATATACATATTTAGAAGGTTCATATATATATATATGGACCTTAAGCTGGACACTTCTGTTTTGGGTTAGATCAGAGTTAAGCATTGTAAGATCAACCTCAATGTTTTATATAGCAGGGTGCTAGTTTACTGAGAGAGATGATATCACAGACCTGTTACCTCTCTGGAAAACTCCTATATGAAGTAGTATTTTGAAGGACAAGCTAGAAGTGCCTGTGTCATGGGTAACTCAAAGAATGAATAATGGCCTGGAAAGTATTTATTAATTAATCCATTGTTACAGGCAAGCCTGCCTGCCCTTAATGGCTTTTTCCATTTGATCCTATCACTAAGAGTGTGGCCTTTGTATAAGAGAAGTTCAGAGAGTGACAGTCATACTTTTTGTGTAGCACTGATTGAGAGAGATTATTTATCCTGAGATAAGAATTATTCTGACAGTCTCATTACTGTCAAGTGAAAATTAGGGCAGTCCTGAAACCACAAGACTTAGCCTGGAGTATCTATTAATTGATGCCCAGATGGAAAGGCACCCTCCATGGACCGCAACAGAATCCTTCATCAGGGATAAAACAACTTACCCAAAGTAATTACAGAACTCAAAACTTGACACTGTCCTCTGAGAACAAGATGATATGCTCTACTCAGGCACTTCTTCCAATTGCAAAGAAACTTAAAGGAGAAAGGCAACAGGGGTCAGTTGGGCTTATTTTCAGGAGAAATACTTCCAATTTCATTTTTAATGTACTAAGCATATAGTCCAAAATAATTAATGAATTGTAATATGTATATGAGAAATCTATTTTTTAAACAAAAAATTGAGAGGTGAAAAGCAATTTGGATCACCTTTCATCCTTCAACCTTTCATTTTCTTAGGAAGGACAACTCTGTCTTTCCTGGTTTTGCTAAGGTTCTCGATAACATAAATGACAATGACGTTTTTCTTAAATATTACTAGAGCTGAGCATGAGACAGACTGCTGAGTAACTAGTTCTCTTTGAAGGAGTACTCTGCTGTATATAATGAGTATAGACACACACACACACACCTTGAATAGATTAACTCCCTTCAGGCTCAGTATATGGGATAGAATAGCAAAGAGTTTAGAAAGGTTATGGAGAAGATTATTGACTTTCATGCTTCAGTTGAAACTGAAGCTTATTCTGCCTGGGTTATTCCGGCAGCCCATTTACAGGAAAGTTTCCGTGCATTCACTGAATTATTTTATTTTCTATCTTTCCCATACCAAGGCCTTCTCTTTTCCATTTTTTTTCACTGAGAGATTAATTCAGCTATTCCGTACATTGTCTCTACTTTTTGCATGCTAATTATATTCTACTGTGTATTTAAGAGTTTATCTATGCTGTCTGACTCTGACTATTTTCAATGACTTTGGAAATTGGTATTTCACACAGAGGTGTGCATCATCCCAACCAGCCTCTGTGCATGCTGTGGGCTCTGACTGGTTGTGCTCTTGATCTTTTCACTTCCTTTTCCTATTCTGAGCATGCTGCTGACAAAAGTGACAAACATGACAAAATGGTGACACTTTCAATTTATTGGTACCTATGCCCTCAGGCACGACACGTTATATCTTTGGGGGGGGAAACTGGGACTCTAGGAATCCAGAACAGAGTGAAAGAGGATTGAATTATAGATGAGACACCATTTGACTGCCTTACAAATCCCAAATCTATGGCTGCAGACTACAAAACTAGCAGCATGTCTCATGAAAGCTGCCCTCGTACCTCCTGGTCCATACCGGGATCTCATCAGGATTCTGTTGAGGCATCTTTTTCTGATTGGCTTTGCACACTCATTCTGTCAACCCTTTCAATAATATCTCTTTCGATCCAACCTAAGGTTTCCAGGTTTCAGCACTTCAATGTATCATAACACCCCTCAGCATCACTCCCAGTCCCTAGAAGGGCAAAGCTCACAGTGTGAGAACTGCAGAATAGCTCAACTGGTACCAAAAGCACAAAGGCAGCAGACCAAAGGGGGAGCAGTGCTAGCTGGGTTTTTAAGAGCCAATTTGGGAACAGGTATGTTATAGGCTGGGGTGAGATGAAGGTCTAAGAAATCTTTGAGGTGCTTACCAAGGCTATATGTGGTCTTTCCTGTGTATTTGTCCCTGAATCTGTCCCCATGAAATTGCAAATGCGAAAAACAAACCAGGCTATTAAAACTCGCTGTATATGCATTAAAAACAAATCACAGTCCCACCTCGGGAAGGTAATTGACAAACCCAGAGTGCATGAAATAGCTGAGCAAATAGCAAAGCTGAGAGGAAGGTAAGAAGTGATGAAAACATCAGTCTCCAACCTGTTTGTTACTGATGCATTCTCAGCCATAAATACCAATTACTGAGGCACCAGATACAAGTCAGCCTTTTAGCTGCAACACCCTCTTTTCCCTCCCTTAATGGCAATAAATAAATAAATAAAATTTAATAAATAAAGGTCTCTTGGACCTCCAAGAACTTGAAGTTTTGCTTATTTTTTGCACTGTGTGAGTAACTTTGGTAGAAATTACCCTTGCCAGAAACTCCTTTATTACACCCATAAAGCAGCCTTGTCCAATCTTTGTTTGTGTCTCCTATAATCTGCTGTGCTGTTATACTGGAGGTGTTCTGCAAGTTCTTCTCTCTGCAAAATAGTGTCTTGTCTGAGAGGAGGCAGAGGAATTGGATGTGCGGGTGAAAACCAAGAGTAATGTTCTTCCCTATCACAATGTGAGAAGGTGGGTTTCTGGTTTTGTAGGTTTTGACCTCTGCTTATCCCTGGACCCAGAAAACAGCTGAGTATCTGTTGTTTCTGGAGCCTAAGTTTTCCTTCTCACAATGAGGCAGGCAACACACATACCTCAAAATCCCTGTAAAAGTACTTGTTAAAAGGAGGGTACTTCCTAACCCGTTAGGCTGTACCCTACAGAGTCTCACCTAACACAGTATTTTCAGCATGCAGCTGATGCTTCTTAGTCTTGCATAAAGCTCTTTGGAGTTAAGGATGATGCAAACTTCACCATAGCGCGTAAAATGAAAACATTGCTCTAAGGGGAAAAGCGAACAATCTGTAGCTTCTTCCCATGATCTTGATACAAATAATTGCTTGGTTGGGCAGTTTGGATTCTGCGCATTCCAAATCTGGATTCAAATGTTTGATAAGCTTCATAAATGTTGGTAAAAGTTGTTTGTATGTGCAGGAAGTAAAGGTGGGCTTAATTCAACTTGCTGCAATATTAAGCTAAGCAGCAGCAATACGTATTGTATAGTACCAGTCTGTTTGCTTTTAAATCTCATCAACAAATGGTCAGCAAATAGGGTTTATTGCCAGGCTAATAAACTGTGTCCCTCACTGATTGAAAAGCTTTCACCACCTCAGCTCCTTTTCAGTCCTCTGTCTTGTTTTGTTGTTTTTCTTTACCCTGACACCAAGACAGCGTCTGTATTTTTATAGCAGCTTATTTGACTCCTACTGCCCTCCTCCAAAAGCCATACCAACCTGGGAGCTTGCTCACTTTCCCCATTTGATTTTGCATAATTTGGCAGTGATGCAGTGCCAAGGTTTGCATTGTTGTGTTTGACTCCTTTAGGAAAGAAAAAGTCTTGGGCCACCAATGGCTTTCTATCAGGTCTTGTCTCTTTTATACCACCTCCTTAAGTCAAGAGAGAACATTAATCCTGGGTGGGTTTACCGTGGCTTCTTGTTTTATGCAGGTAAGGCATAAGATTTCATGCTGCTGAACTGAATGGAAACAGGATTTTGCACAAGCTCTGTCATGTGGCCCTTCCTGCCACATCCAAATGCCAAGAAGCAATCGCTCTCAATCCTGTCTCTTTTCAAGACTGCTGAACTGCTGTTTAACCACCTAAATGCTTTTGCTTTGACTTTTTTTCTGAGTCTCTTCTGCCAGTGTCAAACTAGTTTTAGAGCATCACAAGTTTTCCAGAGTGGTCTGCTGAGCTCATGGCTTCCAGACTAAGCTGTAGCACACTGCAGTGTTTCAAACAGAGACTTGGTGACAGGGCTCTGAAGAGATGCAGAGCTATCCTCTGCCTTCAGACACATGTGATGAGGTTAATAATATTTGCAAACCTAGTGAGCTGAAGTTTTAGTAAGGAGTTCACTGCCCATATTACTCACTCATGAAAAGGAGGAGGATTGGTTTCCTTTGCAGAAATTGTTGGTGACAGCCCAGAGGACTGGTGTTATCCCTTGTTTTTATTCCTATATTTGGTGAATAAATACAGTTCATCTGAAGCTTCCTATCAAGAATTTAAGTGTTTTGAAAGTTAATGTTAACTCCTAAGAATCTCAAAACTGGATGGTGGAAAAAAATGGGAGAAGTTTCAGAGGAAAAAAAAACCCTCCTACATCATGGCAGAGTTGGGAATATGCATGATCTGTTTTTGCTTCAAGTTCATATATCTTGTTGGCTTTCTTGCTGGAAAAATCCTATCCCAGGGGAAAATGATGTGTGGGTACCTCTGTGGTAGTGGCAACACAGTTGCTGAAAGTGAGTTTACTTGTTCTAAGAGACTCTTTTGTCTTTCCCAAACTGAAGGTAAAAATGAGCATTAATGTAAAATGTTACTGCAAACCTGATTGTACCAATAAGACCTTTAATATGGATGATTAAGTAAAACATCTTACAGGGTGCAGTGTGCTTAAACTCTTCTCAGGAGCAGACATGGCCCATTGTGTTTTATAAAACCAGGAAACTTAAAACATTTTTTCATTGTTCTCCATAATATGGAGCATTTAAACTGTCTCGTTTTTCCCCTATAATCTTTGCTCTGCTGACTTAATAAAATATTTGTAACAAGCAGAAGTATGGATGAATTAAATAGTCAGAAATTTTCTTCCTAGTGTTCATAAAAATAGAGAAATAGGCATAAAAACCCCATAATACAAAAGCGTATTGTTTTTTTGCCAGCCTTCATCTGTGTCTTCTCACTGTATTTCTGTGGGCTTGGAGGATGCAGATTTAGTTTCCTGATCAAAGCTGTAATGGATGGAGATGACAAGGCTCCTCAGCCCTGTGCTGCCAATATGCTCCTTGTCAGCAGCACTCTTTCCTCAGAGTTAGCTCCTGACTTACTGCCAGGGAAGAGGACGGTAATCGGCTCTGCTGGCCTTGATGTGGGTGGCTGTTGCTCTTCTCTGTGGAAATGCCTTGCTGGTTGGGTGCCTACATGAAGCTAAACCCTTGGAGCTGAGAGAATCCTAAGACTCTGTCCTCTTTGTGTCAGTTCAAGCACTTCAGTTATCAGATGTTTGGGATGAGCAGGATGGGTTTGTCTTTCAAGCAGCGAATGAGAAGCAGAGACCGGAGTTAATTTCCCTTTTTGTTTGTGTGTCTAGATGTGTTATTTATTTGTAATCCAATTTTTTCTCTACACTATCCATGCCTCATTTCCCCATCTCTGCAGTCTCAGTATTTTCTCCTACCTGCTCCATGGGGGTCTTACGATTCATTGATGAACACAGATGTGTATTTATGTGTCAAATACCATTAGTTCAGTTCTTCTTTTAGATAATGTTTCTCAGTCTATGAGCACTGATGAAAGGGCTCCATATGAACACAACTTCCCTCTATAGATCATCTACCAGAAGCCACAGAAATGCTTAATGTAAAGCTAATGGCTTTTTCAAATTAATTTAAACAGCCTAACAATGAGATGTAACGGAGAAAATTAAGGATGCCATCACGTTCCAAGGCTAAATGTATGTAGAATTTGTAATAGGAAGGATAAATGCATTTGTTAATCTCAAGTTGCATGTTCAAAGCCAAATTACAGCCCAAACTTTAAGCAAATAGCTAACACCAAAGGCATGGAGTTATGCTTTCATCCCTAGCACAGATGGAGGAAGCTTTTGCCTAGATCAGCTGAATATTTCATGTTCAGGTGGTGCTGGGTCATAGTTATGGTTCAATTACTTACATGAATTGGAAATAAAGTGGTGTTTTCTAATTGTGGGTGTAAAAAGAGTTGTTACCTAAAGCTGCCCAGGAATCAGGAGCTATTCAAACTCTCTTGAGCATGTTTAGTAGCAGAAAACAATCCAGCATACATGGGCTCATGGTCTAGGCTGCAGTGTAATCACTCTGTGTAGGAGATCTTTTTTTGGAAAGGAAAGAAGTAGGAATTGTACAGAATGCTGTCACGAAAAGTGACATTTTACTATGGCTACTTGATCTCCTCTGCTGAAACAATCATGTTTCTTATAGATGAAAGGTACTGCAGTTTAAATGTCCAGGGCAGGAATTTAGATCTGGTAACTTATTCAGGCAAATGGATATCATTCTTCTCTCCAGAAGCTGTTTCTTTTGTTTTGTAATCTAAACTTAAAAATGCATATGGACTGGACATCACCTTGTGACTTAGTCTAAAGAAATAAACTTTAAATATATAGAAAATAGGTAACTAGGAGGAATTGAAAACAAATTAATTCTTGTCCTGGCCCACTGTTAAGCACAGGACAATCTACTGTAGAGTGCCAGGGAAACATCCTTGTTTGGGGCTTTTGGAGGACTAAAGCATCATCTTCACTCAGTATCTTTCCCACTTACTACAGCAGCTTGGAATCTTTTTTTCTGTCCTGCATCTCTTAGGTTGGCAGTGAAACTCTGGGGCTTCAGTGGAGAATGTCAGACAAAGCCAGATATGCACCATGTAGATCAGCACACAATGACTTTTTTTTTTTTTTTTGCTTTGAATCATTGATTCCAAATAATTTCATTAGGAAATGTATTGGAGTAATTTTCTTGTTAAAATTGTGTTCTTCTGGCTGTATTTTACTTTCTTTTTCTTTTATTTTAGTCCATTTTATTTCTTGGGTTACACATAAGATTGATTCTATTTATTTATGTGCTTTTCACTTCTGCTTTAGGCTGGCTGGGTTTATTCTTCTCTGGTTTTCTTTTTAATTGTTTGAAATAATTTAAATTCAGAATCAATGCTGTTATTCAGCTTCTGTTCACTGCATTATGATTTTTTATGTCTGCCACCTACACTGGTCTTATTTAGACAGTATTGGGAATAAAGGAGATTTTAAAGGCAGTCGGCAATTTCTTAGCAGCTGCTAAAACTGAGCCTTGCTTCTGCTCTGAATTCTGTTTCAAAGTAATCCCAGCCCTGCAGATGTATTCAAAGATAAAAGTTCCAGTCAGATCGAACATTTTATCTCTCTGAAGTAATGTACCAACTATCACTTTTCATGTAGGTGTTTTTTTTTTTTTTAGCTGGCTAAGCTTTTCCTTTTTTTTTTTTCCCAATAAAAACAGAAACGTAGTTAAAGCAGCCCAGAACAATTTGATTGTGAGTGACTCCTGGCATGTAGCTAAATCCAAATCTGGAAAGAGGGTGTTTCTTTGCTGCCAGCGATGAGGTGTTTTGTTGGCAGAGGTGGGTCACTGAACAGTAATGGCTTGTTTGGCTGTTGACATGTTGATGAACACTCTTGTAATGGTGTAAAGCACTGTGGTGCTCCAGGGATCGACCAACAAAAAATTGTATCCAGGAACAAATAACAGTAGAGCTTTTGGTTATTCACACAGCCATCTATTCTTATCTGGGACAGTCCTAGTGACAGAAGCAGGTCCCTTTGCCACGAAAGAGGACCAACCAAGTCACGGGGACTTGCCGGCCACATATTCTTTGTCCACAGAAAATGTAGGGCAACAGGATTCATATCACTGATAATCACACTGGTATCACTGATAACCAGCTGGTATTCAGAGTGCTTTGCTGAGATGACATGGCTTGTTTGTGTGCCCTAATCCACATTAAAAACCAGCAATATTTACACTTGGCCAACTTCTACTGCAAGGTACAGCTGATGATGTTGTAGACCTGCTCTCTTTAATGGCAAATGGGGTCATCTTTTACAATCCCTGCAGTTTTCAGTAAGATGTCAGACAGTGAAATGGAGCATCCCAAGATGCAGGTGTATTTGTTTGTCTCTGACCCACGTACAAAAATGGTCAGCATAGGCATGGTGTTAGAAGCACCTTAGCTCTGGCACCCTGGGTGAGATTGCAGGAGGCATCACAGCTGCCTATCTGATAGATATTTGTTATCTGAGTTCTGCTATCTAATGACTGAAGGACTGCAAGAACAGGGAGGAAGCATAACAATTGTACCTGTGGCTTTCTTTCTGGGAAGTAACTTTCTTAACTTTTCTCTGAAGACCTAGAGATGTGTAGAAGTGGAGTAAAAACTGGGGAAGAATGTACCCTCTCTTTCAATCATCTCCCAGGGAGGTGTAGCTCAAGCCACAAGCTCTTAATCCTTCCCAGTGGATTAATTTATGGTGCACCCACTAAGATATGAGGGATTTAGAAGGGCTGGGCCATAATGCGGATTTCTGTTCCTAGGTTACATGAGTTTAGTGTATTAACAGCCCCAAGTCTGCAACCCTTGGACACGTAGACATCTGTGTATGAATTTGTCACTCTGTGGGCACAGGGAGAGGTTCTTACACACACACACTCTTGACCTGCAGTCCCTGTGCTGAGAACAATAAACCCCAAGATATTTCAGAAGTACAAAGTGCTGTGTTCTTTGCTTTGGCACTTGAGAAATTGCCGAAAACTGGGAGTTGAGCTTTTGGGATCTTCAGCCATGAGAAACCAAAACAAAGGCTGATCCCTTCCTCTCCTAAGTCCACTGTTATTGTACCTCAATGCCCTCTGAGTTTCCTGACAACTGAAGCATCCTTTCTGCTCTGTCAAGGTGACAGCATCATTACTCCTAACAAATTCACTTCCTATAAGATATTCAAAGGATATCCAGTTCATTCAAATGTACCAAATTTAAATGTATCTTAATTTATGACTGTGTTCTAATCACTAGAAGATGATGAATATAATTAAAGATAATGAATGGTCCCATTAGTCTTTTGCTTGCTGTGATAATTCCTTCAGACAGACACTTCCTTTGTCTGTGTGGTGTGGAAAGACGCCTTAGCAAGGGAAACTTCTGTTGCAGGCAGATCTCACCCAGGAGCTTAAGAGCTAGCTTTAATAGCTAGTTTGGGAGCCAAAAGGAGAGAAGGAGCTGAATAGTATGCAAGTAATTGCTGAAGGTGAAGGTAGAAAGAGCTGGTCATACCTGTCAAATTTTGTATGTCTCTCATGGAGATCCTGGAGTTCCCCCACCATATGCTGGTACTTGCACCCCACCATATGCTGATATTTGCACCTCATGCTTTCTCAGTGTTACATATCTCATACAAAATATTGCTGGAAGCTTTATAATGTCCATTATCCCTCCTTTACCTTCCAGACATCCCAGACTGGCTCAAGACTATACAATCTTATACAAAGATTTTCCATCCCTCATCTAGTTAATGGATAAGCCAAACACAGTGAAGCTTACATACCTCAGCAGCGTTGCAGGCTCCCCCTGACAGGGCTGTAGGCAGCTGAACCAGGACTGTCAAGACTATTCCTGCTTGGCTGCATTATACATGTAAAATGTATGTGCCTCCCTCACTGCCATGTGATGAAGGCAGAAGGCAGAATTCAAACCATCATGTTTTGTTCAGTGAGGAAAGATGAGGTGGGAAAAGAAGTCATAAACTCAAAGTTTCTGGTTGAGGGAATTTGTTGAGTGCTGAGTTGAAAGTTGTCTCCCAGTATGGTCTACAAGCTTCATGATTGTGTTCTGTTTGTCATGACCCACATAATTAATGTGAACCTGGAATGCTCTGGAAGGACTCACTTGAAGGAGGAGGATGGCAGCAGAACCTCAGGAGTCCTCACAGGTTTTGCATCCCTCTGGCAGCAGTTTTCCTAGTTCACCAGGGCTGCAGTGATGAGGTGTCCCTTGCCATGGAATATGGCTGTGTTGAACATTTGGGAGAGGTTTTCCACCCTCTGTGCCTTTCTTATAGGATTTTCACTCAGGCTGGGCTTTAAGTTTGTCTGGACACTGACATTGCAAAAGCTGCCACTGAAGTCTTTTCGAACTTTTTTGGGTTGCGCAGGAATTTAGGCTTGCCTGACCAGCATGGCACAAACTTGGGGCAGGCTGTGCACTGTGTCTGCCCTTCCCTGTTCCTGGCAGGCTATTGAAACTCATTTACTGGGCTGTAGATCTCTTCCAAAACACAGTCACAAAAAAGAGCAAAAAAAGAACAAACCCTCTGAGTGTGTGTGAGACCAGAGCATGTCAGCACCAAATAAGAACCGCTCCTGGCCAGAGAGCAGAAGATGTCCCTAATCTCTCTCTTTTGAGACTATCCCTCTAGGCTTTGCTCAGCAGATGTTTGACTTAAACCTGTCAGCTGTGGTGATCTGATGCTTCAAATCTCTTCTGAGACCCAGCCGGAAAAATTAATATCTCTGGATGAGGGGATATCAAGCTTGTTCTCCTTGCTCAGTGATATCAGATGTGCCATGAAACCCAGAACTTCAGTAATATGACTCATGGCTTTTGATCTGGCAATTTCTTGTTATCATTACCCATGCAAAGATGTCTGCTTATTACTATAAAAATATGCAGGAGGTATCTGTTTCTCTGGTCCTGCTGAAATCTCACACTGAAGTCCTGTTAACATCAAGGGAGCAGGGTTGAGCCTGCTATAGTGGATATTAGCTGATTCAACAGTCCAGGTTAAATTCTTCAGACAGAAGCTGTAATTTGAAGTTGACATGTACTGAGGCTTTGTCCCTTCTGTTCTTCAAAGAGGAATTTTGAATGTGAATGTCTTAAAAACATTTTCCAAATATTATACCCATCACAGACTGTTATTGTAGTGTAGCACAGAACTAACTCTGCAGGCTAGTGGGAACACTACATCCACTGCTGAGGGAAGCTACAGATGGGTGAACTTGGGGGAAAGATGAAAATGAATGGTAGGGAGACATGAAGCAGGTAGAAACAGAAAATAACTACTCCCAGTGATCTGGAATGGTGCCTGCTTGGCCACAGAAATTGTCTTGAGCTTGCCTGCTACAGATTTTGTTCAATATGTGTTAGTATTTTTGCTCTATGGGGACCTCGAATAACAGTTGAGTTTCAAAAGGAACTAAACTCTTTGTGAAATTAGCTCTTCCTGCACTAGAAAAAGGGAGGTTTTTTTTCAAGTGGTAAAACATTTGATTCCTATTTATAAAGAAGAAGACCATTTATGCTGCAACATGTTTTTCAATTATATTTTAAAAATTGCCTAAATTAAAAAAAAAGTCTAAAATTAACAGCAAACTGGAAATAAAAACACTTAATAAAAAAAAGCATGTGAAGTCAGTGCTGGATGTACTTGTGAGCATTCCCACTGACAGAGCTGGAGTCACTTGCCACAGCTGATGATGGCTGTGGGGAGCAGAACAGGGCTTGCGAGCAAATTTCTCTGAAATGCAAGAATGAGTGCTTTCTCTAGGAATAACTACCCAGGGAACTGTCAGGACCATTTGCTTTTTGTGCATAGCTGTAGTTACTCCCGGAGCATTTTCTTTCTGCGGGAGGTGCCACAAGCGGGGGCCTCACTAAAAGTGTGGTGCCCCCTTTTCCAGGCTCTCCTGCCACACTCTTCAGCGAGCCTGACAGTTGATTAATGCCTCGGCTGTGGAGTGACAATTCTGTTTCACACCTTCATCCATCATCCCTGCACCATTTCCTGGGGGCCTCGGGACCCTGACAAATTGTCACATAACCTAGTGGGGACTTACTGTTCCTCCAATTGTCTGTCTGAATAAACGTCCTGTTTTTTTCAGAAGTCGCAAGAGGGAGAAAAAGAAAGCACTGGAAAATGGTTCAGATGCCTTCCGTGGGAAAGGAGATTAGTATGATTCAGGAAGGCAGCTAATTCACATTTTAAAACTTTCATCCCATCTTGTGTACCAGGAATGCTCAGTCCAGTTCCTGACTCCCCATGGACAGAGATGGTCTGAGGTGATATTTTGCAGGAGAACAGTGTCAAGCTTAGGAGATAGGTGAGAGATGAATCCTGGTGTAGAACCCAATTTTTCCTTCAGACTTGGAGGAGTAACAAAAAACTTGTGTTTTCATGCCACTGTTAGATGGGAGTGATGGAGAGCAATCAGCCTCCACTGCAGAAGACAGAAATGGAGACTCAGACCCACAGGGAGTCTCAGCAAAACGGGGGAGTCTGATCTGCTCATGGTGTGGGACTGGCTGTGAGCCTCTCTGAGCTGCTAAGGCTCTTCCTCATTTGCCTGTCTGCAGAAGGAACAAGCTGCTGGTAAGGTCTGATTTGTTTTATCACTTTAAAAGCAAAAGGAGCTCCTCCAATACCCTTCACAATGTCATACTGCGATTTCACGTGGAATTGCTGCTTCTGCCTACGGAGAAAGAGAGATGAAATCAAGTTGAGAGACATTTATCTTTTTTGCCTTTCGGGCAGGGATGTGTGGCTCCTTGTTCCGCTGATTTTGTTCTGGAGCAGCTCGGACCACTTGAAGGGGGAAATGGGATGGCATTGATGAGAGTCTGCTGTGCACTGGGGACAGGAGCACTGTCTGCCCTGGTGACAGTTTCCCAGGGGCTGAGTGGACAAAGGTGAATTCTTGCTCTCCGTGTAAGTGTCTTGCACAGACCTGTTCCCCTCTGTCACAGGATCAACCCAAGCCCAGCACAGGTATGTGCTGCTCAGCGACCCATCAGACTCCTGTAGCCCAGCACAGGTGAGGAGCTGCTCTCAGAGTTCTGCTTACTCCTGAGTGCAGCAGCACATGAGCTCACACATTGTGAAGCTTGTTTATTGCCTCAGTGTGTGGAGAAGGCACCCAAGAGGTACAGCCCCAGAGCTGTAAATCTCTGTGATGGGAGAACAAGAATTGCTTTTCAATACCTGAAAAAGAAGCATTAAATTTTCTCTGATTTATAGCTAAAACCAGCTAGTACTTTATAGCTAAAGTACTTCTCGTACAAACAGTTCAGCTTGTTGTTTAAGAAGGGGTTGGTGTATGTTCAGAGATGGGTGAAGACCACAGTCCTGACACAGGAATAGCTTCAAATGTGCATGGGAGCCACTGGACAGAGGGCCTAATACTGCAGGGGAAGGACTGGAGTTGGGCTCAAGTATCCACACAGGCTGTGCAGTCCTAAATTGAAACCGCTGCATCTGTGATGTCCAATGAGGTTAAAAAGCCACAAAAATTGTTCACAGCAACTATGGTTTGGTCTTGAAACTGTGATGACAAAGTGCCAGAGCAATGGAGCAGTGATGAGTCCCTAGGAACAGAATACTATAAATCCTTATTTTGTTGACAACTAATTGTTCAAATAGACTCAAGCAGAAACTGTAATAGAATAAAAAGTTAAATAATAACTTGGCGGTAACTGATAGGAGGAAAATATAATCTAGAGTTACCTTAGATGATTATAATAATAAAAAACACACCCTCAGGAAAATTTGTATGTGTAAATGGTAGCATAATGAACTGGACCAAGGCCACCAACATACATTAAGAATTTTGTTGTATAAATGCAAGTGACCGACCATCTGTTCATGTATCAGTCTTTCTCTGCTACCTTTTTGTGTAACAGGCTGTGCAGGTTTCCTAGAAGGTCTGCCAGCAGTGTTAGAAGGCTGACATCCTATTCTCCAGAATGGTAAAAAATTCAGCTCTGTGTTACTTGGCTCTTGCAGACCAGGTGAAAGAACTCTGCTTTAGGGACAACATTGGGGTGTTTTGGTGACAAGTAAGGAGTTACATCGAATATCTATGACTTAGTCACTGAGTCTAGTTTGCGACCGATTCAAGTGAACAAGACTATTTTATGTGCAAATCTGTTGTAGATTAGATATATTTTAAAACTAGATATAGGATTTTTAAATGGATTTTGGAAACTGATAGGTGTTCTGGTACCCTTCTTTCTGCTTGGAGATTGCATGTGATCACAGACCTGGAACAAGTCTGGGGGAGAGACATAAATTAAGTAGATCAAGCTTTTATAATCTTTCTCAGGGTGTTGTGTGATGGCTCGTACTGAGGACTTACGTAGGAGCCAGCCTCGTGTGAGATAGCAATGCAGGGGTTTACCTTGGGGCTGTCCGGCTGTCTGGGAGGGTTTTCAGATCTGGGATTTGCCCAGGAGTATTACTGGAAGAAGAATAGGAGAAACAGTCTCTTATGTTTCTCTCACTCAGGGTTATTCAGTGATTCAGCTAAAGGTGCAAGAAGCTCTCTCCTGGCAGGGCTGGATGGAAAGGGGCAATTCTGTGTGGGTTTGGCACACTGTGCCTGCAGGCATTACCACCTGATTAAAGCAAAACACCAGGAGCCATTAGAAGGCTTTAGCTTCCATTTTATTATAGTTTAGTTATTTTGTCTAATTCTGTGCTGCAAAACCCCGAAGTGAGGCAGTGCAGACTTGTGACATTGCCAGGACCTGCTGGTGACTGTGCCTCCCACACAGGGAGTCAGTGCTGCTGTCAGCCAAGGGAGCTTGTCAGAGAGCAAAGGAGTCCAATCCATCCCACCTTTGAGTCCTGACTGAGTGTTATTCAGACAGAGAGACCTCAGACCTGGGGGAAGATCTATTGTGAATAAATAAGAAAAAAATCAAGCATCCTTTTTGGATAATCTGGACAACAGGTCAGTCTTCTTTGCCAAGATTAGACCATCTGCTGGCATCTGTCTGGGAACTCCTTGAGGGAGACAAACCCTAGAATGGTATAGATGGAGTAATTGGAAAAAATTAACTCTGAGTGACCCTGTTTGAGCACATACTTGGAGCAACTTTGCCTGGCCTCAGCCAGCTCCCCTGCGCTGCCTGACTGCTACATCTCTGGGTCATTGAGCTCTGCCAGGACCAGTCTGGGCCAAATCCTTTCCACAGCATGGATTTTATTTTTTTTTCTAGTGTCACAAACTTCTACTTCTGATTGTGAAATCCAAGCTGGGTGTTCCTCTAAGCTGAGGAGCTGCCTCTCCAGTCACCCCTGTGGGGATGGATGTGGTTGTTACTTCCTCAGCAGCCTGCACTTGCCTGCAAAGGAGAGCCTCGGGGGTGGCAATGCTAGCACCACCTCCAGTCACTCCACACCTTCCTCTACTCACTCCTGAGTCATCTTTTTTCATGTGGGCAGCACATCCACAAGCAACTGTCAGGTGGGAACGTTTCCTTACCTGGACATCAGATAGAGGAAATCCCGTCTCCCTAATATACAGACTTGTTTTGGGGTACGTCCAGCATGTTCCTCACATTTTATTAGTGAAAGTGTCAACAACAATGCAAGTCATAGCTGGAAAAGAAGAGTGCAATTTGATTCTTTCACAAAAAAACTTTTGACCTTTTCTCAGCCAGTTTCCTACACTCTCTCTTTTTACTTTAATAACAAGGGTGACATTTTGAGGCCTTTGGAACTCATCCAGTCTCTGTTTTCACTTCAACTATTTTCTGAAACAAATGAAAGCCCTAGAGCCAGATGCACATCTGGGAGTGGTGTCACCTGCACACCAGAGCAGAGCTCTAAGATTTTTGTTTGTTGGAACTGGTGCCGACCACCTTCATTTAAAAACAAATATGGAAATATAAGTGAGCCTGGTGGGTTGTGGAGGTTTCTTGTCGTTATTTTAAGGGAATGCAGAAATATCCTTCTCTCTGATGCCTGATATTTTTGTGTGTGTATTATAATGGGATTTTCTAGAGCTGTTGCACATGGTTTACCTGTTTACCCCTGGAATCAATGGGGAAATGAACAAACATCTGTCCACACAGGAAGAGGAAGCTCCAAGAAAGCTCTCTTCTTCTGCAGAAAGGCTCACTTCTGTCCTGTGCTCCTTTTGTCAGGCCTAGGACTGACAAACGTTGCTGGGTTTATTGTTGGTGTCATTTCTCTTTGTGTTTTGAATCTGAAGGTCAAATTTGATTTAAATCAGGCATGGTCACTTGTAATCAGAGTTAGTGAGCAGGTTCCTGTCTGTATTAAAGTAAGTAAATAACTCAATAATTTTAAAAAATCTTTGCCAATAAGTCACTTTGCATTTGTCCAGCCAGGGATGATATTGCAAGTCTAAACAAAACAAGTCAAAACATGTGTGCAAGCATGCTGAATGGGACTCACATGGGAGCAGATACCATCTGGAATCACAGTTGCTCACACAGCCAGAAGAGGCAGAAAGATGCTATCGAACAGGAGAGGTGCACAAGTGAACCATGGGAAGTTCCTTGGGCAGCAATGTGGAGATGGCTTCTGAGCTTTTCCATCTTGTGACCCACCCTCTGCCCTTTGCTCTCTGTGCTGCACAGGTTTTGTTCCAGGCCGCAGGTGTCAGCCCTGCCTGTGTGCAGGTGACAAGTGTGCTGGCAGGGGACAGTGCTCCCTGTGTCAGTGGTACAGACCCAAGCACAGATCTTTTCCTGGGTGAGCTACCAGCAGAGTAGATGTCTCAGCCTTGAACTTCACCTCTGGACATGGAAGTAATGCCATGTGCTGGCAGCAGAGGCAGCCAGTGGCAGGGCAGAGTGCCAGGGGTGGGTCTGTGGGTCAGAGCGCTGCAGTTGCACTCTGAGCTGGCAGGAAGCAAATGATGAGCTGGCAATGGGAGCTTGTCCTGTATCTGGAGGCACTTCCATATCCAGCCACCACATGGTGCAAAAGGTGGTCGTGCAGCTTCAGTGGATGTTGCACACAGCATCCTTTAACAGTTGGACACGTTTCATGTGCACAAAACATGAAAGGACACCTCTGTCCAGGCTGTGTTTGTTGTCTTTGTAACTGTTCCAAAGACTTCTAATGTCAGACTCTCCTGGTTTATTTTTCAGTCCAGCTTTTTGTGTTTGTTGCCATCCCTGACTCATTCTTGTCTGTCTGACTTGCAGCCTGCATCATTTTGGCTTTCACGTGCCCTGTTTGCCTGCATCTACCAAAAGAAAAATGAGGTGGGAGCATGGTTACAAAAAGAGCCTTGGAAAAATACTGTACTTAAATAAGTTAAGAGCATTATCACTACTTAGAAAAATGCTTGGAGGAGTGACAGCATATGCTGTTCTGTCATTAAAACAAAAGCTGTATTTCAAAAGCTCTTTTCCCCCAAAGATATTATGCAGATATTGCCAGTCTAACAGGAATGCAGAGTGAAAGAACAGCAGAACAGAGTAGCTGCCACCTACCAAGAGAGGTGGGGGCAGGTGACAGGAATACAGATTTCAGTAGGATGCATTCAAGGAGGAAGATGGCAATGTAATTTGCCAAAACACTCCTGGAGACCGTTATTAAGCACATGGAGAACTCCCCTTGCTGAAGAAATAAATCAGCACAGAGCAAGAAGAGGGTACCAAAATTCTTTTTTGGCAGGGAGATACTGGAGAGTGCTTTGATATGGGTCCTCTTTGCCAGAAGCATCCCACCTTCTTGCTGGGTTTGGATTTTGCTGGCTCACTAAAGCAGGTTGCTGTCTCCTGCTCTCAAGGGAAAAGAGGAGGGAGCATATGGGCAGAGCAATCCCAAAGGCAAATCTTGAGGCAGAGCCAAGCCTAAGCATAAGCTCTGAGCTCATCTTTGCTCAGAAATTCAAGCTGGAGGATAGAGTAGAGTTTGAACTTTGCAACTGCACTGGCATGATTCATGCAGTGTGGAAAACACTTTTTCTCAGGAAGCTTTATGACATGAAATATTTCTTGGAACTTTGAAAACCCATTGCAGCTTAGTCCACTACAGTCCTGTGAGGACACTTCCAGTTCAGGTGATACATCTACCAATAGGAAGCTTCTTCAGCATTATCTGGATTTGGATGGACAACACGATTAACTTCATAATCCCCACCATCCAGGCCCAGTGGGGTGCATTCTATGAGTGATATCTTGCCATATTCAGGTTTTCACTGACATAATTTTATTTTAGGTACAGCAATATAAGAAAGGCTTGGAAGCTGACCTTACTTGGTTCTTACAAAAGACATTATGAGATGTTAAGCATGCAATGATGCTACATACACACAAGTAGCTGATTACATCATTTTCCCATTGCCAGGTTGCAGATGATTTAAATGCCTGTGACATGGTGAGGAACTGAGCCCCCAGGACTGCTGTGGCTGATGTGGTGAAGTTTCCTGGGGCACATACATGTCCAGTAGCACTCTGGTCTCTGTAACTTTTCATGTATGATTTAAATAGTGCAGGGGCCTTTGGAAATACTGTTTCTGAGTTGCAGCTGAAAAGGGGAGTGAGAGTTCTAAGGGTTTGTGGTTTATACTGGAGTCAAAAACCAGGCATTGCTGTGCTAAATGTGTGGGAACTGGGGCTTTTCTAGTAATCACCTCTGCTTTGCTGTTCCCTGAAAAGCCTTGCTGAGACATTCGTTTGTTAGAAGGTTTGCAGAGCCAAACCCAACTGCAGATGCCACCCTGGCCTGCAAAACTTAAGTAATCATTATCTGAGGACATAGTGATGGTAAACCTTTGTTGAGTCAGGTCTAAGGGATCACTGTGCACCTGGCCAGCCAGAACTGACCCACAGTGAGCTGTTCTGTCAGGATGAGAGTGTGGGTCACCTCCATTTGCCTCTACATTGCTACTTGCCTTCCTTATAGGTGAGATTTTCAGCTTAGCACTAACAGCATGCAGTGCATTCAGATGACTAATAAGCACCACATGATTTGTCTTCTCTGGGCTAATTTGGATGGCTGGGAAAAACCTGCACGGGATTAAACTGAGCATCTCTAGAGATGCCAAGTGTAGAAAGAAGCACTGATGGCACAGGCCAAGGGGCTCATATGCCACAAGAGTGATGTCCCAAGCTATTCCAAACAGAAAGCTTTGGCAGAGATGAGATTGTAAAACTGCTGTAAAGGAGGCAAAGGAAATGGAAATGTAAGTTTAAGGAAAGCTTAAAAAAATATTATTCCCAGTAGTGCAATAGTTGAACGGAAAAGAAAAAGGTGTTTCTCCTTTGCAGGCTCGCTGCTGAATGTGACTTTCCAACTTCTTCTGTTTTACAGATGTTTTGGTCAGTAATGGTGTGTGTAAGTAATTAAAAAATGGGGGGAAAAAAAAAAAGCTAAAAACTTGAAGCCCACCCTGTTTGTTCTAATTTTGATTTGCACATCCAGTCAGCTCTGAATGGTACAGTCGGAAAGGAAAGTTGGAATTTAAAATATCCCCAACCAATTTCACTCCCCCCCCCTCGCTCCTGCAAGGACATTCCTGCTATGCTATAAATGAGGGTAATATTACAGGTCTGCAGAACATTCCCAATTTTTTTGCCAGGTGAAAAGACAGTTTAAAAGTCTGTTACATTTAAAATCTATGGTGGATTTTTCCTCTTCCAGAAGGTGTCTAATTAATCTTCATTTGCTATATTTAAAGCAAAATGAGCATGAGAAAGACTTGTGCAAGTCAAACTAAACAAAGAGCCTAGTCCCTCCTGACTTATCAGCTGTGTTCATGTCATCAGAGGATGACATCAGAGGAATCAGGAGCTCAGATCCTTTGGAGTGCACTCAAACCAAGACCATTTTCTTCCTCCTTCCTCAGGGAATCCCTTTTCATATCATGTCTGCATCCCTGCAGCGTTCCTAATTCAGAAGTCTCTCCCACAGTGCTGGATGTGAATCTGTTTTCTCTCTCAACCCCTTCTCCTCAGACATCTCCTTTAAACTTTTAAATCTGTTTGCATCTTGAAGTAACTGTTGTTTTTAAATTTAATCATAAAGGGGAGGAGAAGGGAGGAAGAGAGTGAAAAACGTGTTAAATGAAGAAGAAAATCAATTTTGCATTTGCCACATCTCAGCAAACATTTACCCAACTCTGCCCCTCCCCTGCCTGTCAGTGCCAGGCACCATGGCTTAATCCTTTCCGTGTCTTTTTCAAGCTGGTTGCATCAGGAATGGGTTGCTTTTCGATGCTTCTGACCTTTGAGTGAGGCCTGATGTCCTTGAGGTATAAGGCAATTTAAAAACTTTGCTCTCTGCACTTCACAGAAACTCAGCAATATTTGTGTCAGCTCAGGCACTGGTGCCTTATGAGTTAAATTTATTCTCCTCATGGGTGACACTGCCAATGCCACCTGCTGCTCTGCTGCTGAAAAAATCACAGGGATTTTGGTGGAGAGAGGTGGTGGGTGGCAGCCCACTCCCTCTTCCCCACCATGCTGTAACTGCTTCAACACAGGGAGATGGAAAAGGGCACCATCTGATGCTGCTCCAGTTGTGTTTCCAGATTCCAGAGAAGAGGATCTGATGAAGGAGAGCAAGAGACTGTGTTTTGTATGCCAGCATCCATGTAAAGTTTCTTCTCCATGTTCTTGCTCTTAGCCTTTCATCTTTATCCTCACTAAAATTACTCTTTCCCCTTGCTCTCAAGGCTCCTCTCTGGCAATGCTTAGCATTGGAGGAGGTGTGTGCTATTTGGGGTTACAAGTGCCTTTTAGGTTAGATCTGAGCTGTCAAAGGGGTGTTCTGCAGGGATAAGGCAATGGCCTTCTGTTAAATCCAAATCAAGTACCTAGGTAGGTCTGTGGAGTACTGCCTGAGGTCTCTGGTTTCCTTCCATAGAGCCCACCATCTGACACAGGGAATGATGTGTGCTTGCCAGGAGAATATAGTGAGGTGGAAAGCCTGTGCTCCAGATTTCAAGTGTGGTTTTTGGGTCTCAGCAGGCTGTGTGGTATGAGATTCCCAAGAAATATGCCATGATGTGCAGCCAAAGAGTTACACCATTTAAAAGAACACCTAAACTTTTTGCCAGTGTCTGCTCACTGAAGAACTGTGAGTAAATTTCCATTTTGGAAGAAAAATAGAAAAATTAATATTGTTTTAAAGAGATTTCTGCTTCACTTAAAAGCTTAAAATTTCTTGAAGAAAATGGGAGGCTTCTTATTTAAATAAATTCTATGACTAATGTTGCCAAAACCCCCTAGAAAACACGCCTCTATCTCATTCTAAGACCCTTGCTATAATATGAGAGTTAAAAATAAATCAATAAAAATAATATGGATTCCTCCTCCAGCTCTGGCATGAATTAGATATTCAGTCTAGATGACTGGAGTAGACATACAGCATGGATGTCTTTGTTTGTAATATTAGTTAGCTTGTTTAATTTGATCTGCATTATCAATAGCTATTCATATGTGTGTTACATGGCTTGAAATTACCTTGCAAGCCTCAGTTTTCATCAAAAAGCTCAAGAGACTGCAGCATAAAGGATATCTCTCTGGTTCTCACCCTTCTGCCAAACCTCAATTCCAAAGTACTAGGGTGCTTAAGTAATTCCTGCTGGAGTTTCTGTTTGTAGCTGGGTTGTTTGGCTGAAACTCAGCTGTAAATGAGGCTATGAGAAATACTTCATCAAGATGGCTTGGTTCAAAGCCATCTTCTCAATAGAGGATGATTGTTATACTTGGGCCCAGTGCCCAGAGGAGACTATCTTACATAAGTAAATAAATATTGTATCTGCTTTTCATCAGGGCAGAATGGGCATTGGATGCAAAACTTTCATATGGACTTAATTTGTTTAGAACATGAATAAAACTTTGGGTGTTAGGAATGTCCTGGGTCATTTGAAAGGCTTGTCTTAATGTCCTGCAAAATTGTAAGAAATCGGCTCTCTTTAAACTTCTGAAATCTGGAGGTGCTTGTAAAGGTGCTCACCAAGATGAAGTTTTATGGTTCCTCCTTCTCCCCAGTGAAAGGAGAAAAAGATTTGGGGGCCTTGTCTTTGATAGATTTTCTGGTGGAATAATCTGCATTTCCCAATTTCAGTGTCTTTGTTTAGAAGAACACTCCTTTTTCATCTCCTTGTCATCTAGAGAAATCATCACATTCATGTGCAGCATGAAGTAACAAAAAGGCAGGATTTTATGTGTCATATTTTGCACAGGTGAAACCTTGTCATTATTTATACCTTCCTGAAATTCGTAACTTTTTTTTTTTTTAAAAAAAATAAGCTTGTGTTTGAAATAGCTTGGTTTTTGGTTTTTTTTTATAAATCTGTGCAGCTCTCACTCTCAGACTCCCAAGGTGTTCTGTTCCCATGGTCATTTACCTGAACTCTTAAACATCTGTGTCTCATTTCAGTATAATTTTTTCTTTCTTCAGTGATAGCAGCTTGGATCTTATTATTTCTTTGACATCTGACCACGCAGCTCATGGTCACACATTTCCTTTGGTGATGTATGCTGTTAGGTGTTTATGAGATACTCCTTAGTAAGTCATCCTGATGAGCAGTCTCTTCTCTATAAGATGTTCACAGATGAAATACTGAGATCAGTGGTCCTATTCCTCAGCATAAAAGTAGTGACCTGTAGAAATATTTGGAAACACTGAAGAGTAAAGGGAAGGATGTAAAGTGTTTGCTTGTTTTGCAGTGGAGGGATGCTGGCACTGCAGTTTATAATGTTATCAGTCCTCACTGTAGCTGTTATTCCCCATGCTTCACATTACTACTGCCCTTTCTCTCTGCCTTCAGATCAAGGAGTGAGTGCCTCGGTGCTTTTCAGCCCAACAAACCCACGTGCCTCCGAGATTTAGAGGGAGTATTTTTATTTCCTTCCCTTTTAAAGCAGATAGATGGGGATTATCCTCCCAGCATCTAAACTATCTCCTTTGATGGATTCTTGCATCAAAACCTCCTTAGTGATAATCTGGGAAGAAATCATCCTCACAGAGATGCCTTTGAGGGTAAGAGAGGACAGGATGCTTGCTGGGGCCTTGTGCTGGGAGTCCCAGGTGGGTCTTTGCTGTCTGTGCCACTGCAGGTGAGCTGGCTGGGACCAGGAGGGTGTCTGCACCTGTGCTCTGCCTTCCTCAGACTGTTTTATCACCTTGTTATAAGCACTGTCTGCCACAGAAGCATCTGACCTGTTTTTGGTTCTACTCTGTTGCAACAAATGTTAAAAGAATAACTACAGGCAATTACTCGGCTGGTTTTTGCTGTGGTAAAAACTTTAAGAGGAGACCTGCAGAAAGGCCTTTTGGGGCTCTTGAGAATACAAACTGCAGTCCTAGCTCTAGGGATTACTTTAATTTATTCAAAGACAAGAAATAACTGCTCCAGCTGTTGTTTCCCATTCAAAGGTCAGACTTCAAATACCAAATCCTTGCTACAGTTTTCTCACTAACAAGCTGCAAGGCTGTCATTATTCTTAGAAATAAATAAATAAATAAATAAATTAGTATAGACTGTCTGAGAGGATGGCATTCTGTACACAGGCCCTTTCTGAACTGGAAAAGGGTATGTCTTGCCTTCCAGATTATTTCTCATTTTTTCAGTTGCCCATACATGTGACAAATAATCCCTTAAATAGAGTGGTTCTAAGGGAAGAAGTATTAAAACTGTTTTGAGTAACATCTGTAATCATGAAGAGAAATCCTCACTGTGTGGGAGCAACCAGCAGAGGCACTAGCAAATGAACCACATAAAATGTTCTGAAAAGATTAATTGCTGCCTGATGAAGTTTGCTGCATCTTGCTGATGTTTCTGTGACATGATGACAAGCCACCTACTCGATTTACTTCAGCTCACTTGGAGAAAGCAATTGACTGTCAGAGAAGGATCATTATTTAAATGAGTTCTTTTTAAAAGATTAAGTCAAGACAGGAAATTGCCAGAAAGTGTGAGTGAAAAGCAGAGAAGTAATCTACATCACCAGACAGATGGTGATCTGCATCTCTTAAGTGCTCATCTACCAATGGCCTTGGGCTGTGGTGGCTCAGAACTGCTCAGGAGCAGAGACAACAAGAGCCCCCTTTAAAAAGATGGTTATTTAGAAGAATGATCTCTTCTCTTGATAAGTATCTTTACAAAGCTATCCTATTCACTGGTTGTATCTCACTGTGTCTCATTTTGGAAGTGCTCTGTTCATATACGTTATTATCCATTCTATTAGAGTACTCCAAAACTTAAGCAAAAGATTAAAGCAGTGCTCTGTATTAAACTATTAAACCTTCTAAGAAAATTAGATTAAACTATTTCTTTTGTGAGTCATAAACTGACCTTTAATTCCTGTTGCTCTGGAAAGATTTAAGCTCCAGATATTCATATACCTACAAATACAGAAATACCTTTTTTAAAACAAACAAACAAACAAACAAACTAATGATTTGATTTCGTTAGCTGATATAAAAGAAAACAGTCTGACAACTTTTGTTGTTCTTCTAAGCACTACCGTGTAAGCCTCTTTAAGTGGCTAACCCATTTGAGTCACATCAAATGAGAATAATTTAGAGATAATGTCAATGAAAGCAGACTCTTGTCAAAGGGTAATGGTCTCCTGCTGCTACATGAATACAAAGTATTTATCAGAAATAAGTATCAAAGGGAAGTGAAGGAACTACATAATGCAGGGGTACTGAAAAAGGATCAGTGCTCTTGTGCAAGTGCTATGTCGTGTTTGCAAGGGGGACACGTAGGAAGAACATGAGGTGCTCTGGTATCTGTGGCATTCGTGAGCAAGAACTGTGCATATCCAACAAACTGGCTGTGTTCCATGCTGAATGTTTTCAGTTATTGATGTAGGAGAGCAGATATGAGTCTCCTCTTGCGTGCTAACATGGTGCCAGAGTGGGAATGTCACCAACCACATTATTCATATTTTTAATGTATTTTAGGACAAATAAAGACAAGTGAAATTCCTGCTAGAATGTGCAGACTACTGTGGGGACAAGGAGGAGTAAGATACACCTTCAGACAATATACTCCACTGAGCTGGTCTTTCTTGTCACCCATAGTCTCTTATAGAGGCACACCATGTCTGCTGAATGGTCCGGCAAGGATCCCATGCAGAGGGATGTTGATACTGGCCCCTTTATCGGATAGTCAGCAATAGATTTGTTGCTAACACTGATGGGGCCAGGAATTGGTGCTTTGGGGGCTTTTTTGGCACAGCTCAGCATGGCTTGTCTGGCTCTGAACGTGTCCACTCGGGATGATTTAAAGGAGCCTGGGTTTCCTCCAGTGACTGCTGGCAGAGGAGCTGACCCTGCACTAGTGCAGAAGCATTAGTGGCTGTTGTTGCTTTGGAAGCTGCATTTCATCTCTCTTGCCAAGCACCTGTCATTTCTGGAGCATTAATAACTGTAATAACAAGCAGAAATGAAACTGAGAGGTCCTAGATTGGTGGACTTTTAAAGATAATTCAATACTATACAGTGACTTTAAAAATTAATTTATAAATATTTAAGGGTATGAGTATTTCAGTCTTTTCAAATCATTTTGTTAATTATTTAGCTATAAAGCACATATGACACTCATTACCTTTTGTTCAACTTACCCTTCAATTGCATTTTGGAAGCCTCAGTCTGCAGATTGCAACTGCAGCAGCTCAAGATTTAAGGCTGCATTTTGCAAGTGGCTCCTTGGGTCTGTCTTTCCAAGGAAGAAGCTGAGACCATTTGATGCATTCATTTTGCATGCTGATTTTCTTGCTTCTGCAACCTTGGTAGCAATTCTAGTCACACAGGCACTTGCTGCCCTCATGTGCTTTTGCAAACCAAGGCTTGGCATATGCACATCTTGTGGCTTAAAAAAGTGCTTATTCAGGAAAAAAGTACTTTTACCTCCTTGCTGGAGACCACACCTTACGCTCATGGCTAGAACCAGTGACAGTCCTCCTTTGCAAATAGCCAGACCATCAAAGATTTAACAAAATTTAATTAACATCTTTGTGATAAATGAACAGTATCAAAGGCAAGATCTTTTCATTATCTTCATCACTCTTTTATTAGACAGATAAGTAGGTCCTTCATAATTATCAATCTGTTAGAGCACAGACTGACATTTTATTGTAGGCTTGGGCATTATCAAAAGTAAAGATACACAAGTGCAATAACAGGGACTGTTGCACTGCAGCCAGTCCATTTGGAAGCCCTGTTGACTCTGTAAGAGCCACAAAGGAGTGCTGAAACAGGAGAGGCTGAATGACAAAATCTGTTGGAAATATGCTCATTATTACATTTCAGAAAACTCATTCCACACCTAAGAGGAAGATAGAGGGAGGGGAGACCCAGGGTGGGTGTTGCACAGCCATGTAGACACAAGTTGCTTTATTTCTCTTTAGAGATTACAGAGGAAGGTTAGAGCAAATAAAGGCCTAATTTAGCTTTTCTTAGGTGTCTGACATTGGATAGGATGGGGATAAATCACATCTGTATTCACAGTGTTTCATATTCATATCTTTAACAGAATTTTCTGGGAGCTGCTCTCAGAGCATAAAAATACCAGACACCCTAGAAACTGATGAGACTCACATACCTCATACTGGGCATCCAATGCAAGTCTGTAGTGTTGTCTGCATCTTTAAAATACCTAAAGTGGGGGTAATACTTTGTTGTCATAGAGCTGCTGGCAAAGTTACTTCATTAATTTTTATGATGCATCCAAATCCTCTGGTGGGAGAGCCCTGCAGAAAAGCTAATGAGAAAATATAAGATGACTTTGGGGCCAGGTTGATGGGTGGGAAACAAAACCTTTGGCCACTTCCCAATTCTCCCTTCAAGGAGAAGATAAAGATTATGTTAAATAATGACTTTCTTACTAATGAGAATTGCGCTTGTGTACCTGAAGCAAACACTGCAGACAGGATTCTCCTTCTGCAGTTTGCTTTGTTGTAGACTCTAGTGAAAATCACCTCCTGTGTCTTGAATCCCTGCTCTGCAGAAAGGGGATCTCACAGTGAGTGCTGGCTGGAACTGCCCTGCACTGTTCTTTCAACCAAAAAATGCTGCTTTCTTGAAATCTGACATTTTCCAGGAATCTTGTGATTGCAGGGACCTTTCATCAAAAGCAGTCAAGTCTCAGCACTCCCTGTACAGCACATCCTCTGCAGGGCAATGACCTGAAAGCCAGACACTTTGGTTATAATGTGAAATAATTTAAAGCAATTACAGTCTTAATGATAAAATCTTCATCCTTCATCTCCCCACTGTATTCCACCCTCCCCAGTGTATTCTTGGGTACTTGCCTGGGTGGACAGGGTCCTTGCAGTCTGTTCAGTGCTGCTGAAGCTGTGAACTTGAAGTGTCACAGTGCTTCAGTGAGGTGACAGAGAAGGAGGGTTTATGTGGCTGTGGCACATGCCTGCCCCTCGTGCTTTTCCTCCCTAGCAGAGGTCTGCATGGACATCATCCACAGACTTCTGCTGGCCCAGCGTGGTGCTCTGTCCAGCATTTCAAGTCTCAGCAGTAGCCAAATTCTTGCTCTGCTTAGAAGTGACCTTGGGAATTCCACACGGAGCCAGATGCTGCTATTTGTGCCTCTGCAGGGACTCCCTTCTCCCATGAGAAACGCTGGAAGCTGCAGGGCTCTGTATTCTGCAGAGTGACAGAAAATTTGCTTGTTCTTGGTACGCTCACTTGTGGTATCAGGATGATGATGTTTTATGCCAAGTGTTTGCAGAATTTTTCTTTTTATCTTTCCATTTGCTCTCAGCTCCTTCTGTTAGGTATTTGTTTCTGCTGTAATGATCTATGCTCTTATTTGTTTGACAATGGGGCTACTGCACATCTTTTCTCTGCTACCTCTTAAATTGCCCAGCCTGTCCTCATGTGTTTATTTGTCACTGTTTCAGAAGCCCCACAGTGCAGCAGACTTACACAGCCATATTTGACACGTACTGATCCCATTCTCCTCTTTACCAAACAAGTTTTGCTTGGTGGGATCAGCTGTTTAATTTCTTATTTTAATTGAGCTCTGAAGTTTCTGGGAGATTTTCACACCACCATCAGTGATGACTTGCCTGAGACCAATTGAGAGCCTGAATGAGTTACAGGCACTTCTCAAATCCATTCCCTGCTTTATAACGGAGCATGAGAACCACAAACCAGGCAATTCTTCTTGAGTTCACTCCAAGGAACACAGCTCAGAAACTTCCAGCTGTGAAGAGGTTAGTGCAGCAGGAGGTAAAATAGTAAAAGTGAGAAGAAAGAGTTTTTGAGAGAGGAAGAAGGATGTATTAGTCTTTCCATCAGGATGATCCTTAGCTCACATACACAGTACTTCAAAGTCAAAACTGCATTTCATCTCAAGCCTTTTAAAGGCACTGTGTGCCTCCAAGTTGTGTTAGCAGGAATTCAGACAGACCAAGTTCACTTTTCTCTTTCCCTTTGTTTTATTTTAATAGCTTTGTGGCCTTTCCTGTGCCACTTTGGGTGCATGTCTCACTGCTGAAGCACTCCTTTGTGAAGAACTTGCCCTGCCAAGCCAGGTACTCAGCAAGGGAAAGCAATGATCATGAAGAAAAATTAGAGTAAGCAAGTCTGCCACCTCCCTGCTGATGTTTCACCTGACTCAGCGCTGTATGAAGGTTTTCTGACAGGAGTAACTCCTTAGCACCAAGGTTATAGAGGCCTTGGAGAAATGTGATGCAGCTCTCCATGAAGCCTGTGAAGTCTCTGGATTCTAAGTGTGAGTACCTCAAACCAGTTACTTTTCAAGTCTTTCTTTTGGGATGCAAATCTTAACCCCAGGGGGCATGAATTGCACACAAGTCAGATGGCTGAGCAAAGGAAAAAGACTTCAAAGGCTTGTTGTCCTTCTTCAGGGGAATCTGTGCTTCTTGTGCTGTTCCCTTTCCAGATATCAGCAATTTTAACCGGCTGCTTGAACTTCACTTTCTAATCTCAAATCCCACGTGAATGAGGGTGGAGTGTAACACTTCAGTCAATAAAAACAACATTCTACCATGGGTAAAAGCAGGATATTTTATTTTGAAAACTACTGCGTGGTCATCACAGTACCACTCTGCTATGTGGCGAGCACCTTGCAGAGAGGAGAAAAAGGGAAGCATAAAGCATCTGTCTGGTAGAATCTTCCTTTGTGGCCAGCAGACCCAGCTGTGTGGAGGTGATTGTGTGATATTGTTGTCATCTTCCCATGCTTGAGGACCGGTGAGGCACAGGAGAGCCTGGTCCCTCCTCTGTGCTGGCAGTGGTCCTGCACTGCACAGCCGTGCAACATCAGCTCCAGGGAAGCTGCAGGAGCAGAGGGTGACCCTTGCAGTTTGCCATGTTGCTTTCCTTGAGCCACACATGCTGCCAGTGCAGAGCCAGGGTTTCTTCTGTTTTGCCAAAGGGGGCATAGCTTGTTCCCCAACCGCAGAAGCAGGTTTTTTTCAATTAGCCTTCCTCATTAGTGTTCATTCCTCCCTTAGTCTGCAGCCCAATATACTCAGCAGAATATTTGCTGTGTGTTGTGATGTTGAAGGACTGAATCTCCTACTCCAAAAGGTCCATACTCACTCCTCTAGGGAAGAGAAGAAAACAGGCAAGATGTGAAAGTACAGGGAGACCTGAGAGGCTGACCATTACAGACTCAGCTTTGTTTGAAATGCGGTCCCCAACATTTTCTGCTCAAGGAGCTGGCACTGGGACCACCGAAACACCTGCTCTGTCCCAGCTTTTAGAGGGTGCATCTGAAAAGAATATTACTGAATGTAAGGGGGACAAAGAAGGACAGGGTCTGATTCCCACTTTGCTAGTTTTTCAGGGTGACTGATGCCTTGAGGAAAAAAATAGAAAGCCTGGCACAGCTCAACTTTTTACTCTGGTCTTGTTCCACTGCTTTCTATTTTTTTTACTACCCAGGCTGCTGAAAGCTGATAATAAAAAAATACCTTCTATTCCAGCTACTTGTTTTTTATCAATTGCTTGTGGTATTGAATACCTCACCCACACTTTTGAGCACCAGGCAGGTTGTGATACCTAGCTGCATATGCATATGCAGTTGGCACCATTGCAAGTGCGTTCATTGCCAGACGTATCCCTAAATATAACACAGGAGAACAGGTTTGTGTTTGCAAAAACAGTTACTTTCTGTTCTTGGTAACATAACAGGATCAGGTTTTAAATAAAAGAGAACTGATTATTTGTGGACAGAGATGTTGTTCTTCAGAACTGTTTGTCCACTGGGTGTTTGTTATCGTAATTAAATTTATTGTTGGAATTAAAGAAAAGCAAGCTTTTCCCCAAAATTAATTAGTCTTCATAATTAGAAATTGTTTTTCAAGAATGCATTCAATTTATATGCTAGAAATTACCTAGATTATGTTTTGCTGACAGCTATCAGAGCTGGCCATGCATACCTAATGTTCAGAGATATATTAATTACCTTGCTTAACTAGCATGCTCTAATACATTAATAACTGCGTGCCTTGGAGAACTGCTGCTTGCTGAAAGCTCTTTACTGAGATGCAATTTCTCATGATGTAAAGTTCCTGCTCAGATGACATCCATGCTTAGGCAGATTTACTGAAAACAACCTGATGATAAGGTTGGAAGCCCTTTCAACTAAGACTGGTGTAGAACTGAAGA
Organism: Lophotriccus pileatus; assembly: GCA_035583135.1. NCBI lineage: Eukaryota > Metazoa > Chordata > Aves > Passeriformes > Tyrannidae > Lophotriccus > Lophotriccus pileatus. The sequence goes on from JAWWES010000011.1 coordinate 11,437,748, forward strand.
CTAGTAGAAAGCAATGGCTTTCTAAAGTTAAGCTGAAGTACACTAAAAACAAACATTCCTTCTTAAAAATGCACACAAAAATGCCATGTACTGTCACATTTCCAGTTTCCCCCTACTCCTTCCAGTTCTTGCTGCCCCACTTATCTACTCTGCTTTTGATCAAGACAAGGCAACTGTGGCTTTTCTTACTCTCCCATTTTCTACCTTTCTTTAGGATGGCTGGAGCCCAACTCCAGCTCAAGTATGGACCCGTATCCTTGAGCAGAAGGCCTTGTCCCAGGGAGGCTGTGCCACCCCAGGCTCCAGCACGTGCAGGCGGTCCCACTCCCATGGGGTTCACTCTGCAGGTCTGGGCTGGCAACCTGGGGGAAAAGTGTCTAAAAGTCAGCAGGTCTGCTCCCAGTGTTGCCTCTTCCCCTTCACCACCTCCACCACAAAATAACCTTCTTTCTCTCGCAGTGTACATCATGGAATCAGAGAAAGGTTTGGGTTGGAAGGGACATTAAAGATCATCTTGTTCCAATCCCTCTGCCATGGGCAGGGACACCTTTCACTACACCAGGTTGCTCAAAGCCCGTCCAGCTTTACCTGGAACATTTCTTCACTGCATGCAAAGGCAGTCTTGGGACAGTAGAATGGTAGCAAAGAATGGACAAAAAGGTCACAAGAAATGGACAAAAAACCTGTTGGACACTCTGTTTTTATTACTCTTTGCACTGAAAATCAGTGGCTGAGTTTAAGTCTTACTGGGCTCTCCTGGGTTCCCATATGGAACTGAGGTGCTTTAACCTCATTTTTTCTAAGTGCTCTCCTAGAATGAAAAGATGTTTGGTCTCAGATACGAAAGTATTTAGATCTTGAAGCACCCCTGCGAAGTTTTTCTACTATTTCTAATGCAAACAGAAGAGAAAGGACTTCTACCTACCTTCAAGCTACAAGAGGCACTGTGCACCTGTTCCAAGTTTTTTTTCTTCCTGCTATGTTTTTTTTCTGGATCCCTCCTTCACAGGCTTTCATATCTAGGCTTATGTCTCATCAGAAAAAAATTCTCTTTATGCAAGGTATGTTCAACAATGTCTCCCCTTCTTTAGATTTAGTTATAGTTTGGGAAGAAAGCAGCACATCTTGTGAGCTGAAAAATTCCAGTTAAGCTTGTTCATCCCTACTCAGTTAAGTACTTTGGCTGCAATTTTCAACAAAGGGAGGTTAAATTCCCCAAATCCCGCAGAAAGACATTCAGCTCTGTGAGTAGTCTATCCTTAAATACCTGATTTACTGGATCAAAATAAACTTAAGCATAGGTTTATATATGTGGAGAGCTGGTGCAGCAGTTCCACCTGGCTGAAAAAGAAGAGACTCACTTCATTGATAGTGAACTGGTGCACACAATGGTTTTTTTTTTTAAAAAAAATCTACCTTAGAAAAATAAATAGTACATTTTAGTTGATCCAATAACCATGACATTCAGCTGTATATAACTCTGAGGCAAGGCATTATGAATATACATGTAGCATATACTGAAGCCAAGGTAGACACAGTTGAGTGTTGAATTCCCTGATGAAGCAGCTTGTTCTTAGAGTCCTTATCCTTACCATTTATTTTAATTGATCCCAGTCTGTGCTAAGTTATTTTAATGATCTCATTATTCTGAACTTCTGAAAACTGACTTTTAAAGGGAACATATTTCACAAAGACAATTTCAATAAATAAGATCAAAGGTATTCTGGCCTGACTGGTTTGGGTTTTGTCCTCTGCAAACAGAGACATATGCCTGATGCATTTTTCAAGAGTGGGGATTAAGAGAAATAAGTATTAACATTACAGGTAAGGAAGGTTGCACCATTCAATAGTTTGCTTTGCAGGTGTCAAAAATACTGTATTAATTACCTTAATTTTGGGGGCAGAGATTTATAAAAAGCAGAGATGGAGTTTTAGGTGCTTAATTCCCATTTTGAAGACCCTTTAGGCTGTAGTACAATGTCCCCCTTGCCTGCTTTGAATGCCTTACCTTTATTAGGAATACAGCAACTTGAAAATGGAAAACAGCAGAGGAAAATGCCAGGCAGTGATAATGTCATCTACCAAAGCTATTCTGGTTGCCCCTGTGAACAGCCAGGAACACCACAGAGGTTGGAGGGAATGGCCTCTGCAGGCAGGAGTTGCAGTAGTGACAGCTGGAAGGACAAGGCAAGGGAGAAATTACCTCATTATTTTTCTAAGTAATACAAACAGCACTTGTACTGGTGTGTGGGAGCTCCCAGGAGCACAACTCAGCTTTGCAACCAGGCGCTGGAGAGAAACACGTACAAACAGCCTTGCAGTGCTGCCAGTGCTTTGATAGCTTACAAGGAAGACTCATTTTCTGTTTTTCTGCATACCTGTTTTACCCAGTCACTGGGTAGTCAAGGGAGGTTGGGCTTTGCCAGGAGGTTGGTTTATAATCTGTTCTCAAAATAGCCTTGCTGCTTGCAAATGTGATACTGGTGGGGAGGTTTCTGAAGGAAGGGATTGTCTTGCACGGTCTGCTGTAGAGTTCTGGGACTGATACAAGTCACAGAAGAAATGAACTTCAAGTAATGCCCAGATAGTGCATTGCTTGTATCCTGTTTAACTGAATTGCTGTGACATATGGTACTAATAAGCAGAGAGGTGATGGCACATCAGGAGTGGGGTTTGGATTGTCAAACCAAGTGAAACATCAACAATTAGAATTCTACCTTTTTTTCTAATATAGAGATGTGGTATTACATCTCTAAAAACAAAGGGGTTTTTTCCATATTCCTTTGGGAGAGAACAGAATTTAATGTAGTTTCTGACCAATCTTTTTATCGTAGGCTGGTGTTTATAGTTTTATGTCTCAGGTGCACTTTTACTGTTGCTCTTGGAGTGTTCAGCCAGATCTGTGGGTACTCAGCCAGTGCTGGAAATTGAGTTCATGAGGCCTTCATATTTCCCCTTCTGTAAGATGAAAATAATGTTAGTGATGTGGACCACTCACCACGGAAACTGCAGGAGACCTGCTGATTAATTTTTGTAAATAGCTCTGTGGCTATGAAGCACTTTGTAAGTGATAAATACTAGTATTTTTAACATGGCATTTGTGATGGCCCAGGCAGTTTCTCCCCTGAGAGGTCCAGCAATGTCAGCCATCAATTTAAGAACATGAATCTATCAGGGCAGTAATACATTAGCTTGCAGCAGTGCTGTGTCCTCCCATTGCAGTTACCTTGACAAATCACCCAGTTCAGAGGCACTGCATCAAACATTATTTCTCTGACAGATAAACCAAGATATTTCATAAATGTTGTCTGTGGAGGTGGAAAGCTCAGTTCAGGGAAAGACAAGGGACTCCAGGGGGCTATGGAGAGGGATTGTCCCCTGAAGTGGGAGAGTTGCTGTGAGTAGGATGAGGCACTGGAAGAGGTTGCCTGGAGAAGCTGTAGATGCCCCTGGAATTGTTCAAGACCTGGTTGGACAGGGCTTGGGGCAACCTGGGCTAGTAGAAGGTGTTGCTGCCCAAGGCAGGGAGTTGGACCAACATGATCTTTAAGGTCCCTTCCAGCCCAAACCATTTTATCATTCTATGAAGGGTGATCTGAAACATTGCTCCTGCTGTTTTAGAGGGGTGTAAAGCAGACATGTGCTAAACAAAGTCTAAGTGAAGAGTGGGATGTGTGATCTTTGGAGCTGAAAGTGAGAAGGACCACAAACCTCCTTGTTTATTTCAGCAGGTTAGAAGGCAGTTTGAGGAGAGACAGGCTTTACTGACCTGGGGCTGGGAGGTGGCTGTTCTATGCTCCCACATGTAAGGCATCATCTATTTGCAAAATCCACACTGTATTTCCCTCCTCTGGTGAACCTTTCATTGTTGTGGGGCGCACAGAAGCAATGATTACTCTAACTGTGGCATAAACAGGAAAATCAGGTAGGGAGCATTCCTGTGAGGCTTAGAATAGAGATAGGCTCAAATGTTACATTCTGATATTTCCCAGCTTTTCAAGGGTGTAAGCCATAACTCAAGCTGCACTTTCAGCCACGCTGCAAAAGCTGAACTGAGAACTCCTCCATTAGTGGAGGAAGTTTGAAAGGGAATTAGCTTTGGGGCATAGCTAATCTCTGCTGCCTTGGTTAATTCTTGCTGCCTGTTGCAAAGAAATAATTCAGTCAACATGGCACCCAAAACTGAAACAGTTTGACTGACAACAGCCAAAAAAGCCCCAAAAGCTGCAGCAAGTCTCTTTCAGTGACTTACTCCGTGTATGGAGGTTTGCTGTGTCGCAGTCTCAGTTTTGAGGTAGCAGTGGCAGGTTAACAAGTAGTTTACTGTAGCTCAGCTAGTGGCCAAGGACCTCAAATAAGCTTTCCTTTAAGCATATCCTCTGTCCAAAAATCTGAGAGAACCTGTTCTTCTGCACAAATCCCAGTGCAGCTCATGCAGGTTTTTTTCTGGAACAAGGGTATAAATTATGGTAGTTGCGAACTCCTATGTTCCTTCTTCCTTTTTCCAGTAACAAGATTTTTTGGATAGGATGAAATAGAGCTATGTGTATGGATGTGTATTTGTAGATTTATAAATACTTGCTTTAAAAAAAAAAAAAAAGAAAAAAAAAAAAGAAAGAAAGAATCTTGGGCCAGGTTATGTCCATGAAGTGCTAGATCATGTCAGTCAACTCAGTGTTGTGCACTGCCAAGGCAATTTCACCTTCAGTGCTGGAAAAAGTAATCGTGTTTGAATTGCAAGTTGTTGATCTCTTGTCTTCAAGATAATATTTCAGTGTTCTCTTTTCAAGTCATTTTTCTCTTCCTTAGTGTTATCTCTCATGTTTTTGCATCAGAAATTGATATCCATTCTTTTGGTTTGGTAACATGTCCTAAGAGACTTTGCAAAACCTGAGTGTGTGTGAAGATTTAAGTCCTTGCTGCTTGTGAGGTAGATAGTGTGATGGTAGTAAAAGTGTCTGCCTTGGTCTGGAGAGGCTTTACCTTTTCTACATGTGAAGCACTCAAAAAAGATCTCTAAGTTGTGGTTTTAAACCATACAGCAGTATAACTTCCTTTCCACAACCCATGTCAGGTGTGGATATTTACACCATAGACACTACAACAGTGTCTTTCCTGGCAAAGATGTATTCACATTGAAAAGGAAAAAAAAGCTGAATAATACTGTATGCTAGAATAAAACACACATATGGCATTTGTTTCTGCTTGTTGATAGGCTTCCTGGGTTGTGAATGACAATGGGTGTGACACAATGGAGAAAAAATTTGTTTCTCCAAGGATGGGTTGTGACTGTCCTATGCTTTTATAATTTCCTCAGTGATCACGACTGGGCTTAACAAAAGCACAGGAGCAAAGCCTGGCACAGTGGGTAGCACTGAGTGCCTCTGCCTGCTCTTTGCTGGCATACAGGAGTTCACTGTCTGCCTGGAGCCAACCAGAGCTGTAGGGATGTGGTAACACAGTGCCAAGTCTGAGTCAGTGCATGCTCACAGCTCCTGTGGTGCAGGCAGAGCCAGTTCAGGTCAATCAGCAGGATGCATGGGCTTACAGGGGAGAAAAAGACTGGCACACCTGCCCAGAATGGGATTTGTGTTCTCAGTGCAGAGCAAGAGCCTGGCTGGTTTTGCCTCCCCTCCTGCCCCAAAATTATCACAGCTGTGTCTGCCACCTGTCTGGAAATTCAGAAAAAAATGCAGGCACTAAAAATTCCCGGAGGCCTGGAGTCCATGTCCAGGTCTAACAGGGCAAAACCTGGTCTGGTTCTCTTGAGTCACTGCTGTCACCTGGCCACACTGAGCTGCTGCAGATGCTCTAACACGTCCTCCCATCACACCTACAGGGCTGGACTGAAATGCAAGTTGTCTTCTGGGAGCAGGAGGAAAAGAGAGGGCAGCAGCCCAGGCAGTTTAAATGCAGGAGCATGTTTGTATAGACTTGATGGCAGAGTCAGGGATTCAGGCCCTTTAATCCAGCCCCACAATAAACAGCTGACAGCCTCTGGTACTGCAAACCCTCCCGAGCTGCTTGATGGTGTAATGATAATCATTTTATTGGTGAGGCAGGCTCTGCCAGGGTGCCAGCAACACTCCACCAAAGGGTTTTGAAAGCAATAGGAAACAGCACAGGGAGTAGAAGTGCAGTGCAGCATTACTGTGATTCAGTGTCTTCCAGAGAGCAAACATGGCCCTCATCCCTCAAAACATGAAACCTTGCTTAACCTGAGCCTCCCAGAGAGTCTTCCTGATGGCACAGGCTGTTCCCTTGTAGGAAGCTGCAAAGGCAGCATTAACGCTTGTGAAGATGAACCATGAAAGCTAAAATCCAGTAAAGTTGTATATCCAGCTGAATCTGTGCGACATCCTGGTTAATGAGCATATGCAATGTTGTGTAGGATATCCTTTCACCTTTGTTTAATTACCAAAAGTAGTTCTTAGAGGGAGAAAACCTCTTGAGAACAAGAACAAAGTTTATTTTGTAGTCATTGCCAATTAAATATTTTGGTCAAAATTAGATGCACGCTACGTTCAGCTTCTGCACAGAAGCATTTTTTTTGGAAAAACCAATTACAAATTTTTTTTCCAGTTTTTCTCAGTCTCTCGGAGTAACAGGGAGATTAATATTCTGAATGATAAAAACCCCGAGCTAAAATTATAATAATTAACTCCAACATTGCATGTAATATCAAGAGAAAACTTTCTTATTATGTATGTTGTCTTTAATTATAATTTAAAGGTTTGAAAAGGAGAAATTAATTATAGTTTTTACCCTGAGATTGGCAAAACTCAAAACATAAAGCTGATAGAGGATGCTCTGGAGAACATCTTACCCACTGTTCAATTTAAACGTCATTTAAGAGCACAGTCTCCTGATGAGTTGCTTAGATTTCCAAATCATGATATTCCCTTGTCATTAAAAGCGCAGTGTGAGGCCAATTTCCAGACCTTGTGGAAATGATAATATCCTTCAGTACCCTGAAGCTGAAATGCTCAAGTCATCATATCTGTCATTTCAGAGTAATTCTTTTCTGGGGGCTTGCATGCATTCATTTCTCTTTTCAGGGTGTGGGTGTTATTGTGGCACAGCTGTCAAAACAGCACTTTTGGATTTTGGACATGATCTTAAGCTAATTTGTCATGATCAGACCATAATCTTTTCAGAAGCACTGTGTTACCCTTGATGCCATGCTGTAGACCCTTTGAAACACTACAGCAGAACAAAAGAGAGCAAAAATTACAATACCCATCCTAATCAGAGACTTGCAGATCTAGCTCTGTGTTTATAGTGTATCTGCTACTGTTCCTTCAGTAAACAGAAGCCACTATTAATAATTATTCCTTATCAATAAGCTTAGATATGTTTTACAAGTCATAATATCTATCACATGCCTAATTAAATGAATTAATTTTTTTTTAAATTGTAGTTGCCAATTAAAAGTGATCTTCAGAACATTCCTGAAGTCACTGATTATAACTTATCTGTGTCTATTTGTATAATGGCTAAGCATTGTGACTGAAGAGCAAACTCATATAACCAAATAAAATGGTATAATCGCATATCCTTTAAAACTGTTGGATTAATAAGGGCTGTACAAGTCCAGGTTTCAATTAAATGAATCCTGGAGAAGATTCTTGAGCCCAGGAGAATTTTGTTTCAGATTTGAAAAACAAAAGACAAGTATTTCTGCTGTGGGTCTTCCTTTATAAATATGTAATTTTTCCAGTAGAAAATAAATGTTCTGTGTTTTGCAGCAGTTTAGGACAAAATATGAGGATAGCATCCTTGGAGAAATGATCTGTAGATCTTGGAAAGATGAATATTTATTCTCAAGTGGAGGGGAAATTATAATGTTATACTGTTTCAAGTGTTCTAATTTAACACAGGTAATTATTTAATTTAAGTGAACTTTAGAGATTAATTTTCAGGGCGATTTTCTCTCAGCCTGATTTCTAAGAGAGAAGGGACCATATCACAAGAGCTCACTTCTCCTCTGACAGCCTTTTGTGATACTGAGAAGGTTTATGTGGCCCTTCAGAGTATGATGGGTACCTCTACAACTCTGTGGTCCAAGTACATTTTTACCAGGGTGCATGATACTGACTGTAATCACAGGCACCCCGTCACTGATCCAGGAAGGCAGGGATTTTGTTAATATATTTAAAAAAAAAAAAAAAAAGAAGAAGAAAAGGTGAAGTATGCAGCATCTCCAGCCATCATTAAACAAAAGGTTCTGCAAAGTGATTCTGAAGAAACTAAGGTCTGAGCTCTAAGTATCATCTCAAATTTCAGCTGCCTTTAATGGCTTTTAGGGAGTCTTTCAGCAATACTACTGTGTGAAGTTTTATGATTTTTTTCCATCTAAATAGACATTTTCATAGAGAGAAATTCCTGTTTCTTTCTGCTATGAACTTTATCATCTGAACACACATTGTTCAAGGCTGTGCTTCCTCCCTTTGATCATTAATTTTCCAGTTATAGTTCAGGTTCAAAAAGTTAAAGTAGTATCAAGTGATACTACTGTATCATTTGCTGTGGCTGAGCTGCCTCACAGACAGGACCACTTTGCCCTGGTTTCTCTTAGTTGTTTGGCAGGTTCTACTTATGCCATCGTCAGATGCTTTTGTTTCCATTATATTTAAATTCATAAACTGAATCTTAAGGGGTTCATTCCAAACTGCAGATGCAGTGGACTGTGCTGAGCATTGCCTGTTGCTGTTGAATCCTGACATACACCCAGTAGGTGGAGGTGAGATTGTGCCCAGACAAATCCTCTCGGTGGGAATAATAAAAGCCAAACCTCTTTCAAAAGCGTGCAATGTAAAATGCATTGCCAAAATGAGCTCTCTGAGTGCCAATCCGGTCTGTGTTGGGGGGGAGGGCAGTTTAATTTTTAACTATGCCAGGCAGATAGTGTAAGGCTGAGCTGATGCCCCAGGGCTCAGGGGGACCACAGGTCCCCCAGCTGCCTCTGTCTGATCACAGTGAGGGAAAGAGCATTCTGCCTGCAGCGAGGCCAGGGAGGGGCAGGGATCAGCTCAGGACACTCCTTACATAGAGGAGGAGGTAACCAGCCTAAAGTACCATTTTCCATCGGATTAGTCGTAGCATTTCCCTGAAGGGCATCCTTGCTGCAACGTGGTTTCCCCCATGAGGGTTGTGACTCCAACCCCAGACACTGCCACCACTTCTGCTCTCACAGCTTACCCAAACCCTGAAGCACCTGATAAAGAAGTTTTCCCTGAGTGCAGATGATATAGGATAAATCCAGTGTTAAAGCACTTTGGAGAGCACTGACTGCCAGCGTTTTGCCCTGGGTAGGGTGTTGTCAACACAAGTCAATCTCTTTGAACACAAACAGCACTAAACACTTTGCAGCCCACAGCAGAAGCTTCAGGAAATGATGCAGCCACACAGTGCCAGCAGCTCTCCTCTCTTCCAAGCCCCTCAACAGAAATGCAATTTGCTTAAAGGGAAATTCACATTTTTCGGTTAGATCCTTAGTATTATTTTACAAGGCAATTTGTAATAAAACAAGGGAATGGCTCTGTGAACGTTGTAAGCCCTAGGAAAAAGTATTCAGCCTGTACTTGATACAATTAGTGTCTGGTCAGCTTAAGGAATACCTTGCTTTTTATTTCCCCTATGTAGGTTGGATTTTTATATCCTGGTTGGGTTGGTGAGCAGGCTCCAAGAAGAGATGTTATTTCTGATTAAGGATAGAAATGGGCCAAGCTTGGACCAAGTTTCTCTTGTGCCAAAGCAGTGGTAGAGCTATGCTACACCAGTGTGTGTCAGTATTCTAGTGCAGTCACCATCCTACTGTACCTGCTGCAGAAGTGTTCCCACATTGCATAGCAAAAAAGATTTTATCCATGGAAGAGTCTGTCTCTGTTTCCATTAACTTTTCCAAGATGCAAACTGTCTGCCACATGTAAGATGTGATTCCACCAGTCCTATCCACATGCTTTATGTACACAGCTTTTCAAAATGAGAAAGAGTAGGATGTGCTCCATCCTCTCTTGTGCCAGCCACTGCAGGTCGGGCAGAGGGGAGGATCAGGCCCCAGGGCTACTGGGATGTGCTCTAAAACATCAGTGTAACATCAGCAGCTCTTGGGCTCTTCACAGGTTGAAGGTAAAGGGACAGTATCAGGTTATTTTGATTACACCTATGGTGATATTTGGAACTGATTCTCTTAAAATAATACAAATATAATTTGAACAGTTGCTATTGTAGAAGTAAATATTGGTCCTTTTCCTGTTTTTTCCTAAAGCTATCTCTACAAATGCTAAGAGAAATTAGGTAAGAGTGGCATGTTATATACAGAAAAAGCTCTTGACTGGGCAGTGAATATGGACACATTAGATCACCAGCTTACCCCAGTGAAAGAGAATAAGAGAGCAGAGAATCATCCCTTCCCTACAGCTAGCAATCAAACAGATACAAACTCTGACATTGAACAAAGCTGGAAAATATTGTAAAAAGCAGAGGAGCCTATAAAGGTTTTGCAGAGACCCATGAGAGGTGTAACTCTAGAGTGCATCGTACCAGAGGTCCTAAGGATCCCTGGAGTGACTTATTAGTCCTAGGGGTTGCACGAAGGGGACTAAGGACAGGGATTTTCCTGATGTCAATCTCATATTTCCCATCATTCCTCACCTCTGCTGGGGAATGGCTGAAGATCAGTGAATCTCAGAAAATGATCACTGGCAAACGTTTGGGAACTGGCAGGGCATGAATTTCTTTATTTCCCTTATGGCTGTGCTCACTCCAGAACCAGTCAAGAAGAGCCTACTTGAAAAGACAACAAGAAAGGGAAGTTAAAAAAAAAGAGATATCTGACTTGGATCCTGTCCAATAAGGATGTGTGCCCTGCACCACCAGGACTGATGACACTCATTATCTGTACCTTATCCCCCTGCAGCAGTGGCTGCTTTCCCTATTTGCTTCATCTTTTGGAGCCCAGCTCTTGGCCTGTAAAGTATTTGTGCCAAGCCCTTATAGGCAGCAAAGCCCACAGAGGAAAAATGCAACCTGGGGTGCCTCTCCAAGACTGGTTGTAGGATTAAAGAAGGCTGAGCTTAAACAGCTGGGCTACACAGAAATTCAGTGCTTGTTACCCTCAGTAACACCACATCTGTAGGCAGGTACAACAACCAAACTCCATTAATTCCCCTGTAATGCAGCTCCTGATTTTACAAGCCAGGAACCTGGTTCCTCCTTGCCAGGACTGTACAGGCAATATCCTGCTTTCTGGTGGAAAAAGACTATGCAAAATGCCCCAGCCATTCTTATTATTTTTTTCCCACTGCATCCAACCATCTCCCTGTCACTTAGCCACAGGCCCCAGTAAGTTTTCTTTCAAGCTGAAAGCAGCAGTCTGTATATGTTTATACAAGTTTATGTACATGTATAAATATTTCCCTTGTCAGGCAACAATTTGGAGAGTCTAAAACCTCACTCCTGATGAAACCAGCCAGGTTACCCGGAGTAGGAAATAGCTGACTCAGATATCAGCTTGAATGGAGCACAGTTCAGTAGCTCCTACAGATGAAACTAGATAACATCAGGAGATAGTAAAAGAGACCCAGGTAAAACTGTTGAGGACAGTTTTTGCAAAGGAAAGGGGTTTTGTTTGTTTTCTTAAGATACTGGATAAGATTTATTGGTATAAGAATTAGGGACTTATTTAAACTAAGAATCAAACCATCACTGGGACATTTGTTATTTGGATGGTCATTTAATATTTATGAACAAGAACTACTTGCAAATTAAGAGTTTAATAATCCAGGAAACACCAGCAGCAAATTTCTCCCCAATACAAACAAAAGGAGATTCCTGAGCTATTACCCTAAAGTTGGCTTGTGCCCATCTTGTTATAAAAAGAATACTTGCAAACCTCTTCATAAAGAAATAAAACACAAATTAAGTACCAAAACACCCCCAAAAACCAGAGTTGCAAGCCCAGAGAAAATGCCTAGATAGAAAATGATAGGACTGACTTCCTTCCCGAACACTAACAGATCCCAGTACTCAGGGTCATGCCACGGCAGCCTGCTCTCAGACAAACCTCAAAAATCCTGAACAAGCCATCAAAATCTGCAGAAATGTTGCTGTGAAATAGATTCAGTAAAATATGTGATGTGAAAACCTTAATGTACCTCACTGTGACAGCAGAAGCAGGTCATTTTGCAATGAACATTCCACGACTGTTGTGTAACAAAGAATATATATATGTACATTGACCTATTTTTCCCACAATTTTATTTAGATTTATGAATGTAAGGGTGTAGATATTTTTCAAGACCTCCTGTATAATTGTTTTATCTCTTCACAGTCTTTCTCCCTTTATTTGCCTGATGTGAAAACAAGCAGTACCCTCATAGCAATGTGTGGATCAGCTCTCTGATTTAAAGCTCCTCAGTTGAGGGAAGCTGTTTCATAGCCCCTTTTTCTGTGGGTCTTGGATGAAGCCCACTTGATCCCAGACAGGCAATCCAGGCAATAACCAGGGCTTGGCTGGAGGTGAGAAACTCTATCTGTGGTCTGTAGGCAGAGCCAAGCCTGGAAGGTTGGGATGCCATGGGTCTTTTAGCAGATCCAGGAACTGGAGCCAAACCACAGCTATCAACTGTTGGCCAGGGAGGTTTGAGCTCTGGTTTGCTGGACTTATCCCTCTTTTGGAGCACAGTCTGGGTTGCACTGCTGTGGCAAGGCAGAAAGCTGCTTATTAACCCACACAACCTCATAGGTCTGGTAAACAAACGACAGGGTAATACTGAGTGCCTTGAAGTTGCCTCACAATCACTCACAATCTGATGATTTTTCACGTCATCGAAAGAGCAGGATACATTTCAAGTGTCCTCTTCAGGTCCTCTGACTATCCAAAGGGATGGTGCTCAAGCATTTCTGATTGGGATAGTTGAGAGAAGTAATTACTGTAATTACACTTGTGCCTAGGGGCTGCAGTACTAACGATCCATACTGCATTTACTGTAACTCAGTAAACTACAGTTAGCACTTCACAGGGTTGTTCCTTGAACTGGTGTAGTCTATTCCTCTAGTTTGAATACTGAGGTAAATTTTCCTGCTGGCAGCCCCAGCTGTCAGTCAGTGTATTGCTCTGCCTTTTTCTCCTAAGCTGTGAATTAGCAGAGTGCTGTGGACACGGGTGAGGTAAAGTTCACTGATCTTTCATGCCCCTTGACAGGACCCAGCACATGAACATGCAGCTCCACTTCTCAGAGTGAAAGGCCAAATCCGTATTTAGCAAAGGAAAGGATCAAAATGTCATCAAAGGTGAAAGAATAAATTTTCAGGGTGAAAACTCCAATTTCAATGAAATTATAGCAGTAGTCCTAGACAAATGTGAGGGTGGGTTGGCAGTAAGTTTGGAGGCAGTCCATTTACTGATTGAATTTGATTTTATACGTATAGCCACGCTAAACCCCAATTATCGTTATTCAAGAAAAGCACCTGGATTAATCAGACCTGCCACATCCATCTTTCTCTAATGCCTATTCCACTGGCTGTGATTCCTACAGAGGAAAATTTCACCAACTGATTTAAAAGACTGATTAGTTTTACAGCTCTTATATTTCTAAGCTGCAAGTAGGAAGAGCCAAAATCAGGTCTCCTCACTTTCTTCTCTCCCCTCCCAAACAGGGATGGAAGAATGAGCTGCCTGGGCACCTGGCAAATGTGCCCTCCAGCCAGGCTCCTGGGAGCGTGGGGCCAGGTCTGGTGCATGCCCAAGGTGGGGGTCAGTGATGGGCTTTCTCCCTTGTTCTATAAATAATGTCACAAAAAGTGAGATATCCCAATATTGCCATTTTTACTGTGGGTGCCAAAGTGTAATTGCAGGGGAACGTGGTGGGATCCAGTATGGGAGTGAAGGCAGGAGTCTGTCTTCAGGAGTAGGAGTCTCCAAACCCTTGTGCAATAAGCAACAGACAGACACATCTGGCACCACAGCTGCTTTGGTCGGGGTGCCCCTCCGTGGGGCAGTTGCTGCACAGAAAAATGTGTGATGACAGAAGTGTTGGGAACAGGACTGGGACTGAGCTGGCCAGCTGCACATTATGGGCAGAGGTAGAGTGGTTGCAGACTGGCTTATTTGACTGATCTGGACTATATTAATGCTCCCATCCCCTCCATACCACTATGTTAGGCATGTCATCCCGCTCACACCCTGTGATAACCTTGTCAGGCAAGAGAGGATGCTTTTTAATAGTGTATCTCAGAAAGAGGCAGTTCTGGCTCTTCCTGCCAGCAAGAGCTGGGCTGTCTGAGTGATGTAGGCTGAAGAAACACCCAGCTGAGCTCTCTAATTGTTTCTGGCCACAGAGTGGCTATAACAGCCCGTGGATTCTCAAGCTAAATGCCTGTGGAAGGACAGACTTTGCCACTACTCAGACATCTCTTTTGAGCCAAAGGAAATCTCTCCTTTATAGTTTCCTTCAGCAAGTGAGATGACATCAGCTCTGTGGGTGGACAAATGTATTGAAAACCTGTCAAAATTCATAGTATTTTCAGAGATGCAGATATGTTCGAGCTAGAAATGCTGTTATAATCAGCTAATGTCAGCTCCTTTCTATCACAAAGGTTGGCAAGTCTCACCCTGGCATTTCTACAATTTCCAAATCTGGAGAAATTGAATCTTAAGTCAGAGTTGAACTGTTCAGCAAGAAGGTCATTAGTACTGGAACAGATAGACAAGAGACAGAGTACATTCTCCATAGCTTATTACTTTTTTTAATTACAATAGTGGGTGACTTTCCCTATGATAAACTGATACTAATCAAAATTATTTTACTGATCTGAAATGTGTCAGCTGGTATTCTCTGGTCTGTATCACACAGGAAATGTGAATGCTTTGTTCTACCTTTGACATCCACAAACCTTTGAAACCTGTGATGGCTGGGAAATGGGTTTACGGGCTACATTTCATGATGTGTGACAAATCTGCTTACTGGGAACTTACCAACATACTGGGGAAAGTCTGGGTGCTTGTGTGCTTTCATTTGACTGCAGAGTAGGTATTGGCCATGAAACAGCACGTCCTGAGAACATGCATGAATGGGTTTTGCAATAGCCAGACTGCAGTATGAAGAGCAATTCAGAGGAGGCCAAAAATTGGTTTCTTTCCCCTTTTTGACCTTTGGTTTCACTGTACCTTCCTCCTGTGAGTAAAGAACATGGTTGTCTCCTTGCTTTATTAAACAATTCCTACTTTCTTTTCTTCGTATGCAGAATGATTGTAGCCCTCCTGTCCTCTCTTGTTTCCCATGGGCCAATTTCAAACATTTAAACTCAATGCTCTGAAACCTCACATGAATTTTACAGTCCTGCAGTAAGATTTTGAAAGTTAAATAGTACATTGTTGTGGAGAGGAAAAGCTCTTGAAGAAAAGCATGGGAAATTACACACAGATCTAAAGTTCTGAAAGATTTTGCAGGCTCATAAAGCCTTATAAATATGAAATGGGCTCTCAGAGGGACAGTCTGAACACTTCCTGAAGCCAATGCTTTCTGCACACCTCCTGGCAATGCAAACACTCACAGACCTTTCCTCAGAGGTCCTATCTTCATAAGCAGCCATCAGCACAGCTTGTATCTTTGCTGGATTTCCCAACCTATTTTTGAAGAGCTGCCTGACTTCTATTCCATGCACAGCTTTGCAGTTCCCTGAGTGTCAAATCTAGGATGGGATTTCCACCCCCATCCTTCTCCTCACCCTTTACTGCATCACTCCACAAGGTTTCTGATCTCTCTCCAAGCCAACCTTGCTCTCTCCACAACTTTTTTCTGCTTGCAATTTGAGCTGGGTTTCTCAGTCTGTTATTTCCTAGAGGGAAGACAGCCCAGCAAGGGGAGGTATTTTAGGGCTTATTCCTCTTCATTTTCTTCCTTGCTTCAGTCTGATATCAAAAACTCTTTTAAAAGCATCCCTCCTGCTCTTGGCAAATATTCAGAATAATTTGACTTTCCCCCCTCTACTCTGGAAAGATTTTTCTTTTCTGTCTGTCACTCAGGCATAGGCAATGATCTAATATTATGCCTGCTGACCAGCTCTTACCTTCTATGATGACTCTGCAAAGGAATTGGAGATAATATAGCACCAATAGGACTGAGGACTTGGTGATGCTTGTGAGTTTGGTCAGAACTTTGGTGCTATGTGCCATTTGTACATACAGAGCTGTGATTTCCTGGCAGAATAATACTTTGGCTGAGACAAAAGTACACAGACAAGGGATGAGAGAATCCGGGCTTATTGAGTACACAGGTAGTAGAAAGTACCCGTGAGCTAATGGGAATATGACGCAAAATATCCAGGCCCAGATCAGGAGCTGAGGGTCTTTGGAATCTCCTGGTGAACAGCCTGTGAATGCTAATGCTGCTAATTAGTTGAGGGAGATGCTGTTATAAATAGAAGAGCTGACTGAATCTTTTTTTGTGCCAGATAAGCTGTACAGTGAATTTAGTAATTTCCTGTTTAAGAGCACAGTGATATTTATAAAGCTATTTTAAATTGTTCATTACTGACAATTACTTGTTTTTTAAAATAAAGGAGACAGCATTATGGAAGAATTAAACTATGTGTTTACCAGAAACTAACATCTACCAAAATGCCCCCTTCAAGCTGACTGCCAGGGAAGATTGCCAAGGTAGCAGACTCATGTACTTTTAACCAAGTCAACAGTCATTTTTCAGGCTGAAATGAATTTTAAGTACTCACATTTCTCTTTTCATCATGTTTATTTTTACCATAAACATCTTCCTTTCCCTCTTGCCATGGGACAGAGGACAGCAGGACTTTGCCTCAGACAGAGAAAAGAGATTTTGCAAAGCCCAGACTTTGAGTTGCTATTCTCACCAGAAGAGTGACCCACACACATGAAATATATTCCTATGTCAAAAAATCTCCCAGTCTTTAACACGTGGGGAGTTGAAGCAGGTTAACAGCTGATGCTTCACTGCTTCTGTCCGAATGTTGTTGCCTACATGTTTGACAGTGAATTAGCTGCTAATAATGGATCGCCAGACTCTTCTGGAGTGAAACATTTACAAGAACCGACATGCTGCCAAGTTTAAAGCCAGGGAACACAAGGCAATTTCAAACCTGTCATTTCCTCACAGAAGGGGGATTATTGCTTTGTTATCAGCAAAGATAATATGTTATGTAGCTTTCCTGCCCTTGAATTATTTAGGTCATATGGGATGGCCATGGGTTACATTGAAAAATACATCTTTTGGGTCTGTGTGTTTATGTAATGTATCCATGTCTATATAAACCTCTGGTGTGTGAATTCACTGGTTATGTCCACACCCAGTGCAGGTGTACAGACCAAATACATGTGAGACTCTGTGCTTACAAACTTGCCAGTTGCCTTAGACAGCCCCTGTAACAAAGATTTATTGCTAGCTCAGCTCCCACTGTTCTCATCATTTAAGGTGCTTCCTTGGAATCAGTGCAGCGCCTGAGGCAGTGATTGAAGGTAAAGTTGGCAAATGCCCTTGCTTTATTCTTTGTGCCATGAGCCTTTGGCTTAGGTAGCTAAACTTCACTGCTTTATCCAGTGAAAGGTGCTCTGAGAGCCATCTCTTGTTCACAGTGTTTCTATAGCTGTGCTTGTTTCTGTTCATCAGTACATAAAGGATCTGGTAGATGATAAAGTTGCCAGTTCATGTAGAGTGAGGATTGTGCTGTTGCATCAAGAAGGTAGCAGTTGATCCTGATTTTATTTTGGGCGAGGCATCTTATGCTCACTTCTGGGTCTTGCAAGGATTTCTGTGGTTCCTGATGCTCAGAGTGTACATACCAGAGTTTCAGGCAATGCATTCTTGTGCCCATACTGCAGAGAAGTGGGAAATGCAGCTGGATTGGTCCTAGTTTTTTAAAAAATTCAGAAATTTTCAATTTGGCTAAATCAGAAAAGGTGTCACAGCCATACTCTGGCTTTCCAGTAAAGCCATGCTTCTGCTCCTGTGTGTCCTTTTTACTAGTTAAAGGGCAAGAACCACAGTGACAAATTCATAGCAAGTACTGGTTTGTAGAAAAAACATTCTACAATTGTAAGCCTTATTTCATTTTTGTTATGATATTGAAGCATACAGCAATAATAAAATACACTAATATTTTGTTCCTATCTGGTAATTAACAATATAAATATTCTCAAGCCTTTTCTTTTGCACATTCATTTCCTCTGCTCTGCAGACTTTAGTTACACTGGCTTGAAAAATCACATTATTCAGAATGTGCGTATTTCTTGAGGAACAGTTTTAACTTGAATGTAAGTTTCTTTCTTGCAGCTTCTCAAAAAGCTGAGAATTTATTCAGAATATTCAAGGCTAATATCCTGTAGTTTTCCAACAGAGGCTGTCATTATGATCTACAAAAAACAGCATCCAGCCTTACATGAGATATAACAATGATTCTATCTTCTTGTGTTGTGAAATAAATATCTATGTGTGATGTATTTACACATCTATAGTATATGCTCTGTACATACACATCTTTAGCACTTCACTTATATATGTCAGTTAAAATTATGTCTGTGAATATTTCAACTAGAAGCAAAACATTGGGAGGTTATGACCTTTGAATAAATTCTGATAGTTAATATGCATATGCATTTACCTTTGCAGGGCAGTACCTGCCTTACAAAATGGTGTTCTGCAGAATTGCCTTTGATTTACAGCAGCATCAATGTGCTGATTGACTCAAAGGAATTGAGACAGCAGGTCTGGCTCTGGCATAAGATTTAATGTATTTCTTTTAACTGTTTCTTTCTAAGTGCAAGGCAGCTGCATCAGTCAGGAGGCACTGGCATATTTTAAAAGGGCATTTCCCTCTCAAAAGCAGGTATAAGTCATAGGAAATTTAGATTCCTTGCTGCATGAAAGCCAGAGGGTAAAGAGAGGCTCTTTGAAGGGCTGATTGTTTGAGAATTTCTTTTAGGAAGCATTTCATCAGTAAATCTGTAGACTTAGCTGCTTCTTATTCTAAGCCAAGCAGGAAAAAATATAATTTTTTTCCTGTCAACGCCTTGGATTAAAAATGATGAAACAAGCATTTGTGGCAGGTTAATTGTTCCTCGGGCATTTGCAACCCCTGCACTGAGTGGGTGTGAATATTAACTCCAGCAAGTAGCAGGCTTACCACACGGGGAGGCTGTGTTAGGCAGACGTGGATGATCCCCAGAAGGCTCCTTACCCAGACAGCGTGTGCACCACAAGGTCAGCTCGACCTTCCTTAACTGTTGGCTGAATCGGCAAATACGGTGTCACAGAGCTCGCAAAGCAGAGCAGCAACACAGCCTGAGGTGGAGGAAGGGGAGGACAAGGGGTTTGGTGTAAAATTACTATTCTTTAAGAACTTCACAGCATGAGTCCTACTTATAAAACCACAGCACAAAAATGTTTAGATGTTTCCATCTCCCATGTAAACATCCAAATTACTTGTCTGCCACACAAACACACAAGCACAGATTCTTTTTTCTCCAAAAACCTATATTCATGTTAAAGCAAATAAGTGGTGCACCAATACTTGGGTTCACCTAAGATTAGCTGTTGTAGCATTTACTTACATTTGGAGGTTGTCAGGATAATACATAATCGAAGCAAGAATTGTATTTTTATGACTGTGTGTAAACATGTGTTCTAGGGCTTTGTTTTCTCAGATCTCCAGCTCTCTGGGTGTGTGCACACCTGGAAATGTGGGGAAGCACTGTAAGAGAAGTGACAGCAGAACCAAAGAATGGCCAGGGCTGGTCTTTCCATCTGGGTGTTGAGGACAGTATTCAGGGGGGGCTGATGTGTCTGCTCTCCAGAGGCTGTCAGTCTGAGTATCACTTTGATAAAGTCAGGTTACATGGTCTGATCGAGGATGTAAACTTAGAAATCAAATGTGCAGTGATCTTTCATATTCATCCAATCTCTCGTTACTCTTCTGCCTAATACAACTCTTAATGCATTTATTCTTTGCAGTGCTGTCTTGGAGCAGGCTAGTTCTGTAATCCTTCTTTTGCAGGGAGGGAGCTGAACTGCAGAGTCACCTGGCAAAGGTCAGGTATGAAAGCTGAGGCAGAAAACGGAGCAGGATAGCTCTCTTAGGTCCTTAGAGACATTCGTGCCCTTGGGGACAATCCTGTGGGGAATTGGGATTGAGCAGGGCTGACACAGAGACATGGAGCTGTGATTGACTTTTACCCTTTCAGTGCCTTAGGTTAATAGATGTCTGAGTGTCAGCCAGACGTGACAGCTTCGTTCCTGGGGTTCACCTGCTTGTGAATTTGGGCATCCAGGATAAGGACAAAGCTAAAGCATACAGCCAGGTTTTATTTTATAAGTGTTTCTGTGCGAAAAGGGATTGTGGTGAGAAATGACAGCAGGGAGGGCAGGAGAGAGAATGGATAAGGAAAGTATTATTAAAGGAAAACACAAGAGTTTGGACAGAGGCAGTCAGCCTCAACCAGTGCTGAGAGAAAAGGCTCTCAGTGCTGCAGTGGTGGCACCAACAGCTCAGGAGTGAAAATACTTTGCCTCTTTGGCACTGAACTCACTTTGGATTTATGCTGGTGTGTGCTGGTGAGCAGTGACTGTCTTCTGTTCTTCAGCTCTCTCTGGAGTCAAAGGAAAGAGCCTCCTTGGGTCCTCTTCCCAGCCAATTCCCCGGCTGCTCTCCTGTCTTTCCTGTCCTGAGTCTGCTCTCATCCCACACATTTTGACCCCAGTAGCAGATGCTGACAGGTCTGGGCAAGGACAGCTCTTCTCCCAGGACACACTGTCATTGGAGAATGCCAAGACAGTTTGGGCAGCACTGACAGCCATCAGTCTTGTCTGTTATTGGCAGCCTGGCTGCTTTCAGCATGGTGCTTTGGGATGAAACTAGGGAGACAACCCCAAGATGCATCTAATCAGCTGTGATTTTTTTCAATCATGCATTATCATTGCTTTTCACCGTGTTATATATTTCTTTCTTACACATGTATTCCTGCTTTGCTTTTCGTTCGGTTTTCTTTGTGGTCCCCATAGACTAAGGTAACTTGTGTGGATCCAGCTACACATGGGGCAGAGGATGGTGGCCATGTCCCAAGACTAAGTTTTGATCTTGATCTCATTCCTAGTTTTAATTTTGTGACCAGAATGGAAATCAACTATAAATACATGGATTTTGAGTCTGTCTTCACTTTCTGAGATATCTCACTAGAGATGCTCCTGCCTGGCACTGCTACATGAAGAATTTTTTATCTAGGTGTAACTTTTGCTTTTAGCCGAATTTAGCTCCATGGCCCAGACCCCATTTACTTCTATGGGTGAAGGGAGATGCAGATACCTCAAAAAGCAGCTGCAGAGCCAAGTCTTTTTGCAGTCTGGTCAATATTTGATGCAAGGAACTAACTGTAGGTACCCAGCAGCAATCCCCAACTAGAGAGAGCAAGGGCTCAGCTGGGTGGGCTACAGCCAGAGCTGCCCTGAAGTTAATTTCAAGGGGTGCTCCATTGAAAAGCTGGCAGAACAGATGTGTGAGTGTGATAGCACCTACTGAAAGACATCACTTGTATTCCTTTGCAGTCTTTTCTTTTTCCTTTTCCTCCCATGCTATTTTTACTCTGGTTTGAACCAGTGTTTAATTTGCCTCTTTTCACTTCTTTCCTCTAATAACAACTCTCTCTCTCATCTCACTGCTTTGCCTGATCATTTTTCTTCCTTCTTTGTTAGATGTCTGGTTTCTCATGTTCTCCTTTATTCTCCCCCATGTCTTGCACACTTCTCCTCACATACATTTTCATGTAGTTTATCTGCACAGCTCCACAGGCCATGTTCAGTAGGTGCCTTAAGAGGTAGGGGAGGAGGTCACAGTCCTGCCAACTGCTTGGACATGTGCACACAGAGAGCCATTTCCATGAGTGAGACAGACTAACATCTGCTGAAGAAAGCTAGCTTTGATAGCCCAGCAGTGCTGAGCAGGCAGTGCATGGACCCCACTCTCTCTGGTGCAAAAAGTGCCCCTTTAACCACTACCTTGTGCCCCTGTTTCCCCTGTTGTTCTATTTCCATTTCAACTGCTTTTTTATGGCTTTTCCTAAGAGGATTCTCTCATGCAAGGCATGAACAGGTAGCAAACTGCATCCCTGTCAATTAAGAGCTAATGATGTGGAATGGCAGCTTGGAGGAGAAAGATCTCTGCAAGACCACACCTCATCTCCATGGCCACACGAGGGTTTGGATCCAGGTCACTGGACTCTCTGAACCACTGCTTTCCCTTGGATCAAGCTGTTGTGATGGTCCCATGCCTTATTCTTGGGCTTCAACCTGCCTTCTCACCCACTGAACCTGCTCCTTTGTAAGGCATTAGAAGTACATGCCTGAGAGCTGGTATTAATGTAGTCTAGTTCCCTATGGGCTGGTTTGCCACCACTGGCTGACTGTGGACTCCAAGGGAAAAATAGATTCAACTCTGGATTTTAATTGTTCTCTGTCCCAGAGTCCCGTTTTTGATATCTCTGCAGTATGTTTGAAGGGCTTTGGTGGTCTCTTGTACCCAGTTACTTTTAGGCTTACCTGCCTGTCCTCTACCACTCAAACAGACTTGTTTAAAGCATAGCACTGGCTTCAGCAGAAGGGTACAGGATTGCAGAAGGATTGCCAAAACTGCATCTTCCTCAGGAAGAGGGCAGCCAAGTTTGCCACAGGACTCTTTTTCTGTCTCTCTGCCTTTTAGCCCTCCAGCAAAAAACAGGCTGGACAAACTCTCCCCACTCACTTGTAATTAAACTTTGAGGGCACCTTCAGCTACATGTACTTGTCTTCATTTGTGGCACCTCCCAGGACAGGTTGGCTCAGCTTCTGAAACCTGATGGCAGCTGGTTCCTTCCGAGAGGTGTGGCTGTGGGTCTGTGGGTCAGTTCCCTGACCAAAGGCTACCCCTTTCCTCTGGGGCTCTCATCAACCCACTGCAAGGCTCCAAGTTAACAGAATGTAATGGAGGGAAGAAGTAAGGGTACAAACGAGGATATTGCTGGGTGACTCTATACACAGCTGGGATTTAAGCTCCCATCTAACCAGCTTGCTCATGCACACATGTATTTTGGGTTTTCAAAGAGTGGAAGTAGTCTGGTCAAATGTTCCTTTTGCATTTTCAATCTCCTTCTCTCCACCCCCACCAAATATATCTCTCTAGCAGAAAAAGACCGGTGTGCCTGACTAAGATCTGCCAGATAAGTGACCCCCTGCAGATTAAAAAAGAAAGAAGAAAAAGAAAGACAGTCAAAGGCCTGTTTAGTTATTCTTGTGTTGTTCAAAAGTGCTGATAGCCTGTCCCAGAAGCAGTGACTTAAATTGTCACCCAACTCCAAATCCTCCCAGACCCACTCTAAAGGAGTTTTTCATGCCATTTGTAAATTATTTTCTTGCTTGCTGTTTTGGAACAAAAATTAAAATCTCAAATGGTTGATGGCAGAGTAGTAAAATAAACAAGAAGCCAGGGTAACCTCAATATTTCATCTTTGAATTTGACTTCTTAACATTTTATTTACTTCTTCAGAAGCCAAGAAATCAGTTAACAAGCAGAATAAAAGTGTTTCTCAATACTAGAAAGGAAGAAAAGTTTTTCCATCTTCTCTTTCCCACAAAAGGTTTAAACTTAAAGCAAAGAAACATTAAAAAAAAAAAAAAGGACAGAAAGAAGGAAACTGACTGATGGGTGAGAAGAAAAACTTATGACTGAAGGGGGTATTGGGGATGTGCTGTTTGTGTATCTACTATATCATGAGCCAAAGCTAAGAGTCAAACTGAAAGACACCCAATTAGTTAACAACTTCTCCATTTAAGCACATTCAAAAAAGTCAAATAATAGCAGGAAGAAGCTGGGCTCGCCTCCGCCTCTGCCCCAAAAATATCATTGTTCATTCTCATAGCCTGGCCAGGGGCCAGCTGCTTCCAGGCTTTTAGCCATAGGCTGTATTTGAAAACCATTCTGTGCTCCTGTTTTCTTGTCAGTCCAAATGAAATCACTTCAAACAACCATTTTCAAATATGCCCATGTCCAAACAGAGGGCATCATTGGGTTCTCTGGGGTTGGTGGGAGCAAGGAGCAGAAAGGATGAGTAGCTCCAGAGCAAAGCACTCAAGCATCTCCAGGTCTCCTGCAAACATCTGCTCAAGCCTGAGGGTGGTTTTTCCAGCCAGGATGAGGCTCTTCAACAAACTCGGGGGGCTTGTTTGGGGTTGGCACATACACTGGTGGAAATCTGGTCAGTGTGATCCCCTGATGGTGACAGTTCAGCACAGCCTGCTATGGGCTGGATGAAACCCCAAGGAAAAGACAGTGGAATTGCACAAATCTGTCAAAAAAAAAAAAAAAAAAAAAAAGAAACACAACAAAACAACAAAAACTTCCCACCTACACAAATAAGGGAGGCAAATCTCCAGGGAAAGCTTCTATCTGAGAGTGTTTGGCCATTGTTTTTCCTTGCATCCAGGGATGGGTTTTGTGAGATCCCCAACCAGTCTGACTGCTATAACGTAGCATATGACAAGTGAAGTCCTCTGTTATTTCTGTTAAATTATCTCTGCAGGAAAATTAATGAAAAGCAAACAAACAACTTTATTTATTTTTTTTTTCCTATTTCAATCACACAGTGGGAGCAGGAAATAGTTGTTTAGCTTTTGGGGTTTTTGAAGTCGTCTATATTTTCTATAGAAAGGGACATTTTCCCTTGAAAATAAGTGAAAAAATACAGCAGACAAGCAGTAGAAAGCCTGCTCTGATTAAATCCTAAGCCTCTCAGCTGTTGAATTCATTTCCTTTGCCCTGTTTGCCTCCCTTACTGTCTAAAAAAAAAGCTTCTCCTCTGTGCAGGGCTCCTTCTGGCAGGGGAGAGGGGATAGGGTGGAGGTGGTGGTGGTGGTGATTGCTAAATCACTGCAACTGTTGAAGCCACTGCCCTGCTCTACTCTGGCACTTTCTTCTACTTACCACCATTTTGATGGTACTGCCAAATCCACCAGTGTGTTTGATCAGGGAGCAAAATAGGTACCGGATTCCTTTCTGGTTTTGTGGCACTTCTTCTCTGCTAGGGATTGGGGACCACTCACAAAGTATATAAGGTGCAGTCAGAATGACCCTATTTCTTTCCCTGCAAGGTTTGTGCTCCTGCAGAGCTGTGTGCTCAGTGCCTGATTTCTCTGGCAGGCAGAGGACCTGCTCCCCAGAACAGAAGCATTTCCAGACTTATTTCTATTCTCTCATGTGAGAACTACGGGCTGTTTTCATCATGTCTCAGTACTCATAAGTGTATATATATATATATACACACATTTATAGGCTATCTCCATCTCTGCCTGTCACTGCGTGTGCTCACACACATGCACTCGCGCAGACTGTAGGGGGCACTTTGAGAATTAGCAAAGATGCTGCTGTGTCCTGTGACGGGGCATGGCTCTGTGCAAAAGCCAGGAGGACGGCAGAACAAAAAAATGGATCAGTTACTAAGGAGAAAGGTAGAGAGAGAGAGCAGAGCCTCCCTGGAAAATAAAAAAAAAACCAAGCAAACCAAAAAACCTCTCGTTGTTCACATTCTCTGGAATGCAGCATTCAGCTGCTTACAGCCTTTAGGAGAGATGTGCCAATACCCTGTACTTTTCTTTACAATATGTTTTATTTATCTGCCTCAGAGGAGGAGGTTTTCTGTACTTATCACCCCAGGAGTTCAGCTGGATACAAATGTTAACCAACTGGAGGAGAAACAGCTTGCTCCAAAGGTTTTATCATTGTTTAGTGCATAGCGAGAGAGCGCCAGGCACAGATTATGCATTTACAGAGCTCCTGGCCCTCTCCTGCCTGAATTGTCAGGAGAGAAATTCAAACCACACTGTTATCAATTTGCTCTCTGTCAGCAACTGGGAACAGAAGGGCAACCCTGGATTGATCCGTTCTTGGAATATTGTCCTAACTTCAGAGTTTACCTGGTTTCTTCCGTGCTGTATTAACACTTCAGGTGCTGGGTGTTAAGCAAGCTCTGTGTGCTTGCTTAATATCAATGTGTGGAGATTATTACATGCTTGTCATGAAGCTCCAAATGCCCTGAATTGTACATTCTGCTTATAATACTGGAGGATGATATAGAGAAGATTTTGCTATGGTCAACAAGCTGAGAAGCCATGAAATGTTTCTCAGCCTGCTGAAGTGCCATCACATGGAAACACACAAAGTTTCTGGCTTTTCTGGTGTTTGGAAGAGGGTATGGGAATGTTGTAATTAATTTTTTAAAATCACTAAATGTCTTGGAAGTCTATAAGAGTGGGGCCAGGATGTGAAGAATTTTGATCCTTTGTTTTTTGGAAATTGTTATTGTCTTAGTCCTTGGAGATGGCCTTTGGATCCTCAGGGTGTCTGCCTTTTAGCATGTCTCACTTAGAGAGCTGCTCTCAACTGCTGTGATGTGGGGCCCAATAGAACCTGCAAAACTTGCTGTGGGAGGGAAATGCCATTTCATGGGCATGTGCTGTGTTCTCAGTTGTTTTCAATGAGACTTAGCAGCCAAAAAAGGTAGAAGTGGACTGGGACCACACACCTGGCAGAGGCTCTCAAGGGTATGCCCAGTTAGGTCCTCCCTAAGCTGTGCTTGTTCTCACGGTTTGGACACTGGGATAGGATCCAGTGTCCGTCCCTGCTCTACAAACCCTGGGCAAATTATCTCCATTCCTCTTTCTCACTTGAGCACATTTGTGCACCGATTGCTCAAGTTTGGGTGGAGCTGGGTGAGCAGACAGACTTACTTTTTCCTAAGGTCATGGCCCTTATTTATCATCCTCCCTGGTGCTTGTGAGTCTGAAGTTCTCTGCTTAGGGAAATGTGCTGGAAGTATGTATAATGTGGGCTCTACTCCAGTTTTTTCTTTCTTTTTCTTTCCATTTCATTTCTGCATTGATGATGCATTGAAGATGCCACATGGTGTTAAATTGGAGGACTGTGTCTTGCTTGTATCAGCATAAGTGAATGGATTTGCCAGACTATCCAGTACAGTTCCAGGTAAATCTGCATTCATATTCCAAGGTAAACCTGGGGATATTTGTCTAAGAAGTTGGCATTTCAAAAAGGTTTCAAGACTGACAGACCCCCAGAATCACAGTGTCATTCCACCCTGTCCATACTTGTCTGAAGTTTTCTAATGATGATAAAAACCCCAGCTGTGTAAAATCTGCAGATTTATTTCTTTTTTTTCTCCCCCCTCTCCCCTGCCAAACTCTGTCAAGCATGAGCCCATTTCATTTAGGATCTTCAGCTTTCGGTGCCAGATGACAATGGAGCCAGTGAACTGTGCTTTGTTAGCTTTGATGATGTTCAGTGTGGTGTAGCACAACAGCTGGAATAATTGAGATAATCTCTCAGCTCATGTGGGGGCAATGATGCAGGAGGAGAGGGGAAAAGTGACAAGGAAGAAGAACTGGCAGCACAGGAGCAAGAGTCTTGTAGTACAGGGACATTTCGGCAGCCAGCAGGTTTCAGCAGCTCTTTTGGGTGTTTATGCTAGGTGAGTTTGGTCCAGGCATTAGTGGAGTGTGATGGAAGGTACAACATCACAGGCTGTGGTTGCCTGAGGCTCATTTTCCCGTGTATAAGATGGGACCAATGCTTTTGGCTGTTTGTGAGGCCCAATTCACTGTACTGAGAACGTGCTGGTCACTTTTACGTTGAATATTCATGAGGTACTTTGAGCAAATTCTGCCTCAAATCTTGTTCATAACGTCAACGGACAGTCACAGTGACAGCAGCTATGAGCAGCTTCACTTCTTGAAGCTGACAGAGAAACCACTTCTCTAAAAAGCCCAGTGAGACCTGCCTGTGCACACAGGGACCTGCAGGAGCACTCTGCAGGAGTAGCCTTCTTAAGTATTTGTTCTACTTTATCTTAATCAAAAACATTTTTCTGAGTTTGGAAGAAGTCGAAGCCCACCCAGGTTTTCTCTGCTTTGGATGTAAATGCAGTTTGAAAAATCAGCTCAGAAACAGTGGATTATCCTCTTTGCTTAGGCTTGCAGTGAATATAGTCCTTCCATGACCAAATATCTTGAAGCTATTTTGAGATTTACAGGGTGGAAAGCAGTAAGTTAAAATTTCATAACCGTAGTGGTTGCAAAGTCTTGGAAATTAGTGGTGATACATATTCTCCAGGTAGGTGTTATCCCAGCACTCTCTTCCACCTAACCTGCAATTAATGACTTTCTGAATGGTAACTATCCCTTTGGCAAGAGTCAGATTCCATTTCCAGCATTTGTCACCAGTCCCTTAGGCAAAGATAAGATTTGCCTTTTTGACCTTTAAAGGTTTTCTTCCAATGCAAATCATTTTGTGATTCTGCTTTCCCTCTCCATCACTGCGGTCCTTCCTTTCTCTACCAAAAGCGATACACCTGTTTCTGCAAGTATCTGCCATTACAAACCAGTGTCTGGATCTCAGGTAACTCTCAGGTAATCACACATGCTTAAAGCAAAAATAAAAATCTGAAAAGTAAGCTAAGGAGGCTGTTTAGGGTGTTACATGTATTACAAAAACCCTAACATGCCATGGTAAACTTTACTTAACAGACTGCTTAATCTCTACAAATGTTAACCTCCAGGTTTTTATTTACTGAGTTGGTGTTTTATGATGCCATTGTCTAATTGAAATGTGTTCATTCCTTCTCTAAGTGCCACTGCTAAGCAATTTACTGATATATTGCAAGAGAACTGGATGGGATTTTCTTTCTTTCAGAATAAATTTGGGAGACAGATGGTGTTCAGACAGTACAGATGTGACAGCTTCCATCGCTATCTTTATGAAGTCCTTCTTGCTAGCTAAGCACTTTTGTTTTCAAATGGCAAAACTGTAATTTTCAGAGGCACCATAGAGAACAGGTAGGGAGTACAGGAGGAAGGAGGTTTAGATTTGTGCCTCTTCAGCAATGCAGGCACTCGCCTCCAAAACCAGAGTCGGAGATCGCTGGAGCCCCGTTCTCATAGACTGCTGAGCTCAGGCCATGGCAGAGAGAGCAGCAGTTTGGATAGTTCCAATCCTTCTCTCTCTCTAGTGTTGCATTGCTTTCATGGAGCATTCAAAAAGAAACCAATGGGCTCACTCTTTTGTTACAGATGGGGAGACTGAGGCTTACAGAAAGGATCTGAGCTGCATAGCGTGGGGAAGCAGAGGGAATAGAGCCCAGCTGGCCTTGGTCTGGAGCAAACAAAGTGAGCACCAGACCAAATCACTCCCCTAAGGTGTAGGCGGAGACTGGAGAGTGAGGGCAGGAAGACCTGATGCTGCTGGTGGAAGCAGATTCCCAGAGCCAGGTGGCATTCATCCCGTCATGCAAACCCTTGCAGGCTGGAGACATTCAGAACAACAGATTTGTTAGCAATGGGTTTTCTTTTTTTTTCCCCTTGTGCAGTTCAGGTGCCTAAGACAACAGAACAACTGTTCTTTCCTTTGATATCCTGTTATTTACCACAGAGAGAAACAGCAATGTTATATTGCATGGAGGATAACCAGTTCTTTGTAACTCACTATCTCAGATTATCGCAAAGATAAAGAGATAAGAAGAGGAATGGTAGTTCCACTCCTTCCCTACAAAGCATCTCATGGGCAGTGTTATTGCGATGTTATGGTGTATCTCAGCCAGGAGATGTGTGGGAGTTTTGCCTCTAACAGGTCCTTGGGGCTCTGCTGTTACTGTGGATTATTTTTACCACTAGCTCATTGCCTGCTACTAGTGCTAAAACACCCAGGAAACAGTGACAAGGAAGGCCAGGTCTGGCACTAGCCCATTTCTTAGAGCTGTTCACTTTTCATAAGCCAGTGCTTTCAGCAGTGTGAGTTAGAGAATGAAATCAGAGCTGCTCTGAAACCCAGACTTGTTCCAACTGGGCTGGAGTTTCAACCTGAAACAAAGACTAGACCTCCCTGAAGTACCGCAAAGTGCAAAATTTTGGGCATAAGCCTCTTTTACTTTTGAATTAAGAGCTGCCTCTTTGTTGTCGTCGTCGTCGTTGTTGTTTTATTATTTTTATTTTTTGTGAGGAGCTCTAGAAGCCAATTTTCTTCTCTGGGAAGACAGTTGAGTCTGTGCTGCCTGCACTGGATTCTCAAGGCCAGTCTCCAAACCCAATCTACTCCCTGCTCTGACACCAAGCTGGCAGGACAGATGCAGTTAAGCTTGAACAAGATCCCTGGTGCACCCAGAACAGAGCTGGGCACAGCTGTCAGCTTAGTACAATGCTGCTATGAAGTTCAGATACTTGAGGACCAGCCAGGCTGTCAGCAGGCTACTGCCATGTATTTCTCTCTGCAGACTGCCTATGGACACATGGCTGGGGGGTGTTGGACAGTCTGGCTGTCTCTAATAAGGTTAGTAAGCAACCGTGCTAGAAATACCCAGAGCAGCCATCTGTTGTGAGATACCCTGTCTCTGTGTGTTCACAGTAGCTGTATAGCTTTAATGTACTTGTGTTCATGGGCTGTTGTTAATTTTCATTAATTTCATACCAGTCAATGGAGAAAAGAAAGTCTCTGATTTAGAGCAAAAGCCAATCTAGGACTGTGAGTCTCTCATTAATTTGACAGTGGCCAGACATCTCCCACAGTCAGGAGTCTCTGAGAAGAGATCTTACAGTTGTTCTGCAGTGAGGGCAGCAGACACTGAGGACATGGCTTGACCCTATGGATAAGATGATGGAAGGGCTATCTGCTCCCCACAGCAGCAGCCCTGCTTCCAGCTGTTATCCTCATAAGCTCCCACCCTGTCCTTTGTGCCCCTGCTGGCTCTTTGTTGCCCCAGGGGTGAGTCTGCTCAGGGGCTAAACCAGCAAATAATTTTCTTTTAATTCAGTGCTTTGGGCTAGCTCTGAGCCAGGCCAGATGAAAAGCAGCATAAGCATGGGCTGTGACAGCCCCAGCCCTGTTTTGGCAGATGCCAATTGCCACACCAGTTTCATTCAGTATCAGACACAGAGAAAAGCTCTGTTCTGGCTTTGTACCAAACCTGACTTCAAACCCATGGGTGGCTGATGCAAAGACATGGCATGAATTTTGCTTTTTGGTTTCAAAGGAGTAGAACTGTCTGCAGTAAATCAGTTGGGTTTGTCTTATGACTCTTCCTGACGGTGCCGTCTCTTTTGCGAATAATTTTGCTGTTAGATGTCTATGGTTTCAATTCATACAGATTCTAATGTATTTTCCTGTTAATCAGTTTAATTGCAAGGGGCCCATTGCTGTGCTGTCTGACTAGAGAGTGCCCACTTTAGCGTCGACAACCCTGAAAGTGCAGTGCCCATTCTCCCAGGCCCAATTCCCTTTCCCTCATAAAGGCATGCTGTGTCAAACCAGGTAAGTGGGTAAATACTAAGAATGTAACAACTTAGCACGTGTGCAAAGCCACCAACTAGCAAGAACCCTCAGGGCAATAAGATGAAACATTTTGAGTTACCGAACAAAATGTCTGTGCTGGGGTGCTGAAATACGTGTATTTAATGTGCAGTTACTGAGGTTTAGTGGCAAACCAGAATGAAAGCTATTTAAACAAAGCCTCGCTTCATGTAACTTTGCTGTAATCCAAGTCATTGCTCCGCGTATCACGAAAGACAATATTATCCAGCTTTTGTTCAATACCAATTACTTTCTGCTTCAAATAATAAGAAGCATTTTTCAAAAAAATGGGTTTTGCTTAGACATTAGGGAAAATAAAGTTAGCAGACATCAGAACTCTGTCTTGGGAAATTTACTGTGAGGCAGACACAAGTATAACAAAAGTAATTATAAGTGAATGCTGATAATTTATTTACTGGGATAGTGGCATTGTTAGAGATGTCAAAATCCAGTTTTATCTGTATCTGCACGAGTAGGTTTTCTGAATAAGTTTCCAAGCTCCCAGCAATGAGGCTCCAAGTTCTACTGAGGCTGTAACAAGCACAAGAACTTTACCACAGCATCAGGGAGGAGGACTCACATTGGACTTTGGAGATGAGCAATTCCCATTACAGGAGTTCAGTCAGAAGGTCCATGTCAGACGGGGCTCCTGTGTGAACACTGATCCATTGTCTAGGTTGCATCATGTAGGGGTGGCCAATGGAGTGTTTAGTTCATTAAGTGACTTTTAGAAAATAACTGTTGTAGAGGACACGAGGCAAGGTGCACAGATCTGATGTTCAATCTACCTTCCTCTGTCAGGTTTAATGGGGAAGGTGAGAAGTGGGAGAAATACTTCAAAAGGCTCTGGCTCCCTCACAAGCGAAGTCTCTGACCATACACCAAGTGACACTTCAGTTTGAGGAGAGGTGAGTGCACAGTGTGGCATCTCAGCAGCTGGTGGGGCCCACATGCTGTGTTGTGTGGAGGAGAGAGGACAATTCAATCTCCACTCTTCGGCTGTTGCATCTGGCCAAGCTATACCATTCCAGCTATCACTGAGTCTGCTCCAAAGCCCAGGGAAGGAGGACAGGTTCCTCCTTGGGAGTGTCATCATGGAGCTCACTATGGAGCTCCTGCCACTGAAGAACTCTTTTTCTAGCAGGAAGTTGCATTGCATTCCAAAGCAACAAAGTACATACGTGCTTAGCAAACCCAAGCTCAGCTCCTTTCACAAACCAAAATAAATTGTTTCCATGCCTGCCCAGATTCTAAATTAGCAGAACAAACAGTCATTTAAAATGAATGATTTCAAGTCAAAGGAATACAAATCAGAAACTATTTTTCCTCTTTGGAAGAATAGTGTTACACCAAAAAATATTACCTAGATTTTTATTCTTCTGTAGACTGGGTAAAAGATCATTATAAAGTGGTCAGTAGACAATATAAGCTACTCTGGTTCCACATCTAACATATCCAGACATTAACAGATCATTCTCTTTGGTGCTTTGACACATACCAAGGGTTGCCAGCTCCAGGGATCACATTTTTGTTTGACTTGTGTGGACCAGCACCTAGAAAGATTTTACCCCAGAATTCATCAGTATGGGCCATTTCTGTGCTCTTTTGTGCTCTGCAAGGACCCCAGCAGTTCTGACAAAAGACAGCCTTCAGATATTACCAGAGGGGAATGGTGGTACAGAAGTAAGGGAGGAAGGAGTGCCTGTAGTGTCCTGTCTTCAAGGGGAAATAAAAGAGAGGCATCAGGCAACATCAGCTGAGACTTCATACCAATCTATTTGGAGTCCTTTTTACAGTTCTGCCTCAACTGGTCCTAACTCTTAAGCTGTGGCTCCATTTCTCTGCCATCCTTGCCATGCTTTGCTTCACCTGGGCCAAGAAATGATTTTTGCATGGAAAAAGGTTAGTAGGTAATCCTGGTTCATAGGTCTTCAGAGGAAGTGTTAATCCAGGCAGGATGGATGTTTGGAACAGTTATAAGAGGTCACCCTCGGGCAAGTGAAGATGTATGATGAACACATTACCCTGAAGGGAGCTCATAATTTGATACAGACCTTTGGAAGCACCACTACCGAATTCCAAATGTGCGTATTAAAAGTCTGAATGCTTCAGGTCTGATTCAGGCTGCTGCAAAGTCAACAGGAGTCTCTCACTGCCTCCAGTGGGCTTTTTAATGTGATCCTTATTGAATAAATAATCAAGAAGTAAACCTGTATAGAATCTGATTACCTGGCCTCCAGCCCCTGGATGAACTCTCTGCTGCATCATGGAAATACAACATTGGCGTGTGAAATTCCAGTGAACTAAGAGCAGAATTTTCATTGCCCAGATGGGCACCTCTGGTCAGGCTAATCTGTGGCTTCTGGTCTGAAGTCACCAGCCTCTGTTACACAAGAGGTAAGACTGATTTACAACTGTCCTTTCTGCCTTTAATAATCTGTGATGAGGTCTTCTATAAATGGACTCTAAGCAGCTGCAAGTGCCTGCACCAGCTGGCAAATCTGCCCCACAAACACTCACCCTTTCCACAAGTCACTATGGCTCCAGGGCTGCCAAGATGGTGCTCTGAGATGATACAAAGGATCTCTTTTATTTTAGTAGCCCAGCTGTTTGTTATTCTGTCCAGGAGCAGTAAAGCTATCAATTGTGCCAAAGGAGAACATTTTAAATCACACTAAACAGCAAATAATCCTCCGCTCAGGATATTAAAATATCACAAACCACAAATTTCTCAGTGTTATTGCTTTGTGGCTGGCATCTGTGTGCTTTAGCACCCCAGTCTATAGACTGAGGAGGTGATGTGCTCAGCCTAAGCCTAGGTGAAAAGGGGATGCCCAGATAGCCTTGCACAGTCTGTTTTCAGGCAGGAGTCACTTTTGCAGACCCTTTCTCTCCAATATATGGACTTGCCACATTTGAATGGATGTCTTCTTCACCGTGATGAGCACGGGTGTCTCAGGGGAGCCTTGGCCAGCATGTCTGACACAGACCACCTGGTGATGGAGAGGGTGTCTGCAGCCAGTTGTTTATGCATTTTTTTATTCATCTGCTTTTTTGGAGCTTGGAATAGTTGCCCTAATTGCTTGCTCCCACTAGGTCTTTGTTCTCAACTATTCAAAAGCAGTTTTTAAGGTGCTGACCAAGTCAAGACCTAAAGCAGCTTGACGGCACAGTGGTCTGTTGTTGTCATCAAAGTTCCTACAGGGTCAGATCCATTCAGACACACATGTACTGGTACAGGTGGTATTACTGTGTAGGTAAGAGGGGAACAGAGCTACAGGCATAGATAGACAGACAGATAGAACATTATCCCTGCAAAAGGAAAAAGTGACGGTTTGTTTTTCTCAGTCCTTCAAACAGCGAAAAAATGCTGGTTGCACTGTTAGATAAATCCTACAGATGTGGAAAAGAGGAACTTCCCTGAAGTTTAGATAGAGGATGAGTGATGTCATCTGGCATTAAGTGTGAGATTTTGGAGATAAAGGAGGACAAATTCCTGCACTGAACTGTGGAAAGATCCTGTATATGGCTTTGGGGGACACAGGAAAGGTGGCACGTAGTAAATATAAGGTCTGGATTTTAACACCAAGAGTTTTCATCCTGTTTCCTGTGATCCTTTGACACTGTGCAACCATTTTCTAGCCCTGAAAATGATGGTCAAGGTTTGATAAAAAGTATAACTTATCAGTATGTGCAGAAGCCTCTGCAAAATCCAGATGGGAAAATGACCTTGGTTCCTGCAGTCAAAGAGAAAATGAGGCTTGGGCCAGAGTAAATCCCAGGGTTACACATTGATTTCACTGGAGTTGCCCTGAGGGCAAGTTTGATTCTCAATGCCTTAAAATTTCCAAAATGAAGCAAAATTCAGGTGGGCAGCAGTGCTGAACTGATGCAGCTTTTTTGTTTGTTTTTTTTTCGCCAGTTGTTTTAGTACAAACTAACATGACATAAAATTTATTCCTGAAAATCTGTAAGAACAGGCAACTATTTTACAAAGAAAAGATAAAGCCTTCACCTGGAACCAGCTCATGCTACCTTTGGAAGGTTTTCATTTTATTGATGAACATGTCTTTCTGTTTAAAATACCCTCAACTTCGACTCTCAGGAGAGCATCCATTCT
Organism: Lophotriccus pileatus; assembly: GCA_035583135.1. Taxonomy (NCBI): domain Eukaryota; kingdom Metazoa; phylum Chordata; class Aves; order Passeriformes; family Tyrannidae; genus Lophotriccus; species Lophotriccus pileatus. The sequence goes on from JAWWES010000011.1 coordinate 11,473,269, forward strand.
GCCTCTCTCTGAAGCCACCACCTGCTGATGTGTTTGCAGTAGCTTCTCTCAAGGAACATATTTCTGAACAGAAAAATGGTTTTACTAAATTAATAATAGATGGGCTTAAGCTGCAACAGTCAAAACTAAATTTCTATATGCATGTGGGCTCCAGCTTTTGGGCATGTCTAGAGCTAGCTTATCGTGCTACTTAGCCATCAGATATTGCCAACACTCAGGGTTTTTGTTTGTTTGTTTTAAATGCTACCTCTTTATCAAAGATCTAGTCAATCCCACAGAAAGAATAAAATTCTATAATAGTTAAGTGCTTGTATTTGGAGATTCAAGAAAACACAGGTGAGCCTAGAATTTAGACGTTTGTTTTATTTTTATAGGAAAAAATAAGTAAGTGGAATACAAAGATGGTGATTTGAACTAGGACCTTTTTCATGGCAAATTTAGGTAATCTCTAAGTCCCCATAGGGAACTTTTCCTGGGAAAAATTCAACACACTGACTGCAAAGTTTGAATTCAGATTTAGGTCCTACATGGCAGCCCATTGACCTTGCTGGGAGAATCACATGAATTTGCTGTGAAGGACAGGCCTCACAGTGCCCTAAGTGTGACCTTGTGAGACTTCATTACATATTCATGTGAAAACTCCCCATTTGAAGCTCAGAGGAACTGAGCTGGGAGTCACCAGAGCATCTATCTCTTTGTGAGATAATGTTTTCTGCTTCCACAGCAGAAACCAGGGTTTTCCCCATTGGTTCTGTTTACTGTGTTGTTTAACAGCAGAAAGCTCAAAAAATAGTAAAAATTTAAAATTTAAGATAATGGAAAGTTAAACACACCTAGTTTTGATCTTCAAATTAAGTTGATGTCAAGCAAAGTTCTTTATGCACTGGCTTGACTCTTTGTTTAATGGTGAATTGAATGAAACTATTTCTCTTCCCAGCTTGTGCAGTAAGTTGGAAAATAAAATTAATAAGTGACAGTGTCAGAGTCACAGCATGTAAGTGACCCCTCCAAGGCACAGTCAAATCAGAAGCTCTTTGTCTTGGCAGGGTCCTGTTATCATTTGATCAGACCATTTCATAAGCTTTGTGATCCTCATAACACCCCTGCTCAGGGCTGCTCCTTGGAAGGTGGAGAATTCTGGCACCATGAGCACAGGCTGGGAACAGGAGAGCTGACATCTCAGATTTTGGGGGTCTTGCTATGGGGTCTGCACAAATCAGGGTCCTTGAAAGCAGAATTTCCCAGGACACTGAGCCTTCTTTTCCTGTCTTTCCTGGCATGTCTGGGAAAGGTGTGTGGTATCCTGGTGAGGGCTCTGTGAGGAGCTCCTCTGGATTGGACCATCAGCTGAAAGCCTGAGCAGGGCACTTAATTTGGAGTCCCAGTGTTGCCTCAGCAGGGACTGCTCTGCCCTGTTTGGAGCAGGATGCCCCAAGGACCCAGTGAGGATGATCTCCCAGGGAAACTCAGACCTCTGAGAAAGGAAAGCATTGCTATATGTAAGAGCCAGGCCAGGAGCTGGATATAGAGACTTAAATGTCACCAAAGTCCTAGCTTAGGGACCGGCACTAAGATGGAGCCACCAGTTTCTTTTCTCCCTGCAATTTTTCTTAGAGCTCAAGGAATTAAAATTCACTGAATCTGTAATTTCTGAAAGTCATTAAGTCTGACATAATCTGTCCTTCACAATGCCATTTAGTTTGACTGATCAACATGTTCCTTCTCCCCAGTGCTGCCCCTTCAGTTTTTTATCAAACCACAAGAAAGAAGGGTAGTAACCAGCTACCCAAGATGCAGATTGAACATAAGGGTAGCACAGCAGAAACATACTGCTTTCTTCTACCATCTCTGCTCAGTATTTAAACTGAGTTATTTAGTTCCCATGGGGAAAATTGTACTAGAATAGAGAAAGGCACAGCGTGCAGCTATTATTGGGGCAGTGATTGTAACGAGCATGGAAAATGGAACAATATACAGCCCATTCTTAATAGACTCTTGGGAGGGTTATCCTCTTGTACTCCTCAGATCCCATACCCAGACACTTTTTTAAAATAATTGGTAATGCCTTTTTTTTTATCTTTTTTTGAGACAGCCCAGATCCATTTGTATTGCTCAGTAAACATTAATGGCATTTTCAAAAGATGAAATTCCCATGCCTGCACCAGGGTGTTTTGAATGAAACAGGCTGCCTTCTTTCTTTCCAAGCAATTGTTTGACCAGACATCCTATCCTTTCCAGAAGGCCATGAACGGTCAAATCTTTCTGCACTGATCCTCCGGTTGCCTCAGCTGGGAATGCTCTGGGGTTTGTGTGAGCTCCTTGTGCCCATCAGCACAATTCCTAGTGCATGCACTGGTGAGATGAGCCCTGAAGCCACACTAACCTAGACCTCCTTCACCATAGAGAAGGTGCCTGAAGTCCAAGAGGGAGGCAGGCTGGGAAGAGGTCCAACTTTCTGTGTATGCAGCAGTTGATTATGCAAGCATCATAAAAGAAATTCTCTGTCCGGAAAGGGTAGTTACTTGGCTTTAACTTTGTGGCCACAAATGTTTAAGAGGTTTTGAGATGCTTAAACAGGGTGCTAAAAATATATCAGCCTGGCTAAGGGATTATTTTGTTTTGTTGGGCGTGGTTTTTTGTTTTGTTGTTGGGTTGTGGTTTTCTGGTTTTTTTTGTTTGTTTGTTTTTTTTATCCTTAATCAAGATGTCTGACAAGAACACTGGGAAATTGATTGATGCCATGATCGTTGCTCAGCAGCTGAAACATAGCAGTAAAGCTTTACTCCATGCTGGTGGGGAGGATGTAAGTCTTGATGCCTTCTTCTCCATGGAAACAGCCTTCCATCACCCTGAAGGCTGAAGCATTGGTGGGGGAGAGGGAAGACGTGAATGCCATGGAAACATCTCTGCTTCACTGAGATGCAGTGGTGTTTCTTTTGATTTTACTCCTAGGTCTGTGCAGTGGGTCATTCCACAGCAGCAACTAACAACTTTGCTACAGCTTTGGGACAGAAATCTGTCCCTGAAGGCTCTCACTTGTATGTTTTCTTGTATTTAATTCCCTTGATGCAGTGACATACCAACTGATCTTTGCCATCTAGGACTGGGCTAAGTTACGGCCCAGCTAATAGAGTTCTAGCGCTGGACATGTTTTGGGGCCAACATCTCACACATGTTAAAAGTAATGTGTTTTAGTGCATGCCATTACCAAAGGTTGGGTTTGTGTGCTGTAACTAATGACAACTCTATGCCTTCTGTTTTTAGGAAGTGTAGTCCTCAAAAAGATGTTTTTTCATGCCTAGCATGCATCTATGTTGCAGTTTTGCTGGCGTGGAACCAGGAAGGATGGCACACTTTCTTTCCTGCTGGCTCTGCTCAGCCTTGGGTGCCTACACCATCACTTCTTCAGCGTTGCTCAGTGTGGCAATGATGCCTTTCTGGGGCCAAAACTCTTCTGGTGCACAATCAGTGCAGTTTAAGATATAAAGGTGTAAAATGAGGCCCGTGACAGCTTGAGGGATTGTGTGGGCCTTTATCAGCCAGAACCTATCTGAGTGCAAACACAAAAATGTTGTTGACAGACAACTTTCATAAATTGCTTTGTTGAGTGTCAGCTTCGCTTTACAGCACATTGTCACATGCCAGTGCTGACACTCATGGCAGAACTTGCTGGTGCAGTATGGCACACTTGTTCTACTGGTAGCTTTTTCTTCACTTTTTTCCTAGGAAAATCCTTATGGTCCAAGCAGGGGCCATGTTACCAGGTTTTGCCCTTGATGCATAGGAGAGAGGATCTGTGTTGCACAGCATGTACTGCCAGAACCATGCCAACATCACAACTAAAAACAGGATGAGGCAAAATGAATGCTTTAAATGTATTCATATTTCTGTGAAGTATTTTCTACTGCTGGTCTTCTAACATCCAAGTTCTTCTATAGCAGCATCTGTTACTCAGAGGGCAAAGGCTTGCTGCAGACCAACAAGAGCTAACAGTAACCATGGGCCAGGTCAGATGAAAACATTTTTCTTTCTTACCATTTACTTTTCTTGGCTGTTTTCTATGCTAGATGTTTGCCCAGTGCCATGCCAACATAGCTAGGGAGGGACTTTGTCCTGCTAGAATCACAGGTAGCCAGTCAAGGGTTGTAGTCACTATGTTGTTAAACTGTGTCACAAGGCTCCCTAAATGGTTGTGGCATGTGTGGATAAAGAAAGAAACAAAAGAAACATCACTCATCAAGACTTTAACAGTGAGCAAGAACAGAAAGAAGCAATGAAGAAGCTGTAGGAACTTCAAAAGAAGTCTCTGTGGATTCCCCTTTTCCCTGCAGATTGGGAAGAGGCAGATGGGTAATCAACAAAATCCACATCACCTCGAGATATGGCCTGAAGAGTAAGCTTGCAAGGTACTTGTGTAAAAAAAAAATAAATGTATGAAGCCCTACATGGTTCCTGAAAGCTGTGGATCTCTCCAGACAATCCCAAGCATTTTGAGAACATTGGGGCACCTGGAGCCAAGCAGCTCCTGGTCAGCAGCTGGTGCTCGTGAACATCAGGAAGCTGGGCTGTGCAGCCTCACTGGTTTATGGGCTGTCATGATGTCAGGAGTCCCTGCATTACACCACGAGATGATTTTTGCAGCTTCCTTGAGGTCAAGAAAAGCACAGCTACGTGGGAGGGTTCCTAAGGTAAGTGTGAGAGTTTTTATTATGGTTTATGCTATCATATGTGGCTCATGGTTTGCCTGGGCTAAGAGACATCATAGAAAGCCAGCACTTACCTTCAACACGTGGCAGAAGACCTGCTCCAAGGCAGTGCAGACCCTGGGTGACAGCAGGAGCAATTGGCTCTTATTGTGGGCAAGCTCAGTGAGTGTCACATGGGAGAGATTAGCTCGAATACCATGGACCATAGGAGCAGATTATTTTGACATTTAGGCCTGAATATGGTATCACCAGGGACTCCTGTAATGATTTGGACAAAGATTCTTAACAACACAAAAACCCAGTGTGGAGAGTGGTGAGTCTCACAATGGAAAAATCAGCGCATGGTAGAACTGGATCTGCTGTGGCCTCCTGGGGCTTAGGCAAAGGGTATCCTGCACACAAGGTTACAGCATTTTTTAGGCTCTCTTGCTGCAGCTACTCTTGATGACATCAGTGCCCTTGGTAAGTTGCCGGTGGCTGGGTACAGAAGAGGTTTGTGGTATCATGGTGTGCTGTGGATGTTCTGTTCTGTGGTAGGTGCTGCACTTTCCCTCCACAAGGACAGCTGGAAAGGCTGTGGCTCAGTGACTAAACCATGGCCTGGTGTTTGGTGCTTAGTCAGTTCAGGGACCTGCTATCTCAACATGTTGGTCTTGAGACTCCACTTCTTTGAAGTATATGTCTCCAGTGAGTAAGCTTTCCCCCCACCCCTTGGGGTGCTCTCTAGTTTGTGAGGGAGCTGAAATGTAGGCAATGAATTAGATGGGGCTGGGGGTGTGTTCCCAAGCTGAACATGTGGTTGTGACCTTGCCCCAGCGTTGTGGGACTGGAGGGCAATAGTAAGTCACTCTGGCATGACTGGCAGCCCCAGATAACCTATAGCACAGGGAGGCTACCTGCAGGTGCAGCATTAAACGGCAGAGCCATGGCAAGAGGCTTTTCATTTCAAGGTTTCAGCTTTTCAAAACACAAAAGGACATGCTTGAAATTCATTCCTTCATGCTGATCCTGGGAGTATTCCATAACCTTGAAATTTGGCTGTGTCTTTGCTTTCCCCACTTGCTCTGTGTCTGTACAGAGCCACTCACAGAGCGAGTGCCGTGGGGCTGGGTGCACCCAGGTCAGGAACAACATGACCAGCCCTGGCACTCCCCTCTCCCACAGTCACAGCAGCTTTGTGTGTGTGGCATTGGCCAGCTGAGGCATTGGCAGGGACAGCAGAGGAGCCTCAGCAATTAAGGTGGTATTTGGTGTGTCACTTATGAGTGACACAAACGCTCCCACCCGGCTTGTAACTGCAAGCCTTTAAGCTGGCTCCCCTTGCATAAAGAGCTGTTCGGACCCATCACCCCCTCCAGGCCCTTGGGTGTTTACTTTTTCATTTTGTTTTTCACCTCTTGCAGCAGCCCATGGTCAGAGCAGCAAACGCTTCCCAGGTGTCTTGGTCGGGGCAGTGCCTGTTTTTGCAACAGCAGCGGTATTGCTGCTGCCATTTGACCCTCCTGCCTGCCAGAGGCCTTGGGTGCTGAAAGAGGTCAGAGACTGATGTTAATGTGTGTGGTCAGAGAAAGAGGCTTCTGCCTTCAGTTCCATCCAGAAGCAAGGGTGTATGCTTCACTGCTGACCTCCAAACTACAAGGAGAGAGAGGTCCAGACAGGAAGAGCCTTGCAAATCCCCACTAATTGCCTTGTTACTGCAGGTGGGCTCAGTGCTGGGCATCCCTCACCCCACTGCCTTCTTCCTTGCCTTTCCCAATCTGTGACTTTGTTACCTCTGAAGTGCTTCTCCAGCATTTGCAGCCCTGGAACTGGCAAGACACGTGCCCACGCCCACACTCAGGCTGCTGCAGCATCTCAGGGGGACTCATCCCATCACAGTCTTGGCAGTGGTAAGGCTGTGGATTAGAGGGGTTTGTAGCCTCGGCTTTGAACATGTGTCAAACACAGTGTGTGTGGAGCTGTAACACTCAGGGAGACCCCAGCTGCTGGAAGGACACAGCAGCATGTCCTCTCCCTGGCACAGCTGGGCAGGCACAATCACCCATGTCCCCCTACAGCTGCTCCCTCCTCTGCACACCCCAGCTGCTCCCTCCTCACACCCCTCCTTCCCTCCCCGAAATCCCTGCGTTACACACTCATACAGCATGTCACCATTTCCATCTGACAGCAAGGATTTCAGTAGCATTTCTTGCTCTGTTTCCTATTTTAAAGCAAGCAGCTATCTGTCCTTCCCTTTATCTCCTAACTCTCCCCTAATAAATATGATCACTTCATCCTGTGTGACCTGAAAACCCATTTCCAAAATGCCCCTGGCAACTAATACAGTAAAACAAGGCTATAAATATAAATAATTATGATAAAAAGGCATGAAATGCCAGACTTGGGTCAAACATACTCACTGAGTGACATTAGCAACAAATAACTATGCAGTGTTTGAATGTAGACAGAAAAAGCTGAATACAGAGTAGCTACTTCATTGCCCATAACTGTCAGACTCCTAATTCGGACAGGCCATATTTTACTGACAGCAGAGCAAACAGAGTCATAATCTATCCCTACCTTTCCTGCTTTGTGAAAAATCCCATCTATCCCCAGGGAAGCAGGGATGTTAAAAACAGTGGTGTGAACGTGAGGTGAAAGTATAAGACACAAAGCACAGTCCCAGGCTGCGTTTCCCACGTCTTTCTCTCACATCATATGCTAAGTTCAATTTTCCAAAAGCTTTGTTTTATTTTTAAAGGTAACATCTTTATTATTATTATTATTATTATTATTATTATATTTATTAGTTGTTATTATTATTATGCAGAGATGAGATTTTTTTTTCCCCCTTTGATCACAGAGCAAACAGTTTGCTTTTGAAAATGTTAATGGAGTCCTGATTTAAAACATTTTCTCTTCACTTTTTTTTTTGTTGTTGTTGTTGTTGTTTTTGTTTTTTTAAAACGTTGCAACAGGCAGGATCTGGGATTCGATTTTCTCGTCCTACACAAAGAAAGATTCTGGAGTTCGCACTCCTAGCCACTACCGGTAGGTCCTGCCTTGCTCAGTTGTCATCGTCTCAGTGTGGTTTCGCCAGGTGGGGTGGGTAGGTGGGTGGGAGGGGAGGAGTTGGAAGAAGGGAGGGTATTTGTCAGCTATGTCGAGTCTTGGTTAACAACTTTGCCTCCATTCATGGTTGGTGTCCCTGAACTTTTTCTTGAGCGTCCTTGTTTTTCTCCAATTTCATGCAGCGATGGCTCTCTGTACATGCACACTGCAAACAGAAAAGACACACATTAATGGCACTGAAGTCACAGGCATTTGTGACCATAATGAATTATTTCTTTGTATATGAGGCTGAAATTCCAGCCCAAGACAAACACACACAGTAACCTCAGTGTGAGAACCCAGCAGCAGATCCTGTTACCCAGTAAGGATCTGTTACCTGCCCTTGCTGCTGGTCAGGTCCTGCTTCTGTCTCAGGATTCTTCCAAAGGCACAGAGAGAAACAGGGGATTGCTCACAGATAAATCTTTCTAGGTTTTCTGTGCTTTATGATTTTTTCATGTTATATTCCTATATGTAAAATAACCATTCCAATTCACAGAACCATGTATTATCTTGAGATGTTGATCATTATCTAACAACAGGTCCAAGAATTACCTCGTCCCCAGCGCTCAACCTCCAAAAAAAGCCCTTGAGAGACTTGAATCAAAACTACACCTGCATCTGAGCCATCCAAGCCTTCTGGGTGTTGAGCTCTGGATCCGGAATTGGTAACTCAAGCCTATTTGGCTCCATCAGCCAAAAGCTGAGATCTGCTCTCAGCACTTCTTATTTTTCACTCTGTAAATCAAGACTGCCAGACAAGGCCAAGGCCATGAGAGGACACATGGGGATGAGTTCAATGTCAGCAAGCCAGGAGCCATCCCCGCTTTGCATGGTCATCTGGCAGCACCTGAGAACAGGATGGATGGAGGGAACCTTCTCTCCAGACCCTGGCTAAGCAATGTTCACTGTGTCCTATAAAAATGTACTTGCTGGAACCCAGACAGCCGGAGAAGGCAACGTCCGCCCAAGGCATGGCTCATCCCCATGTCCCCATGTGCAGCACAAAGCATTTGTCCAACACACCATGTGGACTAAGTCCTCATGGCTGTCCTTGTGCCATGTGAGGTGTGCCAGAGCAGGGGCATGGGCTGAGCAGCTCAGTGCCTCACACCAATGGGGAGCATCTCTGATGAGCTCAATGCAAATGGGGCAGGGTGTAGGTGCGATTGAAACAGTGAGGCATCTCAAGGGCAGGCATATTGGAGTTGAGGACATAAGGTAAGTCCAGACTGTCAATGTCATGTCTGGATCTTTGCAAAAATTAGAATGGAAAGAAATGATTGTGCATTGCTTCATTTTGTAAAGCTGTCACATAATAAACAATGGCACAGAGCTCCAGCACAGGATAGAGTCCATCAGGGTTTGGTTCCGGGTAATCAACAAGAACAAAACTTCAAAAATTATCTGAAGAAATGAAAAAAAGACCCTATGTATGAAAAGGCAATGTAAGCACTTGTATTTATAATCTCCCTTGATTTGCAAATAAATCCCAGCAATTAGAGGCAGACTGCAAATGACATTATTGCTCTGCATTTTTACTCCTGGCTAGATAAACAGTTATAGCAGTGTGCAACAATACAGGACAGAGATGAAGTGCAGTCAACTGTATATTAATAGAAAAGATATTGAATTGAATATATGAGCAGTGAAGAATTATTACTTTTCCCACTGAGTATTTTTCATGCAAGGCTTTCAAAGCAGTTTAAACACACACACACACACTGGGCCTCCCAGAATGGCTCAAGACAGGTACTGCTCTGCCAACTCTTATTGCTACTGCAGATATTTTTTGATGAAAATTAGAAAAAAAAGAGAAAACGAAGGACTTATCCCATGGGTCTGGGCCAAGATGAGCAATGCCACGACTGCCCATCACGCCCAGACTATTGATGTTGTCTGCACACTGCAAGGACAGGGTGTAGCACGGCAGCAACAGACAGAAAAGGGCACTCTCACTCCCCTTCAGCTGCTGAGCTGCCCCTCACACCTTGGAGAGTGTCACTCAACAAGACAGTGATGGTGGCAATGTACTTAATAAAATCTTAAAGAAAGTATGAAATGTTTAACAACTGAGGAACACCTGTGCCCTTGTGATTTCATATCCTGAGTTGCAGAGTCTTTGGTAAGAGCTGAGGATGCACATCACTTCTGCTACTGACCTTATTCTCTGATGTGATGTTTGCCCAGCAGAATTAGGTGTTTGTGTCAGTGTTGCCTCAATGCCCCTGACATTCCATACACAAAGTTCTGCTTCAAGTGCACTGTTGCCTTCATCCTGACCTCCCTGGTTCCAAGTTGGAGGTGGAGGGACCTCCATAAGTTCTTCGCCCAGGCTGCTACATGTACCAAGTTCATCTCATCCACATCCATCCCCAACACCCCATCGGGTTGGGCCACAAGGGCTGAGCACAAGCAAAGCCTGCAGCAGTAGCACTGTGGCATGTTGCCTTTCCTCAGCTCCCTGGCCTCACCATGGCCTTTGGGCAAAAACACTGAGCTGCTAACAAGGCCCACAGAGTAATGAATATAAACCAGGTTACAGAAGTAAACAACATTTGGAGCTACAAATTAAGGAAACCCTGTGTGTAGCAAGCAAATAGGGCAGGAATTACAAGTCTATCTTCCAGCCTAGTGCATGATACAAGTACTGATGTGGGGCATGGTTGGAGGCTGCTTACACTCAGTTTTTCAGACAGAGCTGTCAAAGCCTCTGTACCAGACAGGCTGTGCCAACAGCTCATGCCAGAAAATCTGTAGCAGCACAGGACAAGCATATTTTCAGTATTTAGATACACCTACAGTATCAGTGTATGCAGTACTTACATGGCATCCTGCACAAGAGAGTGCCTGGATATTCTCCTACACGAGAAGCTTGTGCACGTGTGCTGAGCTATGGCTGTTGCTCAGTGGTGGCTGCAAATCCGTGTAAATCCACTGTCACACACGTGTGTGTGTGCACAGGGATACATGGATGTGAGTGACCATGGACACGTGGGGGATTTTGAGGACAGTCCAATGTGTTGTGCAACACAGGCTCTTGGACTGCAGCTTGTTACTCTTTGTACTGAGGAAGCCTGAGCGTGACTCATGCACAGAGATGTTAGTCACGGACCGGGGAGGGGGGTGTTTGCAAATGGACCGTTGTGAGTGCCCAGATCTTCCCAGCTCTGAAGTTCATCTTTGTGGTTCAGGACTGGCAGCGCTTACTGGCAGGTCTGTTTGGTGTCTGTGTGTGCGTGAAGGCACACTGTCCTGTCACCTGCACTGAGGTAAACTAGCAGTAGTGTGACAGTCAGCATGCCCAGATGCCTGGGAGGTCTGCTGGTGCACAGAGCACAAGGAGCTTTGGAAGGATGAGCAATTCTGCTGGAACAAGAGTTCCTCCCTGCTTTGCCTTGCTTCTCCCACCCACCCACCCACACCCACACACCAAGCCAAATACAGCCCTTAATGTCTGGAAACCAAGCTAATGCTTTGGAGCTTCAATCAGATAATCAGCTCCTATGCCCTAGATTCCAATCAACACATCCATATTCATGCTTTAATTGGAAAGTGCCGCTAGCTTGATCTGCTGAAGAGCTGCAGGCATTAATGGAAGGGGGTGAACAGCAGTGGAGCTGTGCCCATGTCTGGTTCTTGCGGCTTTCAATTCCCTGCTCCCCTGCTAAGCAGCAGTGCCTGCTATTCCCAGGCACAGGGAAAAAAATTTCACAAAAAAATGACTCACAAATTGGGAAGGAGACTCAGGGTAAAAGTAAGGAGGAAGAGTATGGCAGGGACCATTTTTTCTGAAGGCAAAGGCATGGAGGGAGCTGCCTGTCACCGACAAGCAGCTCAGTCTCTTGCTTACACGCTGGAACAGGATCCCAGTCTCATTTCTGCTTCCCAGGCATAGCACTGGCACATCACCTACATGATGATACTGAAATCATCCAGGGACTGCCTGAGTTTAGGAATCAGTATTTTGTGTCCTGACCCTAGTATTTCTCACTTGGCATCACTGCAAGTTAAGGAGATTCAGAGCATGCATCAGATTCCATTTCCTTTTTCTAGAATATGTCAAAAAGTTTAAGCACCTTAGAAATATCCCATCTATCCATCTTCACTCCCAGCTTTCCCTGCCCCAGACTCTCACAAGTTAGGAGGAACCAAAATTTTTCTAGGCTGCTGTTCAGCAGGTGGGCAGGTCGCCAGCCCTGCAGGATCACGACAGGCTGGTGGAGCCTGGCTGGGGTCTGGGCAGGGCTGGGCCCACACATCCTCTGGCAGGAAGCCTGGAGACGGGCTCTGCCCATTGACACATGCCACAGCTCCAGGTGTCGGTATCTGCAGGAGCGGCTGCATTAGCTAATGCTTCAGTGGAAAGAATTAATTGTCTGAGCAGCAGCAGTCAGGGGCAGGAGGGAGTGAATGATTAGGCACCCTCGTTTTCTGCCTCTAATTACTGTGTTCTAAACCCAGTCCCAGCTGATGCATTTCAGAGGCATTTGAACTCGTGTCTGTCCGGTGGTAAAATGTGAATGATGCTGCCAGGTGGAATCACACTTTGTTCAGGTAATAAAGGCAGCACAAGATGACAAAAAGCCAAGCAAAATCATGGTTAAAATACATCACATTTGCCATTCTAATGAGATCACTGGGAGTCTGATAGATGAACAAGTGAGTTAGTGTGGGACAGAAGATATACCAAAGCCTTCCCACTTGAAAGACAGACCCAAGAGAGGAGCTGTGTTAGCAAAGATGGATAAAGTGGATGTCCCACCTCTGGAAGTGTGCAATGCCAGGCCAGATGGGGGCCTGAGCAACCTGATCCAGTGGGTGGCACCCCTGATTATGGCAGGAGGGTTGAACCAAATCATGTTTAAGGTCCCTTCCAACCCAAGCCTTTCTGTGATTCTATGCTTTGTGGATTAAGGTGATATCTTTGAAGCATTCTCACTAGGCCTAACACATCTTCCTACTCAACGCTGCCTTGTACTTCTTTGCAACATCTGAGGACTCTGCATTAACAAAACTTGGATGTTGCATCCCTGAGGAATCACACCGGGAAAGATCTGGCTGCTTGGATTGTCAATGATAATGAACGGATCCAGACTAGCCATTAATAGGTCACATATTTGAGACATGTTCACATCATCAGGGCTGAAGCACCATAAATCTGGAGTTAGGGGCTGACTTAGAGAGAGTAAGAGTTTTCTGATTTCTGTGGCCAGATTTGTCACCAGAAATGCTTTCTAGCTTCAGTCAGGTGAGAGAGGAAATGTAGCTCTTTTGGGAGAGCAATCTGGAAATTCTGTCTTCAAGAAGGAAATACAAGTAACAGAGCACATCCACAACAAGAATCTGACAATATTCTCCCTTAAGTGAATGGAAACATCTCCCATTGTTTGAGATGCGTTAGGATATTTAGAAGAACAAGAGGCACTGTTGATGGTAGGGTTTGTCCAGCACTAATCATTACAGACACTTAAGGAGAGTGAAATTGCTCTAAAAGACTGCTTGTTGTCCAACTGACAATTACAGTCAAGCTCATTCCTTGTGCAGTCTAGTTCAATCTATATGTCTGCACTTTAGGGCTCATTTAGCTTTAAAGATCAGTGATCAGAAATAAAAATATCAAAAGAAATGTGTTGCGTATGTGCGTTTTTAAGCAAAACTGGCACCACACAGTACATCAACTGCTGCCTACCAGGCTGTTTTCCTTGGCTTTGCCTGTACACAGATGGGAGAGGAACTTAGCGTCTCCCCTGTTATTACTGAGTAAGGTTTTTTGCTTTCATATTGATTAAGCTTAATCCTATTTAAAAAAAACAAACAAATCCTACCAACCAAAACGCAAAACTTTTCCAGTTGGTATCTATTGACTTTTGTATAGAATACCTCCAGCATCCTGGAAATCTACATGAGTAGATTTAGTGGGTTTAGCACAGCAGAAAGCTGTAGCTGCTGAAAGCCACAGATAACATGCATCCACATACAGGTACCACTGTGTGTCTTTGCACATTTACACACATGTAGTACTTTAACATTACCTGTGAGGATATTTCCTATTTATGTATTAGTTTTCTGTCCATTTGCAATTTCAGGAAGACTTCTGAATTCAGAAAGCGGGACAAAGCAATGGGAATCAAAAGAGCTCAGGGAGCAATCAGGGCTTTTTTGTGTTTCCTTTCCCTGCAAACACTCTCTTCACCAAACTGCTGCATAATTTTTCTGTTCACCACAAACAACTGGGAAGTTTCATCTCAGCGCTAACTGCCACTGAAGGGGTGGGTGAAGTGATTCCTAGCAATGTATGTGACACCTCTCCTTCCCAGGGGAGCAGATTCCTCCTTGCATACCTTCCTGTGTCAGCCATCATGTGATAGGGCTAATGCTGGTGGTGGTACCGGACTGAGCAAGAGGAAAGCTGGGGGCGTTTCTGTGGATGGAAGCTGCAAAGTTCCTGTGGATGGAAGCTGCTGCCTGAATAAGCAGCAAAGCCCACACGCTGGGCAAGCCACTGCATTCTGCAGAAGGAACATGCAAACAGAGCAAGGGAGTGCTTTGAATATTTTCTTAAGAGTCATGACAAAGAAAGAAGCTGTTAAAACAGGGTAGGAATTGCCCCTTTTCTGTAACATCTCTGCTTGCAAGCTCTGCTCGCGGGGACTTTGATGGATGCAGCAAAGAGAAGTCACGTGGAGATGAGCGCGTTTTACTCCAACCCTCCCTGCAAGCCTCTGCTGCCTACAATGAATCTTCGGCTTGGGAACAGAGTCCTCCGTCTGGAGTCACAGTCCCAGACAGCTGAATGCTTTGGGAAGCTGACACGTGCCTTGTCTTGGGAGACTGCCAGCCCTTTGATGCAGCAGCGCTCACAGAGGCTGACTGCAAAGCATGTGGAGGAGGGAAGGAGTGGAGGAGCCCTTAATTTGGCTGCCAACTTCCAAAGCGCTCACTCGCTCGGGAGGTTATGTGACAGCTGTGATTGAAGCGAGTGTGGGAGGATGCAACTGCGGGAAAGGGAAGCTCTCAGGATGGGCTGGGTTTTTCAAAATGAAAGCCAGAGCAGCATTTGCTGCAATGAGATCTCTGCTGGGGGTCAGGCACCTCTATTAAGACAAGGCTTTCCATGAGGAGAGCCACAGGAATGGCCTAGTTTAATGCATGCAGAAGGCAACTATTGAGCCGTTCGGCAGACGCCATGCAAGCTGTATTAAAAAAAGAAGCCTGGATTATAAAGAAACCCACTGCTCAGTGCCAACACCCAGCCAGGCAGCAAAGAAATACCAGAAGGAGCTGGAAACGCAGCTGTGAAAGCTGGCGCTTGCAAAAGACTCTTCTCCCAGCCAAGGTACAAGAGAAGCTGATGACTGACCTCATGCCTGAAGCAGGCCCTGTTCCTTAGCACAACTCAATGAGGGCTAAGGGCACTAATCTCACTAATGCTTTAGAAAAGCTGTTGAAAACAGGAATAGGACAAGCAGCTCGAGGATATCCTCTGCCCTTTCAACATCTCTATTTCTCGTGCAAAGGCTACAGATACTCTGGGACTGCTGCAATGAATTTCTCTCACTGTGCTTTGCTTCAGTGGTCCAACATGCTTTCAATCTGCCTTCCTGAACAGGCCTTTCACTCACACTTGCTTGCCCCTCAAGCCTGAGCTGGGAAGCTTTTAAAGCAGCTACTACTGTGTGGAGTTGGCTGTGGCTTCCACCACTTGTGAGTGGTACTTGGTAGGACAGTATCAGTTTGTCCCTTCTCCCACAGCCAACAGGGGGTAGTGAGAAGGAGCACAGAGCCATGCAGCCAAGGAGCCAGCTCCAGACTGCTGTGTCCCTGAGGTGGCAATTGGCAGGTCTGAGATGGGATAAAAGAGGCATACCTAGTTTGGGGATCAAAAAGCAGTGCTTTTCCCAAGCAGCATTAAAAAGGAGCTGTTTCTAGAGTTAAGTTAGTATCTGTTAAGTACAAGGGTCATCACAGTATGTCTCCCCATTTATCTGGGGCCAGCCAACAAAAAGCAAAATGCCCTGGCAGGACCCCAAGGACACTTCAGCAGTGTACAGGCATCAGCAGGAGGGCAAAACTTCAATTCCATGACTTTCACTGAAGCCTCACTGTGATGAAGAAATATGGCATGACAGCATCCCATCTAACTTTGGACAAGTATGACTAACTAGGATGTCTTCACATATGAGAAAAAACAGATTTAAGTCATCTCAGGGTAGACATACAAAGTACATCCACAGCTGTTCTGGTAGGATGCATTTTATTTCTGTTACTATAAACAGAGTGCCAAAGTCTAAAATCAGGTGGGATAAATCTGGTCTCTACTGACTCTATATGGGACTGGAAACCTACTGAAATACGCTGGCAAAATCCTCACAGAGAACCCAACGTTATGATCACTGCTGGATCAGCTTCCATTTAAACTGCTGGCTTCTCAATGGCTGATTTTCTTTCCCAGAAATTTCTCATGTTGCCAGGCTTTTAAATTCACCCTTTAGCATCCCAAAGCTAAGAAACCCCTCTGGGACAATTTGCAAAGTTTATCATATGGGAAGGAAAGCAGATTAAATGCTAACAGTGAAGACCAGCACCTATCTGAAGTGTTATACATATTCTCCTTGCTTTCTGGTCTTGCAGCCCAACACCCCCACACAGGAAACCATGAATATGAAGTTGCAAACTCCCCCTTCCCATACCCCACTGATAGAGAGAGTGGGCAGACTCCATACCTTCAATGGGTTTGGGTACAAAATGTGATGAGGGTTTGGTTTTTTTCACCCGGTTTCCCTTCATAATTTGACCTTCTTTATTGAGTCCCAGGAACCACGCTCGTCCTGATTCTTGCTGCCGGTACAGCGTGGAAGAATAAATAACGTA
The DNA here is from genome assembly GCA_035583135.1 of Lophotriccus pileatus. Taxonomy (NCBI): domain Eukaryota; kingdom Metazoa; phylum Chordata; class Aves; order Passeriformes; family Tyrannidae; genus Lophotriccus; species Lophotriccus pileatus. The sequence continues at coordinate 11,489,939 of JAWWES010000011.1, forward strand.
GTAGTTTTCAAAGACAGATTCTTTAAATTTGCACTCTGGTGTGAAAACATCCTGCAGTGAGAGATAGAGAGAAAGAGAGAAGAAAAAGCAATGGAAGGAATTAATCACTGATCTTCTAAATTAGGCATCGCTGAGTGATACACTACGGTCACGCATTGCAGTTTGTTAACAACAGAAAACAGATCCCAGCAATCACACCCATCCAGAAAACTCCTGGCTGAAAGGTAAGGCTCTCCTTCCCAGGCAGAGCTGCAGTTTGTAAAACAGCCTACAGTGAACAGCCATGAACAGTGTATGGGAAAAGTCAGGAATTTACCAGGATTTAGACTGGAATACTAAGCAAAATTAGAAAAAACAGAGCTGAGAAGCAGAGATAGCCTTAGTATTCCTCATGCCTTCCCCTGGCTTTGCTCTTACCTTCCCTGTGATGGGGAAGAAATGCGCAATCTTCATTGTCTAAAATATTGAGGTTTCTTCAAATTTTTATAGGCAAAGGGCAGTTTATTGAACTATTTAAGTGGATTCAAAGAAATGGAAGTACAAAACCAAACAAACAATTTAATTTTAAAAGCGACGTGAGGAAATGCTGGCACAAAGCCTTGGAAATCTTTCAATAAAGAGAAAGAAGTAATTTTAAAGATTTCTGGCACAGGTATTTTTTCAGATACTGAGAAGTGGTTCCACACCTGCCCCAGATCAGAGGACACCTGGGTTTGTCCAAGACATCCCCTGAGCCAGTGCTGGCTATGGGAGTGGCTGTGCCTTTGCTACTTGCACTGGCTTTGAATCAAGTCTCCAGGAGGAAACTACACTGAGTTATGGACCAGAACTTGTTATGTCCCAGTAACTTTTCAAGATTTTTACAGCAGAGAAACATTACATTTCTTTTAAAAGAGCTGGTTGGCCAGGGCATTCTGTGGCAGTGGGCTCCCAACTGAGTCAGATGGGTTGTTAGTGGTTGGTTTTTCTTCCCAGAATTTGATCTGGAGCAGAAAGCTTGTCCCGGCCAAATTCTACCACTAGGTTCCTAAAAACTATGACATCCTTGCAAAAAAAATTCAAGCCACAATGAAAATGCATTTTCTGAAGCAAAACTGCTTTAACAAAAAAATCCTTCTAATAGGTCCCAGACAAGGTTATTTATGAGCCTTTTGAGTGGAGGCAGGTGCTGCTACAGGCAAGTGATGCTCCCTCCCAAGCCTTTGCCACTCCCAAGTGTTTGGGAGCTTCCATTCTTGCCAGCGGAAAACCCACGACCAACATCTGAGCAAAGCCTCTGGAGTAATGCCACATATTTCCTGCAGACCTTGCCTAAGAACGAACATTCTGAACATTCAGCAACACTCACGTATGTGTTCCCAAGTGACTTTGGGGTTATATAAAGTGTTGCTGGTCTGACAATAAATCCAGTGTGCAACAGACCCGGGGATCCTTGCAGGCTTGAAGCCACAGAAAACAAAGCACAGCAGAAAGTGCAGAGCTGTGCTGCACACGTGAATTTGGCATCAATCATTAGCACCACACAGATAAAAACACTGTCAGTGCAACAGGTCACATTGCCCTATCTGAGGGAGTCTTCCTTGCTGAAGAAATAAATACTTTTAAAAGAGAGTGAAACAAGTTAAGAGAGATCTAGATGACTTAGAGCGCTATAAAATGGTGTTTGAAGTAGCTTCCCCAAAGATCAGTGTTTAAGCGCTTCTTAAATCTGCTTTTTATCTCCAGGCTTTGTCTTGCCTAGGAAGAACACAGATCACCCAGGAGCCAGGTAGTTTGCAGTCGCTGCCTGAGCTGGCTGGCTTGGGGGCACCCCTTGGCATCAGGACCAGCCAGGCAGCAGCTCTCAAACCAAATCTCCTTTCCCATGCCTTTGTTACCCATCAATAAAAACTTATCAAGAACATTTCCTTTAGGGGGACTGAAAAGCTGGTAGGCTGTGAAGGATAGCTCCCAACTTGACCAAGATATGGAATGTACTATGCATGAGATATCTGGATTTTCCACTTCTGTTTTAATTTCAATGTGGAACTAAGACTATGTTTAATGAGGAAGAAATATAAAAGCTAATGAATTTTGAAAATGTTGTTTCAGAAAGAAAAAAGATATTTTAATTAAAAGTTATTGAAAATGAAGTTTTCAGCTAAATATATATTTTAAAATTACTGCAGTATAGTATTTTATGAGATGCAGCAGTAGTTCATAAAAGCAGACACTGTATTGTATATCCACTTGTACCAATAAAGCAGGAAAATTCTTCTATTATTTTAAAGCAAATGTATGTAAAGACATCAACCCAATGAAGACTTAAGAAAAAATGAAGAAAAACCCACTGATTTCCTTTAAATGTTTAAGCTCCCCCACAAGCAAACAAAAGCATCCCATGGGTTTTGTGAGTTGGCTGGTTAATTCCTCATCCCACACAATTCAGTCGAAATAGTACTTCAGGACACAAACCATGGCAACACCACTAAGAAACACCCCAGCTCTGTCCATTCGGCAGCTTAAAAACCCCACAGATCTGGCAGCTAAGTTCTACTTAAATAATAGTGGGTTTATTCATTATTATCCTTTTTCTTTCGTATATCACCTCACCAGCAACAACTGTACCATGTGGGGACAAACACAGCCGAATGCAATTCATCCTACCACCAAACTGACATTCCACAGGGACTTCCACAGGGTTGAGCACCACAGATCTTTGGCACAGCCACTACCACCAATGGACCTGACACAGTGAGCAAGAGGATGGAGAAGGAAGAACCAGATGATCAGAAAAGAGATAGGACAGTGTAGCAGGACACAGGCTATTCTTCCAAGCACTGCCTGAGGATACTTAGCATGTCCTCTAAGTCTCTATAACATGCAAACCCTTACATTTTTCTTCATTGATATCTGCTTGGTGGCCAATGGCAAGCCTTCAGCTACAGTGCATCATCTAGTTTCATCACGTGCCTTTTGCTGATGGCTTTGGGGCTACCAATAACAAATGGCTACTGGGATATTAATGGCAGAAACTCTCTACAAGCTTCACTGTCAAAATTAATTGTGGCAATTATGTCTAATCAGGTGGGAACTGCTGTTTCAGTTGTCTTGGGCTGAGAAGAGCTGGGAAGAAAGAGGAAAGTGCAGGTGTGCACAACAGGCTTCACACTAACAAAGCAGTTTGTAGCAGCCACTGCTGGCAGACTGAAATCTGAGATAAACAGAAGTTATTTTTGAAACATCACTGATCTACTGACCAGACCTCAGGGGCATGCCAGATTTTTGTTTTTAATTTCTTTGGTTTAATTTATAAGACAAGGTCACTATTGTTCACTGTTGCCAGATGGGCAGACCTGAAGTCCAATACTTTCTCTTCATCCCACAGATAGAGAGACTAAACACCCAGGTCATGAGCACCCACTTCACTTCCTCAGTTGCTGCAGGGACTTTCTGAAACAGTTTATAACGTACCCCACTCTCTCTTTGATTGAAATAGCTCGACCAGGTACAAGACAGTGAGAGGACAGATGGCTTCATCTTTTAATCACCGGTCTTTTTTCAGTCTTTAAACAAAGAAATAAACAGTGACTCTATTTTCTGCACAAAGTCCATAGAGGTCCCCTGTCAGGACTGTCATGAACTCAGCTCACTCAGAAATCCCACCAGTTCTCCTCATTACAGAGTATGCTGGTGATTTGTAGGAAAAAAAAAAAAAAGAAAAAAAGAAAAAAAGAAAAAAAGAAATTTCTCTTGTTTAACTTCCATGTGAAATATGTGTCTTTGAATGGATTATTTTTGCATACAAAGTAAATAAATACATTTATTTGTTTACTACTTGGAGATTTAGAGCCGGAGGTATTTTGTTAAATGTCTACAGACATTACTGAAAGTAGTTTTGAAAAGCAGATATTTTTTAATTGTTAAACTAAAAACCTGCATAAAATATTTGTAAAAGAAATGTTAGTAATTTACATGCAAAATGATTAGCATCTGCTTGCAACTTGTTTTTCGCATCTCAATCCAATCCCTTGAACAAAAGACAATTCTATTAAGAAGAGTAATTAGATTTGCTTTGAAAAAGCAAACATAGGTCTGGTTTGTGCTAACTCTAGTTTTACTGGAAATTGCACAGTCTATAAAAAAAACCCACAGTAGCTATCACATAGAAAATTGGGAAGACCACATTCAATGACACTTGGAATCAAAAGGAGCTAAATGGATGCAACTGCCACTGGAGGGCAGGGGGTCAAGATCCACTGGGTCAGACCTGCTCAGGGAGGGTATAAGGTACCATGATTGCCCCAAAACTTACTTTTGGTGTAGAAAAACAACATGTTTCATTTAGCCTTGATCCCAGTAGTGTCTTCTGCCATCTGTAGATGGAAATATGGATGGGACTTGCAGGCACAAGCCAATCTCTGCATCACTTGGGTCTACCAGGGAGATACTGGGAATGTCTGACCCCATCTGTCTCTCACCACTGCACAGGCTGGGGGTGGCTTGTAAGAGGACAGATTTTTTTCCTAATCCACCTCAGCTTTCACCTGCCCTGGTCAGGTAGATCTAACCCAGCTTCTGGATCTTGAACACAGTAGGTTTTATGTACTCCCCTTTGCGCGTCCGTACAGCTGGAGAAGTTCCACAGACATCAGTGCAGAAGCACTGATGTCAAACCTGTGGACATGAGACTTCAGGGCATTCAGGGATGCACTGCTACCCTTGGAGGTCTCAGCTCCTTCAAAAAATGCTGACCCAACAGTGTCACAGCCCTGGTGCAGTTCATAGTGCTGTCAGGGCAGTGGGCAGCCCTGGTGCTGCTCAAGAAAGCACTGCCAGTCCCTGCAGTACCAGTCTGGGAGCATCCCTGCCACTGAACAGCCTCAGCTGGGAACTGCAAGGAAAGGGTCCCCTGGAAGCAACAGCATGATGCTTCTGGGTTCTGATCATGACAGCCAGCAATTTGCTCCCCAGAAACCCCTGATGTTTCCAGACCATGGCAGAAATGGTGACAGGTTCCCATGTGCAATGCTCAGGGACAGCCAGGCAGCCAGCAGAACACTGTCACTAGCTGTTGTTGAACTCAAATCCAGCTGCTCACTCAGTGTCCCCCCAGACTGGGCTGCTTGTTTGTATTGCTTACCATTTCCCTACAAACATTCTCAAAATTGCCAGATAAATAAAGATCTCTTCTTTTTTTTCCTCAAGATCTCCTTTTATTATAACCCAAAGGAGAACAGCAAATACACAAATCCACAAGCAAGCCTAATGACTTAATAAATTTAGTCACTGAAACTAGCAGCAATAAAAGAAAAAACTCATTCTGCAAGTAGTTTGTGCCACAGTTTAGGAAAGGGATGTTAATTATGAGTGTTGAAATATCTAACTAACATACTCCCAGAGTAACAGTTTTCCTTTGTTTACAGCACTTATGGGTTTCTCTTTTATGTTTTGCACAATTACTGAGCCAGATCTTCAGATGGGATAAAAGCACTAAAATGCACCAAAGTCTATGGCATGGCAAGGCTTCCCTCCCAGAGAATCTGGTTCAGGATACTTACTGATGTTACTGTTAATACTTAGAGCTCATCAACTCATTTAAAACATATTAAGTAGGAATCATAAATATCAGCACAGCTATCAGCAGTAGCATTTCATTGTGCTTGCAGAGGCAGAGCATGGAACAATTGGATCCTGTTCACTACGTCTGTATAAGTGATGTTCCATCCCAGGGAAAAGGACAGCATTATAGAAGAGCATCTGCTTTATGGTACTCTTTGCCCAGTAAAGCCCATTTTACATTCCCCACTGACCTCAGGCAGAGCAGGGTTTTATCAACACCCTTCTGATGCCAACAGCACTGAGAAACTCAGCATTGAAATCAATATGGAAGTGCAAAGGCACAGGATTCTTGAAGACATTTGGGCTTCCAGGTGAAATGCAAATGTGTGACTCTCATTTAAACCCATGAAAGTTCAGAGGCTAAATTTGTCTTTGAATATCTGAGAATCTGTGACCACAAATCTCATACCACAGCACTTGATTCCAGTATACTCTTATTCCCAGGACAGGTCTTTACCATGGAGACTGTCCACAGGATAAGCCCTGAGCAGACCACAGCAGCACTCCCACAGGCAACGATGCATTGCACAGAGACTGATGGAATTCACTGCCTGCCTGCCTCAGTGTAGCTTCTCCCATGACCTAGGGTTGCATCTGTCTGGGAATGCTTTAAAATAATTGTAGCTGAGCTCTCTCTTGGCATGTGATCAAGAACCACAAATGTGCATCCAAACTTTACATCTCATCACATCTTTGTCCAGATGGCAGGTGATATTCTACTCTTCACACTTCACTCTTCCTCCCCCTTCTAGCTCCATAAGAGATTGGTGACAAGTCTTGGTGGCCTTTTAGAAGTAGGAGAGAGCAGATACGTTTTAAAATAACAAGCTGCTACATGGGAGCTGCAGAGCAGAGATTCACTTGATGAGGTAATATGGTAACTGCACTGACTACTCTGACTGCGCCTGGACCATCTGTGGGCTGGAGGGAGCACATTTTCAAATAAATCACCGTCCATGCAGGTCTGGTCTCCAGCTCCAGGAGCTGAGAAGCAGCATTATCAAGCTATCTTACTTACTGCCTCTGAAAATATAACTAGAGGGCCATCTGCCCTTACTTTTGTGGGAACTCTCTGTGCTCAAGGTACGTATTTATTCAGTTGGATTCACTTTAAAACACTCACGCAAGAGGTGGAGTGCAGGTCTGCTAAGTCTTGTGAGATGACCCATTATTTCTAGACAGCGAAAAAAATCCCAAGTGCTGGACAAGCCTCTGTAATTAGACTGAAGATCTTTATATGCAGACAAAGGATGTCCTAAAGCACCTTTTTGTGTTCAAGGACTGATTAAATTATTCACGTCACCACAAAGGATTGCTGGAGACAAAGGTGTGATTGCAGCATGGACATGGCCAAGGTAACCTTGGCAAGGACATCTGCCCAGGCGCATAGGTGGCAGGTTCTGCAGGACACACTGAGCTCCATTTTGCCCCAGATAACTCACTACCCACATGAAAATGAGCTCATAAAGATCCACACAAGCCATGGTGTCCTTCTGGCTACAAAGCAGATGAGTTTGGGCATCCTGATTCACACCTTCCATCTCACCACAGCGCAGTATTGTGTTCTTTTGCTTTCAGCTCTTGGCCTGTACATCATGCAGGCACATTTCCACCAAGTACTTCATAAAGTGCCCAAATTCACTGCATTGGCCTTCGGCAAGCTGCTCATGCAATCCTGATAGGAACACAGCTTACAGCTTAATGAGCACTGACAAGAACATAGCTTGGGATGACTCTTCCACTGGGCTGTTCACTTCCACACTTCCCTGGAGAACCCCTGTAGGATGGATGAGAGTACATGCTCCACCATTAAGGTCTGGGTACAATGATTGCACAGCTCTTGTGAAGTGTGATCTGAAAAAACCTGCACATCGAGCTGCTCACCAATGTGGCACACAGAGTATGTGACATATTTTGTCCTTAATGACAGATTCTAAATTCAAATTCATGTTTGGACGGAGTAAATTTCCATCCCTTCTTTTTAAAATATAAGGTATATTTGCAATTTGTTTGATTGATTTGATTTTTAACTTTGGATCTTATTTCAAGCTGGAATTTTAAACCTCTTAAAATTTGGACTGCTATGAACTGGAGTAGCAGTCGCAGTACAGCTCATTCATGTGGCACTTGGCCCATCCAGTTCAACATCGCTCTTCCAGGAAAGCAACTGTTCCCATGAAGGGGGATTTTCTGACACCATCGTCTCTGCACTCCTGGCAGCCTGAGAATCTGGTGAAACCCCAGGATAATGTCTAACCTGGAAATCCCAACTCATCTATTGTCTCCTCTACATTCTGTTTTCCTGACAAAGTGTCTGAAATTACTAACAATGTTATCAACTCTGCTTACTCCAAAATAGTATCCAGAAATACATCTTTGCATTCAGAGATAATGATCATGAGACAAGATGGGACAAGATGAAGATATGTTAGTTGCATACAAGAAAAACAGATTTCCTAAATTAGCATCGTACTGCCTCATCTGCTAAAGCCTGAAATAACTATGAAGAAAAATAATAATCTAAGAACTCTAGAAACACAGCCAGATGGGATGCTTTGAACCTCTGATCTCTCTTATGTTTCTTGGCATCAATTTAAGCCTGAGCACAGGGCAGAATAAATTGATTGGTGGCCTTTGGTTATTTTTGTGATCTTGCTGTTTTTATTATCGTTGATAATAATAACAATGTATAAACTAAAGTAATGGTTATGCATTTATAAACATGACATTATTTTCTTCTGATAGTCAAAAGAAACCATTTAGTGGAAAACTAGCAGTCAATATTAGATTTATCATGTTATTATTTATATGAAAATAATTCTCAAAGACTCAAACTACAGTGTGAATGCCTTGGGTATTTAATAAAAATGCCCTCATAATGACAGGAGGACAGGCAAGACCTCTTATTTTCTACATTTTTTGCTGAGGTCCTGAGCACTGAAAGACCAGCTGGCTTGCTGGCTGCCCTATAAACAGGAGGTGTCAGAGGAAGTAAAGAAACTTATTTTCCCCAAGTTCCAGTTGAGTTTCTTAGGTAAACACCCTCTCTTTCTGACACAAATTAAATAATGTAGTTATAACAATGTCAGGGAGAAGGAGACTGTGAGTGAGGCCCAGTCCTTGTAAGGCAGAGTCTCGCAGGAGTTTTACAGTTTTTAGCACTCAGACAAAACTGGCACCTGACAGTGCAGCCCTGCGTGGACTGCAGGTCTGAGGAGAGAAAATGTCTTCAGCCCAATTTTCTGTGTAGTTCATTGTCAGGTGGGCAGAAGATAAGAGGACTTGCCAAGGAGCTCACCAGGCCTATTACAGCCCTGAGCTGCTGATGTGCTGCAATAGCCTCTCTGCTTTAATGCTTAAATTTAAACCATGAGACTTAGTGGAAACACACCATCTCTGACACTCTCCCTATCTTTCCTACTGCTGGAAAGATCTTTCCTGAATTAAACCAATTTCAGAGCTGTCATGACCAGGGTTGGAAATTCAATTTCTTTGCTGCTAAAATTTCCATTTTGAAAATGAGTGGTGCTAGATTATTAGTATTTTGACAGCTTACTGACAGGTTGGCTACAACTGGCCAATTAACAGCAAGTCCTGTGGTCTAAAAAATCAGCTGAGGCTGGGGTGAGCTGGGGTTGGACAGGCAGGTTCTTACAACCAGGACAAAATGTTATGAAGTGTCACACTTTATGTGGCTTTTCCATCCCCCTGGTACCTGCTGCTGCAGTGCCTACATAGGGAAAAGGAAAGGTTCAGGATGTATTCTTGGGTGGAAGCCAGGTCTGTTGCCTACTGGAAGAGCCAAAGGGAACCCACTGAGATTTGTGCCTCAAGGCCTGGGTCCCTACAACGTTTCTGCAGACAAAGCCAGAAAAAAAGGTCAATGGTACTTCCTTAATATCTGCCAGGCTGACACTCAGGGTGACACTTCACACCCCTCTGCTCACCATCCCAACCCCCAGTGAAGGTAGGTAGGTGCTGTAATGGAAGACTGTGTAGAGGATCTGCAGGAACCTTTCTGTTGCTCCTGAGCACCAGTAACTGCCAGTTGAAGAGAGCTTGTTGGTGAACACCTGTCATGTTACTGAGGCACTGGGTTTTAATTCCCGAGAGCAGGCTTCTCTGTTGGTCCTGACTCCTCCAGACGCTGTCTCCTTAAGCCAAGCACTTTGGGCTAGCATCCCATCTAATATTCTTTAAATTGCTCATTGTGTACAAAGAACCTGTCTTTGGTGGTATATAATAGAGGTGAATTCAGCCTGACGAATGAATGAGCCTCCAGCTACTCAGAACATTGCTGGGAGAGAAAGGGAGGTGAAAGAAAGTGTATGGCATGACGGGTAGACAGCCCTTTGTCCGCTGATTTTCTGGGAATTCAGAAAATCAACCAACTCTGCTGTGACAGAATTTCCAACCACGTATTGACCACAGTATCTCTGCCTAGCCTGAAAGCACTGACAAATCTTACAGACCAAAACAACTTCACAGAGAAGACTGGGCTTATTAATACCTTGAATGGATTTGCACAATACGTATGTGCTGACAACTCGACTTGTTCTTTTTTCTGTTAGTTTCCTTTTGATGTGAAATAACCCGTGGACAGTGCACAAACATTTTGAATGAACCCACACTATGCCACAGCTTAGATCTGACTGTTCCAGTGTATGCAGCCAAGTGACCCATTGTAGCTGATGCTTTGCTTCCCAGGAATCAGACAGATGGAAGTATATCATTGGGGATTTTAGAGTAGTGGCTATAGTGAAATTTTTCACTCTGTTGCACACTTTGCTAGAGAACACAGATTAGCTTTGGCATCTGATCCTGTTCAGAAGCCAACTAATGACTGCAACTTCCAATCTAAGATAATACAGTCACTCTAGAGAGAGTAATACAACACACTAACTCTGTTTGGCATAATGCACAGTAAAGCAGAAGACCATTTTATTGTGTTCCTAGTATACAGAAGACTGTGCAACTGTCTTTAAATTATATGACTCAAAATCAACAGAGCAATCCAGAGTTTAAAATTACTGTTTTCTCTTTGTAGCTACTTACTGCAGCATGCAGTCTCAGTGAGATCCAAGGTTTACAATCAGATCTGTAGAGGTTTGATGATTTTTTACAGAGACTGTGTTTATGCTGTGGGACCAAGTGCGTAGAGTGGAGCGCTGGTAGCAAGGGCTGGATGCTGGTGCTGTACACATCTCAGGACGGGCTCAGTCTGGTCTAGCTGCCACCTGGTCCCGTGCTCTGAATATCTAGTACTTTAGGGGCATCATAAAGAGCACCCTTCAGTTTAGCTTCACCCAAAAGGAATCTAGTTTGCACAGCCAAAGACTGCTCTGTGGTGCAAACCAAAGTGCTATACTTTAAGTGAAGGTTACTGGAGGGATTGTTCCAAAAGTGAACTGAAGCACTAATCCCAGAGACATCTGGGATAGTTGGCTTACTGCAGTGGTGTATAATAGAGCAGGCATGTGATGATCTGAAATGTCAGTATCCTTAAAAGGAGTCAAGAGCCCTGTATGTCCTTTGGAAAACAGGAATGTGAGCAGCATGCTGTAACCTGGGTGGTGGCTGTACACAAGGTCCTCTTCTCCTGCCATGTGGAGTTTACACTTCAGATTGTTGCTTTATGATCTGAAATGCCTGGATTTAGGAACACAAAGCCCTCCAGAAAGCCTACTACCAACATTCATAAACAGACACATTTGCCACAATAACAACAAAAAAGGTCAGTTGCTAACCCTGTCTACTTGAATCTTAGTACCTTGCTTGCAGAAAGCCTGGAGTTTGCTGTGTGTCACAGCTGGATTTCAGAGGTCTGAAAATATTTTTTTAGCATGATAAATTTTAAAGAAATCTTATTTATATGTTCCAGCAAACATGCTGAGGGGGAAAGGAAACCTTAGAGCTGTCCTGACTATATCACTGAAGAAGAAACATCATTCCTGCTTTCTTCTGTGCTGCTATGGAATAGGGGGAGGGGAAAAAAACCCCCACACTGAAATAAAAAAGCTCCACAAAGGAGAAACCATTTGCTCATGAGCATAACAGTCTTTTCTTACAATCTGTACTATTTAATAGTTTTCATCTGTTTTTATCAATGCTAAGTTCTGAATCATTAGTGCAGCAGCATGAGCAGAACTGGTTCCTCTAAGAATCACTAAAGCTGGACTACACATTCCGTTCAAGAAATAAACACTGATTCATGAATGTTTCTATTAAAACTGAAATGATCACTTTCATAACATGAGAAATAGAGGAGAAGATTAGAAGTCCTGTGGAAACATAACTTCTGGTACTAGGAGAGAAAAACCCAAAGATAACCTGTGTCAAAGTGTCTGACTTAATCAAAGGCAGGGACTTCATGCAAGCAGAATGACTTAGCAAAACTCTATTATCTGACGATCTGTTCATACTAATGAACCTGAACAGTCACTTCTGCCCCTATAATCTATGGTGTTGGGGTCAGCAACAGGCACAGTGTCCCAGCCTGCCCAAATCTGTCACACAGGGGGCTATACACAAACGCTGTACCCATGAATGACTGTCACCATAGTCCACAACACAAAAGAAGCTGGAAGGTGAAAACATGTGAAGCAAAAAGAAATTCAATCAGGCAAGTGGTAGAATGCTTACCAGATCACTGAATTTTATTTACTGGTTTTACACTACTGCATCTCAACTGATCTAACCAAAGCATATTAGCAAACTGCTAATACACAGAGAAATACATGCAACTGCACTTAGAGGAACAGAGAGTAAGAGCACCACGGGGATCATTTTGCTTAGAAGAGGGCACTAAAAAAATATGAGGCAAATGAGGCAAAAAAAGAAAAATAATGGGAGTTGTAAGATTTGGGTTTTTAAGATGATCATTAAAAAAATTAACTTTCCACTGACAGGGATGCTTTAAAAAGTTTGCTTTCTAAATTTAACTTTGATATTGAAAAGTCTTGGGTTTTGTTCTTTTGGTTTTTTTTTTGTTGGAGTATATTTGAGAAAAAAGCAAGGCGTGATAATCCTGGTGCTACACATTTTCAAAAGCCGTTTTTTAGCTCTAGCCTCTTCAGAGGGTGCAGATAACATTTGCATGGATACAAAGCCCTTGCAGAAAGAATGTTCCTTAAGGGCAGAGCTGGCTGCAGGGTTTAATATGGTAGGAACTGAGATTCAAGATCAGCAGCATTCACATTAATAGCCATTAAATTATTTATTCATATCAGGCTCTGGAAGCCAGTAGAAAGACTAGGTTGTTCTGAAGGGCTCAACTTTGTTGCATGACTTACTTTCAGTTACCATTCTGAGGTATGTACATTTTTACAAGTCTTGGTGTACATTTAATGCCTTTTGTTGCTTCTTTCCCAATTCTGCAAATGGGGAAAAAAAGTCTGTGCACCCAGTAATGTCCATATCAAGTTAGAAGCTGCCATGGTGCAGCACAGCCCATGATTCAACGCAGCAGGACAGAGATTATGCAGTGTGGAAGAGGCTCCCTGAATTATTTGATTATGTCCTTGCTACAACTACAACACAGCCCCAGTTCTCAACAAAGCTCTTTCTTTCCCACATAACTTATACTACAAAGCTGTTTCAGAAAACAAGGCAGCTGTCACTTTCTGCTCTCCAGCCAAAATGTAGCCCAAAGCCCCTAGTGACACAGACATCAGGTTCAGGGGCCTCGATGGACTCCTGTGGAAAGTCTCTGCAAGGAAGGGAAGTGAGCTTTTCAAATGAACCAACTGCCTGCACCCCTCCAACCATCTGACCAAGGGGTGCTGCTGGCTGCCTCACAACCAGGTGAAAAGCCACGTGAAAAGCATCACATACATCTTGCCTGTGAGGCCAGAGGGACAAGCAGTAGAGCCACAAAAAACTGACCCGAGCTGCAAAAGATGCCAACAGGATGGTATTCTGACCTAAAAAGTTCTCAGCCTTTCCCCCCAACCCCAACTTGTGTCCTGAGTCCTACTGCTGACCTTGATCCATTTAATAACATCCATAACCAAATTACACTGTAGCAGAATGTAATTATGCAATCAAGTAATGAGCTATGGTTTCGCTCTTGGTCTTGTATGCAAAGCCACCTTTGAAGAGGGCGATAAAAGAAGCGATTATTGCAAGAGGACAGCGCAGCCCCATGTACCAATTACTGGTCATGATGCAGGGGACAATGCCTGCTGGCAGCACTGATCCATCAGCTGCTTTTTATGGGCAGCTGGAAACCTTCTCCGTGCCGCAGCCTCACAGCCAGAGCCATGGGCTTCATCCCGACGCCAGACATACGCTCACAACAGGCATGCTGTGAGACAGGGCGGCGTTCCTGAGGATACCAACCTCTCCAGCCCATTGCCTCTGCTTCAAACATGCTTATTAAAACTGATTTAAGCAGCAGTGCACTGAGCCAGAGCAGCAGTGTGGCAGTGGCCAGCAGCAGGACCAAGAACAGGGCAAACACAGTGAAAGCTCCTCCTTGCTCTGGATCCAGCAAGGGTGTCCTGGGGCTTAGGGAAAGCACCCAGACTCCTGTGGGATTACACAAGTCTGGCTGTTCAGAGCAGGATTTGGGAGCTGTCATAGATCCCCAAGGAGAGTCAAGAAGGGTCTGAGCCAGGAGAGGCTTCAGTGAAATGTTTACAGGAGGGAGGATTCCTAATGGAGCTCAGCTTGGAAGAGCAGCTGCAGGATTGCACTTCACTGCTCAGCTCAGGGGAAGCCCTGTCAGGTCTCAGCCTGTGGACAGTTCACTGGTGTCGAGATTTCAGGGTGTCTGGGAGAAAATGGCAAAAGAAAATGTGTTAAGAAATGGAGATGGAGATAAGAAATTGCCAAACGCAACTGTGACCATCATGATACCTGTCTGTGTTGTGCCAGACTCACACAGCTCACAGAAGCAGGATCAACCCCATAATGCCACAAATAAGGGTGGAGGTCTGCTTCCCCAGGTAAACAAATGGTGCCTACCAGAAAAGAAACAGAGTATTTCCATTTTCTGCACTCACACAAGGGTGTACAAGGGATGGTGAAAGTCCCACCACAGTGAGGAGGTAAAGGACAGAGAGAAACAAAGTCAGTTGCATAAGATCCTTGGAAAGGCTGTGTCAGAGTCAGGATCTGGATTTTCTGAATTCCAGCCTGACGCTTTCACCAAAAAACTTTTGTCTACCACATTCAGGGCAGAATGGGAAGACTCTGGTGCCAGGCAGAGTGGGATCCACTGCAGGAAAGCTCCACTACTCATCACCTTCTGAGCCCGAGATCCCTGGCACAAAGGCACAGCATTGCTGTGGCCCATCTTTTTTCTCACTCCAGCATGTTTGGGAAACTGAAAGTCATTCAGCGGCGATGCCAAGCACAGGCACATCAAAAAGCCCCGAAAGGTCTATGGAAATGAATTCCCTATCGTCAGCAGCAGCTTCTCCCTTCACAAACGTAAACAGCTTTTTATGCATGCAGTATATGTGCTAGCATGTACTCTACAGCTGACAATGTTCAGCCTCCAGTGTAACCTGTCAAAGTCTGATATGCTTTCCCTTCATCAATGTGGCAAACTCCTGAACACCATGTGCTTCAAAGCAGTGGGCTGCTGTCCCTGTAGGCAACAGAATGAAGAGCACTGTCATTCTTGCTGCTGCACTTTGACACACTCATCTCCCAGTGATCAAAAGCCAAAACAGAGCAGGATGCAGCTCACAGCTTCATCTGCCCAATCCCGCTAACCTGTGGATCCTCAAAAGGTCCTGAGATGGGGGGCTGTGACATCCCTTGGCTTCGTGTGAAGACACAAACCAGAGAAAGTGCTGACAGACAAGTGGGGTGGCCACAGTGCTTCAAGGCCCTCTTCCTGTTACAGTTCTAATTGTGCCATTTCTTGCTCTCCATTTTGAACTGAATAGGATTAGGGTCATCTCAACATGAATCATTCATGAAGCAAATTACCCCCGTATTAGCTGTTCCCCATCCTAATGCACTGCTGGGACAAAGGACAAATTTATGCAGTGACTAGAATACAATGGAATTAGGAAAATTTGTGGCCAGATACACAGGAATTGCTGAAACCAGATAGTTGATGAAAATTTGATGACCAGGGAGAAGCTGGGGATTCCTGAAGTGTGGCAGGCAATCCCGCAGCTGCAGAAGCCATTTGAAAGCTGAAGGTGTGCACTCAGGGTCAGAGGACTGGGGAGATGTGTTGGCATTCACAGGCCATGCAGAACAACTGCACTGACTGCAATTTTGGGAGAAATGTGCTGGGGACAGCAGGGAAGAACAGTGATTTCATCTTCATCATGTCTGACAACAGCCCTTTCAGGGATGACCCTGCAGGGTACTTCTTAGAGCTGTTTGGACTGGAAACAGTCTCTTCCATGCTTTTCAGAATACCACTTTACTCTAAAATTGCCAAACAACTCATCTCCTTCAGCCTCACAATACAGGCAATTTCACATCATACAAATGTCTTCTCTTTCTTTTAATTCATAGCTTATATTACCCTTCCACATTTCTAATTCCTCCTTCTTTATTCCCTGGTGTTTTATTTCATCACAGTAAGCTCCTGTTCCCGAGACACAGTTCATGACAAATGAGAAATTCAGCTGCTCTGATGGGTCTTTAAGGCACAGGTCATAAGCACTATGCTCTATAAACATTTAGGCTCTACCTCACTCTCTGCTTCAATTGACTGTGAGAAGGAACTTCTCTTTGGCAACTTCTAACATACGGAAATTCAAAACAGAAACAGAGCTGTTTAAGTGTAAGCAACACACTGTTCTCCCCTGGGAGACTCTGATGGCATTATGGAGCAAGAAAGTAACAGCACCAAGGTCTCTGTCAGCATCTCAGTGCAACAGGAAGAGCCTTAGAGCAGCAGTAAACAACCAATCTTGAAGTGCTGCACATGTGAAATAAGTTTCATGCAACTGATTTCATCACATCTATTGCCGTCTCTCTGCTGCAATCCTGCATCACAGCACAGAGCAGTGACAGCCACAGACTGCTTGGCTGGCAGCCTAATCCCATGGAACAACACTGGAACTAGGAGCTGCGAACTGGTCCATTCTGGGCTAACAGGGCACCTTGTGCACACCATGGGATGGCACAGAGGTCTCCCATCCCTCCTTTGCTCTCGCACCTGGAGTCCGTGCTACATAAACAGCTCTCATCAGCTCTTCTTAGTGCTAATGGCAGGATTCTGGAAAAGAGCATCTGCAGAAACAGATATTCAGGCTCTGCTCTTTTCGAGGACCACCCTGAGAGCCAGAAGGGATCCTCCTGGGGATTTTCCACAGTCCTGACCTACCTGCAGGCAAACAGGCAACCCCCTGCAGCGATGCCATCCTGACAGCCCCGTGGGATGTGGGAGTGCTTGCTGCACTGTGCTAAGGCTTATCCCCTCCTGTCACTCCCCCACAGGAAACAGGAACACGCAGAGCAGACAATATATTCAACATGTCCCAGTGCATCAGTACCATACAGGTGCTGCAGAAAAAGGCTCAATGAGTTCAACACACACTGTATTTTAGATACACCAGGCTGACTCGTATGTATTGTGCTGCCTACACGTGTGCAGCTGCTGCTTGTGTGGGATTTCTGCTATCCTGGATGAAACCTCGGCAATGGCCAAAATTCTCTCCTTCTACCTGGAGGAAATTTTGGTGTAAAAAAGGACTGCCCTGTACTGCTGCTTCACTTCTGCAGCCAGGAGTCCCTGGGTCTACACCCAACTCTTCCAAACCTCATGCATGCAACCATCACAGCAGCTGGGAAGTGATGCAAAGATGTAGCTCCTGCCCAAACACATGACAGTTTATTTCTGTTGCTGTCAACTCATTCTGTTGAAAATAAACCAAACAGCAACAGTGAGCACCTTTGGCCAAATAGTTTAATTTCCATGAAAATGCTGTTTCCAAGGAAGGAAAGAATTAGAGGCAGCAAGCAGTGATCAGTGGTTAGGAGCAAAAATTCAGACTCTGTGTTGCTTGGACCAAATTGGGTTTGCACATAATGGTCCCAAGTGCAAGGAGCTGTCACTGACATAAGGAGAAAAGGAAAGAGCAGGAGAGCAGAGCTCACTTGCTCTGGCCTGGCTGCTCTCCTTCACAGCATGCACTGATGGCAATCCCAGATCTGGGAGGGCACTGTGGGCACTCTTATGCTCACATGGAAAAGACAATCAGAAACTGAAACACAAACCAACCTCAACTGTCCCTTCCCCCAAAAGATAATCCCTCTGCTTTGGTTGTGTGGACTTGCATATGTCACAGCACCTGCACACATGGAGTAGCAAAGATTTTTTTTTCTCTTAGTAGTAAACTGCCATCATATAATCACTCCCTCTGCTATTGGGCTTATGGTGTCTTCAGCCTAAACATACAACACCAGATATGCAAAATGTGCTTGGATCTCTGTAGGCAGCAGAGGTAACCTCTCCCTTCTGTTTATCTTTCCTATTTAAGAGCAGGTCACCAGAGAATTTCAGTAACTCTTGCTTATGAATCCCCACTTTATCCAAACAGTCTTACCAGGACAACCATACTGAGACTAGACTTTGGCCTCAGCACAGACAACATTGGCACAGCTGAGAAAGCAAGAGAAAGCAACCCTTAACTCAGCTCTGGGTCCAGCAAATGCATTCAAGTTCTTGCTTGCCACCTGTCCTCTCTTATTAACTGATATACTAATTTGCCACAAAAAAAAAAAGAAAAAAAAAGAAAAAAGAAAAAGTAAAATTCTAAAAAATAGTCTGGGCAGGACCTGATATGATGGAAAATGCAACAGAGGAAGAAGTGTGGTTGGCAGAGAAGCAGCCTCCATGTCCTGTCACACCAGGGTGGCTCTCTGATAAAGCAGGGGACCTGACAGCTCCAGGAGAAAGGCATGTTTTTAAAAGAGGCTGTCTGCACAGACAGCACGTTTGGTGTCAGTGGGTTACATGCTTTGTGCTTTCTAGCTTTGATTTTGTTCAAATTAATATACTCGTTGAGAGAACTAAAGTGGTGCTGCAGCTTGGTGTGTCTGTGAGGATTTCATTGCAGTGTCTGTGGTTCCTTGTCACTTGGAGGAAAGAAACCACAGACTAGACTGTCCACGGGATTTATGATGTCAGTCATTACTCCTGTAAGTAAGGGAGAATTTAGGGCATTGATTCCGAAATTCTGAATATTTTATTGATCTTCTCATCCTGGAAAAAACACTGACATGCACGGTCTCCTTCTTGGAAGGATCATCAAGGACCTTATAAGAGTCTGAACATTCACCTTGGTCTGATGGTGCCTATGTGAAGTTGCAGCCTCTTTGGTGTCAGGTGAAGACACCACAGGTTGTTCTTGAAAGGTTTTTACTTCTGCCAGCGAGGGGACAGGTTGTGACTGACTGTGGCTGGCAGCAGAATTTCCCTGCTGTTCTGTCAATACAGGTATAATATTCATTGCAATTTTATGTGTCTTCAAAGAAGACAGATACACCACCCACGGATGGCTAAAACTTTTCTGATCTCCTCTGACCTTGAAAATCCCCTGACAAAACTTTCTTCTGTATTTTAAATGGTTTTTTAATATTATTGCTGAACCCTTCAGTTACGCCTAGTGAAAATCCTTGAGACATTCAGGGTATCGGAGATGGGCTATTTGGACAGCTGACAAGCCCATTTCTGCTAAGCCAATATTTTTCAAATCAAGAGTCACCAAGCAATGGCAATAAGAGTGAAACAAGATGAGAGCTGGAGATACCAGCCCGGCTCCCAGCTGATTTCCTGAGCGTCCTGCCAGCCCAAGTGTGCTCTGGTGCTTGATTAATTTAAATTGGGAGTTTCTGAAAACAAAAAGTGTCACACTCGGCTTCTAATCAGAGCGTAAAGGTCCCACAACTGATCAGCAGGCAGTGAACGCTCAGCTGCACTGCAAGATACTCATTCTTCCGAGATCTTCTGCCAATAACGATATTTTCACTGCGCAGCTCTTTAAACCGAAACAAATAACCTCAACAGCAGGGCAAATAACCTCTCACAACTGTGGCTCCCAAATAACTATTCCAGGGACCTCTGTGCTGTGACAGCCCCACCCAGCCACAGCCCCTGCAGCTGGCTTTTCCTGTGGGACAGACTGGGATGGAGCCTGGCGTTGCAGGCCTAGGTATCCTGCTGGTCCTTGCAGCTGCTTTCCAGGGTCTCTCTACCTGTTTGAGTTTCTTCCAGATTTGGGAAGATGAACTTTTCTTTATCCTGCATGTTCCTGGCCCCAGGCTATCCAGCTACCATGAAAATACAAACCAGGGGCTAACAGAAATGGTTATTACTAAAAGGCTTCTTGCTACATTACTTTTTATACAGACTCTCATTTTATATCGAAACAGCCACCTTTTTCCAACGCATGCACGCACACTCAGTAAGCTGTGAAAGTACAACTTTATTACCATGGATTTACCTCAAAGGGCAAAACTGAGCCAAAAATCAATCCAGGTTTGCTGACAAAAAGCAAAATGCTAATACTGGTGTTAGGAAATCAAAATGTCACTCCTTAGCACCTGCATGAATATTAATAATCTCTTTTTTTACATAACATTTTTGTTTCCTTTGCTTCACAGCTACTTTGCAGAGCAGCTCAAACCTTTCTAAATTTGGCCTTAAACCAATTCATGCCCTTTTCTGTGCCAGATGTGCTTTTGGGTTTGAGGGTCAGAGGCCTTCTATGTTAAAATTAATTGATTTTGAGTGCTTCTTTGAATTTTGTCCTAAGTTCAGTAATAAGTCCCAGGCTTAACGGCTTCGTATCTCTACATGTAGTGGATAGCCACAAGTGGAAACTTGGCCCTGGGTTTTTAAACCTAAAAGCATCAGTCTTCCCTACTTTAATTACTGTCACAGACTGTACCAGAGCACAGCACATGCTTGGATGCCCACTCCTGAAGTAGATATTCAGCAGTTTCAACGTGTAGGTCTTTTACTTGCTCAGGCTATGAAACAGCTCTGGCACCTTAACTCCAACTGAGTGTCAAAAGGGAATTAGGCACCTAAGTCATTTAAGCACGTCTGTAAATCCCACAAAGCTTCTGTAAGCATCTTTCCACATCCAAATACTACTGGAAATCTGTGTTGTAATGTAGATGTAAAGTAGAAGATGCAGAAAGATCTACAAGTAATCTAACTATAAGTGCTATTAAAGGCTTCTAAGTGGCTATGCTATGTTATATACAAAAGGCTCATTAATAATAAGAGGACGTGGGATGAGGGTTGAGCTCTGATGCAACAACAAAAAAAAAAAATACAGCAAACAAATGTCTGTGCGCAGAACTGGATCAAAATTATCCTGGTCCAAACCATACAAAAATCTTCAGCCTCATCTGAGCAACAAACAAGACTACAGGAGCGTCAGCTTGGGGAGGCACTGAACATCTGCAGCTCTTTTGTGCCTGGTCCTGATGGCCCTGCAGTGAGGGCTGGGAGCACATCATCCCTGCAGTGGAGGCATTAAACCTGGCTGTGCTCGCTCTCACCATTTGAACTCTTTCAAGGGGAAATGTGCTGCTGTGATTAACTGGGGTTATTAACAGTGCTCAATGACTTGTAATGCCATTGGTAATCAAACAGGTCTCAGAAAGTGGAAGAAGAGGAACTGAACAGAATTAAAATACACTGAGTGCCTACAGCCTGCCATCCCAGGTCAGTGACGTGCCTGTGCTACAGCCTGCTATGCATATATAGAAATTAATTCACCGACTGCAGGTGTGCAGATGAGGACAGAATATGATTCCAAATGTCTCTGCTTAGAAGACACTCAAGCAGTCAAGCATCATTTTAATGTGGAAATACTGCTGTCATATATATCACTGACTTC
Organism: Lophotriccus pileatus; assembly: GCA_035583135.1. Lineage (NCBI taxonomy): Eukaryota > Metazoa > Chordata > Aves > Passeriformes > Tyrannidae > Lophotriccus > Lophotriccus pileatus. The sequence continues at coordinate 11,511,373 of JAWWES010000011.1, forward strand.
AGGGCCAGGAAGTATCTCTAGAGACCTCAAATCTCTCTATCTGCTCTGAGGTAGGAGCAAATATACCAAACCCAATCCTTAAAGATACTTCCCTAACATGGTCTTAATGCTTCTGTGCCACACGTGATGTTCTCTCTTCTAAGAAAAAAGCAAAGTAAATGTACTCCATCCTCCCAATATTTCATATTTTTTTTCCTCTTAACCATATTTTTTCCTCTGGATGTCTTTTTTTCTCTTTGCTGCACCTTTTTTTTTTTCCCCAAGCTTTCCTGTAATTTTCTTAAGCACAGTGCCCAGAACTGGCTCCAGTTCTCCACCTGAGGAGCAGAATAATAACCCTTCCTCCCCAATGGCATCCATTCACAGCCAGACCAAAAAGTGCTTTTTTATAAGCTTCCCAAGCAATCTTGACTCATGTTCAATTTGTGGTCTACTGTAAGTTCCTGTTTCTTTCCTGCAGCTTTGCTGCCTTCCATATTTTTCATTCCCTATCTGTGCACTTAAGTTTTCTTCCTAGAGCGTAAGTCATAAGAAACTCGTCTTTATTGAATTCTACTCTATTGATTTTGAGTACTTCTGCAATGTATCAAGGCGATGCTTGAATTCAGGCTATATCCTTCAAAGTGAATCCCAATTTGGCACAATTTGCGTTTTTTTTCTAGGAGTACAATCTCCTACCACATGCACCATTAATTGGTTTGAAATCGGGCTCAAGACAAACTGCTCAAAACTGCTCAGAGTCTGTTCCCCCTTTAACTGCAACACACTGCTATGCAGAGAGTGCTTTTTTTTAACCATATAGCCTCCCACCGTACATTATTTTAATCCAGCCCCCTTCTGCCCAGAAAGGAGTTCCTTGTGGAGAGTTCTCAAAAGGCTTACTAATATCATAGTGCATCACATCCCCATTCCTTTCCTCTGGCCTCTAAGGTCAGACAGCTGCTCTACCACAGAAGGCAGTTGCATTGGCTTCAGAAGATCTGCTGTAGCATTTCCTGTGCTTTACACTAATGCAGGACCACAGTCCTGGAAGAAGAAAGCAGAGCTCATCACCCTTCATCCTGACTGCAGTCGCTATGTATACACAGTGCGTTCAAGAGCACAGTAAGGCCTGTTTTTTTCAAACTCATATGCTTTTCAGACACATAACTCTGTTCTGTCCAGAAATACAGGTTCAGGCAGCTAATAATGGTACTGGAAAAATCAAGGTAAGTCTACAAAAATTGGATGGGCTTTCACGCAGCTAATTCTTTATACAGCGCTTTCTTTGCTCTGTTCTTCAGCTGCTTAGTAACTATTTCCCCTTGGAACAGCCCCTCTGCGTCCTTGCTTTCTCTTGATTTTTTCTAACCCATCTTCAGTTAAATCTTCCCATCCCAGCTCTCCTTTGAGAGGGGGTTTGAAAGCTGCCTAGCTAAGTGATTTGCTCAAAGTGCTCCATTTGACAGAGGTGGGCTATGAGAGCTGGGAGGAAGGGCAAGCCCTGAGGGGAAGCAGCAAGCAGGTCCCTGGAACTGGTTCAGGTTTTGTTAATGAGCCTGGCAGGTGAATGGAAGGAGCCAAGTGTCTATTTGGCTTATCAGCAAAGACCCTTTCTAACCTCTAGTTAATTAGCTTTTATTGATTTTCAGGATAAGAGAAATTTCTGTGAGATTCTGAGCAGTTTTAGGGGACCTACTGGTCTGCCGAGAAGTTTGGATTCTTCCCCACCCAGCCCCTAAGATTCCTCTATTTGCATTTTCCTAACACTTTTCACCTTTTTCCAGGGCTGAAGACACACATGTGGCATGGAGGAGGACAGGAGAGAGAGAGAGAGCGTGTTCTTGAGAGCTGTGTGAGAGGAGTCTGGGTAAGTGTTCAAGACCACACAACAGGCAATATGCTACACGTACTACACCTGTCTTGCTCTCTCCTCAGTTCTGCCTCCTGAGGAGCAGTCACTGCCCCAACAATCTCAGGGCAATCACGTTACATATAGCAAGCACTGCTATGCATTCAGTGCAAACAGCTGGGGAAACTGGGCCAGGGAGCACAGTGGAGAGTTAAATTACCCAACAGCACACAAACAGGGGAGGGTAGGTAGGTTATCTCAGTCCTATCTGCCAGAGAATATATTTTTGTTTACTCTGAATGGGCAAGCTATGGGATGAGACGGGAATACAGGGTTGACCCAGTCTGGTACTTGCTGTGCTTTGCTTTTTAGTACCACAAGTAAGCTGACTTTTGCTGTGTTTGCCATACTAATGATGCGAGAGACGCCACAAATGACTGAGTTTTCTGAACTCCAAAGAAAGGACTGACATACAATAACAAAAATTAAAAAGGCAAAGGAGGAACCTGACAAGACATGCTCTGTTCATTTACTTGACATGAGTAGTTTGCTTTTTAATTATGCATGCCACTGCCTCAGAGGGTGCTTGGGACCGTTTCACCACAGCTTATTCTGGAAAGTAATTTAATTCTCAGCAACAGGAATCCTCACTGCTGCTCAGCAACAGGAATCCTCACTGCTGCTCTGCCACGGCTGCTAAATCCTTGTTTTGAGAGTGAAATAGGAACCATCACTGGCATATCAGTGGACAGGCTCCGTGGAAGTCAAGGAAACATATACAGATACACGCATGTGCTGCATGGCCACTCACAAGGGAGTTACCTACTTGTCATGAGGGCTGTAAATCCAACGAAGTGATTAAACCAACTTCAGCCACCAAATATTTCCACTTTTAAGTGTATGAAGATATGTATTTACACAGGCAAACACATATTACAATAGCCCTGTTCAGCAAAAGTCTTGGGGACTTATGCAGTAGATGATTTATAGTATCGAACCTAAGATGGCAGATCTGCAAGCAGAGGGCCCTGCACTCGGACAGGAGAGCAGGGATCCTGCCTCTCATCCTCCAGCAGTGTCAGCGTTCAGCTGGGACAGCAGTGCCTCATGCCAGGCACTGACTGTCTCAGCAGAACAGAGGGAAAAGTGAGATCTTTGAGCTTTTGATGATCTTTACTATTATCTGCAACTAATATTTGAGCTCTGCTGAGACCAAGAGGATATTGATTACTGATTAAGGGCAGCGGAGGAAGGAAAAAATAATTCCAAAAATCTAGTGACATGATAGTTTCAAATCACTGCCTCTGGGCGCTTTGCTAATGAAAGATGGTGCAACTGGCTGTGCAGAGCTCAGCTCAGTATTGATCCTGACAGATCAGAAAATCCTTTTCATGTCTAAAAGGGTACAAACTGTCAAAACCATCAAGGACTTCTTCAGATTGTATTTCCCCATTTTTATTTGCCATCAGCCTGTCCCAGTTAATATCTGTATTAGATAGAGACAGCTCCAGACACAGATTATATTTTCTGCATGTGAGTTTTCTTACTATGCATAGGAGTTGCCACATCAGATATGACCTGGGGGGTACCCAATAAAACATCCCCTCAGAGCAGGACAAGCTGTTTCAGAGAACATGTAAGTGGTCCCACCAAGGCACTTAATGGCATAACTTGCCTCAACAAAAGTTTCCTCTGTAGCCCCAAAATTTAAAGGTTGGATTAAATAAAAAGTCATTGCATCAATTCACCTCCTGGGGAAGCCAAACTCAGAGTCACAGCATTTCTGAACCTCCATGTCCTACCACATTGCAGAAAAGGAGACTGAACTGATGCATAAAAAGGTAATAGATTTTTAAGTAATAGAAGGGAAGATAATGTGGACTATAAAGGGCCATCATAAAAAATATTAAAAACATCACACACTCGCTAAGGATGGAAAATGACACTGGTACGTCTGCCCTGACATGTCACAGCTGCAAGGACAAACAAAACAAAAAAGCAAATAAATAAATGTTACCAACCCATCAGACCCTGCATTTGTGTCCACAGGACCATGACATGACTCCATGTGGATATCCCCACTGCAGGGTGGCCCTGATCCTGCAAAAAATGAGGCTGTGTCTGAGATGTTTCTCCCGTCCCTCCTGAGCAGGAGTGGGATGGCTGGATTAACCTCGAGCAGCACGTTTGATGTGCATGGAAACTCTGCCAAGGCAGCCTGTCACTTATTAAGAACATTTGTCAAGGTTGTTAAACAACCTTGACAACAAACCCACAGGCAGCAGCAGCAGAAGGGGGCCTGTGACACTCCCTGAATCTGCTTTATTAAATGCAGCCTCATTTGATTCAAACATCAAATGAACTGGCTGTGATCTCTCCCGTCTGAGGGCTGACAGGAAGGGTTTCAGAACGGCAGCCTGCACAGGTGGCTGGTTGTCACCCATGGAAAATCTCCCCAAATCCTCCCTGGAGAACACCTATTCGCAGAGAATGGGCACCCAAATGTCCTCAGCTGTCCCCAAACTGTTTCCAAGCTTTCATGTTTGTGTGACATCAAGAGCTCTGCAGAACAGAATGATTTCCCAGCATCAGCTCGTTCTCAACCTAGACTGTTAGTTGAGATGGTACTGTTGGTTACTTTTCCTTATTCTTTTTCCACTTAGCAAACAGCTGCCGGCAGCACCTATTAAGAGGCTTTCCCACTACAAAACATGGCAGCTTTACTTATGCTTTCCTGTTCTATTCATAAACCTGTTGCCAACAAGTAAGGAATATTTTCCTGTCCAATGGCTCTGTGGAAGACCAGGACTCAGAACACAGGTGATACAGAATAGATAAAGTGATAATTTCCCTCTAACTATGGAGGGTGGCTTGAGAGTTAATTAATTCACAATTCATAAAGATGTTTGCAGTGGCTGGGTATATTCAGCTATTTTACTATTAGGGATTAATAAGTATTATAACAACAGGAAGCTGGTAATGGCTTAATTAAGTGAACTGTTAGTGTCATGTTGGTGCACATATACATAGTTTAGCTGTATTGGTACAAAATTCTGGGCATTAGTGTGCTTTATGCCTCGCTATATGAGCTCAGTTCTGTTCCATTGCATATGCCTGTCCTTGCTTCTCCTCTCAAATATAGCTTGAATGGAACCATTTTCATCAACTACAGACAAGGAAATCAATGTAATAGTACACGTACGAATGATGACTGAGGAATTAGATATTTTATGAACAGAAGAGGGGGGCAAGTGGATCCTCTGATGGATATATTCTTCTAGATAAAGGATCTGTCTGTGTTTGGAACATCCTGTTTGGGAGAGAACAAGAGCCACTAAATAATATTCAGTCAAAATGTTCTGAGCTTTGGTTTGCATTTATATGAAAATATTGTTTCTCTATGCAAAGTTTGAACGTGATGTCTCATTTCTATCTTCTGTAGTCATAAAATTAATAGTGTTATTGTGGCCTTTGGCATTTTGTATTATGTCCTTTAAATTTGATCTTTTACATAAGCATTTTGTGAGACTCAGGGTGGATATTCTGTGAATCTGTATCTAATCAAAGTCAATGACGGTTATTTTTAATTGTGCAAAAGCAAACGTGAGGAACATGGTGTATACCCTTTGTACACCACTTGTTCCTAGGATACTTTGATGCCTCATCAGAGGTGATACAGAAGCACCTTATCTCTATATTTCCCCCTCTGAGATAAGCCACAGCTTTCTGCCCAGTTAAACCAATATGGTGGTTAGTGGGTAACCCACAGCTTCCATCACCACAGGAGTTGTAGGCCAGGTCGGATCACAAGGGGCACCAGCTGACATTTTTAGATTTGTGGTTATCGTTTTTCAAGACATTACATATGCCAAGTTTCACCCTGACACAGAACACCAACACCTGTGTACAGACAGGCATAGCTCCACCAGAGTAAAATGACCTCTAGAAGAAGGGGGACAGAAATCACAAACTTCAACCAAGCTTAACAGGCAGCTTGCTATGAAAAAACCTGCAGGACCCTTCTCTCAATGCAGATAAGGCTAAATATAAGAGAGATTATGGGCTTCTGAGGGCTTTTCCATCCCCAGTTACTCTGAAGATCAAAGGCTGAGCTATCTCCTCCCTTGGCAGGGAAGAAAACAATGTTCATGTCAGTGATGAATCAGCCTCAGCACCCATGAAAAGAGATACTGTTCTGTTTTGCTGACCTTTATTCTTTATGTATCGGAGAAAATGCAGGATGAAAAACTATTCTTCTTGACATACAACTAAATAAATATCTTTGTGTTTAAGAACTTTTTCTTTTCTTTATGACTTTAAGCTTGGATAATTTAAAGCTAGCCCAGAGCATATCACAATTCGAAAATATTCTTGAAATGCATGATGCATCTGAATCAACGCTGTGCATGTCAAAGTGACAGAATTTTATGGGTGGCTGCAAGAGGGACCTTGAAAAGCAGGTGCTGCACATAGGGCCAAAGTGCTGCAGAAATCTGGGGGCTCAGCATGTTGGTTGGTCTATATTCACATTCTACAAATGAGGGCTATACAAGCTCTGAATAGCAACAGCTCTGCAGAACCACAACATCTCTCGGTTTAGACTAGATCAGTATCACTGTAATTGAATGGCAACTCTTTAAATGATCTTTATATTCTCCAAAAACTCATGTTTCATTCCTGTCCCTCCTGCCACTTTATATTTCAAATCCAGGAGCATGAACTGAATACAGATGGAAGCGTGCAAGCCAGCTGCTTCAGTTCTGGGAGGTGTTGGAAGGGTGACCTGGTGAAATGTGAATTCCCATCTCTCAGAAGGGCAGGTGAAGCTCACATTGTAGGGAGAAGCAGGAGGGCCCTTCCCATCTGGAGCACTTGCCAAAGACACAGTCTTTGAGTCCCATGGGAGGCTCTCATACCACCAAGGGCAAGTGAAGTCAGTTCCAGCATGGAGCAGAGACATCAGCAAGACAGACAGTGGGTCCTTACTAAGACCACTTGGGGTAAGATTTTTTCCATACAGAAAGTAAAATGAGCTCCTCACACCTCTTCATTCAGAACTCCATAGCAGTTTGATACACTCCTTGTGCTCTAAATGTCTCCTTAAACAAGGAGACTCTAAATCCAGTGGCTGGATCAAGCCTCAGGAAGAAAACTGAATCACTGATCATCCAAAGTAATCTCTTTTACTCACTTAAGGTCATCAAGGGATTTTTCCCTTCCATTTTTTTCCGTTCAATTTAATGTTTTACATAAAATAACTCCCATTATCACTGGATCTGACCAAGTGGGAGTTCTAGGCTCTTTATGACTTCCTTTTAATCTTGTATTTTAAATAGGAAAATAGTTTTAATGCAGAATTGGGATTCTTGGCTAGCAGTGGATGAGAAGGAATAGAGCACCCAGAGGGACTGGTAAGATGGCAATGTGGGCAGCAAACACATGTCCCCTCCCAGAGGCTCAATCATTGGCACTAAGTACAGGGACTCCAGCAGCCCCTTCCAAGAGCAGTAAAATATCTCCTGAGACATCTGTGAAAATTATAGGAATCTCTTGCTACTTAGGCAGTAGCATTAGCATGTATGGCATTACACATATGGCACAAAGAGACACAGGACCCAAAATACAGTTCATCCTGCCCCAAGGCAGGGACGGGACCTGGCTGCCCTCCAGGCTCAGCACTTCACTGCCACGTGGTTTAACCCTGGAGGGAGAGGAAACCCCATGTTGATGAGAGAAAGCTCTATTGCAACACCTCTTGCAATAAAGACAAAAAATTTAAAATAACATGTTACTTCTGCAAATTGTTGGTCACTTCAGCAGTGTTCTGCCTGCAAACTTACACCAGGTACTGCTCATGGGGTGATGAAAGATTAGCAGTTTATTGAGGCCAGTCTTCAGGATTGTCTGTCTGCCTCTCCAGGCACCAGTAATGGCCATATCTAGGTAAGACAACCTTGTTCCTTCAGAAGTAAACCTATTTTTTAGTGTTTCTTATCTCAGCCTTGACTTTAGGTTCTCAGTGCACAAGCACTACCCCTTCCTGACACCATCTGACAACTGGATCTGCAGATAAAACTGGCCATCTTTTTGTCACAAAGAAAACATTAAAAGTTCCTCTTTATACCTGAATTTTCATGGGGAAAAAAAAGTCTTGAAATAAACAAGGATGAGTTGCTAGGGAAGGAAGTGCAAAGTAATCCCAAAGAGTATTCCAAACTGCATTGTTTAAACTCAGATTTCCTTGACATGAAAACCCAGAAAAAATATGCAGCTAATTCTCTTTTCTGACAGCCTAATATTGATTTTAGACTAATTCTCTACATGTAAATGAAGCAATTAAAATCTCCTATTCTTTGCAATTAGTCTTTTATTGTATTTTTCTAATAAGCCAAGCTTTTGAGAGAGGCAAGAGTAAGAGGAGATGGATAGAAAAGATGAAGGAGTTTTCTGCTTCAAATGCTTCACTAAAGTATCTCAAACAAACTGAAGTACAAGGAGATCCAACTCATAAATCCTCATCCGTGTCTCATAGGAATCTGATCTGCATTAGTTTAGCAGCTCTTTTCCCATCCAATAATTTGGCTTTTACCTTTCTTTCACCTTACTCTTCAGCCTTAAGAAATATAAAATGCTGCACAAGATTTAGTTGCGATAATACTTTCATTCCAAAGATGTGTTGGGGGCTGAACAATCACACACATGACAGTGGGAGTGAACCACCAGCCTCGCTAGGAAAAGTTCCTTTTTCTGGGAATGTCTAGAATGTTCTTGGTTCAAAGCAGGACAAGATATTGATGTATTAAGCAGTCTAAAAAAAAAAATCAGGAAAGGAAGAAACGAAAGTGGAATCTGTCAAAGCAGAAAGGACATTTTCAATCAAATCATAATGTTATGACATATCAATGCCAAAATGAAAATTTTGTTTCAATTCATCTAATTGAAAAATTGTAACATCTCATCAATTTGCCATTCTCTCTTTGAAAAAGTCTAGTTCTGTGAAACTCAGATTTGCCAACTAGGAAATGTATTAGATGAAAAAGTTGAAGTACCTGCCTGCATCACTACTCCAAGCTGTGGCTTACACTGAGGTCACCTACACATGGCATCTGTGCCTGTAGCCTTCAGATCGTTCCAGTTCTCATCGGCCTGCTTAAACTGGGAGTTTAAAACAGGCTTTTGCACTTTTGCAGCATCTTCTGTCCCAACTTGCCTCATAAATTATACACCTTCTAATGAAATGCATCCCTGCTGGATGGAACATGACAGTAACACTGTCATCTACACTGTGGTCTCTTGTACCCTCTCAGGTCATTTATAGTTGAAGGTGAAGTGCCAGCTCATCAGAAACATGTTGAACATTTATACAAGCTGGGACAAGAGGCCTCTCTGTTTTCATCAAACCCAGGATAATATGACTTTATTTTGTGAATATGTTATATTCTATTTGTGTCCCTTACTAAGCCCAAGGCTGCCTGTAAAACGAATGGAGCCTGTGTTAATATTGTATGACACAGAACATTAACAACAGAGAGAACAATTTCAGTGTATTCTATACAGACTGATTCAGAGATGAAGTTCTCAAAAGCCAGTCTGGCAAATACAACATCCTTTTAGTGTGTATTGTAAAAGGGTAATAAATTACAAACATCAATACAGATAGTAGAAATCGGAGCCTGTGGGGCAATCTTGTGCTGAATTAAAACAAATATCTCCTTGACTACAGCTGAGGGAAATGGCTGTGGCATCATATTTCATTTTAATAGACTGCAGAGAGGTTTGTCTGGAGAGAAATCAAAGTGACTTGATTATCCCATCATGTTAACTAACATCTTATCACATTCAGGCCCTGTCCCTAAACCAATTTAAAACCCTGCTATAAGAGGCTTTCAAAAGGGAGATCTGGGTTAAAGTGTTCAGAATAACCCCTGTGCTTTTACCCTTTATTCCATGGTGTTACAAGCAGATGTCCAGGTAGTTTTAAGTCCTGAGGTAGAAAGAGGGCAGAGAAAAAGAACTAGATAAGGCACAATAATGCATGACCTGATGCCGGCAGACTAAATGCAACCAAAATTCTGTTCAGGATCTTGCAAGAACCTGGCTGCAGAGTCTGACTAAGGCTCTGTCCAAAACCCTGCATCACCTTTGACTAAAGCTCTCCACCACCTCCTCCCAATGCCTGATGGACCTTTGCAGCAGGAGCCAAGGAAGAACTCTGCTTTCCCCCTGTACTCATCAGGCCACCAGAAGCAGCCATCCACCAAGGAGCAGCTCTCTGTGTTTTCAGTGGAACTCCCCAGGCCCTTCAGTTTTGTACAGAAAAGCCCAAGAAAGTGCTTTGTGATGACGAGAAGCCGTAAAAAAGATATTGTTAAAAACAAGTAGCATTTGGCAATCAGTTTGAGAGGAGGAAAGGCAGTGTTATGTCTTGGTATTTCCCTTCAAGAGGGAAAAGAGAAATAACTGTAGGAATGAGAAAGTTTGACACTCTCCGACACTGAGGTTTTCCATACCCTGCAATTTAAAACTCAAGAGATAAGCTTTTTCTAACAAATTAACATCTTTACTTGTCTATTTTTTCCAAAAAAATCTTCACTTAGATGGCTTTGCCTTTTTTCAGACAGCTCTACTTCTTTTGCTACCTGCAGCAGCTAAGGCCAAACACATGGCTAGTCCTGACTTTGAGGGAGCAGGAGGGAGCCAGGGCACAGGTGGTTCCTCCATGCCACATCCTGTCAGCTCATGTACAGAGAAGACAGGATCTGTGCCAGCTTCTATCACCATCTTTCTATACATCTATTTTGGGTTTTATGCAGCACCCATAACCATGACAACTGCCTGCCCAAACTATCAGACATATGCAGAAGCTGTCTGGTTGTCTAGGCAGCAATGTTCCGAAAGTGGAGACCGACGGAAGGAGAGCCTGGGCTGAACTCCCTGAACCACCCTGCACAGCTCAGCCCGTTTAATGAGGGAAGCAAGTGGAAACAGCTCTGCATTTTCCACCAGTGTTATCCCACTGCAACGCTGGGTCCCTGCGGCAAGAAGAGAGTTATAAGCTAATGTCACAGCAAAGCGCTTCCAACACTTCTGTGCAAGCTCGGCTCAGCTTATCACCACGACCAGGATGACTCATGGAATCTCCTCCTTGCAGAACATTTTGGAAAATGTGGGAGCTGGCCAGGACCAAGGTCTCTGATTGTAATTGGAAATGGGGAAGTACCCTATTTTTGGTCTCATCCTGATCTCTAGCAGTTAGAGAATGCCCTGAAGCATTTTAATAGTATCTTGTGACACGTCACCAAGTAGTCCACTGAAGTTTTTCTTACTTCAACTCGTAAGCTGAAGCCAGACTTCCAAAAGAGTCTCAAACATATCTAGGCAGTTTCCCAGCTGCTGAAAATTCACAAAGTCAGTTTCCTTTGCTAGAGTCATCCTCACTTTTCTACTATCTTGTTTTTAGATGCATCCTCTTGGAACACAGAAACCAAACTCATATTAAGTAAATGTTATCTATAACAGGGCAGAGCAAGGGCAACTTAATAAACTGTCAAGCAACTGAGCAAGAGAGGGTGTACACAACTAGAAGGCATATACTCCATTTGTCCCACACTTTTTCTTCCATCTATTCAGCAAAGATAGGATAAACCAACACACGGGCTCCAGGATTAATCTGTTCATTACACTTGAGAAAAGGAGAGAGGTATGCAAGGAGGAAACCTCTTGGGGATGGATATCTTGTACTCCTGGTACTGGGAGAAGTGAGACATTCTATCTTGCAAGCCTCAAACGGAATTGATAAATGGCTTGGAGTTGCTATCCTGGACTTTCTCAGCGAGATTTGTTGGCACAGCCCATGCTGTCAGGGAGGACATTTTAGAAAATAGGATGGTGATCCATCAGTTTGGCACTGCCACAAATTTCACTCAAATCTGAGATGCAAGGTGGAAATGTGGGACGGGCAATGAGGCTGAGGTGTGGCAGCGCTGGGAACTACCCGCACACAGCACGGGTTTTGCTGTGCTCGCACCTTGGGAGTAACAAGCTGCTTTCCGCTTTGCCATTACGCTCACACCCTTGCAAACACAAAAGCAGAACCACGGCATTAAGTGCCAGGGTACTACTGGCGTTTTGCACTCCCCGAGGTCCCATTTATCTAATGGTGCTCACCCGTGCAGTGCTGATGCCTCAGAATTACACTGCATTACCGAATTTTGCTGTTGTAGGTGAAGTTATTATTAAGGTTGTCTGACAAATCCCATGACAACCCCCTGTTTTCACATGCCTATAACTTCGCCAAGTTTTGACCATTTAACTGGCAATTTCAACTATTTCAAGATGAACGCACCTGGAAACTTTCAGTGATGACAGCTCACACATTTCCAGGAAAAAAACAGAAGAAAAATATGTTAATTCTGGTGAAGTTTTCTTGCAAAAACATCCCTCATCCTCATCTTTCAGAGCAAAGAATATTCACCCAAGCTTTAGCTAAGCTGATGATCTGTGAAAATGAGCAGTTCACACATGAGTACAGGGGAGATGTGCTATAGTTCAAGAGCTGTTATTTCCTACTGATTCTGTCCAAACTGAATGCATTCCAGTGAACAAATTCCTGGCAATTTCAACTCTGGATGGTTATAGGCTGTGCCAGGACTGTTCTGAATTGACAGCAGAGAGATTTCTTTTCATCTATCTTCTCTGCTGGATCCTGACAAAATGGAAGAGTTGGCCAACTTGAATATAAATGAGAGAAAGTTGGACCAGCAACCAGCAGACAAAGGGAAATATGGGAAAAGGAAGAAGGCAGGAGACAAGCTAGGAATGAATGGGTATGGATCAATAAAGGGAGCTACTGAGATTGTCCAATTTCAGAGGGTAAGATGAAGGAAGAATTACTACTGACTGCCAAGGACAAGAAACCAGATCAGTAAGCAAGCAGGGCTATGTTGGAAGAGAAGACCACTCTCCCTTACTCCATGCTTTCTACAAACTAGAGCACTTCCCCCAGGAGACACCAGAACAGCCCAGTCTCCATACACCCTTCTGCCTGGTGGTTTGCACCACCCTTCTGCAAGTCCTGAGGATTTGTTCAAACCCACGATCCACTGGATATTTATTTACACAACGTGGAAGTGTGCAACCAAAATACTAGGCCCAGCACCCCCAACATCTGCTGTTTCACATGATCTGCTTGGAGATGCTCTCAGCAGACAAGGATCCTCACCCTGATAATAAGCCACTCAGCAAGAAGGGAACACTCTCACATGCTTCTCCTCCAGCACTTTGGTTTTAATCTAGTCCTGTAAAATCTTTTTCCATGTCAGGTAAAACAAGGAATGCAGTGTGAATTCCATCAATTCACAGAATGGCAACAGATACTGAGGAAGAGAGGGACAATTTTTTAAAATAATATCTACTCACCCTCAAGAATGACACTGAGCCCTTATGCAAGCCTCTGCGGAGGAAGCCCAGAATGCACATATGGCTTGTCCACCCCTACAGTCAAGCCAGGACAGCTCAGGACAGAGCCCATCACTCCTGCTCAAAAGTCAGGACTGTACCAAGGGAACATCACCAGAAACACCGTCCTCTAGCACAGTAAACTTAGCCATCCAGCCTCTTGCACGCTCCCAACACACACAGGACTGAACTGCAGAATACTCCCAGCTGAGCTTGATGTCATGTTTTCTGCATTTTCTGTCTTCACTGGCTGTTTTCCTACACAATTAACTCACCAGGTGGATATCAGCAAGAGGAAGAAAAACAAACCAGGCTGACTTAAGTACATTAAGTAGAGCAGGAAATCGGTATCCATAAGCTCAGCAACTTGCAGAATATTAATCACCAAGCCACAGGTGAGATGAAAACATCACAAACATCTGCATTTCTCAGCAAAGAGTGAGGAAGCCATGGAAGATGCAAAACAATGAGCAGAGGATTAACTTGATTTAGCTATGGGAAAAAATAAGAGTTTTCTAAAACAGTGTTCGGGTGGAATTGCCAGCGCAATTCCCAGCCAAGAACGTCTCCCCTGATGCTAAAAAATAAAAGGTCTGGCACATGCATGACATCCTGCAGGTTTCTTGCTGAGGAGATCTAATGAATGGGTTGGTACCAGGGAGCAGCCTAGCAGCCACAGGACTCCACTCTGCCCTGACCTAACAGGAAGAAAGCTTTCTCACATGGGACTGTGGAAGAATTTACAAGTCCTTCCCTGTAGCTGTGGACGTGGCTGACGGACCAAGACTGCTGGTCAGTGCTCTAGGCAAAGGTTGTGCTATGGGCACAAAGAGCATTCAGGTGTGCCCTGCACACTGGAGATGGCAAGGGCATGGCTGTGAAAAAACCCTCAGTGATACATGTTTTTAACAACAGGAAAACAACCTCAGCCATTTACAAAGGCTAACATTGCATCGGCCTTTGGTAGCACTATGATCCATGGGTTATAATTTCCTTGTTTTTGCCTGCCCCAATTCACAGGCAGCATCCTAAAGAGGTGCATTTATAAACACTTTTGCAATTTTCCAAGGGAATACTTAGAGGGCTTTCGCCATTTATAATTTCCTCCTCAATGTCATTTATAAATTACTTCCATTTAAAAAAACAATCTCACCATAACCGGACTTTAGGCTATAAAAAATGGCTGTTCCAAGACAGAGGAAAATTACTAGAGAGAAAATACCCTCCTGGTTCACATCACCCCGTTCCTGGCAATGTCTCATTATCCCTTTCACAAGTCCATCAAGTTTCACTTTTAAATGAGTTATTGGGTTGGATTCATTGCCAGGCAGTGACCATTTGTTCTTGTGCCAGCTTTGGCCTTCAGCATAAACATTGCTGATATTTACCCCCTGGTGTTAATTTATACAGTAATTATAATGCATTTTCATCTTCTGTTTTGCTGGAGACCAAACAAATCAGTTGAAAGCAGATCATATGGAAAGACCTTTTCTGAACTTGCTCTGCTCAATCTTTTTTAATACAGTTAATCAGAAATAAACAGAAAAAATCAGACTGGATGTCCGTGATGATTTCTTTATCATTTCAGTATGCCCTCAGCTCCCTATGGCTCATCTGCACCTACTGCAACTTGTGTGGTTGTTTGGCATTTTTTCAGATACACTGCACTAATGGTTCACAGTTTTCCAACAAACTCAGAGTGCAAATTCTTATTACTAGACCAAATTCTCTAATATTAACTTAATATGACAATTTCTGTGTAACTGATGCCTCCCTAACTCCAGTGCTCCAGAATTACTCCCGGGCTTCCTCCCTGAAGCTCCCTCTGCCCATTGAAGTGACAGCATTTCCCAAACCCAGATTGCCACAGGCTTCCCTCAGTCAAACTTCAGCAGCTTTGCAGCCAGGACAGGCTCACCCTTCAGCACAACCTGTTCTCATCTCCACTGCAGGGATCCTCACTCCCTTTACAGTCCTCTCCTGCTAATCCTGCCCTTCCCAACTGCACTAGTAACACGTGTGACAGGATAGCAAATGCTCACCAAAATCCAGACAATTCAGATTTACTACATTCCCCTTGTCTAGAAAGTCAGTTATTTTACAAATACCAGTAAAAGAACAATCTGCAGAATCTACCTTTATTAAATCCAGGTTACAGTTTATCTCATTGTTTTAAATGATTCCTCCCTTTTCATATGTGAAAAGGACGAGCCCGCACATGCCCATAATGCTGATTTTGCTCATTTTTAAATAAAATTCCTGCTCTCCCCAGTATGAAGTACTTTGTCACATAGCCTTCATAAAATGAGCAGATGTCTGTGTGTCAACAGACTCTCAATTTGGTGTGTCAGATCCTTCAGCAGTCTGGGACACCGTTTCCTCAGATGCAGTTGCTTCATTCTGCTTCCCAAACACTCGCTTTCTCCATCCTCTCTGACAACACCCTCCCTGCTGAGTGATGGAGAGCACTATTCCTTCTGTTCACATATTAATGGTTGAACAGCATTCTATTTGTTTTACTTTTTCTTGTTCTTTTCTCTCTCTCGTTTGAATGGTCATCTCATTCCTCTCCATATATGTCATTCTCATTTCTCCCCTCTGCTTTCTGACCAGAGAACAATACCTTTCCTTGCTGAATCACATTGCAGTTTTGTGGACTTTCTGCCTGCAAATGTCTCCTCTTTTAGCTTTGTGTGTTTTTTAGCCTTTTTGGCTAGTTTGGTTTTTTGTTTTGTTTTTTTTTTTCTGTTACAATTATTATTTTTGGTTTTGGTGGGTTTTTTTAAATCTCTTAGACTAACTGTCCTTCCCTGCCAGATTTTTCCTACGTCTGGTATATTAATTCTAGTGCTTTTTACCTCTCTCACAAAGAAAAAAAAAATCCAAGCCACTTTTGCATTCATGTCCAGAGCTCTTCAGCCTAGTTTGCCTCTATAACTAGTTTCCTACACTTTTATGAAATAATAAATCTTTGTTACAGTTGAATGTTTAGCCTTCCATTTAATTTAAATTGAAACAAGTCATGGTTTCTCAGCTGAAGGTCATTTTCTATGTTTAAGACTTCCATTATAATCTGAGTTTTTTGCAAATCTGCATTGCTTTTTCTTAGTTTAATAATTATTTGAGAAAGAAATCCATGAATTATCACATCGTGGTATATCTGGGCCCAGCATTAGGAGCAGTATTTGTTGTCGAACATCTATTTGGAGAACGAAAATCTTTCAAAATGACATAAATTCAGATAGTTTTTATCTCACCAGTAATAACATAAAAACAGTAATAAGAATGAGACTTTGGGTCTCAAATATGACTTAATACAATGAAACACTTTTTTTTTCTTTTGTGATTGAGTTTAGCCTAGAATAATTTTATGACAAAATTACAGCCAAATCTCATTAAAGCAGGTTGACTACGTATCTCTGCACCTCTGCCTTTAGCAGAGCTCATTTGAAAAAAATTTTGACAATCTGTACCCTGCTTATTCCTGCTGAAAGAGGGAATTATTTTCCTAGTTAATTCCAATTAAAATAATTAAATCGTGCAAGCTGTTATGCCCTAGCAAAGTTCTGTATGCTGAAGTATCACTGGTACCTTCAGCTGCTAAAACTGGGAATGAAACAGTCCTGCCAGGAGCAGAGGGAGAGGTACCCACCCCATGACAGAAACCCCTGTCTGCTCCTGCTGCTGATGGAAACCTGCTCTGAGGCTGAGGGCACGGACATGCCTGCTCCATGGCATGGCCCCCGATGCTGGAAGCAAAGCAATCCAGACTCCCCTTCTCCCCCAGTGTTATGAGCAGCCCACTTCAATCACGCAGATAAAAATCCAGACTGCGCAGAGCTGTGGTGACTAATTCTCACTTTCCCCTGGTGAAAATAGAGCTGGGGCTGTCCTTTCTGCCTTCCTAGGGAGATGAAGAAAGGAGGTGCTGAGGCATCAGACTGGAACACACTGCTCGCATCTGTTCTGATGGGCTGCTGACAGGCTGGGACAAATCCTTGTGCACGTCCCTGATGCCTTTTTCAGGTTCTCCTGTGCCCTAAACAGAGAAGCCCTGTCCCCCAAAGGGGAACAGGGGGTGTTTGCAGAGCAGTCTCTGCTGCCTTAAACATCACCATGCTTTCACAAGAAAAGAAGCAGCAGAGGAGGCAAGTGGCAGGCAGCAACTGAGGGGAAGTGTTAAACATCCTAATACAAAATCATAAATGAAGGCCACAGGGCCTGCACTCAGAGCAGGCACAAGGAGATGCTCATGACCTTCAGCCACAAACAGATCAAAAGGAAAACAACCACGTTCCCCTCCCTGCCACGCTGGAGCTCAAGAGTAAAAAGTCAGGATGACGGCACATGCTGTTCCCCTAATGAGCTGGCAAAACTTTAGTATCCCCTGAGAGCCAGAAGTCTAGAAACTTCTCTAACTAGTAGTTTTTAAGATCAGATGCACCTATATTAGACATGCACAATTAATGCAAAATCCAGCAGACTAGAATATATACAGCACAAACCAGAGAAGGTGCTTCCAGGAAAAGACAACAGGTGTAAAAGGTGTGTTAAAGAATACGGTCACCACTGAAATGAAAAGCTGCCAAGAGATCAGAGAACAGAGCTAGGACGGAAGTGCTGCCAGCATCCTTCTTGCAAGATTGCTGAAGGTTCTCCTCAGTTTTGTGACTGGACTTTACAGCTGATCCCAATTTCTTTTTCCAGGGAAGCAGCAAAGCGGCAGCTTCAGGGCATTTCGCTTAAGCACCTTCTACTAATAGTTCATTTGTGAGACAGACAGTTAATTAACACACACTCATTGGAAAATAAAAGCTTTCTTCAGCTCCCAAATTACTTGTTATCCTTTGCAAATGAGAGGGATTTTTCTTCTGTCACAACAAAAATGTCCCTTTTAGAAGGGTATCAAATGGGAGAGTGCTGGTAATCCCGTCCTTCGTCCTTCCCACTGTTGGTTATGGGCCAGGTCAAAGAGATCCATTCCCAGCACTGCAAGGACAGTGATTTCAATCACATACCTGTATCTATATTCACTACACACATGGAAACCTCCATTTTGCAGCTAAAATCACTGAACTTCCATCACCAGGTTGGAACTTCCTATGTAACTTGCAGTGTTTTGCGTTCATTGCTGGTTTCCTGAAAACATCCCCATTCGTAGCCACTACAGCACATTATATGCTCAGTTTTCTCCCTTAACAAATGCCAATACCTTTCCCTCTCTTTACACATCCCCTCTAACCCGACCCACAGCCCTGGAACTGTTTCTGTTGCCCTTCTCTGAATTCTTTCCAATCTCTGAGTCATAAAGGAGGATTTATTGGACAAAAGATCCACTTTTAATAATGCCTTCTGCTGTATCATTTCACTGCTGAAGCTAACTCAGGCACCTTCTGTCCTGTTGGATTGTGGCTTGGAACAATCCACAACAGCATGTCTGGAGGAATTTTGCTGAAAACACTCACAGTTGCAGAAATGTCAGATACATAATGGGAGGCAACAACCTTACAGTGAGAACCTGGGTGACTGGGGATATTGTCAGAGAGGGAAAACAAGGAGACAGCACTACTTACCTTAGTAACTTTTGCTGTGACTCTGTCCACAGTGATCAATACACAAATGTGGAAGCAATTACAAGCCATTGGCGTGTAACCCCTGCTCTCCCCCCAGCACGGGAATCAGCGGGAACAAATCTCAAATTGTAATAAAAAGCCACAGATGGTTTCTGGAGACCTTCTAATTAACACTGCAGTTTCCAAATGGAACAAGATAATCTCCCTCCATTCTCACTGAGTAACAGCAACAAATGAGCTCCCTTTAAAGGCAGATCATCGGGAATGTTATCTCCTTTTTCTGAAATGAGAGTGCAAATTAAATGGCAACATTTTTATTACTGATGATTGCAGGATCATCTCAGAGCTTCTGGAGTGTCTGGGAGGAGGGCTGGTGCACACCAAGGGAAGCAATACACAGAGGAACACGTTATGCATTAAAACAGCTAGTATTGCCCAAGAAATGGAAATGCTGCATAACGTTGGGCAAACAGTCAGCTGTAACAACTCCTAGACCACACATCACTGGCAGCAAGCATTTCCTAGCACAGACAGAGTAACTGGTTTCTCTCCGTCCCAGCCAGTCTGTTCAGACTGTATTTCTATACTGGCAATAATGACTAATAGTACTTGTCACCAGTGACTGATAACATGTCCAGGATGCAGACACCAGGCAAGAGGTGGAGATTTATTAGAATGGTATTGAGTTGGACAGAGAGGAATCTGGACATGGAGGTGATAGGTTTTGCATGACATAACAAATCTTCTCCACCACCCACTTTCTCATACCCAAGTCTTCTCCAGCATTCCTGTCAAAGTGTCCTTCCTGTCACTTTCCTCCTACCCTTTAGAAAGGAAACTATTAACACAAATGCAAACATGCAAAATTTTGGGGGGCAGAAGATTTTTTTATTGTGATTTTTTTTCTTTTTTTTTTTTTTTTTTTTAATGGTAACCAGGTTGCTCCTTCCAAACAATCAGGAATTTCAGCAAGTTAATAGCTCCAGTCTATATCTGAGTGCTTTATTAAAAGTGCTGCGCCTCTCTCTCTCTTTTATCACCTAAAGGCGGATGCCGCAATACAAAAGGCATTCGTGTAGCATAATGCGGAAAGAGGCCCGTATGCTTCTGAGACATTGAAAACCGATTATTACCTCTCTTTTTGATTTCTGGCTTCCCCGGTAAGTTTTACTGGTCTTTGCAGATGGCTCTGAACCTTTCTGCTGGAATATTTATGAACTAGCTTATTGTAGCAGGTTGCTCTGCTGCTGCACTTCTTTCACTGGGTCTAATCTTGGCAACATATTTGCATTTGCACTTTAAAGACACCTAAAGGCATTGCATAGCTTTATTCTACTCTGTGGTCCTTTGCTTTCCGAGCCAGGAAGCCACTTAAGCTATCTTCCAAACTATCTCCAGAGCCATCTGCAAAGACCACTAAAGCATACCAGAGAAGCCGGATATCCAAGGAAGGAAACTCCACAACCTCCCTGGGCAACGTATCTCTGTGCTCAGCCACCCTCAACAGTAAAAGAACATTTCCTGGTGTTCAGATGGAATCTCCTTTCATTTGTGCCCATTGCCTTCAGCCCTGGAGCCAGCTGAAAAATCCAGCTCTGCCCAAAAAGCTTACCCTGTTGTTTCCCAGACCTGCAGGGGTAACGTCCTCAGCACACGTGACATTGAGAGAAAAGACTGTGAAATGTGAAGGGACAGAGAGGAAGGAGAGTTCAACAGTTAAGACAGCAGAGTGATGAGTTTTCACCATGATTCTAAATAAATGCTCAGGTCTTCCACAGACATCCCGTGTGCAATGGTGGACTTGCCTGAACTTCCTCTACCTCTGCTCTCCTACTTTCAAATGGGCCCAGTCATCAGCCTTCCTGTCAGAGACAGCTTTGCTGGCAAATCATCACTGGTTTAGAGGGAGTACTTGGGAGGTTACAGAAAGTTAAAGGTTCATTCAGGGCATCCTTTTCTACCCCTCTGCTCCTAGACTCTCTTGAACATGGGTTTCCTTCTGGTAGAGGCCCATCTAGATGAGTACTTTGTTGCTAGGAGGGATCAATACCAGCTACACTGAAAAGTGTAGGAACACTACCTATAGTTCTGAATCTCCATCAATCTGGGGTATCTTTAACAGCCATCACATATTATGTGGACAATATTTTTTTTTTCTCTGTTTTAAACTTGCTAATGTTCTCCTGGAAAATGTCAGAGATGCTCAGAGAATGAGGCTCACCCTCCTTTCAAACTCCTCAGCAGGGCTGTGCTTCCAAGGACTCACCTCAATGCTTCAACTTACCTCCCTTCCTCTCTTTCCCTTCTCTGCACACCAACCTGTTGGACACTTTCACTGTCTCTAGGACCTGCTTTGCCCCACTGTGTGCCTACATCTAATTAGTTTCCTATTTGCTTTGCTCTGTCACATCACATGAAACTTTCCAGGTACCTTGTAAACTGCTGTGAGAGTACAAGCAGTCACTCAACATATACCATCCTCCTTAAAGGATGGATGAAAACCCTCCAGTCCTGGACCAGTCACTTCATTAAAATATTGCTCCAGGTTAAAATGATTCAGCCAAGTTTGACAGAGGCCTCACAGCTTGCTTGCCATAGACCTGGCTGGTTCAATCACACTTTTCATCTTTCAAGTGCTTTCTCACAGAACATTGCAGGTATTCCAACACTAAAGGTGATGGGGTGTCCTTAGCAGAAAAGGGACAGACTGACAAAGCTACTGAGATGCTGCTTATCTGGCCAGTGAAGGTAATCTAAAAAAAAAACCCCAAACATGAAAATAATGGAATGGCAGAACTTCATTAGGAGTTTGTATTTCAATTAGGTGAGGGTGAAAAGGGTACGGTTATTGAATTGTTGAAGGCTGAAAACATCCAGGAACACATTTCTCCTTCTCATTTATTCACCATAATCTAAAGACCACGTTAAATAAGTTCTCTTTTGCAGTCTGGACAGTTATTTTCTGCTGACTCCACGGTCGCACACTAAAGAACTATTCAATGGCTTTTATTACTGAGAAAACAGAAAAGGCTAAAAAAAAAAATAGGAAAATGTCTGGTAGGGAATTTGAAAAAGGCATCTAATCAGGAAATAGCATCATTTCAGATACATTCAAGTCAGAAAAGACTGGAACAGGGGAAATAAAAACTGCAGATTTTTATTGGATTTGTGGATAATCCCCCTATTTACTGAAAGAATTGCTTCTAAATCTTTATTTTTCTTTGAATATATATGTTTGAGGAGTCAAGACTATTGTCTCTGCCATGTATTAAGCTAATACATTAGCTGATTTATCTAAATGAACAAGAACGATACGTAAGCCCACTTTTTTAAATATGTAAATCTGGTTTGTCCTCTCAACACTTTTGTTATGACAATCTCAGAGCATTATAATTTACCTCCCTAGCATGCACACTGTGTAATTCCTATGCAATTACCCATTCTGAGTATGGAAATTCGTCTTTACCCTACTGAATGTGGATTTAGCTTTGTATAGCTGAAAATGTAGTTCTTCTGAGGTATTCCACCTTTCTTCCTCCACACATTTTTCAAAGGAAAAGTGGTCAATATTTGCATTAGAATCACAAGATTAGGGGCAACTGGGATGTCAGTTTTAAAAATTACACTGCAGATTCGAGTGGTGAAAGACAGCAAGGAAGCAGCTGTAGCCAGACTGCACAGAGCTCACCATGCACTAGCAATCATTGCATCATTGGCTCCATCATTCGAGGACTCTGTCTGGATGGTCAAACTCTTAAGCACAGCCATCCGTTAGCCCTGGGAAGATTAGACAGACAGATGGCTCCTACAGAGAGATGAGTTAGAAAGATGCAGGGAGGGATATTTGCACCAGATGGATGCTGCCAAGTTTTGCAGAGCACAAGAGGTGCCCTGAGGTCTAGATCAAAAGTTAGTCCCCCAGGATCTTCTGAAGAAAAACAGTTCTTCAGTTCAGCCCAGTGCTTGACCAGGGGAGTAACTGCAGATACAACAGATTTCCTATTGAATTAAGGATATGTTCGTGTCCCTTATGACTTCGTTACTGTATAAGACCACTGAACCAGCCACAGAGAAAACCAGTTTGAACTACATGGATATGAATGGCTGGCTCCCAATGCTAACAGTGCATGGGAGGAAGTACAGCAATGGCCACTGCAGCCTTCTGTTCAGTGTGTTTTCAGTAAAAAAACCCGAAGAATAAAAGCGAACAGAGAATCTTTGCAAAAACACCAAATTACAAATACACTCAGAATGCCTCTGTTACCTTTTGCTCACTTTATGAAGGTTTCAATGAGTCAAGATTCAAGAGTTGCAGGAGGGAAAGTACATTGTTGATAATTAGATCAATGTTCACAGAATCTGTGAAATTATTAACCATAAAGAATTTTACAATTTCAAGTGACACGACTGAGAGCAGATCCTACCCAAGTATTTGAACATATGAATGATGACTACACGCACCAAGAAAGGGGACACTGTGAAAGTGAAGATAAATAAAAGGACATAATGACCTAAAAAGTGCATGCTGCAGAATCTCTCACAGGGTCTTTGGAAAAATGTAGGTGGTTCTCCAAGAGCTGTGTGGATAAAGCTTTTGTTGCAGAGTACAGAGGTCTTCATAGCTTCCTTTTCCTGCCCTCAGTGCACCCACCACTGCCACTGCACGTGGAAGTCCTCTGCTGTAGAGAATAATGGTTTGATTTTTTTCAGGGAAGACCTGAGGAAGGAGATGACCTCATACCCTGCCCTAGATTTCAACGGGGTCTATAGCTTGACTGCATAAAGCACCTATGCTGGTCTCTTACATCCCAGAGATATTCAGTACTTGGTTCCCTTAGAGGAAACTTTGAAAAGATCTCCTGGCTACAGAAAATTTTTTTCAGACAGTCTCCAAACAGATGTCAGAAAAGAGAGTCCTAAATGATGAGCATAAAACTGAGCTTTTGAAGTCTGTAAATAAAAGGGGAAAGAACTGCAGGAATGGTGATTACTTTGAAATCCCACTGAAACCACAGGGAGCTGCAAGTATTTACAGCACCACTGGTAATGAAGTAACTAGGTGCCAGAACAGTGATTTAGCTCAAAAATAAGATAGCTAGGTTCTGGGTTTATTCTCTCAGGTGGTGTCAAGTCAGTTTATTCCATTTTGAAGTCAAACAGTGATTTCCCTACTTTCCTGCGTCATTCCAACTTGACAGACCTGGAAGCCAAGAGCCTCCTTCTCCCTTTTTTTTTAATGAATAATAGAGCTATCCCAAATAGAATCTGCCTCCAAATGCTTATGCTGAGGCATAAGCATGCTTCTTTGGTTGAGTAACATGGGGCAAATAGGTCAAACAAGGGCATAATGGCTGGACTCAGAGAGATCAGAGCTGAATCTGGAGTAATGTCAACCCAGGAAGGCTCCAGGTGTGAAAGGCTCATGTGAGCTCACCTTTCTTTCACAGCACTAACAACCTACAGAAAAAGGACACGTGAAGGAGAAAATCTTTTGAGGTAAAAAACAATGCAAAAACCCCTCATACTGTCATGTAGTCACTCTCTTATCTATCCAAGCTCTTACATAGTGCCCTTAGCACAGCATCCGAGTGCCTGTCAATCACCAGCGCGCTTATCTCCACACTGTCTCTGTGGGAGTAGGAAAGGAATCTTATCTCCACCATATAGATGAGCAGCTGAGGCAGAGAAATTAAAGGTTTGATCTAGTTACCTGAACACAGGTTTCCAGTGCCATCCAAGATGTCCTGGGGCATGCAAGACATGCATGGGGATGGCAGGTAGGGCACCGGACCTAAGGGATATTGATGGTGTTCTGGAGGGCAGGCAGGGTATGCTGGCACATTGCAGAGGGGGATGAATGTTTAGCTTTAGACAACTAATATTTGTGGGACAGCAGGAAGCCAAACCCTGTGAACTGCCCTGCTAGCACCCTAAAAACAAAACTCTCTTCTGCCTGCAATAAGGGACACATCCCTTTTTTTAACATATTGACTGCAGATCTGTTTTACTAAACTGAAGCTTCATGTGTCTGGGACTTCCAAAATAACTACTGCTGTCAGGAGCCTGCGTATCATCTTCTTCCTATCTGAGTATGAACACACATCCATACCTTTTAGCC
This sequence comes from Lophotriccus pileatus, assembly GCA_035583135.1. NCBI lineage: Eukaryota > Metazoa > Chordata > Aves > Passeriformes > Tyrannidae > Lophotriccus > Lophotriccus pileatus. Next base: position 11,536,352 of record JAWWES010000011.1, read on the forward strand.
ACTATGAAAAGGATTCCTATGGATCTATGGAGTATGTAGTTATTCTTTGTCAAACTCAATAACAGCACACAGCTTGTCATACAAGGAGCCAGAATCAGTATCAGAATGGCCTTTCTCCACCGTGCCCACAAGCCTAGACCTCATGCTGAGAGGTGAGTGTACTTCATTGTGGCAGTATTTACAGAATGACACTTTCATTTTAGCTCATGGCAAATCCCTGATGACGATTTAGGAGCTCGTAATGAGCTTACTGAGGAAGAATGAAAGGATGCTCAAGGTCACAGCACCCATAAGTGCTATCATTTTTGACATATACAGCAAATAAGGTTCCCAAACAGCTGCCAAATCAGAAACAAGCTGTATGCAGAGAAGCTGTGCTGGCCTTGCTACAGGCTGTTATTTTGGTGCATTAGGCTGAGGACAGATTTGCAAAACCACTCGAGCAATTCGGACACTTAGTTCCTTTTGAAACAGCTCAGTGAAGGAGGTGGTGGAGAAACACCAGCCAGGCAGGTCTGGTTGCTAGAGCAGCTTCCTGCAGCACAACCTTCACCCATGCAAGCATCTCTTCTCTACCATTTGTCCCTGCTGGTTTGGACTGTGGCCACGTGCCTTGCAGGTCCACATTCCAGTTGCTACCCTGAAACACAGGCTTAACCAAATAACCTCCAGGGATGAGGCTGGTTTCAATCCTTCCTTCTGGCCTCCCTCTGAAGATAAAAGACACACATCAGAACAATCCTTTTCCCAGCCACAACAGGTACCCTCCACTGTATTCACAGCTTCGACAGTGAGCAGAATCTGATCAATGTCTTAATTTACTTAAGCCTCACAAAGACTTGAAAGAGGAGAATGATTTTAATGTTATTATTTTTTAATATGTGAAATCTGATTAGAATAATCCTGGCAAGGCAGAGAGTGATAAGCAAATAGAATAGGTGAAAAAACATAGTTTTGAAAGAGGAAATTGATTTCCTTCCATCCATCCAAATTTGAATAATAAACTTTCACAAAGAACCTCTTTGCAAGAAACTCCTGGAGATGTAAGAAACTGTAATTAAAATACTTTATTAAATCCTTAATAAATAGTCTTTCAGAGCTCCTTACAAAAATAGAGGTTCTTGCAGAATAAAAAGGTTGAGATATTCACACTTGGAATCCGGTGGCAAACATTTCCATGGGGGTGCAGAAAAATTTTAAAAATAACTTGAAATTACCCAGTGTCATGCAAGAAACTAAGGCTATGGGAGTCTGGCTGCTTTGCCTGCTTTTGCCACTGAGGAGTTATAAATCAAAGATAAGTGTGGCCAGGAGGCATCTTTCCCTTTTCTATATCTCTCTTTTCTGGAAACCACTTTGAGCTTTCTAGCAGACAAGCCGGTCTTGCTCTTACATCACAGAAAGACATCAGGATTTCCAGTTTCCAGAACAGGCACTATTTCTACTAGATTACCATTTATTCACCAAAATCATAAACCACTATTAACAAAGAACATTCACTGAAAATTCATATTCCAATGCCTCAGAAAGGAACTGGTTTTTCTACTCATGTAGTGGCATGAGCATGCACCCGTTTACTGGACACTACCCAAATGAGCAGACTCAGGTATGCTGGGGTAAATACACTCATCTTAGTTTTCTAATCACATGGACATCAATTGGTTTGTTGTAGATATAACCCAGTGGCAGTGACAGCAAAACCAAAAAATATACCCTGCAATACCACAGAAATTGTACTGGTCCTTCCAGCATTGATTGCTTTGATATTTGATGCTTTTCAGCCATGCTTCCACCACTAAAAAAACTTCCATGGAACAACATTTTCTGTTGAGTCCCACCCAGTTCCCCTCCAAGCGAAACCACCAGTGCAGACTTTGTCCCATAGTTCTCATTAAGCCCCTGGTCATGCCTGGATGGCATGAGATGCCCTGGAGAGAGGAAGGCACAGTACATGGCACCATACCAGGACTGTAAAGCACTACTGAGGCACTGTGAATGCTGGACAGACAGCCCAGCAATCCAGATGGATGGTTTCTGTACCCAACCTAGCTCTGAGAAAGCAAGTATTTCTGCATGGAGATGTTTTCTCAGTGGTCAGATAACTCACTAGGTTCCTGTCTCTGTTACTGGTTTGTCCCTGCTGTCACTATGAGTGGCTTTTACCGCAGGTGGACACCGAGTTCAATGGACCCAAAGGACCACCCTTATGTTCATCTCAGTGAGAGCAAGGGGATGTACTGGGTGCTCAATACCTCTGAAAGCAGGGCTTTAAACTGTTGAAAATCCATGCCTGAATTTTGTTACTGCAAATGGTTTTCTTGCAAGACTGGGCTGTTCAGCTCCTGGGGGCATCAGACATTACAAGTGTTTCTTTTCAGAGCACTGCTGCAATCCTGAGCTTCTCAGGAGCTGTTTCCAATTCTCCACCTGCCATCTTGTGAAGCCAACACCATAAACAGCCCCAGCTCCTTGGGTGGCTGAAAAAGAGATATCTGTGGAGCCCTGAGCAACTGTACTTGACATACGGTATTAAGATGTGCAGGGGAAGATGGCTGGCAAAGTACGACTCTCCTGTGGTTCTTTTGCCTGCTCCCATTATCCTCACTGATGATTGCTAGGGACATAAATGCTGAGGAGCCAGAAAAGAAGTGCAGTGGGAAGCCAGAGAGGGAAAAGCAAGCCCAGCCTACACAGTGCATAGCTTTGAAAGCAAACTGATTTGCTCAGACACAAGATATAACACAAACAAGTTGTGCTGCTGCTGATGCACCAGTTCCCTGAATCATCACAGTGATACAAAAGAAAGTTTGTGATTAGGGCAAAGTAGTAGTATTGGGAAGAACAGCAGGCCTAATCCAATCTGTACTAATGACCTTGGGCAGGTCACATCATTCCTCTATGCTCAGTAGTTTCCTTAACTACGTGATGAAGTTTCCCAGCAAGAGTGGAAAATTATCTGAGAGCGTGGGAGAGCCCCGGAGGAACTCACAGGTAAGCAATAACAGATTCTGAGCCCACCCCATTGGCTTCTGCAGCCCCAGCTAAGTTAGTTCCTCACACTGCCAATGATCTAAATGAGCCAGACACCCTCAGACCCAAACATCCCTCAAGGCCAACCAATTTTTGCTTTAGGCAAAAGAACTGCATTTTAATGGCTCTCTATCTACCAGACACATAACAGCCACAGGTTGGGTCCTGCATTATGCTGACAGTATTTGTGTGGTGCTTCCATCAGATATTCAAGTGACACAGTACCTCCCTGACCCAGCCTCCCATCCAAAGTTGTGTTCAGCACAAGCTCTCACTCCTCCTCCCAGTCCAACACTGGCAGTTATCAACAGACTACCCTGCTTCTCATTTCACCACAGCTACTTCTACAGTCCTTCCCTTTGCTCTGTTCCCTTCCTGCTCAACACAGGAGCAGGGGTATAGTGGGATTTTCCAGCATCCATGGGGAAATTCTGCTACAGGCAGTAAACATAAATCATCAACTAGATGTTAGGGTTTAAGCCAGAAGCAATCTCAAGTGCAACAGGACCATGAGGATCCTAATGGGTTGACCAAGATATGGTCTGCTCTTAGAGATGCTTTATATTTTTTTTCTCCCTAAACAAAAGCTCATAGATGTGCCCCCCACAAGACTTCTTCCTCTAAGAACTAGGACAGCAACAAACAACATTACAGAACTGCAGCTGTCTGGTTGCACATCTGCACAGAACTGTTCCCAGAGCTGGTTGGATCCCTGGCAAAGGTCCTTCCCCCAGCCAGAGTCTGCTTTACCCTACCGGGAAGCAAAGGCTTCTGTGCAGCCACCTACCTGGCACGGGAAGAGGCACAGTACAGAAGAGAGGGGGCTGCAGGAAACACACAACATTCATTAACTGCAGAGGGTGATGATTCTCCTTGGCACCAAATACAGTCCAACACATGAAAACCCATTACCTGCCCCAGCTCCACCCAGAGCAGTTACCCAGCCTTAGGAGGAATCTCTATGCAGTGAACATGAATCAACTTAGAGCAATATGGGACAATGTGGGGACTCCTCAGTCCACCAGGGGCAGGAAAGAAGTCACTTTAAAGGGCATGTCTGGCATGAATGCATGGGCTGGAATACCAAGAGCTGCCCTTCTCGACCCCTGCTTGCTTCAGAGAGATTCCTGCTGGGGGAAGCAATAGCCTAGTACGGTCACTGTGCTTGAGGGAATGTCCAAGTTAGGCTAAATCTTGCTCCTCATCTCACTTTGCACGTGCCTAGAAAGTTGGACATTATGTTTCCCAGTGCCTCCTCACTTAACAGCCTTGTTCAAAATCCCTGAGGTTCTATTTTCTTCTCCTCTATTTCATGCTTACAATGATTTACTGGTGGAAAAGAAAAGGCTGTGCAGGAGAATCATACTGATTTCTATCTCAGAGGCTTTAGAGAGAAATAGACAAGCTTTGACCAGCTGCAGTAATTCCTCTGCAGTGCTCCAGACAGCATCTGGGATCCTGTAAGGTGTGCACGCAATTTCCAAGTGCTGTTATCAATAATGCATTTGATGTGCAGCCTTCAGAGGAGCTGACCAAGGAAGCCTCTTAAAAGGAGAAGGCAACCCTTTGGTCTTCTCAGGAGGAAAGTGGTGAGGAGAGAGAAAAACTCATCATCATTGTGCCATGTCTTATTTATGTCAAGATACTGTTCACATTTCAGAAAGCTTTTAGTACGGTGCTGGAGCCTAGGTATGTATTTGGGGGATTAGAGAGCACATTGTGAATATTAAAACACTTTCAACTTTCTGCAATCAGCTAACTTATAGGAAAGAACTGCTTGAAAGGCTACCATTGCTCCCAAAGCACAGCTCCTCTGCACCTTGGATGCCACTGGTATCTCGGAGGTGGCAGGACACCCCCAGAAGTCTCTTTAATGCTTTCTCAATGGCTGAGATGTCAAACCACGAAATTAACCTGTGACTTATGTGTGTGTGCGAGGGAATTATTGATTTCACAGAGGGACGATTAATTTAACGTCATTTCAACATTTCAGGGCTTGTCAGGCTTTTCCACAGAAGAGCAGCCGCCTCCACACAACAAGGATGCAGTCTGTAGTTCATCAGCAGGGAAGAAGGTTTCCTTTTTAATCAAGCAAAAGCTGTTGGGGAGGCCACAGGCAAAAGACTACATAGCATCTGCCCACCAAGATGAATCTTTTATTCTGGGTATGTTGTCCAAAACTCACTGATGTGAGAGTAATAAAAAGTGGCTACCAAAACCTAGCCACAGAAACCCACTACAAGTGGTTAAGGAACAGGAGAAAGGACGACAGCACTGAGGTGAGCAGCAGAAGCTTTTGGAAGGTGTAACTAAAAGAACAGCAAAACTGCTGCAAGCAAGTGAAATTAGTCACATAAGATTAAGCGTGTAACCTAATTGCAAGCAGAAAGGTGATGATACACCATAAAGGGACTAATGGGTATCAGTCCAACTAGGTTTACTTGGTTCTCTAGCCCTGTGAGCAGTCTAAGGATGACTGTTGGTGCAGCAGAGTGTTTCATTTAAGTTTGGAAAAGAAGGGCCAGGCCACAAGTCCAAACTCTGCTCTGAACCAAACCCTCTGGGCTCAGCCTCCAGCAAAGTGAAGACTTCCTCTCCTATTCATAACACAGAAGGGGCCGTGACTTTTCCACTGGAATTCTCAAAATCTCCCTTTTTCCCATAATTCTGCATCCGTGATTGCAGCCTCTACTCCCACCTGCACTGCACCACTGCGTGGGGCTGGTGGCCACCAGAGTGGGTCACTACACACTTCTCTGAAGGGGTCCCGAGCACAGAGGCTGATCAGAACAGCTGATGGCATGAACAGGGACGTGTAAGCACACACAGTGCCCTGCTCGTTACCCTGCACTCCTGGAACTTCCAGGGTGGTACAAGGACTGGGTGGGGGCGGCTGCCATAAGACCCTCCACTGCCCACCGTGGGCTCCGAGGACCAAATGAGCCTTGTGTGTTTGAACTCAGGTTATGGTTAACATGTAGAACAACCCACTTTGCAGGGCCTCTGGGGCACTGGCTAAACTGACCGTGCTGCAGAGGGTTTGGGATGACTGGTAAACCAACACACTCTGCAGAGGGTCCACATTAAAGCTTCCACGTTCTGTAACAACTCTCTTGTGTCATCATTCTACCCTAAAGGACACAGGACCCCTGAAGAATGTGTCTGTTCCCATGGTGTTGGATGGCATCACTTCAAAACCCTGTGGGCCCCATCCTAGAGTTTCCTGTACTATTCCAGAAGGAGGGGGAATTAAAAAAAAAAAAAAAAAAAAAAAAAGTCTTCCAGCAGATATTCACTCATTCATTCAAAATTAACAAGTTGACTAATATAATTAAATACTGCTGTAACAAACAACCAACAGACCTGGTTGTCATTTCCCCTTGAGGCTGATGTTTTCAGCCTTCCAGGAGGACCAGGCTTTTTTTTAAAAAAAAAAACAAAACTCAGTCCCTGTGCCAGCAGCTGCATTGGGTGAGCAGAGGCTCTGCCTCTAGCACAGGCTGCTTTCCCACTGCCCTCCAACTCCTGTCATGGGGCCAGCACGTACAGCAGGCAGCCCTTGCAGGGTCGCTTTGGTGCACCTCAGATACCATGAGGCCAGATGCAAGGGCTAGGCATGGTTCAGGAGACCCCTGGAGCGTGTCCAAAGCCACATCCTGCCTGCCTGCTCTGCTGCCAGGATGCCTCTGGGCAACGCTGCTGGCAAGGTGCCCTCCGCTCCTCCCCGCTCGCGCGCAGATTGCAGGCTCCCTGGCACAGGCACGCCGGCCATCCCACACGCTCTGCAGAGCTGAGCACGCCGTCGGCACACAACGCATCACAGCAGTGAGGGGCTGCCAGGAGTACAGACAGATCCCTTCCACCCCGTGCTCGGTTTCAAGGATGGATTCATGGCAAGAGAAGACGGGTAGATTTGGAGTTTTCCTTGCGCTATGGAGCGTCTCATTCGGAAAGATGCCAGAAGAGGCAACTGGAAGTGGTTGGTAATTCCCATGGCCCACGTCCCTGCGACAGAGGTAACCAGGGAGCACGAATTCAGAAAAGCACCAAGATGCAATTTCAGCATTTCGCTGAACTAGATCTTGTATAAGCATATTTTAGGCCAGGTTCATAACTCCTGCTGTGCACACCTACTCCACCAATTTCAGGAGGTTCCTGTGAGGCACTGTGCCACATAACTATAGGTGCCAGAAGTTAACCTGGTATCTTGGGATCCATGGTAACATAAATCTATGGGACCTAAATGAATTCCTGTGATTCAGACACCGCAAGAAAATTATTTTTGTTTTGCAAATGCTTAGGCAGGACACTACCCTTTCACAGCAAACCAGGGATGATTCAGGCTCCCATCCAGGCCTTTCTGCCACAGACTACATTCCCCACTGCTTCAGCCAGTTTGACTTGAAAGAGCCCAGGTAATTTGAGTCTCTCTTTGCCCTGGAAAACTGCATTATGGTTCAGTGGTCCCCATTTTTAAATATTTATATTGCTTGGCTCCCAGTTATAATTACATGCACGCAGTCAGTAAGGTTTTTAGTTGGATTTTTTAGCCTCTCTCTTGATTTCGCCTCCAGAGCTGTTAGTCACTGTTCAGCAAAGGCACATAACTTCCTACTTTCATCCATTCTATATTTGAGTTTGGTATTACCAGAAAGGAGATCCGAATCACTTCATTAACACACACCTGACCTCAGCCAAACATATCCTCACTCAAAACTTTTTTGTCCTCCCTCCACTATAAAATAAAATATTAATAATAGTCCCACTGTCACCCTGGATGTCCTGAAGTTTTGTCTAGGTTTCACTTGTGGAAACCAGACAATAGTACTATTTATAGCAAAAATAGACACTGGATAAATGGTGTTAAAATCAAACAAAGCAGGATGGAGACTTTGAGGAAAAGCAAAATATTAGCCAGGTAGAGGAGAGAGAGGAGCTGTTACTGGCTGCTTCTACATCCCCCAGCTAGCAGGATGCAAAAGAAAAGCAACAAAAGGGACTTCTGCTGTGAATGCCTCTCCAGAAGCACATTGTGCCAGTCAGCTTTTGGTTCTTGCCTGCTGGAATGAGTGCTCCACTTGCACATCATTTCTGCTAGACAAGGGGCTTCACTGCACACTGTCCTATTCTCAGTCTAGACGTTTCCTAGAGTTCCCTTCCAAGATCCAACTCAAATATTGTATTGCCATTGACTGTTCTGCTTTGACCTCATCATTTCCCCTGCAGTGGTTGATTGATCACACACAACAGACAGGAATAAAATTGGCAAGGTCTATGCAATGCTACTGGTGCTTAGCACCTGCTGCAAAGGCTTTGCCTACCTGCTCATCTAGAGCTAGGCCTGGATATCTGGCCTCAAGGAAATCAGCAAAAGGAACACTGTGCAGAAGATGGCAGCCTCCACTGATTCATCTCTCTGATTTCTATTCCTGCCTTCAATTTAGAGCAACCCATCCCAGCCAGTGTTTTATCCTCCCTACACACTTCAAGAAAATCATGTGAGATCAAAAAGCTCCACCAAAATCTAAACATTTTGTTCTGATTTTATTAGGAATTATAAAGCAATATAAACCACTCTGAAGTTCCTTCAAAATGGGAATCTGTGATATTTCTTTGGGGAAGTATCAAAATGAGATGAGTCAGCACCATCAGAGCATTTCCCCCCCCACATTTCTTCCAAAGTGAAATTTCAACAAAACATCATAATGCATCCTAACACTGACAGACCACTGCTCATAAGGAAGAATAGCCCATCCCTGCTGCTCTAGCTGGTGTTAGGTGAAACATAGCACATTCCTAAATACCCTGAGCAACCAAGACTAAGAGAACTATCTTCTTTTATTGAAGCTTACTTAGCCTTTAAAATTTGTATCGCTATCATGTAAGACAAGGAACAGCCAGCTAGGAAAAGAGGATTAGTTCCTGCTGTTGCTGATTTTGTCTTCTAAAGCATCTCTTGCTTGAATAGGCGAAAGATAAGTCTGACCTAACTCATTTCAGATGTGGGTACAAGGTGCAGAGCAGCACGCTTCCCTTCCAGCACGTGGAGCCCCACCACGGTGCTGTGCTAGGAAAGTTCAGGGAATACAGGTACCTCAACAGGATGCCAGATGGAAAACCTGCCTCCAAAGAGCCACAGAATTGCACTGTGCCACTCTCCTCATCTGACAAGCAGTCCAGGCAGCCCTGCCAAGGGAGGCTATATCCATTTCTAGCTCTTAAAACATCCTGAATAGTCCAAGCCCATGTGGGCCAGCACTGGTCCTGCCTGACTTGCACCAATCTCACACTGGACAGGGAGCCCTGCTCTGCTGAGGAGAAGGAAAGCAGGACCATTGCAGAGCAACATGGGCAGTAGCACCTCGCCAAGGGAGAAGAGATCACTTTACTACCGAAAGCTGTATTTACAAGTTTCCACACTACAAGGGTGGCCTGCCAGGGTGTCTGCCAGGAGACTCAATGAGAGGCAGGAATCTGCTCCCAGGGGCTGGCTCTTCTCAGCACAGCTGCTTCCCTGAGCATCCATTTTGTTCCCATATTTATGAATAGGCGAGGGGACAGGAGTTTTATATCTCCCAGCTAATGCCTTCATTTAGCGAGCCCCTTTAAAAAGCCAGTGAAGAAGAATATATTCTCTGGAGAGAAATTAAAAGCACATTACATTGGTCTCCTGCTGTGCTTTGCCTTTGGAGACACTTCTCTCCCTCCACTGACCTGGCTCCTAAACTATGGAATCTCCCCACCAAGTGTGCTTGCTTGCAAGGTTGGCAAAAGGGAGGTGTCCAGGACACCCGCCTGGCCTGTCTGTACTTCTGGCCAAATCAACAAGTACCACTGGAGGTCAAACAAGAATTAAAGAAATGGCATTGGCAGGAGCAGGTTGTACGCCCCAAGCATATAAGGGGGGAGAATGCAGCATTATTGATTCCAGCCCCTGACCTTGGAATGATGTAAATAGGTGTGCAGCTACCCTAGAGGAGCTGTAGCAAAATAGTTAAAGCATTGCAAGCAGATTAAAAACACAGTTAATATACATACTTCCCCAGATGCTTGTTTATTATTATGCAAGGGATGTTTATTATGCAAAATGATAAAGCAGAAAAATAGGAGAGGAAAAGGAAATGCAAAGACACACTGAGCTCTTAACGTGACTTGGGTTTTCTCAATGCTGCTTAGATTTTTTTTTATTTATTGTGCATAATCATTCCCTTATTAACAGGAATCTTTGAAGTGATTCAGGCTCTAATTTCAGCATTTCAAACTCACAGGTTTATACTGTAAAACCATAGTGAGCTCTTGTAAGCGACCCATTTTTTTTTCCTCTGTCTTCTGTATCTCTGCTAGGGCTTTCTCAGTCTTTCCAATAAATTATGTATCACAATTTGCCATTTCAAAAATAATTAGAACTCTGAGTTAAACAACAAGGAATATCTGAAACCAATACATTTTAGAAGAGAAATGTTTTGCACTTGGGGCAAACCCAATCTCCCAGCTGCCATGCCACTGAATTATACATATCATCATATTGAGAGCTGCACTTTCAGCGTACTTGCTTCGAGTGATTGGCAGAACTGAGGAGGCTCAAAAGCCCCATGATGGTGATCTGCTCCAGGACAACCAGGTTTGCCTCTCAGGCAAAGCACTTCAGAGGCACTCTCTTTCCCATGCCTCTGTGAGTTGTTGCAGGGATAATGGAAAGCAAGCTGGGCACCGAGGAGAGAAACTTCACAAAGGAAGGTTATACAGGAGTGGGAATTAATGTGGTGGTAGAACTATTAACTCCAGGCAGACAGGAGAGCATGTTCTGTGTCTTCTCCCGTTAAGATTAGGCTGTAAATTCACTGGAGCAGGACATACCTCTTTATTCTGTGTTTCCCTCTCCTCTGCAACAATCAGCCTTTGGTGGCAGCTTCCCATGGGCTAAGGCACTGCAAGGAATACTCATTGCCCTTCATTCATTCTGTGCTTTTTTTACTTTGGCATAAAATGCTAGCAGTGGAACCTCAGGAGAGTCATGTCCCTCCCCAGAACAGGTGCTGATAGAAACCCTTGTGTACCATCAGGGAATTTATAGCTGCTCTGCATTATAGGAAAGCAAATGGAAACACACCAATGACTCTGCAAGCTTGCTATGAAGACTGTTTTGCATCCTAAAACCAGGTGCCTTCAACCAAAACATGATTTTCTTGTCTACTAAGCACCTAATTTCCACATAGACCTCAGAGGTGGCAATAACCTAGTCTCTGGGGGAAGAAAAAAATTAAAAAATCAGGTATCTGGTGTAAGTAAACAAACAGCTGCTTCCCAAGCAAAGAAGCTTTATAATCTAATGCATTTAGGCCTCTGAAGCTGGCTAGGAACCTACAGTTGGCTTCAAACCAGCAACCCAACCCTACACTATCCCTGTCTGAACAGCTGAGGTAGGAATGAGGAAACTCATTGCTAAAGGTATCAGTGTGGCTGAGCCCTTCGAAAGTCTTTCATGTTTCTACAATGTGCTCCCTCACCAAGTCTGGCTTTAGAGGACTCCACTCAGCCCTACTTTTGTGCTAATCAACACCAGGAAGACTTTTTCCAAGAGCTGGTTATTCTAAGCCCATTCATTCAAGAGCCCATTGGCCCAAACTCAGAAGGAGCTGGCACAAACCATCTTCGAGACCAGGCTGATAATAGCCTCTGGTTTGATCCAGGGCAGAGGATGTCAGCCAAGATCTCAGCTGTCACACAGAGATTAAATATCACCAAAATAACCCCACAAAACAAACCCAAAACAAATCCCACAGTGACGACATGTTCAGTTACAGCATCAATCTGGGCTCAAGAGGAGGGGAAAACAAACAAACAAACAAACTAAACCAAAATAAAAAAACTAGCTACCCTGGACAATTTTATCTGAAACCAGTCCTGGGTTTGAGCGTGTTCTAAGAAGACCTTGCACAGCTAGACCTGGGACATACAGCACAGAAAGCAGCCAAGCAACAGGAAAGTTCATTTATCAATGGACCTGTGTGAGTGAACAATATCTGTGGGGAATGTTGACCCATTTTTTTCAGAAACTCCTCAGAAAAGGCTAGTGAAAAAAAAAGAAAAAAGGTACATGCACAGACAGAACAAAGTCTGGTTTAGGGTCTGCTAAGCAAAGAACAGGGACGATGTGTCCCTTGGCATGGGCCACAATCAGATCCAGGCAGCACGGCCAGGGGCTCTGCTCGTCGCAGAAGGCAAGACTGTCAAGTCCTACCAAAGCAATTCCCCTGCATAGTCTTCAAGACTGATACAGCTGTGCCAAAGTTTGGCTTGGAGCAGGATCCTGCCCCCACAAGGAAAGCTACAGTATCCAAAAGAGACTGCCCAAACAGGTCAAACTCTTATATACCCACTTCTTTTATAGCACCCTGGTCTCCTCATTCCTTGTCTTCAACGTTATGATGGGCTTGACCCACACTCCCTGCTTCTAACTGGCTTTATCCACAAAACTTCTTTTTCCTTGCCTTGAGGTCTGCTCCAAAGCACTGATTTACTGCTCTAAGACAGAGACAGAGCCACTAGTTATCACAAGAAAAGTATTCAAAAAGTTCCATCTCCCTGGAGTAGAGATAGGCCAGTATCATCCATTTAGTGCAAATGAAACCTTAGATCACGACGATGACATGAATAGTTTCACTTTTATTAGTTCAGACAGAGCTGAATGCCATCATCTATGGCATATAATGAGGTTCACTTCATTAACCAGTGGCCATCACCCTTTCCCATCAGCCTTCCCTGATTAACCCTCCTACTCAAGATAGGCACACTTGTTGGAAATAAGAAGGCCCCATTAAACCACCCTCATTTGAACACACGTATGATCTGATGCCTTTTAGGAGTTGATATGACTAGCAGATGTGTTTCCTGGACAACATGGTCCTCCTGCTGCTTACCATCTCTTGGTACGCCCCTCCCAACCTTTATATTGTGTCTCACTACTACTAGCAAGAGATACTTTTCCTCTGCATCATCTCTAACCTCTCAGCTGTCAAAAATTACATTTCCAACTCTCTGTTCCTTCTTTTGCTCAAGACCCACACCTTTCCCTCCCTTGCAGAAAATGCTGACCACTCCTGGCTCCAAGAAGACCTGGATGTGGCTCTGTGACACACACCAATTTCCTGCAGTCCTCATTTACAGGGCACTGGTGGTACAAGGAGCCAGAACTCTATAGCAGGGCCAGAGCTACGTCCCGCACTGCACAAACTGGCAATGTGCCCAGAGGGAAGCACGCACAATAATGCAGTACCACACCATACTTGGTATTACTTTTAGGACTTCGATAGCTTTACAAAATGAGGAAGTTTTCATTGTTAGTAAACTGATGTAATTTATTTAGGAACAGTCATTTATGTTTACTGGGCTATGAAAGAACAGGAAGCGTCTGGCATCCACAGAGATCCAGATTGATCTCTCTGTCTCTTCTTGACAAGCAGCCAGTTTCGAGACCTATCTCACCAGGCATAATAACACATTCACTTGTCGTTTTCTACCCTGAGCTGCTGGGGAGACAGAGCTTTGTTACATTCCCAGGGAAAGAGGGAAGTCTAAGTCACCTGAATGGTATAAAACTGAACGGGAACAAAGAAGGATGGTAAAAGTTAGGAAAAACTGCATAGAACAACTCAAACTTCTGTTCTTTCAGTTGTCCCATTTCCATGCTCACATACGCTTTTAAAGCAAAGTAAAAGCCTAGACAAGAGCAGAATTTCTCCACTGTAAATTTACACAAAGGCAGATGAGATTAAAATCTTGGCTATACACTGTAAAGCTATCATAACTACAGAAATGAGAAAAGTATTATTAACTATCACTTTTTACTATATAGAACTAGAGCAAAGTTATTTGAAGCATAAAAATTCTGGCAAAGGGCTGCCATATTTAATAAATCACCAAATCAATTATTCACTGTGAAAATCAATTACTTACTTCAAATGAGAATCTTATGAATAACCTCATGCCCTTTCATGCCATCTAAGAAAGTTATAAGGGAATCAGTTGGTAAAAATTGCCTCACTTATCTTTTACGTGCATTAAAAAGACCACACAAATGTAGGGAAATTCTGCCAACAGAATAGTCCAGAACCATTTTAATGGAGTCAGGGTATTTCTGTGGATTTACACTGCAGTCAAAAAGAGAGCATGAGCCATTGGGGCACCACTATGATCAGTTTTCCAGGTGTAACTCAGAAGCAATCCCACTGAGTCCATGCCATTTCACAAATGTGAAATCAGAATATAACCAGCCAACTCTACACCATCTCCTCTACAACGTGACCTACATTAAGTACGTACTCAAAGGAACACAAAGTATATCTTCACAGGTCAGGAAATATTGCCATGAATCTCCACGGAGACACTTTAAAGTGAATATTGCATGACCTGGCAGCAGCTCCCCCCGCTCCTGCTTTTAAAGGTTTGGTGATACGTGACCATTTTCAGAAAAAGCTGCAAGTGCCAGCACAGTCTGCTTCCTCCTGCCCACAAAACCAAACCACTCCAGGACCCCAACAGTGCAAACTACTTACTGAGCTGTAGAGATATCCCTCAGCGTTCATGGCAACGTACAGACCTGCCTTCACCCCTTGGATTGCCACCACGCGAAGACCCACAGGAATTAGATTGAAAAGGGCTGTGGAAGGAATAGAAAAGCAAATTACATGGAGACATCATCCTGCATGACCACTGCTGCTTTTGCCCCAAGCCCAGCCCACCCCACTCCTGACTCTTCACAGAAGAGACTGAATTGTAATCAAACAGACTGCTTCCAGGAAAGGACTGCAGCCACAGTGATTATGGTGAAAGGAATTTTTAGAAGTACTGAATTTGGCTGCTTCTTAAATGCCTAAACAAATCCATCGGTCTGTCTGATCACTGCCTTTGCAATGCCAAGGGCTCATACTTGTTCCCAAGCTGGTGCATCTCAATGGCTTTCCAAGACTGCACATACACATGACTTTGCCTGTGGCAAACTCAATAGTACAATTTAGTTTAGTTCACCCTGAAATACATTTAAGCCTA
This sequence comes from Lophotriccus pileatus, assembly GCA_035583135.1. Lineage (NCBI taxonomy): Eukaryota > Metazoa > Chordata > Aves > Passeriformes > Tyrannidae > Lophotriccus > Lophotriccus pileatus. The sequence goes on from JAWWES010000011.1 coordinate 11,551,430, forward strand.
GTCACACTTTCTTGCATTTGCCATATGCTAAGAGTACACAGACAGTGACCGTGGCCAGAAGGCTGCAAATCAACTTGACTGTGTGTTTGCCCATGTGGTCCCAGCTGTCAAGGGAATGAAGAAACTCAAGAAGAGATACTGCTCCAGTCCATGACCTTAGCACTGCTCCTTATTCAGGAGCAGTGCTGAATAGGACAGAAGAGGACAAGACCTTTCAACATTCAATTTTACTGCAGTCTTATTGATTAAAGCATTGCAATTATTTCCTCCCAATTAATTAATTAATTGCTTGACTCACACCCAGTAGACCCTGTATCTCATTGAAAGACCCTTCCCATGAGTATATACATTAATGTACTGTCAGGCTTTAGCTACATTTCTAACAGCATGTGCTCAAAGAGGAGAGGACTGCCAGCACTGATAGACTGAGCACTGAGGCATTAGCACGGCTTTGTTTCCACTGAGATTTATAGGACAAGACTATTTAGATGTAGTAGGACCCGTTGTCTTTCAGGTTAAAAAGAGCTAACCAGACCTCATCCCAGGAAGCTCAAGATATGGAAAGATGGGCACAGGGTTGGGCAGAAACAAGCCCGAACACATGGAAATACTTCACTCAACATCTCTTCTCACACAACTGTCCTGAAAATAGAGTATTTTTTCTGGTTCCATAGTCATGAAGTCAGACTGCCCCTGACATGTTCATGAAGCATTTCTCACAGCTTTTTAACATACTCATTTGCAAAAGCCTGCTTAAGACTTCTCAAGAGCTTTGGGGTGTTCAAACGAGCCCAAGGGAGACCTGTGAACGGGCAGAGTGCAGAGGAAAGACTGAGCGACAGAGCACGCAGTGAAGCATTCCTATTCTCCAGCTGACCGTTAAGGACATCATCCTCTAGCTGATGGATTTTATACATCATTTACAAAGTTTTATGTCTGACACATCACACTGGAGCAAGCACAGCACAAAGGAGTCTTCATGAGAAGGCAGTTGTGAGAAAAGGTCTTCACTGTGCCATCTCACAGTCTCTCCTTCCCTGGGAGATGGACCACTGATGATTTAAAATCAGGATAAAGCAGTTTTTGCTAAAATGGCCTATCCAAAATGCTAGAGCTTTACAGGCCAGGCTAGTGTTATTCTTGGTATGGCAGGAGGGAACTGAGTTAAGCTCAGCATTAAACTCACAACCTAAAAGACTGGTTCAACATGCATGTGCCAGTTAATGTATGGATTTATCTCAACCACAGGATGCTTCCCAAGAACCTACCTCATGTACAGTGTGAATTACTGCAAAGGAGAGAAGGCAAGAGTGTGATTGAATTCCTTTCCAAAGAGAAAAAACCCAGAACATCTATATTCAACAAGGAGATAGGAGGGGGTAAAAAAAAAAAAGACCAAAAAACCCCTGACACTGTGGCTTGGTTTTCTCCTTGCAGCCAGGGGTTCAGACTACCAAGTCTGAGCTGAAGTTCCAGGATTCCCACGATTTCTAAGAGAAGAAGAATAACCCAAAGTGTATGTGAAATGTAATGGAAAAGGTCACATTTGACCTAAACTCTTGGTGGATTTGCTTAAAGGTCAGCGATGGATAACTTTTCAGAAGTAAAACCTGAAAAAAACCCAGGAGACAAAGCCACTTTCCTCCAGATATCTACCAGATGTCTTGGCTGAGCTGTTGTCAGGGTTGTTTTGAAAAGGGGATTAATGAATTCCAGTTTCTCATGAATAACCTTAGTTCCTCACTTAATTCCCACAGAAGACTGGATGACTCCCCTTGGTGAGCTGCCTAAAAGGAAGGCACCTCAAGTCTAGAAAAAAACCCCCTCTAATCTCAGCCCCTTTTTGTGCTTTTAAGCACCATATTCAGTAAAACATCAAAGCATATGCTGAAGTCTTACTAAAGTCAGTGCCCACATTTCTGATTTCATGGGAGAATGTCAACAGATGCATATGGCAAATGCAGTCTAGCCTGGGTATTCATCCATGAACAACTGGAGTCAAGGACAGCGCTACTCTGATACTGTCCCCAGACACGACAAACACACCCCACTGTAACTACTCAGCATTAAAAGTGTTACCTCTCCCTTTCTCCCTACCATGAAGGTCTAAAACCTTTTGCAATTAACAAGTCCATAAGCAATTCCCCTTCCCTATATTTTCCTCCTACTGAAAAATGGAGCATATTACTGCTAATAATGAAACAAAATGGGCATCATCATTCATTCCCTATAGCCAATTTGTCTTGCATAGAAAACTTGTGACAGACCATTCCAAGCATTCATTAGGTAGCAAGGTGGTAATACCCAGAATTAGGGGATGAGAAGTTCCACTTGGAAGCACCCCCATGCCTGCAAATCTCTCCTTCCACCTACACATGTAAAGGAGCACAGAAACAATCCAACTGTGCTGTGTCAAGAGTAGGAAGAACGTTGCCAGCTCCCAAGCTCCCAGGGACCCACAGTTATGGCAGAGCACCTCCTGCAAGACACACTGCAGAGCAGGGGAGCAAGTGGGCTGACAAGCATGAGGACACCCAACTGACATAAGTAACTGGCAGCCAAAAAATTTGGCTCTATTAAGTAAAATTTTCCTCTATTAAAAACCAGTAGTTTGGGTCAATCAAGATTTCGCAAATTCTCAGGGCTACACTCATCTTTGTTTTCATACTGCCAAATGAATATTTCATCTTGCTTTAGAAGAGATTTAAAAGCTTGTAAGCTTTATTGTAAGAATGTAAGAATGTGTGTGGGGGAAAACCCCTCTACCAATCTCAAAAGCAAGATGTCTCATTTTTTGTCAGGAAAAAGTAGTCTGATTAATTTGAAAGAGCAGATTTGGAGATGTGGAAAAGGACTAGCTGTGATAGAACAGAACTGGACACAGGGTGTGCTGATGTGAAAAAGAGAAAAAATTAACAGTGGTACATTTTCTATGCCATCTGCAGCTTCTTGGAATGGACATGCTCTTTTAGTTCATGGGCAGAAGAGAAAAAATTAAGACATTAAGTATTTGTACCCCTTTTCCTTCATTACGTCTTACCATTTTCAACCATCAATAAATTTACACCTGACCCTGGTTATTAATGAAACTACTTTTAGCACCCTCCAGTCCTACACCCGTGAGTATGTTGTCACTGTTATGTTATGGGAGTTTATCACCTAGAATCTGAATGCATACTTCATTGTAGGCCTGGACTAACTTAAGGACAGAAACGGAAGAGTAAGGAAAGATGTGCCATATACAAGGTGTGGTCCAAGGAGGATGCTGGAACAGAACTCTCCTTAATCTTTTTGTGTTTCTGGCTGAAAAGCCCCAAACAATACCCTAGACATGCTGGGCCGTTTCCACCAGGTCAGTACAGTTCACCTATCCTTTATGCACTGTCCATTTGCCAAGGCTTTTCAGATGTTCAGCAGGACAAACAAACAAGTCAATTTCTCAAATGAAGGGGCATTACCCTGCTCAGCCCAGGAAACAGCAATAAAGAGTGCAAGCACTGGCAACGGGATTCAGCCCTAAAAGACCATTTGAGATCACTGGCGCTGGAAGGAAAAGACACTGCCCTAAGTTCAGGTTGACACATAACATTACCAAGAATGCAAACAGGGGGCTCACACACCATGAAATTGCACTCCAATTAGAAGAAAATCCTTCCTATATCCCAGTGCCAGTAGCCAGAGAATGTGTCTCCTTGCTCACACTAAGATGGCGTGCCTTTAACAGCATGGTAGAAGGAACAGATGTCCCAAGTGCTGGTTCAGAGGAAGCTGGTTGGATGCCCATTCAAATGCCATTAGAACTTGGCTCTTAGTTGGTTTTTTTTTTCCTTTAAGTGAGAGGAGGTGGAAAATAAATGCCATCAGCTTCGAGAACACACATAAAATGGGCACCAGATAATTAATTTAAAAATTGCTTAAATATTAGCAGTTCATCTTGTATAAATAACTGGTTTTTTATTAGAACTTTTAATTGCCTCAGACGTATCTGAGGGACATGTCGTGTCTCATTCTAAACGTTTATTTTGCCAGGGTAAACCAACCTAATGTATTCCATGAAAATTATGCTTCCTTTCATAATGCTAATTTAAATAATCAGTGTGTGGATAAAGAACACAAAACAATGCATGGAACATGGTGTTCACCAGCTATTTAATTGTGCTAAGATGACTTCTGCATGGAGAATAGATGGTCATCCAGGGTGGGAAGGACCGTGCTGTGGACACCAAGAGTGCCCTTCTCTACCAATGGATGCAAGTCAACCAACCGCTCTCCAGGGGTAGGGAAATATTTATTTTGTCTTTGATGAGTTTTGCCCTTGCACAGACTTCTAACGGGCTGGTCAGGAATCTTCTTGAAAAGTATTTTAAAAGAGAAAAGAGCAGAGAAGTATATCTGTAAGATGACAAAGAGGTTTTGACTTTCTTGTGGTCAAAAATGGAGGTGTTTGGAGAACAGAAAAAAAAAGTCAGTCTGCTTTATTTTGGCATTTACAAGCGAAAAATGATTTTGTTTTGAAGCTGTAACTGGAACTTTCATATATTATAAAATGTTCATTCAAACTGAAGATTTATGAAGGAGAGCATGTGGCAAAAAGTTTTAAAAAATTGAATAAAGCAGAGTCTTAATTTCATTTTCAGAAGCCAAATATTATCAGATTAGATTCTTTTCCTCCTTTGAGATCCCCTGAGATCAGGGGATGGGGAATTCTTTGGCTTCGACCTTCTCCCAGAAACTTGCCTGAACTTTGCAACACGGTCCCTGACTTTGAGCCAGTGGCTTGGCACATTTCAGCAAGATGCCTCCTGTCCCACCAAGCTGCTGAGGCAGGGCTGCCATCTCACCAGATAAATTTACTCTCAAAGGGTGCACTTCAGTCCATTTATTTCCAAGTAAGAAGACTGGGTAGAAGTGGCCCTCAGGTACTCAGCACCTTGCCAAACTAATCTCTAACATTTCTGGTGGCATATATAAATCAGAGCTGTTTGGGCAATTGGGGCCCAACCTCAGCCACGGGAACTCAGGAGATTCCCCTGCATCCACTGAGGTGCAGCCAACAGCAGCTCCCCTCATCTCCCCTGTCAGCCTGAAATATTGCAAAACTGCTCTTACACTTTATTCTCCTCTGCTGTTTACCTAAATTCATCCCTGCTCCCATTTAAACCCATTACTTTGTTGTTCAGTCCTCCCTGATAGATGAGGGTAATGAATCCCTGCCATCTCTGGCATATCTTCCCATGTTTTTGACAAATAGGCCTCCAGTGGGATTTTCTGCAGCTTGAAAACACCCTATGTCATCTTTCTTTAGGAAAAAGCAGCTAATACAACCCAACACTAGGTCATTACTCACCCACTAAAGCCCACTGAACTCACCCATGTTGCACCCCTACAGACACCCCTCACCTACAGCCCAGGCCCTGCCTTCCTGGAGAAATGCTGCCTTTGATCCAACTAGGGGCTTCTTTGAATCAGAGCAAGATTTGTCCCCAGATTCAGCCACCTCCTCCTTTCACAAAGTACATGAAGTTTGCTTACATCAATCCTACCATATAGACGAACTTTTGTTCATCTCTAGTAATGACTGGGAAGACACCTTCCATGCTGGCCAGGTTAGATATCCTTCAGCAGCGGTACAGGGAGCTTCAAACCAACACAGGATAACAAAAGAATTGAGTCCTCCTCTGTTGATGCAATTTGTGGCAACAAGGATCTGAGCTTAACTGCCCACTCAGAAGCATCAATCTGATGCCTATGAAATGCAGAGATGCTGCAGAAAATATACCTTTCTTAACCTTTTGAGGAGCTTTGGTATTGACAAAATAACTTCTTTTGCAAGAGGAAGATTGACTACTGCTTTGTATGTATTTAAACCAATATGGCTCCTGCATGTGAGCACAGTTTTTAAACCTGTGTGACTCTGCTTTTGCTGGACAGCCCGAACCCAACCCCTCTAAACAGGGTTTTGGAAGATGACCTCCTTTTACAAGGTCATTCAATGCCCTCAGCCTTTACACCAGCTTCAAAGCACGAGGTTTCAGTGAACAGCTGCTTTTCTCCAGCCCAGAAATTCCTGATGCTTGCTGAATTTTTGAGGATAAAATAGTGAAAACAATTTTCTCCTCTTCTCCTTGGAGAGAGAATTCCCCGTATCCTTTACCCACGTGGCATGTGTATAAATATAATCTCCTTTCACTTCTGGCAGCAATTCAAATCATGGGTTTTATTCTCCACCCCACCCAGATGGCAGTTACAGAATCGGGGCAGGAGGGAAGAAGATCGGAGAGGAAACATATGAAATTATACAGGCAAGATTTAAAGGGGAAGGATAGATAGGAAAAAATGTGCAGAAAACAGCTGTCTTCCTCCTAATTCAATCTTTTCAATAATGAAGCTGCACAAGTGAGACCCACAAGGTGATACATTTGATTGTAATTGGGTTGCAAAACAGGCTAATTTTTCTTACTGTAGTCACTGTTTTCGTCCTTGGTCCCATCAATTGTACCATCTGGGTGCATCTGCAGGAAGTATTCCTGCTGGCTGAATAACCTTGTCACAATTCCTTTCAGCTGGGGTTCTGCAAAATAATAATAATAATTATTATTAGATATACCAAGCAGCACAAGACCCCATTTGCTTTTCCCCCATTAAGCCATGAGTAAATGTAGAAGTGTTCAGCAGCTAAGACAGCTTTCTGTGATTCCTTTCAAGTGTGGTTGTAAAATATTCATATATACACAGATGTACTGGCAATTAAAACTGAGATCAGATGTGCAGGTAAAATGTAATGCATAGTTGGTACAGCAGAAACAGATTATGGCCCATCACTTCACAAAGTTACTTACCGAATGGAAGTCTTTAGACAGTTTATGTATTGTGGAATATGCCACTCATTCAGAAGAGTATTTCCTAGCAATGTTGCAAAGAACGTGCCCACTGTTTCTTATTCTGCCTGTGAAGCCAATTACCTTGCTTTCTGTAGAGTTGATTCACTATCATGCAGTCCCAGTTTTATGCCAGTAAAAATCCATTTAAATCACTGATATTATGGTGGTGTAAACCCAGAGTAACTGAGTGCCAAATCAGGCTGCATGAGTCCAACTGTACGGGACTCCAGAAGCAAAATTCCAAAAGGAACAGATGCAAGACACCTCCAAAACTGACCTATGAAGCATTTACAGGCACCCTAAAACACTCAGTTTTAAAATCGTGTGCCTCCCCCCTCCGAAAACATGTGCCCCACACCCTGGTAGATGAGAATCTTTGTCTCTAGCAGGGTCCTTTCCCAGACTACGAGTCAGCTATGTCCTGGCTAGGGGCTTCCCTATTACCTCTGCAACATCTTATACCTTCCAGCTGAAGAGAAAAAGGAAAACACAAAAAAAGGTAGAAACAAAACTTCACATGACAGAGGTGTGCAGCTTTACCACCTGTCTCCCTGCCATCCTACCGATCAAACACAGGCGGTCAAAAATAAATTCAACTGTAGTCATTCTAGTCTTAAAATTTGTCACAGGCATTGCTGCTGGGAAACAAGTGAGCTGGTTACATGTGAGCAGACACACACACTGGGATGATAGAGTTCCTCCTTGGGTGACAGGAGGTTGTGGTTTTATGTGACCACCCACCAAAAGTAAATAAATAAGACCTAGTTATTGCTGGCTCAATGGACAGGAAAAAGTCCAGCGTAGCATACCAAAATCTCCCCAGCCTCCTGCCTTTCATGCCTCCAGTGAGGCTGTTTAATAAGCCATAGTCGTTACATAACTGTGGTCACGTTGTGTGTTAAGGGTTTCCATTAGGAGCCCCCGTCTCGCTGTACAGCTCCCCTCGGAGGGGACCCTCAGCCTGCTCTCCTGCACTCACAAACCCTCCGCGGCAGCGGGACCTCAGATGCTGACAGGCTGCAGGTGCCAAGGATTTCGGCTTAGAAAACTCCTCCACGAGCCAGGGGAGAGTCAGGTACTATTTCATAGCTACAAAAGCTATGAACTATTTCACAGTTATAAATCAGTGTCAGCAGGTTTCTATGCTGCCTTTAAAAAAGGCGACTTCCGTGCGAGGAGTGCTGTCGGCTGCAGGCAGGCTTTCTCCCAGCAAGACTCAACTCTGGGACAGTAAATAAGTGCAATTGTAGTGGCCATCTACTAAAAGCTAGCTGGTCAAGCCAGTATATGTCAAATTAACACTTAGACTGATCCAACTGCTCTCTTTCTTTTGCTCTCTTCTTACCTAAATGAATTATCTATTTTGTTGAATGCAGCAGCCTGATTTAACTTGCTTTTCATTAGAAAAGCACATCAAAGCTAGAGGATATGAAAAGCTGTATTCTCAGGCACAGATGACTGCACCACCCTCTTCGAGCCTGTCCCCTTCTTCCCTTTTATCTAATACCACAATAGTAAAGGCACTAATAGGCACTCTCTCTTATGAGACACCTACATTTGAGTTCCTGAATGAATCTCAGCCTCGATTTTACTCGCTAGGTAAATTTTAATGTTTAAGTACTTTGCACGAAACGGAAGAGATCCCAGAAGGAAAGATTTAGAAGATGCTGCTGCATTTTTCTGATATGCTGAGGAAGGGGGAGGGTCTTGTCTTAAAGCCCCTCAAGTATAAGAGGAGTGGAGATATAAAATAACACTGACCTTGTCTGTTTTCTTGGGAAGACAATTTAAGTACAGGAAGGCCCTTTTCTCCTTTTTGGAGCACAAACTGTACTTCAGTCATGGAAATCATTTTAGAACAACATGAAAATCTCTCCCACTTTTACTAAATAGCCTATCAAGTAAAATATTGACCAAATCTGCTCCTTATTAGGGGTGTTATGTAATTTTTAGAGTTTATCAGAACAGCACCCAACCAAGACAGTCTGACAGCAGCAGAGCTCCCGTGTCTCCTCACTGCACAGATCCTCTTCTGCAGGAGTATCCCCAGCCAGACTCATTTAGGATGCCCTGTAGCACCAGCAGACAAATGCCTCTTCCAGACACCAAAGGATCAGAAAGCACTTTGGAGGCATACAGATCTCTCCTCACCTGGTTTCTGCATTTCTTTGGGTCACTTCCCACAGGAGAAAAACACCGGTGAGCAGCTGCACTTTTGGGTACCCACCTGAACTAAACACAGAAGCAGTGCAGAGAGGTGCACAGCCAGCACTGAGTTCCCTGCTCTAACCCAAGCAGGGCTGGGGAGTTACCTGGGCTGTGGGTGATTTGTCTCACATAGGACAGCTAACTCTACATCTAAACTGAGCTCTCTTTGCATCCCAAAAAAACAGCAGGCAAGTCAAGCCAGACCCATAGGGTACCAAAACCACCTGCATCTCTCCAGTGACTGCAAAGAGACCAGCCCAAACACAAACAGGTAGGCAGGTGACAACAGCTGGCAGAGTAGCTGCTTCCCACCAGGGAACCTCTTGTCTTATGACTGAGCATAAAGTGAGATACTGGGATTTGTCATTCATACAGCAAGCAGTGTGGATGGGAGGCCTACAGACAAAATTTTAGGTGAAGGCAACTTGAACACAGAACAAGGATTTACCCATCTTTCTCACTTACTACAGAATTATTACCTGAACAGAGAACTGTATAATCACTGGAGAGGAATTTTCCTGCAAGCCCAGAGGCAAAACTCTGCACATGACTTTTAAGAGACCTACTTTTATCATATCATGTATTTTAACATCACTTCTTTCCATCTACAGAGCAATTTTATCACAGTCTTCCCGCATTGCTATCCCTTATGCTGCAGCAATCGTACTGAAAACCTCAGTTATAGAAAAAAAATCAAAACCAGTAAGTCGCCTTGTCAATTAAGGATGGTAGGACACTCAGATAAGTCAGAACAGGAAGCAAAAAGGCAATGAAATAGACTGAGAACTTTTCAGTTTTGCAATAAAAAAAGAGAAGCACCCTTCCCAACAGGCAATATTTACACCGCTTATTCGAGCACTGGGTGGGGGGGGGGGAGGGAATAAAACCCCACAACCTTGTTACTTTTATTTGCCTAAACCTCCCTCAATGATACCACTCCAGGCTATAATCAATACGAGAAAGAAGCAAATCATTAAAAAATGAAAGAAAAGAATGCAGCCCAGATAAGCAAAAACCCTTCCATGAGCATTTTTGTTCTATAATTCACAGAATTTACCACAAATCAAACTTAAACCTGCTCTCTAACCTCAGCCCTGTGTAGCAAGGGGGACTCAAATCCTCTTCTTTTTAAAGGAGCAATACTGCATAATACACTTGGGATAAGCTTATTCCTCCCATTCAGGCTCCTCTGTACATGCTTCTATTCTGCTGTAGGAGCAGCTTTCCCTGCAGAAATGAAACTCAACTAATGTGGACAAGACTTCAACAAAAACTTAGTATCTCCCTAAACACAAAGTCAAATACTTCAGAATGGATTTAAGAAAGATTTATTGCTGCCTTGATCCCAAAGTACTGACTAAACAGAAGAGATTTCCATGCAGTTTGTACTCCCAGTGCAGATTCCATGCTACTAGGTTTCCCATGCAAGAGACAAAGAGATATTTTTACCCCTATTTTATAAACAATACTGCTATACTTTAGGATGCTTAATTTAAAGAGCCCAGTCTCGTTCATACACAGCTGTTGAGGGCTGGGGAGTGCTGGAGAAAACTCAGTGGACCCTCTCTTTTTGTAGATGCAGTAAGCTCAAATCTTTCAAATGTGGTGATTCCAGAAGATACAAGGGAAGATCATGCCCAGGAACTATCCACAAGGGACACAGTCACAATGCAGAACAGAACAGTAACAGAGAACAAGAGTTAAGCCATGACTCTCTTCCTAGTCTGCAGCACCTGCCAGACTGGGCACTTTCCCTATGGTGAGGGCACAGTTCTCACCTAATGATCCTTCTTAGAGCAGTCATCCAGCGACCAACTCACTGCCAATCCTCTGAAGGGCATCCTACTCACTCCCTTTTCCACAGGCCAAACTCACGTCTTCTGTCTGTCTTGCTTTTAACTTTCTGAGCCTTTTGACACAGCTGAGGTTAACTAAATCATGATCTGACTGCTAATTTTCTTGCCTCTACTTAAATGGTAATGTGATGCTGCCATTATTCACTTCAGCTGTTCTGTCACTGAGCCTTAAAGTCATCTCAGTTCACTATGAGCTGCTGTGTTTCCTGCCTTATTGTGCAGCTACACAGTGATTATCTCTCTCCTGGGGCTTGCCAAGGACATGATAGTTGCAGGGTGCTCACAAGTACTTTGTTTGATCTCTAGGGACACGCTCACTAAAGGCCAGGGTATCACGTCCAAATCAGCTGCTCTGCAGTCACATCCCTCACCCTCAAATTGCAGGCATTGCTGAAGGTATTTGCTGTGTGCTATGGGGAACACAGCAACAGCATTGACAGAAATATCACTGACTCTTTAATGACCTTTTCTTTTAGTTCTCCTATTTAAGGTGAATAAGGAATTCATTCCCTTAACTGGAAAATGTTCTACTACACGCAAGTAGAACAACTCCCCTTAATGCAGAGAGGAGCTATGAGGCTATGCAGCATTTAGCAAACCCCCAGTGAGGGAACTAACTCTTGCTTATTCCCATCAGCAAAGCAGTGGCACAAATCTGAGACAGAAACCCTACACTCTTACCACCACTGTAGGGTAGCTCAACTGGATCCAAACCCTGAGCTCTGGAGGCCCAAAGAATAGGGCACAGCACTGACTTCCAGCTGCAGCTCCACCATGGAAGGCAGTCTGCCACAGCCTCGATCCTTGCAATTCATGGAACACTCCTTATTATAGCGATACGAGGACCTGAGGCTGCAGCAAGCCATTTCCCCTTTTGCCTTGGGCAAACCCAGAGGGACTCAACAAGACCCTACTCGTAGAAGTCACCTTAATCTGAACTCTCCAAGTCAATGGCAGGGATCTCAGAGGGGCCACTTTTTAATGATCCATTAAAAAAAGATGAAGGGCTTAGTGACCTTTCAGGGATTTGAGCCACTGGCTCCAAGGATTCCTGCAACTCCCCGCGATGCTGTGGTTGGCAGGCAAGCCTCCACTCGAGGTAGCTGGTGCAGCAATGCGTTTAAATCCACTCCAAAAGTTACTGTGCTGGGTGCCAGTGGTACTCTGTGTGGGTTATGGCATAAACTCTGAAGCTCTTGGGGTTACCCACACAATGAGCTGTCACACAAGAGAAGTCTCTGCTAGCTCAGATGAGAAGCAGCCATTTTCTATTCAGCAACCTGCAATAAGGTACAAGGAAGGTACCTACTGTGCGATTTCAACAGAAGACCTGCCCATTTGTTAGCTCTCTTTTACTGCAGCTCAACACCTCTGCCTGGTCTTAGCACAGCAAGGCTGTCAGCGATGCCAGCAGCAGGCTCCAAAAACAGTCCCTCTGGTACCTGCTAAGGACATTGGTCTGGCAAGGGAGAAAGCATCTCCAGCCCTCATCTGAACCACAGCTCAGCATGCTGCTGACTCCCTTCTGTGCCTGTGCAACAGTTTTGCTGAGGATGTGACTGCAAACACGGGAACTGTAATACATCTCAGGAGCATATTTCACCTAAATGTTCTTCAAACATTTGTTTATTGCAATTAAACATTTTAGCCTGGAATTTACACATTCCATTATTCTTATTTTCCCCCATTCAGGCTGCAGCTGTCATAATGGGAGGTTGATTTATGACTCACACAACCAGCACTCAAATCCTTAGCACACCAAACCCAGCACGCAAGTCAGAGTATAAACTGCTCCTAATTTACTTAGATTAACTCCACATTTAAAGTGCCACAGCAGAAACCGCAGTTCCCTTCCCCTGAAAAGGATGGGTTCCAGAATACTCGATAAGCCAAATACTGCAAATACATGCAGACTGAGAAGGGCATCGAAATCCCTCCTTTGGAAGTACAGTATTAATGAAAACTTGTAATAAATCAGCATGAAAATGCATCAGCGAGCTCCATGCAGATAACTATGGTGACAGGCATCAGCACAGAACTCAAGGATGAAAAGCTGAGGGACATAAACGCTGGGAGTTTTTTACCAGCCAGAAGCTGTTAAGTTCTCCAGGGTGTTTGGAGTTAAGATGAAGTAAATGGCTGTCTCAAATTAACTGCATGACTGTTGTCGTAAGTTTAATAGCTCAACTTGCTGCAAGGATTCACTGAATCCACCCAAATTGGAAAGCTCAGGAATAACACTTGTAGCTGTGACAGCAGCCGCTGCCCTTAAAGACCAGGGGTATGTTTCCCTGGCCAAACATCTTGCCCAACTCTCCCAAGCAGTGACCACAGCAGACTGTAAGTCTTCAGCAGACACTGCACATGGCTGGCTGTGACTGCACTTGCAGTGAGTCACGCACGGAACAGATCGAAGCATCCCGAGCCGTGTGCAGGGATCCTGGAGGACATTTTCAACAAAGTCACTTCGGTGCAGAGGTGGGAAATCCAGCTGCAAAATGCTGAGCATTTTCAGCTCCACAGGAGTCACCGAGTGCACAAAAGTGCACAGTCGGAGGGAAGGAGTTTGTTTCCCAACCCCATATAGTGTCTTCCGCTTTTTGCGGCTACACTGAGCCAAATTTTTGGAGCTGAAGGACACACTCTGCCAGGATGGACTGGGCAATGCTACCTGTAGCACCCTTAATAACAGGTAGGGAGAGGTCCCATGAACTGCAGAGCTAAGGGAGGTAAGTGACATAGGTGAGCATTTGCATTTATTTAGATGTTCCCTCATGCTGCCTGCACAGAGGTCAGGTCACACTGGGCAACAGTGGCTGCCCAAGTATTACAGGAGGCTCTGTAGCAAAGACAGGCATCCAACCCCACCCTGCAAAGCTGCCATGAACCCCTTCAGTTTACATACGGCCATTCGGCTTGATACATCACCCAGACCGCGAGTAGGATGGAGAGATGTAAACAGACTGACTGATGCTAAGATTTGCTCATGAGGTCTGTGACTCTAGGAGCACCAAGCAGTTGACCCCAGCTCCTTTCCCAATGATGCAGAATGAAGGCCATACTCAGCTTCAGTTTAACATGATTACAGGGTTAGTGTCACCCCCCAGTTATTACAGAGCATTTATCTGGAGAAGAAAATTACTCTGGGACAATAGGGCTCCATGGAATACTCATCTATTTACTCATCTCAAGTGCAAATCTACACCCAGGTCTAAAAACTACAGAGAAACAACTGGTGTTTCCAGAATGCATTACATGAAATAACAGGCTGTGCTGGCAGGGACAGCTTCTGCATTTGAAGGACACGCTTCCAAAAATGACATTTCCCTAACTCAGAGGGATGATGGGCTCAAGCCGATGACAGCACCCATCAAAGCAATCGCCTCCTGTCACCATCAGTGAGTCACTAGAGCAGAATGGCACCTTGTAGGCAAAAAGAGCATCCAGAGAAGTGATTTCCTTTCCCATGCTGGCGCCTGCAAGGAGGAATAGTAATTAGCTCTCCAGCATGGAGCACAGCTGCCTGCCTGCACCCCTCCACTATGCCTGCTTTGCTCTTACAAAGATGAGTCCCTCCAGGGAAGTCTTATTTCTAACTTGTAGAGTAGGTGGAAAGGATGTGGTTGCGTGGCACTGGCACTTATGCAGGCCCTCCCGTATCCAGGGAATCAGCTTTCCACAGATGTTAATACAAGTCAGAGATGAGGGACATAAAAAGGAGTCATAAATGCATTGAAAACTGGGGTTGCAGCACAGCATCACTCTACATGTCTCCCCAGACTACCCTTTTCCTAGGTGCCTATGTATGTTAGAACTCAGGGAAGTCACCCTGCAGCTCACTCACTCTCCGAGATCTGGATCCCATGTGACAGCCACCTAAGTTCCAAGGCTTAAGGATAAAGAGGTACAAAGTCTTGGATGAGTTTTCCTAGAAGGCAAATGTCAAACTAATGTATGTGACACATGAGCTACTCACTCTGCACAAAAGCCATCACCGGCACTGCAGGGCCAAAAGAGGAACACAAAGACCACTGCAGGTGAAACAGTGGGATGGCAAGCAGATGAGAACTGATAGTCTAACTGCTACCAGGTATTTTGGCACAAAGTTGCTGACTACCTCTGGGTGAAGCTGTCTAGAAGAATATTTTGCTGAAAAGTTCAGAGTAAGAGTAGCTAAAGCTATACACAAACCCCATCTCAGTAACAAAGAGGGAGATCTGAAAAGAATACCAGTTTTCATGTTTTCTTTCAACACAACACTTTGTTTGGAATTTTAATGAGGAAAAAAAATGTTAAAAGACTCAGTGATGAAATCCAAAATTTCACTTTAAGTACAATGAAATATTACATTGGATCTGAATCCTCTTCTCCCCAGAAACTTCTTTTATTTGACCAGAGAACTAAAAAAAAAAAAATCAATTCTTCATACAGTTACACTCCTGGGTTTGTCTTTGCCTCCCCCAGGATGTGGTTTATGGTGGTCTGTTGATCCAGTGTGTTTTACCAGCAGACAAAATTTCAAAACGTTTCCTTTCAAGACCAATTTTCTACACCTGTATTGACTTGAGCTCTGATAAGAAAACCAAAGCCATGCAAGAACAAAAGGCATAAAGGAGAGATGTAGGGCTGTTCCAGAAATTTATACAGGGTGAGCTTTTTCAGGAACGGAATTAAAAAAATGAGAAATTTAATGGAAAAGAAGTTGTAGCTACAGCTCCTAAGCTGTCATTTTCCAGTACAGTCAATGCCGTGGCTACTGAAGGTTAAAGCTTGCTCATAAGTATGGATAGCAGAGCATACAAGATGTATTATTTATTTTGAGGAACACCCTGCAATTATTCCTGACATATTGTGTAATTAGCCAAAATTACAGCATATTCACCGAGAGTGAAACAGAGGATAGCATAAATATTATGTGTGAGCCCACAGTCAGCGGGCACATTTCATTTGGGTACAGACGTGTCTCCATGAACCAACCACGTGCCCCCTCATGGGGGCTTCTCCCTGGCCCCCCTGGGCTGTGCCAGCTCCCTAGACAACACGAAGGGGAAACATAAGGAGTGAAATCTAGACTTTCCCCATGCCAGCAATGTGAGCTCAAGAGCTGCATAAAGATTTAACAACCAGGAACACCCGCACTGCAGAGCTTTTGGGTTGAGGGAGGACTGAGCCCAAAGCTCATACCAGAGAAAAAGGGGCCACAGTTCCATGATCCCAAGGGAGGTGGAAAGGCAGGCTCAGAGGATGTCTGGAGAAGCTGCTTGCTGGGCTTGGCTGCCTGGAGCTGACAAGAGGGAGAAACTGAAAACCAGCTCTGCCCTCTTGCTGTTCTTGCAGCACCTCTCACACTGCAGTTTCCCAGAGAGAAGGTTTCCTACGGAATCTCATGTCTCCCACATCCCAAGGACTTGCTTGGTGGGTCAGAAATCCCGGGGAATGTTGTGACAGTGCTTTGCCACATGTACAGTTGGAAAGACTTTGTTTTGTTTTCATGACTGCAACATGCACCACAAAACTTCTTCACAATCAGTTAAGCACATTTTTTCCTGGTTTCCTACAAAGACTTTGTTTGGATATTAGGGCATTCTTTCCACCTAGAATTTGCTCCGTGTGAGGATGTAAAAAGCCAAGTTTAAAAACATCCTTCTGGGGAATGCACATCTGGAGTTAGGGTAGGACTGAGGTTGGATTAGTCAACACAAGGGGTCCCTTTCAGCCTTGCTGCTGGATGACCACGACTTGGTGGCGTTATCACACTTCTGCACCCCCAGTTTTTGAAGGACTCCATGACAGAGTCCTCAGCTCCCCTCACCTTGAAGTGCCCCATGCAAGGCACCAGATCACTAATAGTCCTCGGATGAGCAGGGCAGACACCATCCCTGCTGTTCACGCCTGCCATGGTGCTGTGATTTATGCTATTCTCAGATGCTAAATCTCTCCACTTCCTCCATCAATCCAACGGGCCTGAAATACTGCACAAACGCCGAGAAGTCCCTCATACAAACAAAACACACTATGGAAACAACTACATCAATCTTCCACCCCGCTCTGAACACCTAGAAAAGTAAATTCATTAAAACAAAAAATTGACAGAACATACTATCAACAAGCACTGAGCTGAAATTAATCACTTCAGATGCTATTGGTCTTGGGGAAGGTCCTACCAACACCAGGTCACATAAGTGCCCTGGGTAATCACTGGATGGCAGCTCAGGGTAAAATTTGGATAGCAGTATCACTCTACAAACTTTCAATAACACCAAGCAGTAACATCTTTTTTTTTTGTTACAGTATTCCTCATGCAATCTTTCAGCATTTTCCAAAGGGATGAGCACCTGAAATGTCTTTATTTAACAGGTAATGAGCCTGTGATGCGGAAAAATTAAAGCTTGAATAAATTTGATTGTATTACAAGAATTTTTTTGTTCACTGCACTAATGCAGCTTAAGCATTTCTGTAGCAGTTTGCAAGCACTTTTGACCGAAAATTACGATGTAACTAAATTTTAACAAATCTTACACAACACCCAAATGCATAAGGAAAATATGCTGCTTGTGCTGCTCTGGACTGAAACAACATTACACTTCAAGAGGCAAGAACATACTAAAAATGGCCAAAACCCACCATGTGACTCAAAGTTCTTTCCTTCTGCTTTGTCAAAATACACCTTTGTCTGCATAATGATTTTAATTTTCCACCAGAGCCAAAGGTTTCCTTCAAACTAACGAAAACACAGTGTAAGAAGGTCATCACCCACTTCATGGCATCTAAAGCTCTGTTTTAAATAACGCTGATGTTTTATTGTTCAACACAAACACCTCATTTCTGATGTCAGGCAGCCCCGAGGACTCCAGCGATGCAGGCAATCTCTCCTGACTGCCGTGTTGGGAGAGAGCTGCAAACAGTGAGCTCCCTCTCCAGGAATGTGTGTGCTGAGGATGACACAGTGCAGATGGAGTGAAAACAGAAAATCTGCCTCTCCAACAGGTCTCAGAACAAAGCTCCTGCTCCTCCAGCTGCCCAGGAGGGCTCCAAGAGAAGGAGCTCTCAAACTTCACCTGGTGGTTTCTAATCATTCGGGAGCTGCTATTGGGCTCTACCTCTAAAACCTAAAATTTATTTAATGGAAAGCAGAGCTGTATTTTTGAAAAAACAGAAAGAAAAACAGAAGAAGAAAGGTTTAAGGAAGCGAAGAATGTAGGAGTGGCATGGAACTAAATGAAGTAATAGACAAAACCAATGTTTAGAAATGTTTAAATAATGATGCTCAGCCAGCAGGCAGAGCCTGTACTGACGAGCATCACACCACGTTATAAGAAGCCAGCAGAGAACTGCTGGTTATAACTGCACGCTCTGCCAGCCTTTTTAGCCACAGAAAATCCCCACAAGAGAGTGATGTCGATCACTGGAGAATGAAGGCACAAACGGCTGCAAATCGATACCGGAGGCTGCCAGCAATTCACATCGGCTCCAATTACAGGAGCTGTGCCAGGGAAAGCACCAGCTAGAGAGCAGGTGGATGGTCCAACCCCCTCACCTGCCAGCCTGTGATCCCTGCACCTCCTGCAGCCCAGCGGCTCCCAAGTCCCCAGGGAGCATCCTTCAGCATTCCAACCCTACGCTGGGCCCCCGAAGCCAAAGTCAGTGTCTTTTTTCCTAATTTTTACAGCTTTTCCATTTTCTGGAACATCTGAACTGGCTTTTTGCAGCCTGGCTTCCTTTGCTGCAGTCCCATCCGCTTGACCTTTTCCAAACAGTTTTGCTTTGGGGAATGAATGAAATGTATTTATTTGGCAGCTTGTGCAACATGGGTGGCAACTACTGAGCAAAAAACTATCTGTGCAGCCAACAAGGGGAGGGGACAGCCAACTGTGCTATTCTAGATAAATATCAATTAAATGAGCATGTTCTATTAACTCCAAGACCTGACTCTTTTCTTCTTTCATTTCAATCCAAAATCCTTAAATATTTCAAGAAACGCACATTTCAGGGAGGTGGGTGGGAGGGATGGAGGGGTGTTTATCTTAACTGCAATCAGGTTTCAGCTGGGAAAGAGAAACAAGTAACAGAATTACATTGCCTCTCTGTGGATATTTTACCAGTTCACAGCATGTAGGTGTCCACTGGATGTAACACGTCCCCTTAACAGAGCACACTGCTGGAGAGCCACAAGGAGAGAGCTCTGCACAGAGCACTCCATGGATGCTGCTGTGTGATGTGAGACAAGCTCTGTGCCCTCCATCACCGTAGTGGCTGCATCTAGCTCTGCTTCTTCATCCTCAAATACAGCCTCCACCATTGGAGGCAACCAGGTGTCTTCTGACATTTATCAATCAAGTCACACACTCCAAATACGAACTATCACACTCAAAAAGCCCCAGGAAGGAAGATGGGGAGTGCAGGCAGGTGGCGGCATAACTGCTCCCCTCCTTTCACCACAGCCGTCCACCTCTCAGACAGTGAAGTGCCACAGGTCCCCAGCTGAGGGTTTCTCTTTGGGAACATGGTGGTGCCAAGCACCATCCAAAGCAGTTCATCTTTGTGCTTGGTAACACTAAAGGAGGAAGAGGTATTGATGCAAGTCAGACCGAACTGAACAAAATTCCTTCTTCCTCTCATATAAAACTTCAAGTACAAGAAATGCAGATGCTGCTAAGAAGAGAGAGGAGCTGCTATTGCTACCTCCCTCCTTGTCCTGACCCAAGTCAGGGTCTTCACAAGAGCTCACTACTTAGCTAAATGTAGAGCTCTGCCTGGAGCAGCACAACCCCAAAGAGCACCTCCTCAGCAGGACCCCTGGGACAGCAGCACAGTCACCTCCCCATGACGAACCCACAGAGCAGATGCAGGAATGGAGCTGCAAAGGCCCATTCTGTGATGATGCCACTTCCAACACTAACCTTCACCTCACAGCACAGCCCATTCCATGGGGAAAGGGCAGACAGCAGAAATACCTGGAGGCACTGCATGGAGCCAGCCTTCCCCATCATGCCAGCAACCAGCCAACAGCTCATCCCTAAGGATGAGAAGGGCTCAGGGCTCAGGCCACTATCCTGCCTCCAAGCTCATGGCTTTGTCCCTCCATCACCTTTAGCCTGGAATGAGCACAGGACACCAGAGGTGTTTGGCAGATGCCACAACGCATACAGATGAATTTTCTTAGCAATCACATGAGTTCCATCAGGGTTTCAGAGAGCCCCAATTCAGTGCTTGGAACAAGCACACAGTTATTTGTCTAAGCTGCAGCGTGGGGGCTGGAAAAGCCAGAGTGAGTGGTCTGCCTGAACAGTGAATCCCACAGTCGTGTTCCACAGCTCTCTAGAAAGCTGCCTTCTGCTTTACCATTTAAAAATGTGTTGTAGCTGCTATTTTCAGACAGTACTGTTAAGAAGCTGTAGTCCTACAGCCCTGTGACCATGCTGCACAAATTCAGTCTGCACTGACTCCCACAAAGCACAAACCCTCCTTTAAAAATAATTTATTCCAGGAGTTCCTGCGAGCAGTGTTTGCTGGATGAGGGGCACAAAGTGTGTCCATAGCTCTACTACAGCTTTTAACAGAGATGCAAAGTAAAACCAGCCTCTGGAAAGGCCGAGCTATTTCGGGATTCTACCACATGTCAGAATAGGGTAAAGGTAAAACAGTAGATGCAGTATTTTACTCCATGCTGAGAAAGGCTAATGCACTAATATGAAGAATAGCATTATCCAGGGAATAGAGATGAACCACTTATTAAACAGGAGAACAGAATAGGAAGGTACCATTCCGTGACAGACTGCAGTGTGTGCAGCGCAGGGACAGAGCAGATGATTTCAGTACAGGTCACTTCTCAAGAGATTTCCAAGATTAAGGCACTACAATAATGCAGCCATGGCAATGATGCCACAACAGCACACGGAGCATACGGAAATGTATGAGTATTTAAAGGTAGTTCTTTATTCAAAGGTTAGTACTTTGGAGCTGCTTTCTCTGACCCGTTCTCTTCTGTGCTCTTGGCCACCTTCTGCCAAGTCAGGGAGCTTGCAAACATGAAAGGAATGTCATTCTCTTTCATGTTTTGCATGACAAAATTCTTGCTTTGATTTTAATAATAACAACAACAAGTCACAGCTTGCTTTCAACTGTGCGGGAGTAGAAAAATCCCAAAAATAATGTGCACATGACTGTTCAGAACGATGGATCAAATGGAACAAATGCCAGAGAAATGAAACAAACGCCTACCTGGCCACCATGCTATCTGGCAGTCCATGGTATGCCCATTTGGAGAAGTGAAAGAAGGAATTCAGATAAGCCCAAGTGTGTTTGCACTTGCCCCCCCACTATGTTGCCCCCCACCATAGTGAGGCTCAAGGTTCTGTTTGTCTCTCAAATAGCCTCTTCAGCTCCCATGGCAGATCTGTTCTCCACACTGCCCAAGTCAAACTGATGATTTGTTTTGGTAACAGATACCTTATTTGTTAAAATATGCAGTATCTGGCCTACTGAAATTCTTCTAAATTTGTGCTGAATTGAGCAAAGCAAGCAAGGAAGGAACGAAGGAAGAAAGGAAGAAAATCTTGTCTTTATTTTGGTATTTTTTGGAACTGAAGCTTTTGGGTTTATATTTCAAAATAGTATTTCATTTAGAAGTATACTCAAAAGTTAAAAAAAATACAAGTATAAAAATCCTGCAAATGAAATTGCACCTCTTCCCATTAAAAAAAAAAACCAGCTCTATCAGTCAATGATAAACTGATTTATATGGATCTTCTATGGGGAGGGAAAATAATCACTCATGAACCTCTTTTTGCCCTGACTTTTCCATTTTGCTGGTGATGGAGGAATCAATCATTTGTACTGCTCTAATGGTGAACCTCCTCTGCTGGCTAACGATTTCCACTGCTCCCACAAGGACAGCTACCCCTGAGGCCATGGGGACAGAAGATATCCATCCTTCTCGGAGCTTGGATGACTTCCACAGATTTTCTTGGCATCAACCATACTCAGTACTAGTATGAAGCGGCTTACTGACTGACATGCTCACCCATAAGCTGTGTTTGAAGCAGGCTGGCAGCTGACTTTTTCTGCTCTGGAGAAAGCCAGGAATCTGCAGCTCTTTCTCAGATTTTAGAGACGGATAGCTCAGGGTTGCTATCTGACCCCCCCCAGTAACCGAGCACAGCCACGCACCATGACAGTCACCACATCTGCAAGTCACGAACGTGTGTGATACCACCCCCAGGGATCAATTTGATAAAATGAAACCCATCTGCTGAGCTGTCACAAGCAGGAGGGAGTCTCTTCCTCCCTCCCGATTATTTTGGCATTCATTAGCACCCGTGGGTACAGAAGCAGCTTTCAGCACCAACGGCAGATCAGACCTCAGCGACGACAGACTGCCCCAGACAAGGAGGACACATGGCCTCAAGGCTGTGCCCTTCCCCTTGGTGTTATCTTGGCTCATGTTTGGCTGGCGACTTGGCATCCACGCCTTCATCTCAGCTAGCACTTCTACGAGCTCTTGCTGGCCAGGCAATGCTAGGATTTCCAGCCATTTCCATTCCTGTCAGCCACTTCTTAAGATACGAGACACAGCTCCAAATTCTGCAGAGGAGCAGGCAGAAGAAAGTGATGGACCACCCTTGGCTGGGCATACACCCTGACACACATGGACATGCCGCAGCAAAATGCTGGGAACCAGCTGGAATCCCACTGCAGGTAGCAGCTGTGTGCTGGGATAATGTAGCCAGCATTCAGACACCAGCAACAGAGAGGCCAAATTCCACAGGTTGGGCAGGTATTACAGCTGTTCTCGGATGCACCACTCCACAAATGCAGGGAAGGACTACAACAAATTTAACGGGAAGCTAAAAAGGTGTTTTTTACCCTGAGCTTCAATCATCATTTGCACCCTGCACAAAATCAGAAAGGACTTCAGGATTTAACTCAGGGAATTTAACAGCTTGCAGAAATGACAGACTTCTCCAATGTTTTAAATGAATTTCCGAATGAACAAAGTCCTTCTATGTCCTTCAACTAAAGTTGCTTTTATATTTTACTTATACTGCTACAAAAATATCTACATCCATATATTTTAAGTTCCAAATCTCTATTTATTATTCAAAATGGGAAATACCACAAAGGGAAAACATGGTTTTAGTTATTGCTTTTTTGCTATGTGCAAGTCATTTCCTCCACTTCGGAAGACGCCTTTAGATCTCCTTAAGGAAAAGCATCCTTTCCCTAGAGGAACACAAAATACATATCTGACAAGGGGGAAAAAAAGGAATAAAAATAACACTTTTTTTTTTCCTTTTTCCTGGGGTAAAAAAACCTATTTGAGACTGAGCTCTGCATTCTGAGCTGGGAACTCATCTACAGAAGCAACATCTAAGTGATGGAGATGATGCTACACAATGCCTGGCACTGCCTGACCCAAAGCTGCCTCAATTCAAATATGATTTACCCAAGTAACAACACCCTTTCAGTGGGCTTCGCTCAGATAAAATTTCCACCAACCCCCACAGATACTCCAGCCTGTTTCCCCTCGTGCAAGGCTGCCAAACTCCTCAGCTTTGCTGTTCAGTGACCATGGCATCATGGAAAGCCACCTCCACCCCAGCTCTCCAGGGTGACCTCTGCCTGAGGAGACGCT
This sequence comes from Lophotriccus pileatus, assembly GCA_035583135.1. Taxonomy (NCBI): domain Eukaryota; kingdom Metazoa; phylum Chordata; class Aves; order Passeriformes; family Tyrannidae; genus Lophotriccus; species Lophotriccus pileatus. The sequence continues at coordinate 11,575,009 of JAWWES010000011.1, forward strand.
CAGTGAAGCATCAGCAACAGCTTTCACAAACAAGCTGGACCCTCCAGCCCAGGCTTTCCAGACTGTTACAAAACAGCTGAGGAAGGGACGTGCCTGGATGCTTTAATTCAGCCACAAAGGGGATGAAACTACTTGGTTCAACTATTTGTTGGCAGAGAAGTCATGTGGAGAGAGGAGCTTGTCAAGTCTTCTGAATTCAACTCTTGGACCTACCAGTCTCTGAGGAAAAATCCACCTCTTGAACCTGTACCAACAAGCTATCCCATACAGTAATTTCTTTCGAATCCCTTATCAAGTCACTATGGTCAGAGAAAAATATATAGTTTATAGATGCACAATTGCAGCCAATGACCTGTATTAACTCACAATAATGGGATTAAGCCCATGTGTCCAAATGTTCAGTTTAGTCCACAGCACTCAGTGTCCTTATTTGGCCTATCTTAAACTGATAAGTCATCTTGGAACCAAACACATGCAAGAGCTATAAAAGAACACAAAGCGTGTATGTGAGACAGCTGTCTTTGCCCATTGAAAAGACAGACAGAACTAGTTCTCAGTTTACAACACGGTCCCTACTGCAACCAACAAATGAGATGTTTCTGCAGTCAACTTCTCCCTAGGAGCTGATAGCTTTGATTATACAAGATATCCCTGCACGGACCTGGTTCCCCATAGCTTGCCAAAACCTGTGACTACTCATGCCCACCACTGAGCAAGTCTTAACTGCTACAGGGTGCAAATTCTCCCTTCCCATATGAGAGCAGGAGTATGTCACTTTCCTTTCACACAGGCTGCAGTGTGGAGCACAAGGTGCCAACCAGTGCAAAGTAACTCCGCTCACCCACGTCTCTACTGAATATTTTAGTTACAGCACTGTTTGAGTCACATATTAAAAACACTTAATTGATGTAAGCTCACACAGTTACTTTACAGAAGCAAAGAGCAAAGGGAACATGAACCACCATCAGAGTTATATTCCTGTAATGGCGCAATCTGCTACAGCTCCACCACTGCTGCATCGTGAGCTCACTGGCAGTGGGGACCCAAAGCACGGTGTGCTGGGATGAGCATCAGGAATTAGGTCTCTGTGTCAAGTAAGTGCTCCATACTTGGTCTCACCTTCTGTAAAACAGGAAAAATCCTCTTCATTTATTAGAGCTTGTTGAGCACCACAGATGAAAATCATTCTATGAATCTGAAGTTTTTTGACAGATTCTCCTCATAGTCATAATACAAGGTCATGTTTAAAAAGGTAAAGAGAGATCCCCTAGCACTGTACCGTCTCCAAACGTGGTTCTATCCTTTTTGAACATGGATGTTTCTCTCATTCTTTTCACTGACTTGCAAACTACTAAGCCAGCATATCATTAGGTAGACATAATCACTGGGGCTGTGGGTCACTGCACAATGTATGCACATTTCTTGAAACTACTTTCAATTCATTTGCATGTCATTTGCTGTGCAGAAACTCGATTCTGGAATGCGTAAGTTATCTGGGCACAATACACTCCCTGAATAAACAATCTGAGTAGCAGCATCCCAGTGGCATGCTGCCTTCTGAGAAGCACACCCAAGATCAGGAATAGGATGTACCAATGAAATAAATCTCTATTTAAAAGATGGATATCGGGAACTAAAGCAGACACAGCCCATAGGCTAGGAAAGGACATTTGGATTTTTTTCACAGCAACTTAATTCCTCTACTTCTTTAATTTTATAAAATGAATACAGTACTGGTTACAAGTGATTGACTGACAGCTTTAAAGACTGAACAGCTCTATTTTTACAGCACTGAGTGGCATTGATCCTCCTTCTAAGTCAATAAAAAGTCTCCCTTAAACCACTCTGGTCTGTAAATTATCAGAAACATTCCTCAGCGTGAAAGATCGTGAAAGTTGAGGGAATTCTTAAAATTCATCAATTCTTTACTGAGTCCATGGAAGCAGAATTGGACCTGTTCAGCAGGGAGAACTGGGGTAGAACCAATAAAAAGCCTCCCAACCACACCCTGCCATAAGTCACTCAAACTTTAATGAGACAAAGCATCTTGAAACCTAGGTAACAGGTCTAGACTTCTCAGCCCTTTAGGTCCTTAAGGGACCTCATTTAAAGGCACATTAAGATGGAAAGAGGAACAGAAAATGATTTTGTCAGTGTGACTCCTAGTTCCTACTTTTGATCCTTCAAAGAGGATTGTCTTTTCCTAAGACAAAATGCCAAGACTTTCTGGGCAAGGGCCGTCTTTTGGTCTTGGTTCACAGGTTAACTAATATATAGGAGACTCCACTGAGCCACTACTCATCATACCTTGAGCAGCAAAAAAAAAGAAGGGCAACTTTTTTCCCTTTGAAGCATTAGCACAATACTGATGTATATGGAAAACATGGGAGGGTTACACTGGTTGATGGTACATGCTGAAGAGCTGAGTGAGCAAGTATCTCTGTTTTTTAACCACGACACTAATGGACACCTGAGAAAAACACAGGTTCACAGCAGCTTCTCAAACCAATCTCTGTTCTCTTTCCTTAGTGGTGATATATAGCAGTGGAAAAGATAAAGCAAGAAGTAAATAATTCCACTGAGAAATCATGGAGGGCCTGTTCTTGCCAGGTACTGAGTTTTCACGCCTACCAAGGACGGCTGAGAGCACAAAGCACTGCTCAGAACTGAAACTGTGGGTGGTGGGACTTCATCGTGGAAAAGTGAACAGTGTGTACACTAGGGCTGAAGTTCTTCACAAAGAACCAAGACTGAGCACATATATGCAAAAAAAGAATAAAGGAAAGAGAAGGGGAGGGAAAGGATTACCCTAAAGAGCATTTCTAGATCCTTGCAAGCTCAATATCAGGTGTAACCGTTCTGCAGCTGCCATACAGAAAGCTTTCTAAGCTAACTAAATTCCCTATGGAACTCTGCTCATGAAGTAGCACTTGATGGATTTAGTTACCAAATAGCCACAATTTTAACTGATCCTCAGTTTATCGATTTTCTTGTCACTATGTAGAAAATAAGAGACCGTTTAAAAAACTTATCTGCAAGGAGGTGGAAAATACAATTCCGGGTGAAGCTCGCACGGATGAAGCCGCTGGGTCCCTCCTGCCGGAGGACCCGCTATGCTCACGCTTCGGACAGCGGCGGAGGGATGCTGGCGGCAGGTCGATGCCCACCCATCCCGCCAGACGGGAGAAGATACGCCAGGACCTGGGTCAAAGTTGAGCGCGGAGCAAGCCTTGTCCCCAGCCGGTCCCCGGCGGTGCCAGAGGCGCCCCGGGGCAGACATCCCAGCGGGTGCGGGGCTGCTCCCCTCCGCGGAGCGGGTTCCCACGGCCCTGGCCCGCCGTACTCACCCGGTCTCCTCCTCACCGGCCTTTTCCTGCCGCTGCAGAAGCGCACTTTGCTGAAGACCCCCAGGACGTGCCTCTCGCATAGGGAGCGTCCGTCCTTGCTGGGGCTGGAGCGGCGCTTGGAGGCGGACACCCGGTCGCTGTTGGACTCCCTCGCCTGCCGCTTCTGCCGGATCAACGAGCTGGCGATAGCCGCTGCCATCGCCGCTCATGGGCCCCCCGCTCCGCTCCGCGCCGCTCCGGGGGGCGCCGCCCGGGCGCGCTGGGGCCGAGCCGCCGCCGCGCCCCGCGGGGACCGGGCACGGGGACGACCCGCTTAACGCGCTGCAGCCCCGAGTCCCGGCGCCGGGGAGGGCTCAGCCGGCCAAGAGGAGCAGGGCGCCCGGGCAAACAACCATGGCTGGCCGCCGGACCCCGCCGCCCATGGGTCTGTCCCCGGGAAGCGCAAATCCCGGCGCGGGCGGCCGTCGGCAAGACCCCCCGGCCGGGCTCGCAGCGGCCGCGTAGATCCGAGAGCGGCCGCCCCGCTGACGAAGGTCCGCCGGCGACAGCTGTGTCCAAAAGATAGGGGGGCGCGGAGGATCCGCGGGTCCCTGCGGCGCGGTGCCGCTCCGCTCCGCCCGGGCGCAGGCGGCGGCGCTTCCTCCCGCCGGCCGCCCTCCGGCGAGGGGCCGTGGGATGAGTCAGAGCCCCCCCGGCCCGCGGGCAGCCCCGGCCCCAGCGCGGTGGCTCCGAGGCGCTGCGCGGCAGGACGCGCACATGGACGCGGCTCCGCGGCCGGGCTCAGGGAGAGCCGCGCTGCATTTCTGTTCGCACTCCTCCTCTTCCTCCTCTGCCCCCCTCCCCACTCCGCTCCCAGAGAGGGCGGGAGGGGAAGGAAAAAGCAGCCAGGGGAAAAAGCAGCAGGTCAGCAAACAAATTAAAAAGAGGGAAGGCAATAAAAAATTAAATTAAAAAAAAAAAAAAAAAAAAAAAAAAAAGAAGCGCCCGCCCGCGAGTGCGGGCTCACATCGCCGCAGCTCGGCGCCCCGGGTTCACAGCGCCATGGCTGGCGCAGCTTCCCCTGCCCTGCTCGCCGCCTCTGCCCCGGCACCGGCTCTCCCCGACGGCAGCAACCCACATCGTCCGGCCGACCGGGCGGCCGCCGAGCGCTCGGCACCGGGGCGGCCCCGGGCCCGGCTGCCGCGGCGGGGACAGCGGCGGGAGGAGCGATGCGAGGCGGGGAGGAGGTGGAGGAGGAGAAGGGCGGGGGGGTGCGGCTGCCACTGCTGCTGCTCCTCCGTGCGGGGCTCAGGATGCTCCGCGGTGCCGCCCGACGGCGGCGGGGCGAGGAGGAGCCGAGCCGCGCCCGCTGCCCGCCCGCATCCTCTGGCCCGGCCCGGCTCGGGAGGGGGGAGGAGAGAGGAGGGAGGGGCCGGGGAAGCCCCCCCGGACGCCCACGCCGCTCGCGGCTGCTGCCAAGGCGGCGGGGAGCTCCGCAGCCCCGCGGCGGCCGGGCAGGGCGGGCTGGGTCGGTGCCGGGCGGGAGCCGGGTTTCGGGAGAATTGCAGCTGCTCCCGCTCGCCCTGCTCTACGCAATCCTACGTGATCGAGGTTTGGATGAGAAACATCGCGCAGGCAGATCAAGGCAATTGCAGCTCCGCGGCGGCTCTGCCCCTCCGCCCGGGCAGCCCCGCCACCCCCGCCGGGCTTCCCCGGGGCCGCAGTCCCCCCGGCCCCGCCGGCGGAGCCGCCTGCGAGTCCTGCAGCCACCCTGGCCGCCTCCCTCGCCACTGCTGTCGGTGCCCGAGCACCCAACCTCGGCAGCTGAGCATCTCCGTGGCTTTCCCTGCTTCTCCGTGCAAGCAGACACAGAGCGACAGCGCCGGCACCCCGAGAATGCACTGCCGGGGGCCGGTGCCTCGGCCGGGGAGAGCGCAGGCGGCTGTAGCGGCGGTGGGCACTGCCGGCCTGCCTCCGGCTACAGCGGTCCCAAGTCAGACCACTAGTGCATCAGCAGGTGCTGGCCCGGCTCCCGCCCATATCCGGCTACAAAACTGCACCAAACAAAATTTAAGGTGTAGATAGATACATCTCTGGTTATCCAGAGAAGTAACTGCTGTTGCTGCCACAAGGATGGTGCTCTCCAGATATCAGGTTCAAGTAACAGCTAGCAATGATAACTGTTAGGTTAGTTAGGTGACGAGCAAGATACTTGGGGGAGCGTGCAGAAGTCAGGGTGGAGGGACAGGGGATCTCGGCTGGAAAGACAGGACCTGCCGCAGCCACACTTTGGCAAGTAGCAGCGGCAGGAGGAGCCTAATCCAGTCCTCAATGTGTAGGGTGATCCATGTTCCCAAGTGAACAGGGCACTTTAAACCAGTTGGTGACATCCACTAGGAATTATCAACTTCAGCAAAATGATCTTTGTAACTACGTCACTGCAAGAACTTCGGCTCTAAATTATTTTAATGTATTGGGAAACGTGACAACTGAAACAACCACCCACTGTGTCCACAAAGATTAACTAAACGCTGGCATTACCTCCTGATTTTCACTCTTAGTCTCTATGCATACCATAACAAGGTGGTTCTCCAGGGGAGAGCAGGAGAAGAAAATATTCAGAACTATTTGGGAGATATAAATATTTGGCTGTTGATCTTTTTTTAACTGCTGCCAACTTTTTTCCGAGCAGATTTCACTATCCCAATCAATAAAGGTTTTTTTCTTCCCTTTCCTATAACTAAAATGCTTCATATTTTAATTTTCTCTATCGGATTATTTCGCTTGACATCAAAGAATTATTGCAGTACAAGGTACAGGCATGGCCTAAAGAAAGCTGCTTGCAATCAGAGAGTCACTGAACTGCCAGTGAATTATCCAAACCTTCATCTTCAAAGGATGTGAGCAAATCTGATATCTTCCCAGGAAAAAAGTTTTCCATCTATATATATAAATACTTTTTTTGCCTGTAGTCTTCAAATTTCTGGTGAAAAAATGCTGGTTTATCTGCACCATATTAGATAAGTTCCAGTTATTTTGACATGTGAATAATTTGTTTTGTTGTGTAGCTGTAAACAAGGAGCAGCAGCTCTGCACTTAAAAATGATCCTAATCAGTGATAAAGTCGGTCACAGTATTTTTTTCCTGGTGATTTGTGGATCTGAAAAGAGAGCTGCTGCAACTCCTAAGAAAGAAGAAAGGCTTCTCACAAGTCTCTCTGCTTCTGCAGTGATGGAATTAAATTAAACCAAAGCTTGTGAAACTGAACATTATGTTGCATTTGCCAACATGCAAGTCTGTCTGTATCTATAGATGGCCAAGCAGTCCACAGGGTTTGGTTCTGAACATGGGCACAGTGCCATGAGCTCCTGGTGACAGTACTGACATGGGCATCTGCTCTGCATGACTCTCAATCATGCCCCAACTTCACAAAATTTTCTGAGGAGCCCATGCTTTTATAAACACCAAGCAAGCCCAGAGCAGTCTTGAGCTGGAGAACAGAAGGCCAACCTCATCATGCCCCTGGCACTGTCATTCTCACAGGTGAAACGTTACCTTTGATGGGCTGCCAAGGGAAACAGAAAGCCTCATCGTCTTTGGTCTCTGCCAGTGGAAGTTCTCTCCTTCGACTTTCATTTGGGTAAACAGGGTTCAAAACACCTCCCATTTTCATCTGTATCAGCTACTTCTCTTAGAGGGTAGCGCAGCCACGCAACTAGCCCCTGTTGAACCCTCGGGCTGCATTCCTCACTGCCACCAAAGGAAGCTGAATTTTTTAACCTAGCTGGGGCAATATGGCATTTTTCCTTAAGGAATATAATTTTAAAACCATATTTATATATAAATATATAATATATACAATACAGTATAATTAATATATTTTTGCAGAGTTATTATGGCAATTTTTCTCCCATGCCTCTTCTTCCCTGGGCTCCCTGCTCACTTCAGTCTCAGTCTGGAAAGCTGCACAGTGCACCCTATGAAGAGGGAATGCAAGAATAGCACTGGTTCATAAAATGAACAACACAGACAGTGTTTTGATCATGGTGGAGAGATATGCCAATGCTCCTCCTGCAGTTTGTGGAGAAAGGCCCCATATCTGGCACACAGGAGCAGGCGGAGTTTTGGACTCCCCAGGGCTGTTGGAGGATCAGACTCACTATGCTCATTAAATATCCTCATCCCAAGCATGTAGAAGCCTCTGCATTAGACACTTACTGTGGAAAGTGACCAACATAAACATTTCAAGACATTGTAATTTCTGAGGTTTTGTTCTCCTGATAAATAAAATCTTCTGTCCTCAGTGCTGCGGTTTGAAATGAATGGCTGAATTTCAGGGCTTTGGTGACTTAAACAGAAAAGAGATCTAGAATTGCATTCCCTTACCTTCCTAAACAGAACAATCTATCTAGGTCAAAACTGAGGTTATTGGCATCTTTCCTTAGTGAAGTGCAATAATTCCCGCAGGGTTGCTAACAGAATATCCTGTTTATTTTTCATAGAGTCTTCAAAAGCCATGGGCTGTGTTCTGTAGATTCAGTCATTAGGCATATCTCTGTTTTACTAATTCTGTACACACAGAGCCAACTACAGATACAAACATATGCAGGTTTTTTGCTGTTTTATCTGCAGAGCTGCTGAAAATGCATACATGAAAATTAAGGAAGAGATTTACATTTAATATCACTTCAGAATGTGTATGCATGATTCTGTAGTTGAATGGGGGAAAAAAAAGACGCCCATCTCTGGCCAATAATTATGAATGGCCTAATTCACCATTTGATAGCAGCATAGCAACAAATCTCTTCCAATAGGAAGGCACTGTTGAGTTTGAAAGTCTTCATGCAGACACCTCTTAAGAATTGTACCCAATTTCCACGCTGTGTAAATTACATCTAAAATGTGCATTGCCAGGGCTGCTTATTAAGCAGAATTAAGCCCATATCCATGTTTTATTAACTTTATTCTTTACAAGGTAGCCCCTTGTTGCATGTCTAGCATAATTAAAATTCATGCAGCTTTGGCATTCCCCAGCCTCTCTGCGTGGGTGGACTTTTTTGAAAAAACAAAAAAAAACCCAAAAAAACCAACAAAAAAACCAAAACACATGCCTGGTTAACCTGATAAAGAAAAGATCTTACTGTATTTTGCTTGGTTTCTGTGCAGCATAATTCTGTTTACAGTGCATGGGTTTATATCTGTGTTTGAATGCCTAATAAGAATTCACATGGCCACTTCAAAATATGCTATTCAGGGAGAGAGATCTGGCCCTAAAACAGCAGCAGAGTATAAAAACTGGCCGGCTTTCTGGGCTGTTCTCACACAGCTGAGCTTGGAGCTGACTTGGCCTTTTAATAAACACAGAAGAGTCTGCATCATCTGATTGCTATATTAAAATAATTTATTTAATTAGCCCTTTACTCCCTTTTTTTCCTTCAAAGATTCAATTAAAACAAAATTTGCACTCATCACGAGGAGTATTCATTAGTTTACCTGGTGTTTTTAAAACTAGCTGTGATCTGGGTAAAAGTTGGGGCTGTCTGTGTTAAAGTGAGTGGCAGGTACATAAGCTGACAGATTGCAGAATGAAACCACTATTGCAAAAACCATGCCACAAGCAGCACCGACACAACAAAATCAACTGCAGACCAGAAAAATAAATAATTCTGCTAGGATTTTATACATTCATATGTTTTTTTTCCCTTTTCAAGAGAAAACTTTCTATTTAACAGGAGTTTTTATTTCTCCTCAGTGACTTGTTGCCCATATGAGGTGGAGGCAGGCGACCACAAGGAAGTTTCACCTCACTGAAGGGAACTGTGGCTGTCTAGGAGTGAAAGTATCACGATACATTTCTCTTCAAGAAGCTTCCTGTATGGCCAAACAGACTTTTGCCTCCAGGGTTCTGGAAGCACCTGATGGGACCATCTCCCTGAAACGAAGCCTGAAAAGGAGCAGTAGCGGGAAGCACCTGAAACTGCTCCCACATATGAAGAGAGACCTCCTCGCAGACAGGTCAGTGCCTGTCCCACATACCAGAGCCAGACATGAGGCTTGTTCAAGATGGGCTCATCTCAAAGCTGTTGTTATCACCTCACCCCAACAGTCCTGTTCATTGGCCATTCTGTCATTGCCTTCCCCAATGGGATCAGGGCATGGAAAACTGCTGTCCTTGCAGCGATGCTCTTCAGTTTTGTCTTCATAAGTGTCAGGAGTCCAAGACAAAGGGCCTGCAAACACCTGCCCAGTGACAGCTCCCACACAGCACTTCAGTCATTGGGACAGTGCAGGGAGGAGGCCTCACTGAAGGAGCAAAGAAAGGATCAGCACCCTACTTGAGATCCCCTTATGCAAGGCAGAGTCAGGAGCCCACCCTCCTGAGAAAGGTGCACAGAGCCAACTAGCTGCTCCAGGCTTAGAAACACCCAACCAAGCATCTGGAAGGAAAACTCAAATATCTTCTTGCCTGTACTATAGCTGATGATTTAAAAGACAGGACAGAGAGCTGCCTCTCTTCCTTTCTTCCTCCATCCACCTCCTCTTCCTCACTGGGCCTCTCCCAACATCCAGCAACTCCCTCCATCCACTGCCTTAGGGACTTTTCACCCATGGCCACTCATTTAACAGCCTTAAGCCACAGAAACTACAAGGACCTGGAAGGGGAAGGAAAGCACAGACTTGAGATTTCATTCCAGGTCTTATGTCTGCAGTCACAATGTGTAAGAAAGAGAAGACCACATTCTTTGTGCTTTTAATGCAGAGCAGAAGCTTGAGGGGAAATAGGTGAAATAGCCACCACAGAATAACCCCAGCTGTGAGCCTGAGACTGAACACACACACATGTCCTTCCCTGTCTAAAGTAGATACCTAGTCCTCAAACCTCAGGATAGCTACACTGTCATGAACAAGATGACTCCTACAACCTTCCCCTGCCTAGGAGAGGTCATCCATCCCCACCCTTCTTTTTGAATCCTATTTGATGAAAACCTGTAGCCCATTTTGGCCTGCAGTTTCAACAATGCAAGAGATGCCCAGTTCCCATGGACACTGAACCTGGTTCTGTCTGGATTCACATGTCACCTGCATGAAGGTGATGTGATCTGGGTAGGGAGGGGACTGTGACCCCACAGAGCAGCTTCTGGCATAGGGCCCCCAAACGCCAGGGCTCAGGAAGTCTGAGGTGCTGCAAATGCTTTTCCCCATCCCCGTGAGGAAGGAAACCTCCTCCTGTTGTGATTATGCAGCCAGACAGCAATTTCAACCAAAACCATTTTCAAGTGTGTTGGGAAAAGCCTTTCAATTTAAAGTTTCCATCAAGCTGACTTTGCTGAAAGTCAAAGAGATCCTTCCTGATTAGATCTTGGCTGAGGCAAACCAGCCCGATTATGTGATTGAGAATGATAAAAAAGAGGGAGGGAGAGTGAAACCCCTGTTGTGCTCCTCCAGTAGGGCTGTGGGCCCATGTGCTCCACAGTAGGTCAAGGCTTGAAGACTGGGGACATCCACCTCCTCAAAGCACCTGTGTGGCACTGGCATAGGTCAAGAGAGGGAGAAGGGACAGAAGCTGTCAAGGAGAAATACCAAACTCCCTCCAGACCCACAAATCTATCTGCACATAATGGATTCTGACAGACCTAAAGGGGCCTTGGAAAGTTTCCTGACCCCAAACTTCACTTGTCTCTTCATCCAGCCTCCAAATCTGTAAAAACTCCAGGATTTGCAGCCTGAGCTAAGCCACATCTCATATCCTGCTGGAATGCTTCACAGGGGCAGCCCATTGCTCAGTCACTCAGCAAAGGGTCCTCCCAGTTTGGAGAGCTTGCAGGAAAAGCAGTAACTCTGACAAAACCTAGTATTCCCATTGCCATCAAACTCTGCTGAACAGGAGTGCTGGGACATTAATCCTGCCCCCAGGATGCCTCTGAAGTGACATGCATCCAGATTGCATCTTATTTAACCAAACCTGCTTATTTCTCCTGCATACTGCAAGGGCATACTCAACACTAAATGTAAATGTGAGATTACAGCTGTCATACAGCCAGGACAAGGTTTGAACGCTCCCTCATCCCCCACTGACCTAAAGTGCAGGGTAAAAAAAAGGATCTGGGTGAATACACTGCTTCCCCCGTAAACCCCTGGCTTCCAAACACACCTCTTGCTATTTATATTATAATTTATTTCCCTCCCCAGCAATAAATCAACTTCTCTCTCTCTCTCCAGCAAAATGAAATCCCAAGTCCTCTCTGCCCAGATTCTCATAGCTGCTGCAATCCAGACACCAATGAAGATATCAGTGGTCTGGAAGGAAATCTAAGTTCGCCAAGGATACAAAGACTAATGCAGTAGTAATTAATGATCGCGGCAAGTCTGGCAAAGAGACTAAACTGAACTGACGTGGAAACTGAGTTCATAGAAACAAGTCTCCTTTTAACACAGCCAAAACAAACTTCTGGGGATAAATTGTGCAGTCTATATTACTTCAAGACTGGGCATTTTCTTTTCCCCAGAAAGCAATGACTCTGGGAATTGGGAACCATGAGAGAGATACAGCTGAACAGGAGCTTTCCGCATGGAACTGCAGCTAGGAGAGCCCAAGCCCATGGGGCACGCATGAAGCAATGGGGAGCAGAAGAAATGCTCTGTCACAATTGTGTCCAGTGCAGGAAACACCAGAATCACAAAAGTCCCAAAATCTGGTTGCCACCCTTCAGAAGTGGCAGAACAGAGAGGGGCTGAGGACTGCAAGGAATATGGATATAGTGAGAGACTTGAGAAGTTCAGTCCCTTGGTTACAGTAATAAGCACATCTACAGGGATTCACATGGGGGCACTCTGTGAAAATCCTCTTGATATTCAGCTGTATTTAGCCTCTTAATACTGTGGCCACTGAGTTTGCTGTTGCTGAAAATTTGGCCACAGAAGACAAATGGTTGAGATCCTCGGTATCCAAGAGAATGACAGAGAAGACTTATCCCTGACTGATAAATCTCTCACCTCTCAGTAAGAACATTTTCAACAGGAGGGGTTCTTTCAATCCAGCAATGTCAGAGTGACATCTGGAGGCTGTAACTCAAGACAGGACTCATGTTTTTTGTTAATAGCAATGGTAATTCATCAAGAGAATGACATGGCAAGAGTTGAGATGGATTCTCTATCATTTCACCCTAGGAGCCAACCTCTTTCAAAAATAGATGAGTTGATATCACAGTGCACAGGGTAAAACAGACCCTGGAGAGATCACCCTTGTCCTGTGCCAGCAGTACCTTCATCATCACTGACAAGGATGGTCCCATCTCTGATTAGGGACCTGCAGCAGTGGAAGCCCCACACCTCCTTTGGGAATGTGGCTCTGTACCACCCTCAGCTGAGAAAGGCTCCTTCTGTGGTAGAACTGGTGGTTTCACCCCTTTCAAGACCAAGTCTCTGCTTTTGCACTGGACAGAGCAGTGGCATGAAAATGGGTATTGAAATCCCTGTGCAACACATTCTTCTGAAATTACTATTTCCTTTCTCCCTTGCACAGTTTGGATAAAGTGGCATTTTTCAAGGGAAAAAATCACCACTACTGATTGTTTGGCTGCTCCTTCTGTAAGCATCCATCACAGCTTCCCAACCTCTACCACTCCCATGTGTCTCTCTGACATGACTAACAGTTTTGGCCTTTTCTGCTCTCAGACTGCTGAACTCCAGAAGTGCCTACAGTAGAAGACGCAATAGCTGTTCTAACTGCTTTGTAGGGCTCCGCTAGGGCTTTGCAAGAACAGCTTTTGAACATGGGCAACCCTGTTTCCTTGCATCCTTTATTCATGACCCATCTACAGCTTCTGTTTTGGACAAGAAATTCCTGTGCAATGTGATTTCTTTCTTCCTCTGTGGCTGTGCTGGCCTGCCCTCCCCCTTCCTATGTGTGTTGCTTTTGTTACTTCAGGGATAGAGTTAGGGTGTCTTTGGTCTTATTCCATCGCATAACAGAAAAAAACCATTCTGTTAAAGGGCTGTTGAAGCCTACTACAAACAGGTCATTGATTGAACCTGGTGTCTGGAGGCTACACCAGTAAAACAGTAGAAATAAGCAGAGAGAGCAATGTCTTCTATGAGGCATGAAGAAACAGGCAACAGACCCTGCTTCCGCAGAAAGTCCTCCTCTAAAACATTCTCTGTTGAATGCATCTGGATCCTTCAGAATGAGAGGACAGGATCCCCTGGTTTCCCTTTCTACTCCCACAAAGAAGGCTGCAAAGTTGGGAATGCTGCCTCCCTGCCACCTCACAGACAGTGTCAGGCACCCAGCATGATGTTCATGGCTTATCCTTGCCACCTGCCCCACATCTTTTACAGGAGCCCACAGGCTCCCACAGTGCAGGGGGAGAGGGGCAGCCTCCAGTAACCAGACGAGCTGGCAAGGCAGCCAGCAGCGCTCCAACAAAAGGTGAGGCAGCATTGCCAAGTGTTGTCAGATGTAGGGGAACTCACAGTAAGAGCCTCCATCTTTCATTATGATTGAACGATCCTGCTCTAGCCTGTTGGAAATACCATCTCCTGAGATTCCATGGGCTCACTGAAGTTCATGCAAGGTAGTATAAACCAGGGGGCAAATCATTAGCATTTCCTTTTGGCAGAAGCTTATACATAAGACTAGCTGTGCTTGGCAATTGGAAAATGTACGAGCGTGGAGGTGAGGAGCCTGAATTAAAAGCCACTTAAGTGGGTACTTGAGTAATTATTGGGAGGCTTCTGAAGAGACATTTTTGTCTGTAATTAAGGAGAACATGGCTTTGTGCTGGGTACAGGTGGCAATATGGCAACAGAGATCATCAGAACTCCACAGAGAGATGACCAGCTATCCATGAGCTGCAAAAGCGTGTTGGGATTTTTCTGCCCAAAGAGAATCCTTCAGAGTTGAAAGAGAGCCAGAGCAGCAAAGGGGATGAAATCCTGATACTCTCAGTCACAGAACCTCTGCATGAAGGAAAAGAATGCACAAAATTATTTTTATGAAGCTGCCTAGCTCCTGAGGTAGCTGTTCTTCAACAGCAGTGGGTCCCACTGTCTTCAGCACCTCCAGAGGCCCTGAATTCCTGGAAAAACTTCCCATACAAGGGAAGCGAAGGAAGACATGCTGGACAGTTCCAGGCTGGAGGAGGGTTGGCTTTGCCCCCTGTCAGTGGAATGGCAGGTTAGTTGTGCTCTGGCTCCAAGGGCTCTCTCCTCTGATTTGTTTTCATAAGCCTGATACATGCTTTGTCTGTCATTTGCTCGGCTTTGGGGATCTTTCTGTTTGTTAAGTAATGCCAATAATACATGCAAATGTATTATTTCTTCAGTCCATTATAGCAGATACTTCCAGAAATTGGTGCCTCTAATACACACTCCAGCCCACATGAAATGCTGTAAAATGCGGGGTGCAAGAAGGTGCCCTCACTTGAAAAGACTGATTTGACAGTGAAATGATCCAGAAATAGAGCTACTTTTAAGTCTGGAGTGACAAAGCCAGGCACTTAAGAAATTAAGTATGAAGACCTGTAGCTACCAGGGCAGTGCCTGTCTCCTCATTAAAGATGCAGGTAAAGAAGCTTGAAGACAGTAGCAGTAAAAGGAGCATATGCAACACAAACATGTCCTTGTGAAGGAGTATAATTCATAGACACTTCATTACCTTCAACAACTTTAAGGTCCTTGCTTATTCATCAGCAAGTCTTAGCTGTCATACGCCAAAAAAACGTAGGCTGGGACTATCAAAAATGGACATAAATGAAGCAGATTTCCAAATCTCACTGATGCTCCAGGGATCTCCCCACAAGCTCCAGACTCAGTCCCTGACACTACCAATGCTCCGTGTGGAACGTGGGGTGTGCAAGAGATCCCTGTGCAGCAAGTACCAGCTCTCACCCAGTTAAACATTCCAGACTGGCTCCTGCAAAGTTCCCCTTGGAAAAAAATCAGTTGACATGAGGGGGCAGAAACCAGGCATTTGTTCTAGAAAAGGCTACATGCTACTCCCAGCCTTATTATTTGCATATGGATAGCTCCAGCAATTATTGCAATCCTCTCACTTTTCCTTCTTGACTCCCGGCACAATGAAGGGTCTGAAAAGTCTTCTTTCTGTTTTTATTTATTTAACCATTTCACATGGACTCTGTCAGCTTGAATTTGACCCAACTTTGTAATTTTATGGGGAAAATAAAAATACAAAAAAAAAAAAAAAAAAAAAAGAAAGCATTCATAAACCCTCAATCAAATGGAAAACACTCCCACAATATGGTGCAGCTTAAATGAAGGCTTTTCTTTTTAAAACAAAGGATGCTCCCTTGTGTTGTTTGAAACCCTGGCACTAGAGCAATTAAGAAAGTGAAATTGGCTACAAACTGAAGCAGAATGGACATGTTTCATAGATCTTCATTGCCCAGGCAGAAAGAAATGTAAACAGGGCATAAATTACAGCAGTCAGAGGACAGATAAGCTGAAGGACAATGCTGGCACAAGAGCAAACAGGCAGAAACTGGCCAAGAATAAATTTAGACTAGAAATTAGAAATGGTTTCTAGTGATCAGAGGAGTAAGACACTTCCAACAGGACCAGTGGGCACATCTCTGCTCTCATTCTGCTTCCTCTGTTCCAAGGAGGCTTTTTGTGCACATTTGTGAAAAGATGATGTGACACAGCCTGCAATAACATGAGCCAAGAGACCTCTTCTCTAATCTGTAGCATCAATACTTAGTCTTTCAAAAAATCTCTTTTTAATGCTCTAAGAACGGGGAGACATTTGATGTGCACTCAGAAGGCTTTTCTATTTAACCTCTACTAATTGAAACATCCTAGAATATATCTATACTAATAGCCTTACACATTTAATTGATGAATTGAAGTAAGCAACAACAATTATTGAGGGTTTTTATTTAGCGGTGTCATTAAATAAAGTGAAAGAAAATAAGATCCCATAAAATACAAATGGCGTTATATAAGTGTTGTTAGGGATGCAATGACAGGAGTGCATTCAGTCAAGTGTTTATATTGTTACCATCATTCAGACATCAGCTCCAAACCTTGTCTAATTTGAAAGCCACTCCTGCAGATCTTTGCTATTGATTGGTGCAGCCTGCAAGAGACACCACTTTCCACAAACTCATTTCAGAATAGGGAAGCTGTCAGCTCTCACATGTGGGGTCCCCTGGCCAGCTGGTACCAACATCTGTCTGCACATGCCTTTTCTGCTTGCTGGGTAATTTGAAAACACCCAGCATCCTCTGGGAAAAGGGAATTCTGCTGGCAGAGTGAGTTAGGGACAGACATACCCTCAGCTTTCCACCCCAGATCTCCCCTGAGCAGGACTGCAGTCTCTCAACTATTACTCAGCTAAGTAAAACGTATGTTTATGCCTGTAATTTCTGCACTGAACTGTTATATTGCCAGTTAATGTTGTTTAGAAATGAATTGCTGCTGCATAATGTACAGCAGAACAACAAATACACATTAGCTACATATCACAAATCAGATAATTACCAACCAAGATATTCTTACTCATGTTCAACCTCTTATATGATGTAATAGGACACTATCAAAATAGAGCTCACATTACAATGACAGTTCTGGCTTCTAGCACTTTGGCTTTTATTGTAATAAATTCTAATTTCCTGATTTTTATCTGCTTCTCCCCCCCCTGCTCCTAGTGGCATAGGAATTATGATTATGCCAGCTCTAAAACTAGACTGCCTGCTTCTAAAGCAGCCTTTCTGCCTGATTCACAAGCACAGCACTGAAGCATCTGAGACACAAACACTGCAGATCACCCTCAACAACAAGAACAAAGCATCAGCTTGATGGACTTCACTTCGATTTGACTTCCACATCTGCCACCAGACCACAGGGTGACTGCAGGTGTGTCCTCCCCACACTTCAGATTCCTCCCTTCCGTAAAATGGGGCAATGATACTGCTTTTGGCAGCCTTCACCACAGGAAGGCTTGCAAAGATGCTTTCCTGGGGGGTCAGATGGATTTCAGGGTGGGATTTTTCACTCAGTGCTGACCAGGACTGCTGATGGATGAGCCCCCACTTTCCCCGTGCTCATGCAAATGGATCTGTCAGGAAGGGCCCCTCTTTCTGAAAGGGCTGACACTCTTCAGCTGACACCTTTGACTATGTCCCCTCGGCATCCAGCTCAAATCCTCTGCACCACAAGCTGAGGTCCTGTCATATCTTACTCCTCCCTGTGAGGCACTGATGCTGCAGAGTAGCCTTGGCCCCCAGGCCACACTCACCCCCCCTTACCAGCTCCACCAGCCTGCTTACAGCTCGCAGGATTCCTATATTCACACAGCAGTAAATTACAAGGTTGCCACCTTGCTTCACCAGGGCTTAATTTTTCGGTCCCACAGTTCTTTTACCCCCAGAACCATGGTACATGAGCTCAGCAGCCCAGAAGCAGGGGAGAAGATGCAGGTGCCACTGGGTGAGGAGTGGAGACCCACTAATCCCACCCAAACCCTCCTGGGCCCCAGGGCTGCACCAAGAAAATAATTCTGACTAGTAAGAGTCGCTGCTCACAGGCATTGGGGAAGGCCTGTCCTTCCAGTGTGCTGGATGGGGGTCAGCCCTGCAGCCTCCATCCAGTTACTGGGAAACACCAGGGCTCCACAGAGATGTTTTCCACTCAGAAAGATCCTTTACCACCCTGCAAAAACAACTACAGCAGCATGGCAAGAGCAACTGCACCTCACAGGTTTGTAGGATTACAACTCTCAGCATATACAATTTCAGAAAATTTTCATCATGTTTTTTTAGGTATGTGAAGAGAGTGAAAAATAAGGAAAATACAGTGTTGTACCGAGCCATCTTCTTTTCCTACAATGAATTTAAAAAAAAAGGGAAAACAATACCAAGTTCACAGAACTATTTTATTTTACTTGAAATTAATTTTGTTTCTTTTCTACATTATTTAACCTTAAAATGTTAATTTAAAGGAAATCCTAACATGTTTCAAACTTTCCCTTGTCTTTGAGGGAGCGAGGGGTAATTACAAAGTATCTTAGAATTTATCTCTCATGGAAAAAATTGAAATGCAATTAGATAAAGACTTGGAACAAAGTAAAGCTCCCTAGCCTATTAATTTTTATTGTGGGTGTGTTAAGATTTTTCTTTTTCTAAAATTGGGAGAATACCTCATTTTGGGGGCATTCTGGTCACTGCTGCACCCAAGCCAAAGATTTCCCAGTTTTCTTTCCAAGCATCAGAGCAAGCCTATTTTTTTTTCTTTTTCCATATGTGATAATTTGGATCAGGTATTTACAACTGAGATTGATTACTCCCTTTTATAATGAAAGTGAACAACCCCTGGGCATGAGGAACCCACAGACTGACATGCAACAGAGGGGGATGCCAGCCAGGTATGGGAGCTGAAAAGGGAGTGCCTGCCATGCAAAGTGACTGGGCCACACCACAACTGCGGCTGAAACTGAGCAAAAGTACAAGAATCATCACTGAAATTAGGGTGAAAAAACCAAGTTTTTCTTTTCATCGGGTCACAGCGCTGTCCCCCTGGGGGCTGACCATCTACCCCGAGCCTCCACGGCACCAGAGACTGTCAGCGCATCCCCAGCGCAGACCTGTCCGGTACCCTGCGCAGCAAGGTGCGCTCTTTGACCTGCAAGAGGCATCTCAACCAAACCCGCGGGGGATTTAGGAAAACTACGATAAAAACCGCTACCTATTTCGCTCAGCCAAGACGGGGCGTGTCCCCCCATGATGTTACACAGACAGGACAGCGCCGCCGATTTCTATCTTAAACCACGCCCTTTCTGAAGCATCCCTCTCCGTTTAGTCCCATCGTTTTTAACGTCTGCAAAAGGGGCACGGGTTGCCAGACAGGAAACACAAAGTGTGCGGAGCAGCTCCCCCATCACGGGCGGGGCCCGGCCGGCCGCGGACCCGCAGCTCCCCCCAGCGGCGGCTGAGCCGCGGCCGAGCGGCAGCATCCCGGCCTCGGGAGCGCCTGCGCTCCCCCTCTAGCCCCGACTCGAGGGTAAAGGGAAGGAAAAAAAGGAAGAAAAAAGGCAGAAAAAGGGCAGAAAAAAGGAGGGGAAAAAAGCAGAAAAAAAGGCAGAAAAAAAAAAGGAAGAGGAAAAAAAGGAACAGAAAAAAAGAAAGAGAAAAAAAGGAAGAGGAAAAAATGGAAAAGGAAAAAAATGGAAGAGGAAAAAAGGAAGAGGAAAAAATGGAAGAGGAAAAAATGGAAGAGGAAAAAATGGAAGAGGAAAAAAGGAAGAGGAAAAAAAGGAAGAAAAAAAGAAAGAAGGGAAAAAAAAGAAAGAAAAAAAGGCAGAAAAAAAGGCAGAAAAAAGGCAGAAAAAAAGGCAGAAAAAGGGCAGAAAAAAGGAGGGGAAAAAAAGCAGAAAAAAAGGCAGAAAAAAAAAAGGAAGAGGAAAAAAGGAACAGAAAAAAAGAAAGAGAAAAAAAGGAAGAGGAAAAAATGGAAAAGGAAAAAAATGGAAGAGGAAAA
>JAWWES010000011.1:11594928-11784247 GCA_035583135.1 Lophotriccus pileatus
AAAGGAAGAGGAAAAAAAGGAAGAGGAAAAAATGGAAGAGGAAAAAAAGGAAGAGGAAAAAAAGGAAGAGGAAAAAAGGAAGAAAGGAGAAAAAAGGGAGAAAAAATGGAAGAAAAACTGGAAGAAAACTGGAAGAAAGTAGAAAAAAGGGAGAAAAAAGGAAGAAAAAAATGAAGAAAAAAGAGAAAAAATAAGAAAAGAAGAATAAAAAGAAGAATAAAAGAAGAAAATAAAGGAAGAGGGAAAAGAAGAACATAAAGGAAGGAAAAATAGAAGGGAAAAAAAGAAGAAAATAAAGGAAGGAAAAAAAGAAGGGAAAAAAGAAAAGGGGAGAAAAAAGGGAAGAAAAGAAGCAGGAGAAAGGAAGAAGGAACAAGGAAAAGAAGAAATACAGGGGGGAAAGGGGAGAATAAGGGAAAGAAATAAGACGGATGGGGGAAATGGAGCAAAGGAAAAAAGAGGGGGAAGGAAAAAAAGGGGTGGAAGAAAGAAAGAAAGGGGGAAAAAAAAAAAAAAAAAAAAAAAAAAAAAAAACAAAAAAAAAAAAAAAAAAAAAAAAAAAAAAACCCAAACCCTAGACTAGTATAAACGCAGAGAAAAAAAAATTTTTACAACGGTCTGGAAGATGTATATTAATAAACCGAGACTGTTGTGCTGCACACAACAGCACCTCCCAAGCCACAGCGGGCGCTTGACAGCGCTCACCTTGCACAGATGCTGACCCGGGCACTCCTCCGCTGCCTGCAGAGCAGGAGCTGAGGTTCCCACAGGTAGCAAAGCTGCCCCAGGAGATTTTGCGAGGGGCCGGGACTTGCAGGAGGCTCAGCTGGAGGGCAATGTCGCTGCTTGTAGCCAGGAGGTGCTCCCCTGAGCAGCAGCGTTCAGAGGAAGGAGGGAGCTGAAGGCAGGACCCACGGGCAGATCCGCAGCCTCCTATGCGCTGTGTGCGGCAAACCAGCACCTCCGCCACAGCCCAGGTACAACTGGTCGGGCTCAAACCCTGCGAGGTGGGGCTCTCTGCTGAACAGAAACTTGAAATACGTAGTTTTGGCTCAAACTTGGAAAATACGCACGGCCTGGATATCGGTGAAAGGACAGAGCGATGCTCAGCGCCCTCAAAGGAGGGGGCGGAGGGGCTTGGGCATTCCCCGCGGCCCATCAGCCCGCCGGCGCGGCGTCCCCGCGGCAGCACTGCCACCTGGTGCTCAGGGACACGCTCACACCCGCCCGGGCCACAGCAGCGCGTCCTACCGCCATCTGCGGCCCTCTGCGCACCGCGCCCACGCGCATCCCAGCGCATTCCCCACGGGAACAGTTTCTCCAGCAGCACCGCGGCTCCCCGCCCTGCCCGCGGCACCGCTTGCTCCCGGTGAGCTGTGACAGCTCCGCGTGGTTCTTAGCAGGGCTTTCCCCTCCACGTCACAAGCGGTTCCTGCGCCTTTGCACTTGTGGCAGCTCTGCGACGGAAGCGCAGGTGCCCCGTGCTACAGGCGACAGGTCAATGTAATGATCTGTCTCATCATCTCCACATTAAAAACAAACAAAAAAACCCCAAATCAAACAAACAAAAAGACATCTGCATGTGGTTTGACTGGACTATTTGTTGAATTTGTAATATTTTACTGTGCTAGTCTGAAAAAAAATTTGGAAGAACTAAAAAGAAGGAAAATTTATTTCCCTGCCAGTCGAATGCCTGCCTATTCTTTTATTCAAGGTGCTTTATTCTAAGTAGTTGTAACAAGTTAGAAACAAAATGTGGTTTTTTTCTGTTTTGGACAAAATATGACAAATCTTATCCCTTCCCTCCAAACTTTTTGGCAGTGCACAACCCCCCAGGTCTGTTGTTCTCCCACACCAAGTTAAACTCCCTTTCCCCTTTGCATCATGCAGCCCTTGTGCTCTGTACCGTGCAAATCCGAGTGCAAATTCTAAGCTGGAATTGCTCACTGCTAAATGTAAAAGGTCCATAACTGACACTGAAAATGCCTACTTGCTTTCACGGATCTTGCTCTGCTTTACAGATTTCAGAGATCGAAGTGCATATGAAAGGTCACCTTTGCTCCCCGCTGAAAATGCAACCAGCAACAGGGCAGAACAAATCCCCTGTGTAACAGCAGCACCCCGCAATGTCCCTGCCAGACCAGCCAGGGGACAGCACTGCAAAGGAGATGGGGACTCTGGAGCAAGCCATAGGCAGCCCAGTTAGAAGCTGACCAGAGCCCTGAAGGGGGCATCATGAAACACCTTAGCCTTGTTCTACAGAGAACAAAGTCTCTAAACAGAGAAACCAGTCATCTGCAGTGCTTCTTCCCACCGTTTAAGGCGCACACAACAGTTTCTTACACACTCCTTCCCTCCTGCCTGGTCCTGGTCACCGCAAGCCAGGACTCACTCAGAAGCAGAAGTCAGCTGCACTTGTTTCACACAAGAAGTTTACAAGGGAGACGGTTTTTGCCCCTTTACCATCTGTTTTAGCATACTCATCTTACACAAAGAGGAGAGCTGAGAAGCTTAGGTCCTGTACTTCAGCTGTCTGAATATACATCTGGCAAAGTCTGGTGAGTTTCTCTGGGTGAAACTTTACTATCTGTACTTCACTGCCAAGTGATAAAGGACACCACTCACACAGATGTAGTACTGCAACAGCTCCAGATATTAGAATCTGCAGGGTAATGTAGGTGCACAGATTACAAAGAAAAACATTAGCTAACTCGCTTGGCCTCAGCTGTACTGCTTGTTCATTTGTCTGCAAGTTGTGAAAGTCCCCGCTCAATCTGTTATTCATAGCTGTTTGTTTATGTTGCCTTGAGCGGTTCTTGCTCTGCCAGTCATGCAAGCCCAACATTTGTAATTTGTCCTATAAAATAGGAAATTAACCTAGGAAAGAGGCTGCATACAGCTTTCCACCGCAGCATTAATGTCAAGCACTATATTCCATTTTAACAGAATAAAACGGATTTGTGCTGTACTGGCTAGTTGCTCACCTGGGAAAAGGAAATTTCCATGGTTCTCTTGGTCCCACATCCTGAATCTGCAGCAAGAACTGAGAATAGATCACAGGGGCAAATCTTTTCAGTTGTTTTGTGGGGTTTTTTTTTTGGTTTTGTTTTGTTTTGTTTTGCAGGGGGTCCCTCAGAAAACAGATCTATTCAATATTTGTTCTTCAGGTGATCTTTAAAATTTGCAGAAAATGAACAGAAAAAGCCACAAATGCAGCTATTCCTATCTGAATACCCATTTCTGCTACTCAGAGGAAGGTGTTGGGCATTGCTTTAACTCACGACAGAAGTAGTACTGCAGAGCCTTGGTTTAAATGAACTTGTGTTGTAAAAAGCAGTGCTTCTAGTGCTGTCTGCTCTCTGACTGGCAAATGTATTACAAAGTGAGAATGTAGCAGTCACTCACGTCTCTGCCCTATTTAAATAAATCTCTGAGGTTACCTTCCCCAACAAAATCACACTGATAGAGCCCATTATTTCTAATGCATCACCACTTTCTCTCCTGGGTCCTATTTTCCTTCCCAGCATAGCCTGCTTATACAATTAGGTGTTTCCTACCCTGGAAAACGGCCTTTGCAGTGTCATTGATCATAGCAAATAACAAATACTTGTAGGATGCTGCAAAGTCTCGGTGGGCCAACACCAAGCTCTCCTCTTTGCAATTGTTCCAGTGGATTTTACTTTGAGCAAGGTGTCAGAATAGCCTCATATATACCTGAAGCTCAACCCTGGGCACAGCCCAGCTGTAAGATTAACTGGATTTGGAAAAAATTAACTGAAAAAGAACACAGCTAGTACAAGTGCAGCCACTTTTCCTTGAGCAGGACCCTGGCTCCGGCACATGATACTCCACCAAAAGCAGAAGAGGTGCAAATGCTGCTCCTACTTAAGCTGAAATCTGGGGAGTCACCCCAGACTTACAGAGGGGCTGCAAGCAGCAAGCTGAGCCCCAGTGACAGTTCTCATGCTGTTGGTGGCACAGGCAGACACAGTGCCACGAGCTCCTGCGTGACAGCCCTGGCACACAGCCTGCAGCTCAGCGTGGCCTCAGGGGTTGGCATCACCCTCAGCAGCTGGACTGCAGGCAGCACAAAAACTGGCTTACCTAAAACTCATTCAGGTATGAAACATAGGTACCCTCATCACATCCATTAATATAAGCTGGCTCTGGGCTTCCCACTCCTCCTCTCACCTTACAGTACCTGAGCTGGTGGTTTCTGCCTCACAGCAGGGAAAAATGTGTCCTGCAGAGCGACAAGCCCCTGGTTCCTCTGTGTGTCTGCACAGCTGGAAAAACATGGGTCCGGCATAGCCTTGCTTTTTACAACACAGCGCAGCAACCCAGGCAGGCTCTGGGGGTCCCTGGAGGTTCATGCTCTCCTGTCATTGCCTCTGTGAGCTCATGGCAGGCTGAAACGGTGCTTCAGTCCCCCCACTCCGCAATGCCTGCCTCTCCTTTTGGGGACTGGGGTACTGGCCTGGCAGGAGCTGCCAGTCTGGCAGGCTCTCAGGGGGGCTTTGACCCAGTGTGCCAGCAAGGAACAAAAGACCCTGTCTCGCTGTCATGCTTGTTTTCCTGTGGTCCCACAGGCACCTTCTTGCAGCTAGTGAAAATTCAAAATGACTCTTAATGAATAATTAATTGTCCTCATCCTGAATCATCTTTAATGAATGAAAAGGCTAGAAACCTGCTGGGCACAAGAACACAGCTCCGTGATTGGAGCACAGATGTGCATTTTGCATTTCTGCAGGTGTTCTCTGCAGAGCTGATAGAGATTCTGGGGCTGCGGGTTGAAATCCCTGTGCATTATCTCCCCTTGGGGCCCAGAAACCTGAAAATGCTGCAGGAGAACTGTTCATTTTCATTGAAGATGTCATATGCATCACAAACTGGGCACAGAAAATGCATTTCCCTGTGGAAAAGGCATTTCTGCAACCGGTGCAGAGAGAACAGTGGAGAGAAAGAAAACAGGCCAAGCTTAGCAAATTTATTAAATGACTTCTATTTCAGAATGGGTATTTGGAGCTCCCCAAGCCAAGTACCCATTTTCAGGCTATCCCCCACAGGGAGAGGGGGCTTTCAGCCACCCACCATCACTGCACTAGTTCTGCAAAAGAGGGTTAATCTGTCCCTGCCACCAACGCCGCAGAGTGCATGGCCCATTTATCGCTGCCCAGGTTGCTGCAGCTCTGCCAGCTCTGCCGGGGATTTGGCTGCTGAGTGAGAGTCTAAGGCTTAGGGAAGGGCTGACAATGGGTTCCAAACCTGCACAGCATCCTAGCGGGGGCAAGTGTTCTAAAGGGAGAGATGAACTTCTTTGCACCTTTAGAAGACAAGATAACTTGTTTCAGCTGTAAAACGTGTCCTTAGGAGCTCACCTTCCCCTCCCAGTGCTGGGATTTGAAGGTGGTGGCAGCAGCACCCTCCCCAGCCACAGCGGCTGCAGGGGCAGAGGGCAGACCCATTCCAGTTCCCAGCCACAGGCAGCTCCCTGCAGCCATGTGGCTGAGCAGCCACGGAAGTCATTGAGGGGGACGCTTTGCCTCCTCATTAAACCAGCATAAGGAAGGAAAGGCCTTGGGCACAATTACCTTAATGAAGCTGGCAGCTCTGCTTGCTAACAGCACCTGATGCCTGGGGTTGGAGGCGCAGCTGCACAAACACAACTTCCAGCCCCCTTTAAAAGCCTAAGTGCCCGGCAAAGCAAATACCTGTCTGAAAGGAGCCTGGATACCCACGCTGCAGAGCAGGTGGCGAGTTTGCCTCCTAATTAAGCATATGTTCGTGGAAAGCATCTGTGCACTGAGAAGCCTCAGCCTTTCCCTGCTTCTGCAGAAAGCAGCTGCCCCTGCCAGCAGCTGCCTCCCGGCTGGGTAATAATGTGGGTGACATTGGCCTTAATGCCCACAGGAGACCTGCGTGGTGCCGGCAGACACAGCGCAGACAGCCGGCAGAAGGTGGATGGTGTGCTTTGTGTTTTTTTTTTCTTTCCAGCCTTTAGAAAGCACTCGTGACTTGCAGGGGATGAAAAGCTAGAAACTACAGCTGAAAAAGCGCAGCGAATGCTTTGGAGAGCAGAGAGAAAATGAACCCGTGTTCTGCCTGGCACAGATCATTTGGACATGGATTTTGTGTCGCTCACGGCTGCAGGTCAGGTTGGCAAGCACAAGTAGCACCGTGACATATGGCAAGGAACGTTTTAAAGCCATGGCTACTCCCACCCTGCTCAGACCCAGTTTGCAGGCGGGAGGTGTGGAGGCTGCTCCTGCACGGGCTGAGTGAGCTGCTGGCAGGGTTCGATCAGTCTGCCTCGCTGCGGGATTTTCTGCTTTGCTGTGGAAATGTACCAGGACACATTCAAGTTCAGTCTGGCTCCAAGAGGACATTCTTCAAAACTGGCCTGATGGGCTCCTCTTTCCTGACCATCACAGGAATTCACCACAAATATTTCCCATCTGCATCTCTGCTCTGCCTATTGTGTGTACTTTGGTTCCCTAAACCGATTATGTAGATATTTCAGTGTCATAAAAAGCAGAAAAGAGCACAGAATCTTTCACAAGTGATTCATTCTGATAAGCACACAAAGCGCTTTAACAGGTATCACAAATTATATAAAAATGCTCTTTTCAGTTCCTTATTCTGTTTCATAGGTGTTCATTTCTGTTTGATAGGTGTAGCTATCAATCTGTATCACTAATTTTCAAGTTTGTAAGGGTTATCATTAAAGGAAAAGGCACATACATGCACCTAAACTAGGTTATAGTTTTAAAAACTACCTAGCAGATTTGTATCTCTTGCTAGTTTCACAAATAAGTAGAAATTGAAATCCAATAAAGAAACAGTAACCACAAAGTTAAGAATATTTTATAGAAAAGAATCCAGCCACGCTCTTCTGTCATGTGAAAATATCTGACATTCCCTTCAAGTGGTAGAAGCTGGGCACGTCAGGGGCTTGGCTGAAAATAGCTGGGTGCTCAAAATTTTTCTATTCTAGGGATGATCACATTAACTGGAAGAATACTAACTATAGTCCAAGACAGGAGTAATCCTGGTGCTTTTTATGGGATATAAGTTTAATTGGAAAGTCCCATGGAGGATGGGTTGAGATGGAATGTTACTGAACTAAACTGAGAGTGTATGTGAGCTATTGGTAGGCATGTCTAACTATGATCTATTTATTCTGGATAACAAAAATAGCAGAAAACCCCCAAAATGCTTAAACTGCAGCATAATTTATACCAGCACATTGGCTGCTCTGAGTATGTGCTTATGTGCCGAACACATCAACAGTGCTATTGCTGCTGGACCTAGCTAGAATAAAGCAAAATATGCAAATCTGTGTTCTTAATGTCCCCAGATTGACTGCAAACATCCAGGGGGGGGGGGGGAAGACTAGTACTGCAAGGAAGATGGGGAGAGGTATGGGTCCAGTGATTGCCAGTGTACACTCCAAGAGACAGCATCACTGTGAGATGTTCCTCACAAAGGTGACTGACCCAAGGACAGGACAGAGGTGACATAGAAGCCTAAACTGGAGGTTCCAGCTCTGCATTGTGAGGGACTGGTTATGTCTCAGGGACTAAAAAGACACAAATAGAGAGAAGTGGGACCACCACAACTGCCTCCAGCCCTCTGACAGAGGGCAACAGCAAAGCCCGTACTCCTTCAGGTGACAAACATGCCCTTCTTTCCTAATGGGAATGTGGCAGTGCTCATGGTCAAGGGAAGCCCTACCCCAACACAGCACCATCCCAGATCTCTGTCTCTTCCCCCATTATCAGCCTCTTGTCAGCAGTTTAAGGGACTGCAGAGGGTTACCAAGACCTGTAGGTATGACAAACATCCTGCTCCTGGGTCACTGGCAAACCTCTTCTTTCTCAGCTGTCCTGCTGCAGGACAGTGTTTTTCCACTGGGCTACCTGCAAATTTCCTTCTAGTCCCTGCAAAAGGCAAAAACCTCCCTTGTACTGCTGTGTGGAGCAGGCCAATATGCCACGTGAGATATCTATAGACCAGGGAGTTCCCAGCTGCTGCTGGATCACAGAGTCAGCCCCATCCAACGTCCCAGAAATAAGCAGGAAACTCTGTGTTTGATCAGCAGAGACAAAGGGATGGAGTTATTGCAGCTCCATGTCACAGGAGCCACAGAGTGGGTTCACCCACAAGCCATTAACCTGTACTGGACCACATGATGGATACCCTGGAACCCTTTCCTCCCAAAACATAACCTACCCTGCCTGGGCCGGGGAGGCTTTTTTGCTAATACTACCAAGCTTATGACACAGCCAGTGAGAGCTCACTCCAGGCACTACAGGCAGTGGGAACACGTGAACAAATACACACGTGGTCACCTGCCATTTCATGACAGAGTATTACTTGTAAAGCATCACTGCTTCTACATCCTCAAATATTTAGGAAAAATCTTTTCCCATCAGTAAAAATGCACCCACATATTGCTAGAGGAGAATTAGATGTAAAAAATATCCTGTGGAAAAACCCTTCTTTCTATAAGAAATGTCAACTTTTCTCCAACAGACTGGAAAAAAATACCAAAACCAAAACAAAAGCAGAGTATTTTTTTCCTACTTAGCAAGTTATGTTATCATGGGGGGAAAAGAATCCAACATGAATCTAAATGTGTTCTTTTCCTGGCTCTCCCCTCTGCTTCATTCACTAGGACAGCAGTTTCTAGAGAACTTTTTGAATCTGTGGGAGCAAAGCCAGAAAGCATTCCCCCATGCCCTGCAGACTACTGGGCTCAAATTACTTAGTGGATTATCTCTTTATGATTAAAGGATTTTGGCTCATGTTCAGAGATGTTACAGTTCTTCCCAAGAGGGGTCCTGTTTACTAAGCCACATCAGCAATTGATGCAAGTGTAAATGCTCAGAGAAGAGGGATGAGCCATTAATTTGGGTTTGGTTAAGTATATTCCAGTGAAAAGCTGCCAGGATGTCCTGGGTTTGGCCATAGGTTGGGTACAAGACAAAGGAGAAGCAGGCATGGACTTGGTTTTTCCTCATGGATGCATTTGTTTCCTGAATTATATGAGAACATAAAAAAACTTCATGACCAGAAGGGGTATAAGGCAGAAAAGTTGTAGAATCGTAGAATATTTTGAGTTGGAAGGGACTCATAGGGAGGAGCACTGAGTCAAGTCCTCGGGGACCTTCAGGTAGAAGCAAGGGCAAAAACATATACCTGTACATCTATTCCATCTTTTCTTAACCTAGGACATTCTCTATATAAATATTTGTCTTACAACTCTGGCTGCTCTAGAGGAATACAGCAAAACATCATTTAATGAATGAATTCTAAACCAAAATCAAACATGCTGAACCTACCCAGCTTACCAGGAGGATTTTCAAGCCCTCCCTCACAAAACCTGCCAGAGACAGGGCACAGCTGTTTCAGGTGCTGCCCCTGTTATCCTTTTAGTCTTGCCATAGCCCAGGGATTTTCTTTGCAAGGCCCAGGGCACGTGGGCAGAAGGAACAGGGCACTCATGCTCCAGAGCACTCATCTTCCTGGGTAACACTTTTCCAGCCCTAATGGGATGGGATTCATAGCACTGCCTGCCCTGAGCATAAAAATAACTCAACTGAAGGTGGTTAGAAAGATTTATGCCTTTCACAAGTTCCTTGCTTCCTTCCAGGCTGTATATGAGCGATCTCCTGACACAGCACAGAAACATCTTTATTTTAGGAACAGTGTGTCGTCACCCTTTTCACAAGGGCCATCCTAAACCTGATCAGGTGCCTTTGCTCCACCATTTTTCTCAAATGCTGGGCTGAACGTGCAGCCCCAGTGGACAGAGAGCTCCTAGTTCCCAGGTTGGCCTGGTTCAATCCTCTAACTCGTTCCCTTGTGTTTTACTTGACTGCCAATGCATCAAAAGGTCACATAGCTGCACTTGGGCAGTCCTATATGAAGCCCCACAGTTTGTGTACTGGTTTGGCTTCCATAAATCCTCCAGAAACCTCGATGAAGCTGTCTGCAGGGAAAAGCCGGGAATTGCCTTCTCGAAGACTTCTTCTTCCTGCTCTTGTGCTTTATGTGCCTTTATGAAGCATGGCATTGCAGTGTTAGGGCACAACTGCACGGAAGGTCACCAGTGTAGATGCCCTTCAGACCTCCCATGGCCAGGCTGTGCCCCCTCCTGCCAAGGCAATGGTGCTGCACAAGTGCTATCTAGTGGCTAGATAGGGGCCATGAGTGCTTTTGCTGCTTTTGCTGTTTCCCTGCACACACCAAGCTGCTTTGCTCTCCTGCACAGCTGGTAGAATATGGATCCCCTTAGCAGGGGTCTGCCTGGCAAAACCCACTGCAGGCTATCTCATGTTGGTGGCAGGATATTTATCCTGACTGTTAGGAATGGATAAATATGAAGACAAAATCTCCACAGCCTCCCATTAGGTACAGATTGGGGTCTTGCTGGGATAACTACATTGCAAGGGTAAGTGCAGAGACAGGTAAGTGACCTTGGTTTGCTTCACCATGCGGCCAAATAAGGATACTTGTGAAAGCCTCTGCCTGGCATTTTGCATTTGTAACCATTTTGCCCTTCCAATGGGCAGGCACAGATCCCTTTAAGATTCAGGAGGCGTGCTGGTGAGCGCTCCGAATGTGCGAGAACTTGCATTTCCAATGGAAATTGAAAATGCCTGAGTCACCATTTTATCAGGTGCTGAATAAGAACAAGTTTATTTTTTTCATGCCTATAATTATATGTTTGGAAGGGGCTGGAGCAGCTCTCAGAATGAGGAGGGAAGATATTTGAGTGAGCTGTACCAATGGAGAGGGCCCTTGGTTGGACAGAGCAGGGGGAAGAGCAGTGCTGGGGCCCACAGAAACTGATGCTCCCTGGCAAAACACACTTTGCTTGTTTCTTTCCAAAGTTCGTGCTTTGGGAAGGATCAGAAAGAGTGGGCAGGAAAAAACCCAAAGGTTTTGTTTCATTTGGGGGAGTTTTTGGAAAAAATGTTGCATTTCATAACTAAATCCATCCCGACCCACCAGGAACAAGCAAGGACAAACAAAAACCATCTTCCCCACTTAAAGTACACTAATGTCCCAGCATTTCTTAGCTAGCAGACAGGCCAGGGTTGGTATATTTAACATCTCATCCTTAGAAGGTGTTTCTTCTCAACAAGGAGAGGGAGCACAGAAGAAAAGAAGGAAATACACCACTGGTATCATTCTTGACATGTGGTTATATCTGGGTGTTTGTTCTTGGCAGTTCAGTGCCTGCCACATAGCACGACCCCTCCATCAGGCAGCTGTCGATACTGGGAAAATTGAATTTACTCTTAATGAGAGACCACAGCCAATAAGCAATCAGGCAGTGTCTGTTCTCCATCTCATCATTAATGAGCCAGGGGATATTTGTCTTCCGCAGCACTGCCACGGCTCTCCCACCTCTGCAACTATAAGTCTGAGTCACATCCCAAACTGGAAGGTGCACCTCATCCTTAGACATGATTTAGTTGTATCTCAGGAGGGAGAAAATTTCAGGAACAATGAATATGATGTGAATATCACCAGGAGAAGGGCAGTACCCCATGGCTTCAAACCCACATATGCGTGGGTAGCTGCTAACAGGGTCAATTCTACCCATTCCTCTCCCTGCCTTCTGCTACACCTTTCCTGCTGCTTCCCTCATGACAGCAGCAGCGCTTGTGTGGCCACATGATGACTTGGGTAAGGCTGATCTGATTAAAAATGATTCACTTTTAAAATACCACTAATAAGAATAATAGGTTAGTTTCCTGCTCTGGCTTATATCCCAGTTCTAGCATCAGCCTAGAGGGGGAATAAGAGTATGATGGGAGTACAAGCTTGTCCCTTTCTCTTACTCAGCAGTGAAGCCCTTGAGGAACTGTGACATTGATACCCATGCTCCCACAAAACCAACCCTAAGTCAGCTCAAAGATGCCTTGAGCTGACGTGCCCTTCAAATTGCTAACATGTACGAGGTTTCTCAGCCTCCCAGAAGAGAATACTCTAGACACTCATCTATCTACCTTACCTTTTTAATTCATCATGTTTAAAACAAAACAAAATGAAACAATCCCACCTTGTCACCAATAAATGTCCCCTGTGAACACAGGTCTCCTCAGGAGGGAGTAAGAGGCTTGACAGATGAGACCTGTAATCCTTTGTGCATGCCTGGAAACTGCTTAAATATTACTATGGCCATTTAAGAATCTATAGAGATGCCAGTGGGATCTGACTCTAAATTACAAGATTAACAGCTTAGATGAAAGAACCTCTCTTACATTATATCAAGTGGACTTGAAAAGGAAGCAGAAGGGAATAATCATCCTCAGCCTTTTAACAAACACCTGAAAGTGGAGAGGTAAAAGATGAAAGGAAATCAATAAACATATTATCAAATTAAACTGCCATGGGTAATTTTTAGATACCACAGAAGTTGGCATCTTAAGGAGAACAGAGAGAAAACATCAGAAGAAGAGAGAACTCTCCAACAGTCTGTTCTCAGATGGCCATTTCCAGTGGCAATCACGCTAATTGCACACACAAATTAGGCAAACAATCATGAATGTATTTGTCAAAATCAAGCCCCATTTATGTTACTCTCACAAGAGTTTCCAATCAACAGTTTTCAATTGCAAATACAGAACAGTTTAGTCATCAAAAAGCAAAAGGATGAAGAATGTACTGAGCACGAAAGGGAAACAATCTCTTCCCTCTCTTTCCCATATTTCTCTAACTGATTCTTTCTGAACAATTAAAATAACATTTTCTATTGACACAAGACATAAAAATACTTCGGTTTAATGAGCTCAGCTCATCTTAAAAGTACAGAGGTAAAAAAGTAAATGCACAATACAGTGTTTCAGGTAACTTTGAAGGGGCTATTATCAAAGTATCAACACGACTATCAATCACGAGACATCCTGACTTCTACTAATATTCTTTATGGAAATGTAAATAACTGTTTCAAAGCATAATTTACCCTTTCATCATTAAAATCACTTAGATGTTACAATTCACCTAGATTGAGCAATGAAAATACAATCTGTTTTTCTTCTCTGAATAAGCACAGTTTTAGCAAATCACTTAAGCACGGGCTTAAAATTAACTAGCTGATTGAGGTCACAGCCCACTTTGCCTATGCGTTAGCACACTGCTGCAGGTAATGTAGAGAGGATAAGCAAGCCTCAAGCAACAGGGAAAAAACCCTTTTTTCTCTGAAATCTACCTCCTGAGACATCACCATTAACATTTAGTGTGCAGAAGGTGCTAACTCTGAGCCCTTTAAAATCAGTGCTGTTGCTGAGTCAGTGTTAGAAACCTTCACTGACTAAGGCTCTCTTTGGAAGGATGGAAGGACAGGGCACTTGTTATCCATCACTGAGCTATCCCAGCTGCTGGCTGGCACTTGCTAACCCTTCAGGCCTTGGCTTACATGTCACACTTAACCCTTAGAAAGCAATTGTCTTCATCTGTTTCTCTTAACAGGCAGCCAATATATTCTCTCTGGCAAGCTGCACTCCTACTGAACCTTAAATACTATTACATGAGAAATTTATAATGCATGTGCTTTTAATGGGAGCTTATTGAATGGCTGGGAGTCTCAAATGCCTCTTAAAGCACAAATGAGGAATTTCAACTGTACTCTAAAATTCTCATGGTGCATCTTCTGCTAAATACCTAAAATCCTAACCTCTTCCCCCAGTTCCAGTGTACAGACAGAGTAATATTAAACTGCTTTGAAACTTAGAGTCCTTCAGTGGCCCCATACAGGTCCTGCGTTAGTCCCACAGGTACTTTGCAAAGAAGGCAGCATCATCTCCACTGTATGGACAGGCAACAAGGCAGAGGGAGGTATGGTGGCACCCAGGGTGGAGTCACATGCAGGCACCCACAGCCTAAATGTCAGACTGAGCAACTCTCCCTGGCTTCCCCCACACTCAGTGGAGATCTTATCAATACAATCAATGAGGTTTAAGCTGCAGTTCCTCTCACTATGCAGATGAGTACTACAAAGGAGCTGGACTTTGATAATCCTTTTGGGTCCCTTCCAACTCAGGACATTCTATGGAAGGAGCTCAGTTGTACCCCGGGTGTCCCAGTTCCTCTCCTCTGGATGCAAGAGGAAGCATCTCGCATCAGAGTGGAACCAGCTCCTCCACTCTGCTCCATGGGCAGCCAACTGCCACCACGGCTCGTCAGGCAGAACAGAGCTCAAAGCATCCAAAAGACAAAGCTGTGTCTCAAGGTGAACCCCCACGCTTCGTCACACACAGTTTTCAGCACAGCCATCCTCATCTCCTGATGTGGCTGAACGGCTGACTGAGGCTGTGTCCACACAGAGTGACAGATACCACTTTAATCACAGGCTTGTAGGGACTGGCAACTACAGAACTCATCATTTGGCCACAACAGCCTATTCATCAGCCTGCTTTCCTTTCTGCACTCCACATGACAAGTACTGCCTCTCCAGATGAACTGACCCCACTGTTTTTGAGCCCTGGGTGTAAACAAAGGCAATGCTTTGCTTGAGCCAAGTGTGTGCTGTTGTGCTCTGCTCATTGCAATAAACATTTACTAGAACTAGGAATGGTTTAGAGAGAGGCAACAAAGAAGATCAAAACCACTTCAAACTGAAGAGAGGCAGCTTAGCAGGAGTATGCTTGAGGTCCATGCAATGACAATGATCATGAGAGCAGGATGGGGACTGTTATTCACTAGCTCATTCAGTACTGGGTCTCAGGAACTCATCAACCCAGGCTAGCAGGAACCAACTGCAAAACAAAGGAAAAGAGGGGCTGCTTCATGTAACAGGTCTGGGGAAATCCTTTTCAAAGGACACTATGATGCTAAAAATGTACCTGAACTCAAGGGGAGTCTGGGCAAGTACACAGAAGAGAAATCCACTGATAAATTCTAACAACATTGTACCATGAGTGAATCAGAAATTTTTCTAAGCTGAGAATAGCTAGCAGCTGGGAGAGTATTTGGGGTACACACTGTATTACTGGTTTTTTTACCTTTTTTTCTATGTGTTTCATATGGGTGGAGAAAAAATACTGAGCTAGTTGGACACTTTATTCTGCCCCAGATTAATTGTCCTCATATTTTTCTGTTAATTGACACTGCCTCCATACATCTTTTTATTGGTGAATTTTTTCAGACGTTTCTTTTCCCGCCTCCCCCCCCTAAATAATGCTCTCAAGGCTATATTAAACCTAGTGAAGATCTGTCTCTATAACACAACACCACTGTGGAGATGAAGTAGGAAGTAAGACACATCAGCTCTTAGTCTCAAAGCTTTAAGACAGATTATAAAAGTGCTAAAACAGAGGACTGCCCTTTGACAGTTCGTGGGGCAACACGTGCTCACTGAGTAACGAGCACATCTTTCCTCTAACATTTAATCCCAGCAGCATTTTACCAGCCAAATGAACAACATTCCCATAAATAATAGAGATGAAATGCCTTCCTTTCCTCCCCAACACTGTGCTGTCTTCCCCTTCTACAGACTGGGAGCAATGAAGCAGCAGGGAAAAGCCAGTGAGTTGGAGACTTGCACTGAGTCTGCAGCTCATCCAAGTGAGCAGGGGGACAGGAGAGAAAGATGCCTCCAGGCTGAGTGAGGAGGATTAACCCAGTCCTTCCTCCCTACTCTGGATAGGAGTCAGACTCATACCTGTCCTCCCAGCAAACTTCAGGGCTCTGCATTTCTCTCCCTGCATCCCACCAGTCCCTTGTCAAAACGGGACTTTCTTACTGAAACCCTTTTTTTCAGGGACATGTAGCTCATAAACAATGAGCTCTCCCCACTGTGCAGACACAGCTTTATGCTTGTACAGCCCCTAGCACAGTCCCCAGGAGGCACTCATGGCTATTCTGCAAAGCAGTGTTCCTGTCTGGATCTTTCTGCCAGTTTGGGGTTGTTTGGATTTTTTTTCCCATTACTAACAAAGAAAAGCCGCTGGTTTGGGTATTTTTATATTCAGCAGACTATAATTTAGAAACTGTGTTTCCTGACCTTCTCTGGGAGATTGGGGCATCCCTTGCTGAGGTGAGAGCTTCCCTTGCCAGACAGCGTGTTAGACAGAGAAGTATCGACCCAAAGGGCACAAGCTGTGGATGAGTAGGAGAGAAGCTCTCCTGGGAGTGCTCTCAGCAAGACCCACCACTTGCCAGAAACACCAAACAAGTGAGAAATTCATTCACTAAAGTGTTTCCTCAGCAAAGGACATTCTCCCATTTAACTGTCCTTATTCACGCTTCACATACCATCCAAAGAAACTTCGTTGTTCTAACTCACCTTTTCTAACCTCAAAAACAAAGCCCCAAACCAACCCTAAACTACAGTCACATCGCCTTCTTGGACAGGCGCAGGAACAGATCCCCAGCAAGATGTTGTAAGATGTGTCAGCCATTTACCAGGTGAGGTGGGGCAGGAAAGGTGCATTTCATTGCTGAGTAGTCTTAAAGCATCAGGGAGCACAACTTACATTCCCAGAACTTCCTCTTCAGGTTAAGGGTGAACACAGTAGAGGATTCATCACAGAAACTTCAGCAAATGCAGAAACAGAGGAAAAAACAAACCAGGGTTTTTTGTCTTATCCATAAAAGGTAAATTACAGTTATTAGAGAGGAATACCCAAGCAGAGCCACAGGACACGGAGCCTTATGTGAATATTTATATACATATTTGTCTGATCGACCAACCAAATATTTTCAAAGATTATACCCTGCTTGCATTGAACATAAGTACAATCAGCACTGGGGAAATCAGCTTTTCAAAAGCAACACCTAAGAGTCCCTCCAGCCTCACCAACACACCACCCAGGACACTCCTACACTATTTCTAAACTCAAGAAGCAGGGAAGAGAAGGGCCTGGGCACACAGAGCTGAGAGCAAGGAAAGCACCGTGCACTGGGACATAGGAAGGTATCCCAGTTTGTCAGGGTGTGTCTTTGAATTTCACTGCTGCGATTCCATGTAGGATCAGATGCACCAATACCACCATCGGAAAACAACCACAGAAGAGGATAAACAAGGCAACAGTAAGTCATAGGAAAAGCAGTGGTAGCACATTAGCTGCCCAGTCCCAGGCAGCTTGGTTTTCATGTCACATTTGTGACAAAAGAGGAAACCTTGAAGATTGAGGAAAACTTGAGAAAGAATTTCTAGTATGGAAGTCTTTGCAATACATTTCCAGTAGATAATTTGTAGATACATGAACATCATAGAGAGTCTTGTTCACTGTGGGGTTGTCATGGACACTTCTGATCCTTGTGCTTTTCCAGTTTGAACGCTCTATCTAAGTATGTCCAGCTTCACCACAAGCCCTGTAAAAAAGACTGCTATGGCCTGTCCCTAACTCCTTGTATGCTTTGGGTCCTTACAGCAGACTTCCTGATCCTGAAAATCACTAAGGCAGAGCAGGGAATGACATATTGGGTACTTTTTTCCACAAAGAAAGCACAGCATGTTTAGCTACATTTTTTTAAGCAATATGAAGTTTTTAAGCAACATTAGAAGTTCCACTTCATTCCTCTTCCTCAGTGCTCTCCGCTCTTTATTCCACACCCATGCTCATGTAGGCCTCCCACACTGTCCATGTCTTTTCCACCCACTGTATGTCCAAGTTATGCATTTAAATCACTTCTCTGTGCTTCTATGTGCCCACACACATGCATCTTCCTACTCCCGGATCTTTCCCCTGAAGGACCCAGCATTTCCTCTGCATCCTGCCCACAGTCCCTGCAGGTACATTTGCATGGTCTATGCCACATCAAAGAAGTGTATTTGAGGAGTCAAACCTGAAAAAAAGGCTAAAAGCTGGGACCAAATTGATTACATTTGTCACAATTCCAACACAGGGCAAGAGCTTTTCTTGGTCTCTGAACACCTTGTCCTATCTCCCAAAGGACCAGCAACCCCAGCAAGCGGTCATCAGGTGTAAGACCCTGGGGATCAGGCCAGTTCATTCCTCAGATGACAGACTCCGGACCTACAGCGAACAGATGCCCCAGGGGCTCCCCCACACAGCTGTGGCTTCATAAAAAGACTTGCTCCGAAACTAACAGGACAAATAGAAGAACAAGAGCAGAAACTCCCCATGTCAGCTCTGCCAGGGCCAAGCCATGACTTCAGTCAAGTCGCTTCATCTCACGGTACTTATTGTTGGCACCCCATCCCCTTGGCAGCACAAAGCAAGCTGATTAGGACTGAGCAGCACGAGTGCTGGGCTATGCACAAGTGAGTTTTCAAGTGAACAAACAGCTGTGAATGCACATTAAAACCAGGAAGAGAACACTAATAAGGAAACAATTAATTATTCCATGGGTTTTTTAATACAGATGTTTTTCCTATTCTTTCCTCTTATGTAGAATAAACAAAGTTATGGGGGAATAAATACAATTCCAGAGATAATCCAGGCTTTGGATCCTGGAAGCATTTGGTACCGGCTTCTGGAAAACAAAACAATGATAATGACTCACGCTGGGCCTGGGGGTGGTTCGTCACAAAATTAGCAGCAGCTTCCATGCTCCCAGCTGAGATTGGCTTTGCTGGGTTGTTTTCACAGATCCCCAGGACTGCAATTTAGCACATGCAAATCGGCCCAGCAGCCAATCACAGCCACCATGCTAGAAAGGCATAAACATCCATTTAGAAAAATGCTTTGCCGTACAGAACATGATTACCTCCTTCCATGCCTGGAAACCAGGCTGCCCTGGAAAGTGCTGGAGTCACCAGGCCTGGTGGTATTTTAAAGATATGCAGATGTGACACTTAGGGACAAGGTTTAGTGGTGGCCCTGCCCGTGCTGGGTTAACAGTTGTACTCAGTAATCTTAGAGGTCTTTTCCAACCTAAACAATTCTATGATTCTAAAAAAAATCTCATTTAGCTTTTGGGCCATGCTGACCTAAAAAATTTACAACTAGCATCAGTTTGGTAAAAAATTAAACAGGTTACTTCTGGAAAGCAGCAGAAAGGGCTGTGGGAAGACAAGTAGCTTGATTTCAAGTGAAACTTCAGTAAGCCAAAGTAGATCATTCTCACAAACAAAGCAGGAGGATTTGAATTTTTTAAATGAATGTGGCTTTTCATCTGAGAACTGATGGCCATGAATACCTCCAGAGGAACCTGCTGGATACAGAAAACAAGCTTACTGTCAATGACCTGTTGGACAGGGAGAACGAGAAGAGTTTTAGGAATGGTACATGCCACTCATCTAAAACAATGTTCTGGTAAGTATTCAAGCATATGATCACCTTAAAATGGGACTAGGTACATGCAGAGAGTTAAATATGTGTTTAGATGGTTCACTGAACTGAGACCTCTCTCCGGAAATATTCCTTGGTCTTTGAGTAAACGTGATCTAACAATAGTCACACAGCTCTTAAGATGAAAGCATCTGCTCTGAAAGTTATCAGCTTTAAATATCTGCCTATGTCCCTGGATTCTTTTGTTACTCTTCAAATGGAAAAACAATTAACACAGAAGACAGCATTTTATACACACCGTTATTCAGGAAAACCAAGGGAAAGGCTGAAAAATTATTTCGTTACATTGCTAGTTAGCATTTCCCATTAAAACTTACAGTTTATAATGTGTCAGTTGTACGTGGTGTTTAAACTGAGACAAACTCTTGTTCTTTTCCTTGGTTGAGTTCGGAAATGAAGGAAGGTATGCTGTATTCCTTTAGCAAATCATGTAAACCTCCAGGTGACAAGTGCCAGAAACCAGCCAACCTTTGCTTCAGAGTACTGTTCATCATCCTAATTACAGACACTTAAGAAAATTCAAATTACTCTTATTTTGCTGGAATTTTTTCATTCACTGAAAGTAAAACATTTCCCAAATGTGACTCAATATCAGTGATGCTCTGGTAGGATCCAGACAAGTTTTCAATACTCAGTAGACAGGGTGAAGAGGCAGCAATTCCAGACAGCCAGCTCTGTAACCTCAGACATCTGGCTGACACCTATGCATTGCCAAATCACTTTACACCCAGGGAGTCCGTGGACCTGCATTTGCTATTGAAGATTTATGAAATATTTTATATAAACTGAACAATAAAATCCTGCATAATATCAAAGAGTTTCTTTTGCATAACTACACAGAACTGGCTGAGAGCACTTAAAGAAGTGATACGCATCTAACTCAGGTCATTATCGTTTATATCTCTGGAATTCTATACGATAGAAAACAAGCGATTTCACCAAATAAAGCCCCTAAAAAATTCATCATTTCTAGCTCAGACAGAACTGATTTTTACCTTTTTTTTTACAAAGATGCACAAGCACTATGAGCTTCTAGGAGAGGTGCTTAGCCAAGGTCTACATGAGAGGGTTACTTCAGAATAAAGGAAAGTGGGGATTTAAAATTCTATAGCTATTCTTGAATAATACCCTAGAGGAGTGCTCCTATTATAATAAAAAAGATTTTTCAGAGTTTTGTTTAATTCATTTCCCAGATGAAATAAACTAAATCAGACAAAGGTATTATTTCCATTACCATATGTTGTGTCAACAACAGGCATTACTCTGGAACAGCACAGGTACTTAATTTCCACTGGTCAGCAGGTGTCTCTTTTCAAAAAAACACAAAACAGGAAGAGGGCACCTGAGCAAAATGTGTGCAGGACATGCTCTGAGCAGTGGCAGAGAATGGCAAGCAAGAGACCTGGTGCAGGAAGGAAAATGTCCTGATGACCCCCAGTCAGATACCATTGTTTCTCAGCCTTGTGACCCCCTCCCAGCTCCAGTTCAGCACCAAGCTGCCTTTCCAATCTCCCACCACTAACGCACATAACACACTCTGAACTGCCACAGATCAAACAGGCTCTCTGTGCTCCCTAAACTCAGCAGGAATTGCAGGTTTTACTATCTGTCACTTCCATGCACAGAGCTCTTGCTTCCAGTAATTTGAAGCTGACTGTGCGGTATTTGCTGAACACTATAACTTGCTGTCTACTTGAATAAACAGCACTGTATATTCAAGAACTAGTGTATGTAAATAAAGTGTAGATGAATGCATAGAAGACTGCACAAGCAAACCAAGGAATGCCTGTTCTGCTCATAAGCCAAATGCTGTTCTTGAATATGCAATTGTACCTCCTATGTGGGTGATTCTATTTGCATCTGCAGATGAGATGTCTTGCACAGACACTGCAGACACATTATGACAGTGCCCCAAATAGTTTCAAGACAAATGCAAAGATGTGTATTGACAGCAACAGACTGGCTAATAGCAGAGCCACAACCTGACCTTGCTTACCTAGACAGAGTGTTTGTTCCTATTGCCCCAAATATCAAACTTAGTGTTGTGATGCCTAGAGAAATACGAAGACCTACTGTGCCAGACATCATTTTAATTTCCCATAAAGCCAGCATCAATCAGCATATTTCCAGGAGCATCTCCAAATTTCACCAGTGTGAGACTCTCACGGAAGCCAAGTTCAGGATTTACTTTCAATATGAGCTTAATTTCTACTGAAGGCATCAATTTGCAAAATAGGGATTTAAACTGAGAAGTACTCTTATGAATGTTTGAGAATAGATCAGTCTCTGGATACAACCAGATCTCTCCTACTGAAAATAAAGCTGAAAATGCATTGCTGCTGAATGTTGTTGCTAGTGGATGTGAGAAATATCTGTGGTTTTAGCAATGATGCATCCCACAGGAGAGTCTGTACAGGAGCCAAGGGCAGGACAGGCATGAGACAGAACCACTCAGTCAGCCAAGTAAGAAATCCTTAAAAGGCAGACTGAAACACTCACTAGCAGAAATCTCAATACTGCTATTATATAGTCTATGGGTACAGGGGCTTTTACATCAAAAGTTGTGAAAACCAGGTACAGACACACAAAATATTCTTTCACAACTCTATTCACAGCTACAACAAGAATACAATCATTATCTAATGGTTACCTTGAACTTACAAACATAGTAGCTATCTGTTTCATAATGTTGACTAGGAAGCCAAAAGCACAAAAAAAAAAAAATCTGGACTGCCAAACCACACCTCCCAACAAGGGGGAAAAAGTGTTAGCAGAGAAAATAAATTAAAGAAAAAACACTTAACAAAATTAACTGTGATTGCACCATCAAGAAGGGAAATATCTCTGCCCATGCAATATAATCAGTCAGTGTAAAAACTCTGAAACTAAGACATTAAGCAAGTATCTGAAAGATGACACAGGATGTTGCTGTGCTAAAATACTTTTAGAGAAATTCACAAAGGACTAGGATTAATCTCTTGTTCTGTATTGCTATAAATTACTTGCACTTTTGTGGTAGCTTGGAGACCCATTAAGTCGCATTTTGCCAGGTGCTGTTCAAACAACCAAAGCAGCCTTCCCCTGCACAGACTGAGACAAGTATCTGCAGACCTCAGAAGTGGAGCATGAGAAAACACCAGGCTAGAGTTAGCTAAGATTAAAAAGGTGAGAGGTCTTTGCACAACAATAACAAAAATACTGCTATTATTTTTGCTAGCATCACAACAGACTTTCACAGTACTACACAACTACTTTCAATATTTCACTGTTTTTCTTTGAAGTATAATGCTTCTGTCAGAATCAGGAGTGGTCTAAGGCTCTGAGTCAGCACAACACACAAGTATGAATCTGACTTTACACATGTGCTTATGTTCTTATGACTTGTTTGCATTAAAG
The DNA here is from genome assembly GCA_035583135.1 of Lophotriccus pileatus. Taxonomy (NCBI): domain Eukaryota; kingdom Metazoa; phylum Chordata; class Aves; order Passeriformes; family Tyrannidae; genus Lophotriccus; species Lophotriccus pileatus. Next base: position 11,617,599 of record JAWWES010000011.1, read on the forward strand.
AAAACATACACATGAGAAGGGCAAGGGCTTAGTCAATCTCTCAGTATAACTCTTCAGATCAGAGGATCAAGGGTGTATAAGTAGCTCACAGGCACTCTATGCCACTGCTGTTGTGGTCCATGTTTCCACAGTTCTTCCATCCCTGTAATTTATAATCCTTTTGTTGATTTATATCTGGGACTGGTGTAGCCCCCACAGTGCTGTGCTGGGCATAGCACTACACTTTCGGGGCTGTTGCTGGAGTATACACCTATCTCCTGGGGCATGTTCACCTTCTGAAGAAGTAACAAGGAGATTTCTCCTCCTGAAGGCCCAGGCCCACAGTGACCCCTTTATAGGTGGAAGCTTTCATTTTTATTTCATTGGAAGCTTTCATTTTTATTTCATTTTTCAAGAACATAAAGCCCAACCTTAATGGAAAATGAAAAAATGCAGCCAGGAAGCAGGAACGTATTTCAGCATCCTGATTCAAAGCAACAGACCACATCCAGAGTGCTCAGGCTCATGGTGGCATGGGGCTAGTATCTGGAAAATAAGGTCAGTTGGAGATAACAACAGGAGGTCATTCCCAAAGACTACCTCCTTGTAGCACAACATCGTGAAATACAAAGACTACACAATGTTCAGTATCATTCCATCAGAGCAGAAGAGATCAGGAAATACTCAGGCACCACATACACATCAAACACGCTTCAACACAGGATCCACCTGTAAACCCAAACCAACTCAGCAGGGAAACTACTAGGACATCGACTTCTAGTTCACTGAAGTTACAACCAAGTCCCATGGCCTGAGCACCACCCCATTTTTACCAGTATGTTATTGTCTCTTTACTGGTCCAGGTTTCCAAATGACACAAAATAAACGTTCACACAAAGCACTACGAAGAAAATCCCAACATAGTTTTTCACTGAAAAGAGAATAATGTGTGTAATGTTTCAAAGCACAGCCACAATTTATTCCATTTATTTATCATATTGTTCTTCAAAGCAGGGCAAAACATACTTTGAAGGAAGCCAAGCCAGTTTCCCAAAGATTTCCAGCATGACCCCTGTTGCCATGACCTGTGTCAGACCCTTGCACGCACAGGTGAGGAGGGAAGGAAGAGGTTACTGAGACATAAATGGGTGCCTATAACCATTAACAACCTCTTCTTAGCAAGGCCATAAGGGAATCCAAGCTACCTCAGCAACAGTGTTCCCCCAAGAACAGCCTTTCTCTTCAAGAGACAACATCAAGCAATTTACGCAGGAGGCATAGAAATTTTTCTCTTCCGGGACCAAGATCTCACAAAAGAAAACAGTACAAGCATGAGCAAAGAACACTCTAAAAGACATCTTGTAAACATCCAGTGCCCAAAGATTACAACGGTCAGGGTTCAACAAGCAGACCTACTCAAAAGCCAAGTAGGAACTGAAAGCCAGTGAAGCTCAAAGCAGTAGGGTTAGTGCTATGGTTTCTGCAGATCTTAATAATAACAATAACATAGGGTTTCTTTCCACAGACATTTACCCAATGTTGTAGAGAGGGCAAGTCAGATTCATGAAAAACACATGTAGAACAAATAAAATTGCAGAAACACCACTTAAAAGCTTCAACAAGATAATCCTAAAATTCAGAGGTAGTGCCACACCAAACGAAGGCATTCATACACTTATTCCCCTCTTCAAAAAGTGCTCAGGGACAGCTTAAGATCAGGAATATCGTTCAGACATTCACCCCACTGCATTACCCCATCCTAGTGCAATACTCCCTGCCCAACAGGATAGATACTGAGACAGGTGTTGGGAGTCTCATGGCCCCCCAGCAGGAGCAGCCAGGTATTTCCCTTTGCTTCTAGGAAAAAACCCCACTCAGAAGGACATTCAACACTCTCCACCAGAAAATCATTGCAACATTACTACTACTAGAAACAAAAGGTACGGAGAGCTCTTATGGTGGGCTCAACCCTAGAGTTCTGTGGGGCCATGGGCACACTGATGAAGGTTATCCCTATACTGACCAGGTGGTAACGGAGGGTACAGTTGGGGGTTCCAGGTGAGATGGGAGATAGGGGGGTCCCATATGAAGAAGAAGGACCTGAGCGGGCTGCAGGTGGGATGGGCAACACTAGCGAGGGTCATGTGTGCAGAACGAATCTGTGTGGGGACAAAGAACCTATGCAGAGGTTCAGTCTGGGTGGGGGCTGCAGGCGCGATTAATCACAGGGCAGAGTGGAGTCCACGGGTGGGTGGGGGCCGGCTTGTGAATGGTGCCACGGGTGAGGATCCTGGGGGCGGAGGGGACCCGGGTGTGGGGGATGCCGAGTTAACGGGGACTCGGTGTCAGGGATGCCCGGTGGGCTCAGCACCGCGGACAGCGCCCGGCCCATCCCGGCCACCTGTGCGCGGCGCCGGCGAGGCGGGGGCGGAGGAAGGCGAGGAAACGGGGCCAGCCCGGGCCGAGCGGCGCCCGGGCGGGGAGGCGAGGGCGGCGGGGACAAGGACGCGCGCTCCCCACCTGGGCTGTGGCTGGTTCTCAGGCGCCTTCCACAGAGACACTGCAGCATATGCGAGCCTTTCTCCAGGAGAAGCCCGAGAATCCTCATGGATTTCACTTTGTGGCGCCCTCCCGCTCCTCGGAAAAGGGACCGGCCCCGGAGCGGCCGGCTCTCAGCGGCGGGGCGCCGGGCCCCCTCGCCGCCAAACTTCCCGACCCATCGCCGCGGCCCCGCCGCGCCCGGGGGAGGGTGGGGGACCCCGCCGCCACTTCTCGGGACTTCTCCGCCCGCGGAGGGCCGGCTTTGCCGGGAAAGGGGGGCGGGCTGGCTGGAAGGACGTCAAGCCCTAGAAACACGAGCGGCCGGCTCCCAGCCCTGCCCCCTGCCGGCACAGCCCCCGCCGGGGCGGGGAGCCGCCGCCGGGACCCCCCCGCTCCGCTGCCGGCGGGGGCTCTGCCGCTCCCCGCCCAGGGGCCGGTCCCGCCGCCCTGCACCGATCCGCCGCGCTGAAGTTCTCCCAGTCCCGGCGGGGACGGAGGGAGGAGACGGCTCCGCCGTCCGTCCGGCCCCCCGGCCCCGGGGCCGCTGTCCGGTGCCCAGGCAGGGTCGGTGCCCGCGGGTGTCCCCAGAGACAGAAGGCACCACGTGGGGGGCACCGAGCACGGCCCTCCCGGGGCTCCCGGACGGGCAGAAACCACGGGACCGGCAACGTGGCAGAGAAGAAGACACACCTCTTGTCTTAAATCCCCCGTGGGTGCGAGTGCCCGGAACTGGGGTGTTCCTATAAACGAGGGAGCCTCCGTATTCCCACCTACAAACCGTAAAGCACCAGCTTCTTGCAAAGGGCGCTCCACTGAAACTGAAGGTTCCTTCTTTTTTAACCGTGTAAACTATCACGGTTACAGCGCTGCAGGCTTAAGTCTCAGTGTTTGAGCTGCACAGAGAAAGGTAGAGCCCATATTTCACACGCAAGGATGGTTGGGGAAAGATGCTCTCCTTGGAACCGTTTCCAGTTCATGAAATTACACAAAACGCAGACAAGGCTGGAAAGCACAGGAGCACAGAAAGTTCCTCAGACAAAATAGTATTAGCATATACAAAAGCCTTTCAAATTAACTCTTTCACTTAGGTAGACTCCAACACTCCACTAAAAAGCAGCTGCCTCTGGGACAAATAGGAGCCTTTCACCAGCGTGAATTTCTAACTGGATTGCCTTGTGCTCAAGCAGGGTTACCTATTCACACATCTTTCAAAGCCTTTTCTATTTTTGCTTCTCCTGGCACCGAGCAGAAGTGGGTAGGCATCTCTGACCAGCTTATGAGATGGAAGTTTTTCCAGAGAGTGCACTCTAGGATATTGTCTCTTGGCCAACACTTCACAGGGATGTGAGAGTGGAGATATAGATTTTATTGTTAACAATTAGTAGGAGGTCTCTCAAGTCCAAACAAAAAGAATAAGGCACATGGGATGATATCATATGATATGGAATGCAATGCTGATTTGCTCACTGGCAATCCCATTAGGATGGAATAGTAAAAGCTATTAAATATGTGGAGATTGGAGTACCAAGGCACATAAACCAGGCATAACAAAAGAAGTGCTGTTTAGGTGTGAGAGTCTATCGAGGATTTGTAGAAAAACTAGTATTTGTGAGAGCACCTGGAATCTTTCAAGCCCTCAATTAAATACTCCACAGTTTCAGTTTTACTCTAGAATAGAGGGGAAAAAAAAGAAAAACAGTTAAAATGCTAAATGATTCATGAAACTGTAGCTCTTATTTTCCAGTCAGCTCTATTTCATATGCTGAAGAACAGCACTTAGCTAGAAGCAAAGCCAGTAGCATACAGTTCAAGACTGTTAGAAGGATGCAAGGTATTAATAACTAATCCCTGGGATTCATGCTAAACTCAGTCTTTGTTGTCTGCTGTGACTTGAGGTGAAAATTATCATTTCTATGTCTTAATTCATAAGCTATTTTAGACAGGACCTTGCACATGCACCAAGTCAAAGCAAAAACCTAAATGAAACTACTCTCTTCCATGTCCCCACTTACACAGGATCCTTGCTCCACTTACACTGCTCAGCAATACCTGCTCCACAGCCATCACAGAAGCCTATGGTGCCATGTCAGGGCAGATACCAAACTGAGACTACAGCTGTTGCCTCTCCTCTTCACCCATAATGTCCTTCAGTCCTCTGCTCTACCTGATCAGCAAGTAAGCCTGTAGGCCCTCTGGAATGAGGCCAAAAGTAGTTTGCACAATGAAGCCCTAAAACACAACTGGTGCTTCTTGGGTACTTCTGTAATAGCACAAAAATAATAGTCCTCTTTCTGCAAATGCATCAGCAGCATGTTTGAGATGAGAACAATTCTGGATATGGCAGATCAAGGACAGCACAGGGAGATCTGGAGTCAAGGTGCCCTCCTTGCTTAGCAGCCAATATGGAGCTCTAAATGAGGGGGCTCTCATTTAGAGATGCCAGGACTAAAGTACAGCACCAGGTACCAGGAAAGATGCACTTACATGTTATACATAGTAAGCTAGCACAGAAACAGGCAGATTTATCACAGGAACGTGCAAGAACAAGCGTGTCACACACAACACAAACATTTATAAGAAGAAAAAATTAGAATGCAACAGGTAGCTGAATTTTGAAACCTCTATTCATTAAACCAACATAATTGTTCTTGGAAAATCTACTCAGAATAACCCACAAACCCACTAATAAAATAATCCCCATTTCTTTGGGGAGTTACCATCACCTTGCAGCAAGACTGATGATCCAGCCTTTGTGGGGCAGGCTCCAAGGGGTCAGCTCCTGATTCACACCAGAGTAAAGGAGAGCAGACTCAAATCAGTGAAAAGAATGAATGTTCCTCGACGTTCCCAAAGAAGGTCCATGAGGACTGCAACGTGCACATGTTCTTCTTTCAAACTGAGTAGGTTTACGTAAGTTTAAATAGCAAAATGGAAGCATAAAAGTGGCAAAAGATGATTTTCTAGAACTGTGATGCATATGACTCAAGTGTTTACATGCCACAAAATACTCGGTAATACCATGTACCCAATTAGGTAAACCTTAACCCAGTAAACAAAGCTTATAGAACTTGAAAAGATAAATGGAGCTGACATAAATCGAGATATTGCTAGCTGTGTTAACTCATTTTAATCTGAAAACAAGGTAAACTAAAATAAAATTTCTTTCACTGCAAAGGGACAGCATGTACCCAAACAATGTTTCAGTGGAACATAGTGGTGCATAAATCTTGCCATGGCTCCATTGATGAGCTTGCACTAGTAAATAATAATGCAAATAACATCTCAAAAGTTACTGTGAAAATGCTACAGATATTTAAATTTTTGCCCAGTGGTAGAACACAGGTATTAGAAACAATAGTATGTTTGAATAGAAGTAGAGATTGCATTTGCTGGAACACAAAGAAAGCTGTGAAAGCCTCATTGAGGACAGAAAACATTTACAGGGAACATAGTGTCATGTGTGTTTCTCCCTTATTAAATTAAAATGCCATTGGCCTTCTGAAGCACAGAACAGAAACGAGAATATGTTTGGGATTATGGAATTTACATTAATACCTTCTACTAAAAAGAGAAATGCACTGTGCTCTGATCAGAGACAAATAAGGTGATTTAGCCGACAAGGCTCTTTGCTTGGTATTAAAATAGCATAATGTGCATGAGTTCATCAGTTACAAAAGCCAAAAAAGAAAGAAAATCTACAAAAGCTCAAAGAAGAGAATAGCCAGGAAAGGTAATTTCCTTGTGTTCATACAAAAGCAGGTAATAATCTTTCAGCATGCTGGGTCCATGCTGTTCTGTTTTCACCCATCCTGACCTGTAGTTCTTTGAACATTGTGACTAGTACACAGATAAACAGCTTGTGCAGGTGGGTTCTTTTTGTTTGGTTGATTGGTTTGTGTTTTTGCAAGTCTCTGTCCCTGTTGTATTTTCTGGCCAAACACAGGCGGGTATGATGAGAAATGGCCCATTAACCTCAGGACCTTTTTCCAAGCTGGTGCTGATGCAGACCTCAGACCTTGTTCCTGTCTAAATTTACAGAACTGCTTGCACGTGGTGCTCATTTCTTGATGCTCACTCCATGGGTCTGTATGTGATGGTACATTATTCAGTGATGGCAGAGAAACACTTCTCAGCACCTTTCGTTGCAGGAGCCACTTGAGCAAAATCTACCAATGGACCAATAAATACAGCCCTTTTCATTGCAAACAAGTTTTACCCCACTGTTACCACTGAGCTCTCTGAGTATTTCTGCTTACCCTTTGCCCCTTCTCTATGAAGCAGAGCACTGCTGACAAGAAGGGGTGGCAGGGTCTGCTTCAGCCAGCAGATGTACCAGCCACATACAACTTTTACTGCACCCAGCTCCACCAAAGCAGAGCACACTCAACCAGAGCCAGCGAGAGCTGCAGCACAAAGTTCAGGGGTTTGATGAAGGTCACACAATAAATTTGTGGCCAAGTAGGGAATCATCTGTCAGTCCTCATTATGGTGATTTAATGAGAGGATTAGCCTCTTCCTGATCAGTATAAAATTGTACTCATTATAAGGCAAAGATTCTGCTTGAAACTCTACCATGGATAATGTATACCACACACCACCTGAGAGCAAATGGAAGATGAGACAGAAAAAGACAGAGCTTGATCTTGTACATCAGACTAATTTCTTAGTTGCATTTCTGAACAAGAGGGAACAGAAACCACCAACTCCAGCTCCTGGTGGAAAGACTGACTTGGTAAATCTCAGCCTCCTCTCAGCTCACCTAAGCAGGTTCAGGAGAAAAAGAAAAGATGTCCCATAGCCTTGATCATTTAATAGGTTTATCCTCAGACACATAAAAAGCTTATGAGCACTCAGTAGTTGCATTTCCTGACATTAAGAGGAAATCTAATATTACATGGAAAGAAGGCTTTGTGTATCAAATGTCTCAAATCAAGTGAATTAGGAAGAAACAGTTGTTCTGGATATTTTTCAGCACAGTAAAACTTCCTCAGAAGCTAGCATTTCTAGAGCTTCTCCAAACATATTTTGGTAGTAGTACCAGCATCTCAGAACAGATGCTCTGGAAAACTGGGCAGCCAGACATTGCTCCTTCCACCCGCTTCCACTGCCCAACAGCTGTCCTCATCTACAGGATGTCTCACAATGTGTTTAAGAAACCTTGATAGATTTTTATAATCATTTTTTGAAGCCAGTAATACCACTGGTCTACTCATTATCTTTTGGCAAGGAGTTCTGCAGGTTAATCATGGGGCAGGAAAAAACTTATCCGTTTAGAAGTGCTTCTCAATAGTTCCACTTAATGCTCCCCTTGGCTTATAAGGTGAGAATTATAAGATCATACTGTGAAATGGTAATTTTATGTTCTCCATGGCAGTCATGATTTCATACACCTCTGTTGTATTTCCTTCCTCAATTGTTTCATTTCTGAAGACACCTGAAAATGCCTGATCTGTTCCATCGTTCTCTGGGCAGCAGCTACTCCTCACGCCTCACTGACCTTGTCGCTGTTTCCTGTGCCTTTCTGGTTCTATCACGTCCTTTTTGAGACAGGATAACTAGAGCTGCACACAGTACTCAAGGTGCGAGTGCACCAGGGATTTCTAGCACGGCAGGAGGATACCTACTATTTGCCATCTGTACCTTTCCCAATAATTTCTGCTTGCAGCTGCTGAGCTAGCATTTTCACAGAGATTCACACCATCTCTGTGGTCTTTTTCCAGTGAGAAAATGGGCCCCAGTAGCATCCCTTGCCATAAGTGACCACAGAAATGTAAATAAATTAATTTGTGTTTTGTCAGCAGCTGCATTGCCCTGCACTCCTCCTGTACTGCTGTTAGTTCAGCAGATGCTCCATATAAGGAAATCCCTCCGCAGCTTTTTCCTGTCCACTTCTGTTTTTCTTACTCCAATGATTTTGTCCCTTCTCCATCCCTCACTCTTTGAGATCATATAGAAGCATGTCCGGGTCTGTGCAGTTCAGTCCCTCTTAACTAGCAGTTTCCCCACTGATGAGACCTGACCCTTTTTCTTTAGCAAAAACACCCAGTGAGGGAAGCATTTTAGAAATCCAAGTGCATGACAACTTCTGCATCACCTTTACCCAGATACTCAGGAAACACTAAGAAATTTAGGGGGATGTTCCCTCCACAAGAGCCATGCAGCCCCTTCCCCAGATGACCAACCTGACCCCACAGGATGTGTTTTTTTACAGATGGATGAAATTCATGGCAAAACATCAGATGTTGCCATATTTGTCCTTTGAGTCTGACAGTGGCAGAACCACCTTCTAGATGCACCTCCTTGGTGGGTTCAAATCCTCTGCCAGCTCTGCTTGCTGTTTGACATCTGCAGCCCTTACAAGGCAAAACATGGCCTGTCGATCCCTCCTGGCTCAGAGGTTATGAGAGAGGAAAGCAGATTAAAAAACTGTCATGCAGCCAGCACAGGGAAGATCTGACCCACAGAGCCCCAGTAATTGAGGTTATTAATCCACAGTAGGCAACGATGGCTTTGCCTGAGGCATGACCCAAGTTTAGAGGGCAACAGCTCACAGTTGTGCCAGTGCCAGGCTTTTGAGATGGGCAGCAAGCCAACCTGCCGGCCAGGAGTGCTGCTGGGCTCTGCCCACTGGACAGCCCCTTGGCTCCTTTGCTTTCAGCAGGCAGCCACCAAGGCAAAGCCAGAGCTGGAAAAGGTGCAGCTTCCAAAATTAGGGTGTGCTCTTGGTTTTCCCCCAGTTCACTGCATGAAACATGAACAACTGGCAAGCTGCTTTCCCCATCTTGGAGTGCAACTAATCCATTCACCTCACAGGGAAAAGTTGCAAGGCTTAACAAAGGGGATTTTCTGAGAGCAAAAGTACAGTAGACCAACCCTAAAAGAAGCCAACTCCCCTTCCCCTCCACAAACCCACTCCTAATGTTCCAGAGCGCGTCTGAGGTCAGGAACAGAATCTGTGGAAGCATGAACCTCCTCATCTGCCTGCTTCAGTGACATTTATGGAGCTTTTTACTGTTGTCTAGATCTGAAGTGTATTTATTCTGGCATGCTAATACAACACATGTGGCACAGCCTCATCAAGACAAGCACTAGCCTGCCTAACTCCCTGCCTTGGGAATGATGGTACAAGAAATGCTTTCTGCTCCAATTCACAGCTGCTCCGATGACATTAAAGCCATGGTTCAGACCCTCACTGATTACCTGGCCACCATGGCTGAAGAATTCAAGGAGACACATTTGAAACATAATGAAATTCGACACATTTTGAAACACTAGAAAAAAAAAATCACTATTCTGGAACATGTAATTCCCAGTTTCTGCAGTGTAGCATGGCTAAGGCAGAAAGTTCTTTCTCAGACTTATACACAGATTTGTCCCTCCTGGTTCTGAAAGGATAAAAATTACAAAAGCTAGGTATGAAATAATAATATTACAGAGCAGTTATAATGGGTCTATGTAGGTGAAGGAAAATTAACGTTTCAAGAGAATTGAAGACTGGATTTACAAGACCTTTATAAGAGCCACCCTTGAAATCCTGGCTTGTTAGGACAGAACTTCCTACTGACTACATTTTTTGCATGTGAACTTAGTTAAGAAGACTTTCTGTCTGGAAAATTTCCTTTTCTGAGACTGTGTCGTGTAGTGTAGTCCTCACCAGAATGGAAGAGAGCTAAGAAAGAAAAAGATTTTGTTTTTCAGGGAACACTATTATACTTTGGGGCAGACACTCCAAAGAAGTAAAAAAAAAAAAAAAAAAAATCAACATACGTTATTTTCCCTTAAAATGACATTTTCTAAACTCTCAGCTTTGCTGAAGTATTTTGATAATATTATGAAAATAAATTTTCAAGGAAAGGTTTTGACCTTATCAAAATAAAACATTTCCCTAAGTTTCTCAAACAAAATCTGACAACTGAGGAATACCAGGAGTGTTTGGCTGATGATGGTGTTAACAGAGAGGAACTGAGCTTCCTCCTCATTAGGCCACGACTCCCACACTGCTCTGCAGCCCCTGCACACAGACACACATGTACCACAGACTGGCTCCACAGGACAGAGGAGATTTTTTGCTGTTCTTAGTTTCAGGATAAATGGTGAAGGCAGTTGATGTGACCAGGCTCACATCCTGACTCTACAAGGCAGAGCCACTTCCTCCATCCTCTGCTATGAGAAAAAACCAAACATAAGTAAGACATTTGGGGTTCCTTCTTGCATTTGACCCACAGTTTAGCATCTTTTAAGGTTGCTCGTGTTAGCTTTTTTTCTGCAGCTGTTAGAACCAGAAAATATCTAAATACACCAGGATATTGTTCTTACATAATGGCTTGGGGATTTAAGAAAGGCCCCAATCTTTTAAGAGTTAGCAACATCAGTTTGCAATAATCATAGCAGTGACAGGTAACATGGCTGGCTCCCAGAGACAGGAATCACTACTGACATGTGACATACTTAGAAATGGCCTTACTCTTCTGCCAAAAATGGAGCAGTGCCAGCCCACATACAGCTTAGACTGATTATCAGCCCCTGGAAAACTCTGCTCCCCTATAAGAAAGTAAAAATCCTTCTTTCCTCAGGAGCTGAAGATATTTCACTTAATCTGGAAGAAAAATTCTAGCAAGTTGCATTCCAAAACATGAATAATCCAGCAAATTAGGGAGCAACAAGAAGTGTTCAAGTGAAAGATGAAGCACCATTCTATGAATATTGCTGTGGAGCACAGCAAGAAAGAGGAAATCACAAAAGATGGATGACCGCTGGGTGGAATTTCAAGAGGGGAATAAAATACAGGAGGCACTTCTGTGTTCGAGTAGACAAATCAGTGAAACATTACTTTAGCATCAGGGAAACATGCACAAGGCATTGCCTGAGGCCTTGAAGGTCAAGCACCACAACGACTGTCTACTCTCCACAAGCAAAGTTCAAAGCCTGGACCATACACGAGTGATGGACCTGGCACAGCACAAAATGCAGCTCAGCACAAGCTAAAGCTGTAACTGCAGCAGCAGAACGGAACGAGGAAGGGTTAGAGGAGAGAGGAGTGGCTGCAGAGGATTTACCAATAATGTCAGAGAGCAGGGGCCGGATTATGACCTGCTATAAACTGATATTGCTCCACAAGGTCTGAATTTAGCCCATACATTTCAGGCACTGATATTTTATTTTTTTTACAGGCACTTTAGGGATTCAAAGTTGAAATAATAAAGCTGAGCTGCTGGTCCGTCAGCATGTGCTAAGCTATTTATGAGTCACTGAAACACACCTTTTCTAATTCTCACCTTAGCTTGTGAATGGCATGTGGCCAGTGTGCCTTCTCCAGCTACTTGAGAAAAGGCACCACAGCTTTCAATCTGTGAGGCTATTGGCAAAGCCACTGCACTGGCTGTGCTGCAGGACATGTTTGACCTCCAGCCAGTCCTGCATTAGCCTTCTGCCTGTTTATACTGGAACAGCCACAGACATTGTCCAAACAAATGCCACACAATGGCAGCACTAAATTTTAGGAATTTTCCTTAGATGACAAAGCCTCTGCAGAATCAAAATATACAAGTGCAGGCTTGAGTCATCCCGAGTCCCCTGTGCTGCGTAGCCCCACACAACATTTCTGTCCCTGCACAAATGGTCCTACCAGGTGTACTGCATTCACAAGTGAGTGGAACCACAGCCATCACTTTCCATTCCCAAAAAGCTGCGTCTTACAACTCAGCAGTAAAACAGGAGTTACAATGGGGAAAAATGTCCAATTAAAGCAAAACCGTTATGAGCAAGTTCTCACATGTCATGCATCCATTCTCATTCCACTGACAAAATTATTTCCTTCCAGCTGGCATTTGCTTAAACCCTCAACACACAAGCAACCTCAACATAAACTCTCCTTAGATGTTATATTCCTTCCAAGGAGCAGTGAGGCTTCCCTTTGCTCCACCTAGTTATCTTGAAGACCAGTGCCACATTCAAACCCCTACACTCAGAGGCTTTACTTGTCCTCTCTCCACCACTTTGGTTTCCTTTGCTGTTATCCTGATCCCATGGGGGATTTTCCATCTCCCACTCCCCTTCTCACCCAGCTGCTGTGTACAGATTTAGCAGGATGACTCAGAGCTAGGGAATGACAGCTCAACATTTTCCTGCTATAGAGCAATCACTGCCTATCTCCAGAAGGTCCTTGGGTCAGGATTGGGGCTGCTGTGCCACGGAGAGGGAAGCAATCATTGCTTTCTGAGGAAAAACAGACCCATAGCATGGGACCTCCTGATGCTTCCCTCTGTCACAGTCTCAACTCATCCTTGCTTAAGTCTCACAGGAGCAGCTTGTTGTAAAACGTAAGTTTAGCTTTTTGCTTTTCACAGTGAGAGAACCTCAGATTTCCTGAGGTCAGAGCCAGGCACATGGTGAGGCAGTGCATGACATTGGAGGGTGTGAGGAAGGGGAAGGCAGGTTCCCAAGGGGGTGTCTTTCTTTTTTCCCCTGCTGAGTTACAAGCAAATGCCACAGCCACATCATTTATTTTTCATTCATTGTGCTCAGTGTCAAGCCATAATAAAGCCATAAGGATCCAGCACTACTTGGCAGTGTACAAAAGCACTCTGGCTCAGCTCTGCAGAGCTGTATTGCACAGTGTGCCATTTTGCAGGAAGGAGAAGGGTCTGATACCACAAATGCCCCCCATTTTTATATGCTACGCTCCGTGAACAGCAGGGATAGCAAGTGAGAGCAAGGCACGGCAGAGAAGGAAAAAAAAAAGCAGCCTTGCTCCTCACCCTCCTCCCTCAGTCACCGTCCTGGTTACAGCAAGAGCTGTCAGGCAAGACCACAAATGTCCAAGATGGTTAATGTCAACAGCCAACTACATGAAGGCAAGCAGGCAAAAGCAGAAGGATCCTTCTCAGGCTGATGCTCTCAGAGGACAGATGGTCAGAGATAACTTCTGAAAGAGTGCCTAAGTGGGACTCTTGGGTCTCCATGCAGTTGCAGTAATTCAGCTGCTTTTCCCTGGACCCAAGGCATCACTAAGCAGGACACCCTCAGCAGGAGGGAAGGGATTTGCTGCCAAAGCCCGTGGGTGTACACTGGACACAGCATGGCCATGAGTCAGACTGTCCACACAGAGGAGCAGGCATCACTCATGGGGAGACGTGGGGATCCCTCTCAGTGCTTGGCCACCTCGGTGCTCACCACCCTGCCCTCTGGGCCCATGCAGGAGGGCACCAGAGCTGCCTCTTTTTCCATTTATCCAGTCCAGAAGTGGGAACAGTTCTGAACAAGGACAGAAATAGCAACAGCCCTCAGTCTCCAGGTGAAACACGCAGTTGCTTTTGATGAGAGACAGAACAGACAACAGCTTTACTTGTATACCACTAGGGGAAGCATCTGATAACAGGACTACTTTAAAACAGAGTAAATTAAAAACCAGGTACAATCTCTGAGCTGACATCTGCTCCAGCCTATGGGATAGTCTGAGCAGCTAAAACTGGAACAGAGCAATTCCTGGGGAACAAGTCATAGGGAAAAGCCTGCACTGGTCTGTCAGGGATGCAGGCAGGATAATCCCATTTTAAAGTATCGCTCTTCTGCTCTTCCCCAACTTGCTTTCCCACTTCAGTTCTCACCTTGTAGAAACTGTTGGGCCATGTCTCTGGTAACCCATAATTTTTTCCATAGTGCCATTCTGACCAAGGGATGTTTCATGGGGGATGCCTGCTGAGGCCAATTATCATTTTTCTTGTGGGTGTCTACACTGACTAGGATTGATGGAAATGGGCATGTGGTGGTTTGGCCATCCTGCCACACAGCAACTGTGTTTGCACTGCACTTCACTGAGACCCTGCTATTTATATTTAATATTCCAACTTTTCCAACTACCCTTTATTCCATATTAGAAGTTTCCTATTCCTTCACTGTCTCTTTGTAAGTCCATGTCTCTGTTAAGATCTCACTTACCCACCAGAAAAATCATGCTGAAAAGAGAGAGATCAAATAAGCAGGTGATGGTTCAGCCCAGGGTCAGGGTATTTGACACAGATGTGTAGACCAGTGTAAGGCTCTTCTCTTAACACATCATAAGTTACAGAAGACAGCAGCTGCCATCCACTTTTATAAGGGCAGTAGAATTGAATGCCTTTTCATACTTGTATTGCTCTCAGGGTCTCCCCACCCTACAACTGTTCTTGAAAAATGGGAGAGGATCCTGGTGGCTGGGACCAAGCAGGAGCAAAAAGAATGCTGTTTCTGCATGTGGTGAGGTACAGCAGTTTTATTGTGTGGGAGGTCCAACTGGTCAGCATGTCCTCTCCAGTCTTTCTTGGAAAAGGGAGACAAGGTTTATTCTGAAGGCTGTGGCTGATTCTTGTTCTTTACACAAACACTACATCCACAGTTTAAGTATCACAAGAGTTTACAGAAGTTTTCTTCTTCTGTGGTCTAGAGTTTAGCAGCAGACTTTCTGCATACTTAAGGCTTAATAAATGATATTATCTGGTTTTAAGACTACAGGCTATACTTTCACATAGTTTAATGATTGCACCAAGATGGGTCTTTGACTGCTGGTAGCAGTAGGGGTCACTGTAGTGTGTGTTAAGTGGGAGAATTCAACTAAAAATAAAAATCTAAGGAAAAAAAAAAACAAAACAAAACAACAAGCTGAAGCATCTTGTGACAACTCACCCCAGAAGCCCTGTCAATCTGCCAGGACTGCATTACCCAGGAGTTGGGAGTGAAGGTAAACCATCCACCACCTAATGCTTGAGAGCTCTTTAACCCATTCCATCTTCAGCTGCTTTCTGTTACTGGCTGCTTTTAACCTAGTTTTCATCCTCCAGAACTCTTATTTCTGGCTGCAGCTTTCATTAGCAGAGACATACTCCCCATTCAGTTCCTTCCAGAGATGTAGGCTACATCCCCAAAGTGCCTTTTTGGGAGAGTTGTCTGATGCACTTGCAGCCTGAGGGTGCAGTGCCCTGGAAAACAGTGAGGAATGTAGTTTCAGAAGTATATTTTTCACCTCATACTGAGAAGCCAAACCCCACTGGTAAAGTTTGTAGATGGGATTGTTCTTTCCTAACTATTGTCAGTTTTGTTTCTAAAAGTGATGTGAAGGACTGATTTTTAAGGACATGGAACGCTCTTTGCCGTTTCTTTTTCTCCTTTCCTTTTATTTTGGAGTGGTAGGTGATTCATTGCTTCTTTCTTTGCTTTTTTACACCTCCTTTTTTGATGCCCTCTTACACAGGCAGCTGGGTAAGAGGTTACCTTGCACAAAGATTCTCTGTGCATGGCAATGCAACAGTTTTCAGGAACTCCCAGTGATCACAGATAGACCCTCATCTCCGGCTTGCAAAGGGCTTTCTTGCTGAACCTGCAGAAATCCTGATTTCCTGAAATCTCCCTGATCTCCTGCAGGAAAATCATCTCCTCTTACTACACAGACAGGCTCTATAAGAGGGAATACAGCACTCTGGGATCCCCACTGCAGAGGTGCTCACATAAATACCTGGGATCTCCCTTACCTTGAAGCTGTCAGTCTGCATCTTGTCTTCCTCCAGAACTAACTGTCGTCTGACAAGATCAAGATGGAATTTGGAAGTAAAAAGTTATTTGTAAAGTATAAAACACCTCAGCTGAAGCCTTCTCTGTTTCATACTCTGTGCCAGCTCCTTGGTCTTCCTGGGAAGAGGGTACAGATCTTTCAAAGGCTGGTGCATATGCTTTCTTTTCAGGAGTGTCTACACTCTCTTTTATTGTTAAGTAAGAAGTTTCCCTAAGAGGGATAGATGTAAACTATCTCTAGTCCCAAAGACTAGTAACCATGTCAGCAAAGCACCACACTTAGTTATTTAGGTCTGCTGGGAGATTGAATTTATCAGTTCAGACACCCAGGCTGTGTAATTACACAGCCTGCAGTCTTGAACCAGAGTCCAGCCAGCCCAAAACACAGCCCAAACAAGTTTGCATCTGGCTGCAAAAGATCGTGTAAGACATACCCATGACTACTGGCATCAGCTCAAAACACTTCCTTGGTTTAGAAAGCATCAATGCCAGAAGATAGATTGGGGATGCTGAACATCAACAGCAGAGCTGTTCCCACAACAGCTGTGTACGTTAACAAACCCTCACAGTACGCCTTGGCAGAGACGCTGAGGTTGGCATTTCTGTCCCCACTTCACAAGCAGGAATATTGCAGCAGGACTGAAATAAGCAGAGGCTCACTCAAGCAGCCCACAGGGCCATGAAAGGAACTGTATTACAATGATGTTGCACTCAGGACTGCTGATGTCACTTGCTGGGCTCAGCACCCTGCCAAGAAAAGACAACTCCGAAACCTAAAAGCCTGTCCCACACCTCTGCACTGACTGACTGTTCATCATCTCCTGAGGGGTTTCGAGTGGCTTTAAAAACAGCAAGTTTGGCTTGATGGAGGTCAAACCACAGGAAAAGCTGGGTCATCTGCTGTCACAGCATGTTGTGTAGTTGAAGTAACCGAAATCTACTGCACCCCTTTTATGCCTAAACCACAAAAAACTATTTTCTTTTAAGGTGGTCTTATAACTGGGCTTACTGCCCACCAGGCTTGTGGTCTTACTGTCTCTCAGGGCTTTTGTAGGCTAATCCAGCACAAACAGCATTGGCTGCTCTCCACTCCAAACCTCTGTCTGCCAAGTTGTGAGATGAATGCAGCTGCTTCTAAAACGTATCATAAATTGAAACAGTGTAAGAAGCTAACAGTAATCATTCTTCTGAACGTAGCAGCCTACATCCCAAAGGACCTCAGCACAGCTGATTTACAAAAAAACCCACACCCAAAACAACAAATGCTTTTGTATTTCACAAAACTCAGCCTTTGCAGGACTTTTTTAATGAGATCTCATTTTAAAACCTGCATAAATTCTCCTTTTCTAAGTTCTTGTTTTAGGCGTGTGAACTTTAGAAATACCCAGTGCAGACACGCACAGAGGAAAAGCAAATACCATCTCCCCCAGCCATCATGCTGTGTGCCTTCTGTGCAATGAGTTTGCGATGTCATATCACACCCCACAACTTCTTAGTCAATTACAAATAAAAACTTTTCATTTCTTCAAACCAAGATGCCTCTCAGAGCTTCACCTGGTTGGCAACTCAGTGAAGCCCACGAGTTCTACACAGGACAGAGTTCTGGCAACACACGGCTTCTCAAAATCACAGAGCAAGAAGAAAGCCCAGGGCTGGAAGCTGAAACTAAACAAAGTAAATTGCAGAAGTATTTGATGTTGAAGGTGATAAAGCACCAAGTCAACAAGGTGAATCTTTCATCACTGGAAAATTTTAAAGCAAGAAGAGATGTTTTCTACATTCGATGCTGCACTTCCAGCAAAAGTCAATTGAGGGCAGTCCTGTGACTTGCTCTCCACAGCAGATCAGACTGAGAAGATCACAAGAGCCTCTCTGACCCCATAACCCAGGAATTAATGCCTGGGAGGAGTTTCTTGTAAAATCTGTCAAACCACTGCCCTTTAAATCCCTACCTACAGCTCTCTGCTCTGAAGGCACAATGTAAAAATCAATTAAAGAACAGGGAAGATGGAAAAGAGAAAAGACAAGAAGCTACTGAATAAGGAAGACAAAGGCATAGTAAAAGGATGATGGAAGTTTGAGCATTGTCGCTGCACAAGGCTGAACAGAACATATTCTGGGCTCCTGGAGATCATGGGAGTTTTGCTATTACTGACTTCACTGGTACTTGCTTTGTGTCCTCTGTAGATAAATAGAGGACACGGGTTTGCATTCTGCAGGACTGCAAAGCCTGTGCCATTCCCAAACACTGAACAGCCCCTGTTGTGCAGCCAACCTAGGTACAAAGTTATTATTCTTTCATATGAGCCTCCTAACCAAGCTGCCTTTGTGATTATAACTCTAGACCAAAAGAGAGTTCATATGAACAACAGGAAAACAAACAAACAAACAAACAAACCCCACAACAACAACAACAAGCCAACAAACCCCAAACCAACCAAACCTAAAAACCCAACACAAAAACAAAACCACAAAGCTGCCATTCTGTTATTATTGTACTGCTGCTTTGGAATCAGAAAAAATATAAATCTCCATCAGCAGATCTGAGTTTCTCAACGCAGCTGAGAAAATTGGCAGGGGATTGTACAAGGAATGGAAACTAGACTGCACAAATCCACAGGAAGCCACCAGAGGGTAGCAAAACATTTTAGAGAGCAGCTAACAGGAGCCTAGGCAAACCAGCACGATCTGTACCTGCATCTGCCTCCTTACTTTCTGGTTGCTATTTCGGTTACTCAGGAAAATCACATTTTTATTCATCCCTATCCATTCCATTTTCAAAATGCTGCCTCGCCCTCTTTACAGATGAGAAGGAAAAATTGTATTTCA
The DNA here is from genome assembly GCA_035583135.1 of Lophotriccus pileatus. Classification (NCBI taxonomy): domain Eukaryota; kingdom Metazoa; phylum Chordata; class Aves; order Passeriformes; family Tyrannidae; genus Lophotriccus; species Lophotriccus pileatus. The sequence goes on from JAWWES010000011.1 coordinate 11,636,490, forward strand.
TGTTATTCCTACACTTCTCCTTGTAAAGAAGCTTGTTTCTTCCTTATTTTCTTTATAGTGTCTGCATCCCTCTCCAGCCAACTCTCCCCTGCAGCAGTGGGCAGCAAGCCCAATAGGGGGGCGCAAGGAGGGGAAAGGGTCAGGAGAGCAAATAGCTGTTTCCAGCAGTTTCAGGAAACTGAACATTCAGGTAACACCCAGACTGAATTGCTGAGGGCCAGTCCTGAGGTCTTGTTTTTATCAAAGCTGTGAAAAGTACAGGAGTGGGAGAGACAGAAAATTTTTGTAATACTTTCCTTGCTTCTCTAAAGGTCTCCACTCTCCAGTCTCTCCCCAGGTACGTGGAAAGCCTTCAGCTCCACAAGCACTTCAAGAAACCAACGAACCAACCCCATCCTGATCCTTCTCATGTGCTCTCTGCTAAGTGTAAGAGTAGGAAGACTTGCAATAACTTTTTTTTTCTTTTAAATCATTTTATAAGGTTCCTGTATGTTAAGTTCTCAAGCCAGGATACAAGGAGTCCTGCTGCCCTGCTCTGGGAAGCTTGTATGGAGCAAGGAGACCAGACAGGAGCTCAGGGTGGGGAAGAGAGAAAAAAAGAGTCTGGCTTTTAAATAGCTAACTTTTTCATGCCCTGTCTGCAGGAACCAAAAATAGCTCCTGAATATTTCAGCAAATCATTCCCAATAATTAAAACTATGATGTGTTTTCTGTCAATCTGAAATGCAGTGAAAGCTTTCAGATATATTATTCACTACAAATTATTCACCCAGCTGCACTTGCAGAGTTGAAAATTTCCGTTCACTCAGACCTAAGCGCAAAGAAACCCTCAAGCCCCTGAATCACAAATTCTTTCACATCTGCTCATTGCTAAAAAATATGACAAACTAACCTTCCATTGTCTATCCTATTTATTTATGTCTCACTCAGTAGGTTAACACTGTAGTGCAGCTGGCACTTTGCACTGATTAAGTAATACCTGTTCAGTGCAGCTGCTTTCAGTCACTTTTACACATTGATGGAAGTCACTAAACACAAACTACCCCAAATCGGAATATCCTACTTGCTCTATCTACAGGTGCTGTGCCAGACCCAAAGATCAGCCCTTTGCCACGTTGTCAGGAAGCAATGGGAGGTAGAGGAAAGGTTCTTGCAGACTTCCAGTTCTAAAAGCTTCTGCCTCTGTAGAAAACTTGATTATCAGTCGTGCCCCACCAATAGGAGACACATTTGCTCACAGGCTCCCCAAAGTAGACACCAAAGCTAAAGACATCAGAAGCATCACCTTCTTTCAGTGCTATGAAAAATCTCTGGCATCATTCAAATCCAGCCAGCAGCTCACTCCTCCATTACATCCTCTGCATGAATTAGAAATGTGAAGCAGCAGACACTCAGCACAAGAGCACACTCTGGGCAAGATCCATTTATAGATGATCCATTTTTTAAAGAAAGTACCCAATGTATAAGGCTGTTTTCGTTCTCCTGTAGCTGAGGTCAGGGCACCTCAAGGGGACAACATACTTTGGAAGCATTGAGCATCCCTGATAGCATAGTCAACAGCCTGGGCATCTGAGTTTGAGATTCTCCCTGTCTGTCCAATATGACTGGATGTTTAATATAAATTAATCTGTTATTATAAATCACTCAACCAAGTTCTCCTTGACCTTCAGTCTGAGACATTCTGGGACAAGAGACAGAGAGCTAAAACAGACCCTTCCTCAGTCTAATTGCTTGGGGTGCATGGTTCCAAATACAAAATCACTACTTTATTTTAGCTGCAAAACCTGTTTAAAAATGGGGGACTGTGTTTCATTGCTATACATTTGCATGGCAGTTGCACTGCACTGATTTCACTGCCAGCATTCTTGTCATGGGCACTGGTCCCTTTGCTGGGAAGTTATAACCTGTTCTATTTTTGCTACACCAAATAAAGTACACCTAAAAAATGTAACTCTCTCCCTTGCTTAGCCTGAAAGACACACATACAGAAGTTATACTTCCGGAAGGGAGACCAAGGGTATGACAGGCAGCCCTCTCCTGGCTGATGTCTTGTCATGGCATCATCTGTAGTACTCCTCCCAGTATGCCTTAACTTGAGAGGTTCAGCCCATGTCTTAGGTTTCTCCTTTGCAAATCATGGGGAGCCCCATTAAAGTTATTGTGTGACAACAAACAGCAGCTCTATGCAAATTGTGGTAAGAATGTCCCAACTTGTGAGACCTGAGGGAGTGCGTGGTTCAAGACAGGGGAACTGCAGATACTATTTTGCATCTCCACTAGATGTGATTTGGACCTCTGGTGAGGAGAGAGAGAACAGAGATCACTGTTACCAGCTAACCAAAGCACAAGGCTCCAGGTAGTGTTCTCAGCCCCATTTGTGCCCTTCGCAGTTCAGGTGTTTATTGGTGCAGTGCAGTTTCCCCAGACTCTCGGAGCCCTGGATTGGGAATGCACCTGCAACAAGGAACCACATATCACTGCTTGTAATGGCTGCTCACAGAGTGGCTTAGGAGGGTACAACTTCTCTTCATAATCAAGAGGATTATTATTAGGAATGATGTCACAGGAAACATTGGAGAATTGCAAACATTCCTTTTGGAAAAGACTGGTGATATGGAGAAACATCACGTTGAAGTCACAGTTCCCTGTTGAGCACTTCTCCTCCTCGGTGACGTGTCACTCCTGAATGTCACCTTTACGGAGAGAACAACTTCTTGAGAGGAGTTGTCAGCTTGGCTCAACAAAAGCCACCTCCTTCAGAAATACACCCACAGAGGTGTGCAAGGCCAGGACAATAACGTCACATCAGGGCATAATTAAAACTCCTGAGTAGTTACAGCTCCTCACTGACAGTCCTTTATATAATGACTGAATGCAATTAAGGTAACGACCTTCCCCATTCTGACATGTCTGCACAAACATACAATTACCACAGTGATGGAAAGGAGCCTGACTAACATTTAGCTCAGGGAACAAGAAACCTAGTCAGGATGTCCAGAGTCCTTTTCCAGCCTTGCTGCTACCGACTTCGGCAGGACATTGCGTCAAGCCCTGAAGGCAGGGACAGAGGCCAGAAGGCACTTGTACATTAATAAGTCCTCCTTGCCCCAGCAGATGCCCTTTCTTGGCAAACATTCCCTTTCTATAGAAGATCAAGTGTGTGTTGTTGCACAGCTGACTGGCAGTTTTACTGCTCAAGCTTGGACATACTGGCTTTCTCAGGGCACAGAGAGATGAGGCTGCTCCATGCCTGGGATACTGACAGTGTCCTAATAAACACAAAAAAATAAAATATAAAAACAAAAGTTAGCTGTGGCTTCTCACTCAAGGAACATCCATTCTAGAAACCTATTCTTTTCTAAAGTCTTTTTAATTCTTGCAGGGTCAAAGTGAAAAATCAGTAGTAGGCAGTTATAGGTAAGGCAGTGCAGGAAAAGATGATCACATCAACAGAAAAAGAGGAGTTAAGCTCCAGTTTACATAGACAAAAGATGCACAGAAGTGCTGTGGGAAGACAAAGGCATTCATTTTCAGATCTGAATTAGTGAGAACTATATGAAATCTGGACCAAAGGATAATAAAAGCAAAAGTCTGCTAAGAGTGGTTAGATCGCATGTGTTCTCACAGCGCCTGCCTGGGTGACTCAGACAGTGAGATTTTAGACCAGGAGGGCTTAGAACAAGCCTTAGTAAAGAAAAAAAAATGACTGTGATAGAACACATAGCACTCCTATGCAACACTGTACCTTTCCCATTCAGCCCTTTGACTTGTCCTGGAAATAGTGACACAGAGAGCTAAAGCCTGCAACGAAGCACAGCTCAGCCTATGTGGACTAACAGGTCTGGACAAGTCATGAGGGCCAGAGCCTTACACTGTAAGCTCTTTAGGAGTCCTCTACTATAAAACTTCTGAGATCTCATCATAACAGAAATTACCTGCCACAAAAATCCCAAAGCACACAGCAAGAAGACAGCCCATTCAATTATTTTAGTCTTTGCACCTTTGCATCACCGTACTAATAAAGATTCTCCAAGTATAACTCTTATCACCAACTTAATATTCTTCTTCAGCTCCAAATTGCTGGTCTGCAGGCTGTACTAGCTCTGCCTGAACTAATGTGAACATCCTAGGTTTCTTAGGGAGACTGAAATGGCACTAGACACCAGTGCCCGGCAACTGAACCTCACACATAAAGTCCTTCTGGACAGGCCTGTTTTTGCCTTAAGTCAGACAACATGCAACTGAAGCAGTTTTGCCAGGATTGTCAGCAAATGCTCCTGCTCCTGCTAAAAGCCTTGTGTCAGGCTGAACAGTAAAGGGATAGGGGCCCTGCAGTCCTTGAAATATAGTTTCTCAGAGGGAGATGTCCTTTCTGTAATCACTGATGGCCCAGAACTTCTGGCATTGTCCTAGAGAAGAGCACAGCCCATGTTTCAAGGCTGGAGACTCAGGATGCCTGTCTGGGAGCTGCACAAGCTGAGGAATGCGGACAGGTGCCTAGTCTGCCTTCTGCCATACCTGTGGACAAGTGCAGGTTGAATATTTTTTTTTTCCCTCTGCACACAACTTGTTTCATTCTGACATTCTCTAGAAAAAGATGCCATTGAGTCTGATTTTCTGCCCTCCCCCCGTCATCCCCAGCTTTGAAGAAGTACAGTGGTTTGGCTGACTGGGGAAAAGTGTTCACATTTCCCACTAAGAAAAACTGTATGAGAAAAGAGTATTTTCAGAGCTTGGGGTATAACAGGAAAGGATTGATCAGATTACCTGGAGAACTGATACTTGCCTCTGCTAAAACTCTATTTCTGTTCAAAGCCCTACTTGCAAATTCTGAGAGGAGATAATAGAGGATTTTCTAATGGTATTTCAGATTAACTGCTGCATAAGAAATGGAGTATCCTCAAAATGTGGTATCTTTAAGCTTCTGATTCACACATTTGTCATCTGGGGATATTAGGTATGATTCTATTTTTTTTTAATGAAGATACAGAACAGTAGAAGGAAAAAAATCCAATTCACAATTCTATCTACACACTGAGTTTAGTGTGCAGTGACTCCAGGTTCCACAATAACACCATGCTGTGAGCGTGCTTTCAACAGAAGCTCTAAGTGCATTCACATCAGGCAGTGGGGAAGGCACAGGCTCAGACAGATGACACCCAAAGCTCTTCTAATGCATTAAAACCTTTTTGTCTTAAATTGATCCCGTCTCAGATATGCTGAGTGTTCAGTCTCTTCTTTTCCTAGCTGATTTAAATATAACTTGCCAACTGGTAAAAACTGTGATATGAAGCTTTGTAAATGAACATTTTAAAGAGAAAGTGGGGTAGAAAAAGACTGACATCCAAAATTTAAGGATAAAACACACTGGCTACATCCACACAGTTTAACACAGTCTCAAACACCGGCACAAGGCTCTGCATCCCTTAAAATGTGAGTTACAGTTTAACCTCTGAGCAGCCAAACCACTGAGCCAGTCTGGCACACCACATGGTGGGCATAAAACTGGCCCAGAGCACCCATGGAAAAGCACCTCCTGGCTGCACTGTGTCACAGACCCAGACCCCACATATACATGAATAAACTGTGCCAAAATTCCCCTCACACCTCCCACCACTCCTTCTCCCCAGGTCCCAGTTTTACTTCATGAGGTTTTCCAGAAGGTTATCTTTTCCAGTATCTGCTTGTACAACCAACAATTTTCTTATGTTTTCTTATTCAAGGGCGAATCTAAAAGAACAAAATCTACTCTGTCATAATGCATCATCTTCATGAACAGACCAAACAAGGTCTCAATGAAAAACCACAAGCTTTTACTCATACCCATCAACCTACCAATAAATGCAAAAAGAATAACCACAGAAATAAGGAGCTTGCTACTCTTGAAACCTTCCTGAGTGCCTTCCAAAGATATACTGTACTCTCTTACACCACTGGTGGTCTTGAAAGCAAAGTAAGAATTATTTGGTGTGCAAGACAATGGGGATGGCATCTTCAGAAATGCATGCTCAAAGTGATTAGGACAGCCATGGAGATTTTCGTTATGCTTCTTAGTGAAGACAGAATTAATTGATTCATCTTATTATAGTACCACAGTCAGTCCAAAATATTACACCTATAATTGTTTTTTTTTTTTAAGCTGAATGCTTTACATGCAGAAAAGAGAGCATGGAAATAACACTATGAAAAAAGTTAATCATTTTATGGCCCCGACTCAAACTTTTTTCCCTCCAGCAGACGTAAGCATGCAAAGTGGGATCCCAATTTAACCAAGAGCCAACCTTGGCATCAAACTAGTGCTGATACAACCATATGGTTACAAAGATTTTCTCTCCCTCTGCTATGTACCACCTCACATCTTGTACAGGACGTGTCTTACGACCAATATGAGCAGCAATTATAAAAGGCATCTGCCTTCAGAGACCAAGCACTGGAACTGGTATGACCAGGCTGCCGGTGCTTCCTGCAGGTCCCATTTATCGCTGATGAGAGGGCACCAGAACATGGTATAAAGGACCTCCTTCAGCAACACTGCTGCTGGCATCAGGGGCAGCGTAGAGAGGGGTGACAGAGCTGTGAGAGAAGAAGGGGAAAGGGAAGGGATGGGATATTCTGGAGCTGCAGAGGAAAGTGAGGGGGAATTCAGTTACAGGGAAAATATGGGACTGGGGATACAGAGACACTCCGTTCTCCTGGCCTGCTTCAGCTGCTGCCCCATCAGTCTTGTCTGCCCCACACAGCCAAGGAGAAGTTCCTTGAAGCCAAACCTGCCCAGCTGTATACAGCACAAAGGTAACCATCAGCACAGACCCACGGAGCCTCATGTTCACGCATGTCTCTGACATGCTTCCAGGTACAAAAGCAACTCCAAAGCTGGATGGCTGTGTTTGCACAGCACTGTGCCAGGCTCTAGCCCTGCTGCTCCGCACAGAACCACCCCCATAACTGCACCTGAGGCACAGTTACTCTGTGAGCTGGGGAAGTGATCACAGGTCATCCAGGTAACTGAAATTTCATTTCAGAAAGAGAAAGTGAATCCACTGCAAATATGATGTTGAATGAGGCCCACGGGCAACGCTATGGCTCCAAAATGTCAAGTGTCCTGTCCCACACCCACTGGTATGGATCATCACTTCATATGGGCTCACCATAAATGCTTAAAAGAATCCAGAAAAAACCCAAGCAGGTTACTATTCCTATGGGAACCTGTTCCAGAATGTTGCTCTTTTCCTCATCATAAACTCCTTTCTAACTTCAAGCCTAAATTCATTAATGTAATCCCAATACAGGCACAATACAAGGTGCAATACTTTGTGCACACAAGCATCGAGATTTGTAAATAATTTACATGAGACATGAATACACTGCCATCTGCACACAGAGGAACCACTCACTCGTGCATGTGTTGCTGCCTCTGGGGAAGGGAGAGGGTGAGATGGGGACAGCTGGAAGACCATGGTGGGAAGCTGTTGCTACATGACAGCTCTTTGGTGGCTCAGGTAACAAACTTGATATATCTAATTAAAGCTAGCAAAGCAGTGGGTGCTAACAGGAATTCCTGCTGGCAGGTGCAGCAGAGAGGACAAGCATCATCAAGCAGGCAGATTAAAGAAAGGTCTCATCCCAAGAGATTGCCCAAAGGCTGCACATCACCTCTGTCACAGTGGTGGGACATGGAGCCTCAGGACTGTCAATGCACCCCTCTGTGCAGCCATGACTCGCCTGGCCTGGAGAAAGTAAGACTGTTCTTTCTTTGAATTTTGGGCTCCACCAAGCATGAAGTTTCATGGAAAATAAAAGGGAAGCCAGAGTGTTAATAACTCCTTCCCACATTGTAGAATCTCATTCTCATATCCACTTTCAAAAGCTTGAAAACCTAAGCTACAGTCTAGGGAGCATCTGCCTTGATTTTCAAGCACAGGGCAGAGAACTACCACCAAGTTAAATAAAAAGCAATGGGCTTTTGAGTGGATGCCACAGGCTAAATTAATTGAGCCACAGATTACACAGACAAGTACACAAGGCCAGATCTCATACCATTAGATTGCACCATTTGAGTGGCAATATCAGCGTCTGGAGGGTGTGTGAATTCAGCTCTGCAGTAACAAACTTGTGCAGAGCTCAAAGGGTCAAGGTCATAAGGGACCTGGACACTGGAGTCCCAGGCAAGTTTTTAAGCCTCTGACATCTGAAACAGTTATCCCTTATGAGGTAAATTTGATAAAGTTTATGAACCTTGCGGAATGACAGAGATCTACCTCTGTAGAAACAACTCCTCATCCTTAGGGTTTGTATTGTCACAGATGGGTCTCTTCATCAATGGGAATTTTAACTGCAATTTTGATTTAGGTTAAGTCTTGACCAAATACTTCTGCACACAAAGCAAATACACACAAATCAAAGCTTACGTACAAACCCTAAATTGTGACAATACCATCACATACTTAGTCACATGTGCCACTTTTAAAAGAACACTATTTTTTTCTTATAGATACATTTACCGAATTAGTGGAAGATTTCCACCTGAAGTTTTTGTGCAGGCACTTTTTTTCCATCCAGCTCCAATAATTTAACTTATTTTCAAAAATTATTTTTAAATTAGTTATTTGCTTTGATAGGGAGCAAGAGTTACAGAAGTTACAGAAGTGCATCTTCCTCTAGAGATTTTCTCTCCAAACAGTTTTCAACAGGGGCAAGGAAACTGGTCAGTAAAGGCTCAAGACTACCTTTCTATGAGTGCTGTCCAACTTCCAGTACATATGCTGGTAGAACTCCTAGGCACAGTAGGACTACAGCATCAAAGCAGAGAAAAGATTTAAGGGAGCACAAATTTTGGAGGAGACTCAGGAATTGGTTTGCCATTTCACAATGCTAAGCAGAGTGGCAACAAAGGAATGAAGAGATGACAGACTGAGACAAACTTTGATGCAAAGTGGGACAGACCAATAACAGCCATCACTAATTGCCATTCCCCAGGTAGGAGCTTGGGCAGCCCTTAGAAACATCATGAGTGGCTTGAATTGCTTTATTGATATTTACTCTTCCTTCACCCTTGGTGATTTATACAAATAAGAGATTATTAGAAGGAAGGAAAAGCAGCAATAGCAGGAAGGAAGAGAAGTGTAATTAGTGCCGTGAGGATTGAGAAGATCAGTAGGGTCCTAGTGACAAGAGGAAAGCAAGGGACTGACAGGCATTTAGTATTTCAAGCACAGAAAGGCTCTTACAGCTAGGGATGCTGAAGCGAGACATGCTTATTATTATGACTATGACAAAGCAGAAAAAAATGGAACACACATTGATTAAAGCAGCAGGCATCTCCCTTGGATGCTGAGACTCCACAAGGGGCTGTGGCTTCCCAAGGAGGCAAGCATTTAGATTTCAGCTATTCTGAGACATGGACCATATGTTGGGGCCATCTGGAGACTGCTTTATTTGATGGATGTCGGATGCCTCCCAAGGCACCAAGGAAGGAAGCTGAAATATTGGTAACTGATTGATGCTGAGGGCACTTAACTAAAGATGACCCCACTTCTTCACAATTCACACCTGCTCTACAGGAGAAGCTTAGAAATGATCTTCCCAGTGGAGATGATAGCTTCTATGGCTTCCTGAAAGCAGTGCCTTCTGATGAAGCATGCAGCCATCGTTTAACTGACACAGCTGGTGAGCTCCATGGGGTGGCCCTCGCTGTGCTCTCAACCAGCAGTCAACAGCTGATCCATGGCACCACCTGGAGCATCCCATTCAGCACCAGACCTGAATTGTCACCTCATCATCAAAAGATGTGTTCTGTCAATGGATAAAGCAATGCAAAGCAATGGATAATTCAGTGATACAAAGGGCCCTCCGTGCCTTCAGAAACCACCCTGCTCTTTTCAGCATCTCTTGAGAAGGCCTGCCAGGAAGAGAAGTTCCACAGGAGCACCATCACAGTGCAACACAAAAAAGCAGAGACAACACCCATGTGGCAGGTCCTGGCTGACAGCTCTGCAGCACAGCTCATGAGGCACATTTTTCTTTCAACCCCAGAAGACAGGAAGCCAAGGCCCTGACATGGATAGGTCAGATAGCCAAGGAAAAGGCATGCCACTATCCAAGCCATAAAAAAATCTGTATTTTGCAGTTAAAAAAAACCACAAACAAATCCAACAGCAACAAACAACAACAAAAAACACCACCAAAAAAACCCCCTCCAAACTAAAACTAACAACAAAAGAAAAAGAAAACCAAAACAAACCAAAACAAAAAACCAAACCAAACCAAGACACTCTTGAAGGCAGGCAGTGTTTCTCTGTGTGAATATACTTCATGTCTAGCAGACTCCAGAAGTATTTAAGTTACAAACATCAGCACGTAGAAACCCACCTGCCAAACCATAACCAGCCCTTTGGCTGAATGTGTGCAGAGAATCAGGTTTTGTCTTACACCAACAGCAGGTGGAAGAAAGCACAGAGTGCTCTGTCTCTGCACAAGCAGAGAACAAGCAAAAGAGCCCAACAAACACACCTCTAAGAGCAGCTTTCAGAAAGCAGCTCACTAGACCACCCTGCACTTTTTCCCTGCCTGGAAAAACGACAGTAAACACTTTCTTCCACAGCATTCAACAACAGAGCTTGAGAAATCATCTGAATACAAATGTTCACTCCCCTCAGCATAAGGAGATCTCCATGACTCGCATCCAAGGGCAGAGTGTAAAACGTGATGTCACTTTACAGCTCTTCTAACAGTCTCTCACCAACACACTGCACTATTTTAATAGTCATGGGGACTGTGGTGCAGGAATTGCCAAATTATATCCCCCAGGGCTTGGTGATGTGATGCTGTCCTGCTTTGTGCTCTGCTTCTCAGGGAAAAAAGGAATCCAAGTGTGGGGCTGTCAGCACCCTCACTGCTGCAGCTTCAACCTCAGGGACTGTCTGCAGGCTTCTCACACCACACTTAGGCTGAGGTGCTCAGTTTCCCCAGTGTGGTTCCAGAGACAGGGAGCTATCTGACAAATCTTGATTTCTCATTTGTTGCTGAACAGTGAGGCACAAGTAAGGGCAAATTGAATCAGGTGATGGAACTGTGACAATTAACCCTGGCTGAGAGCTGGCTTCTGCTCTGGAGTCTTGTAGGGTTATACCTCTGGTAAGGACATGGAGACAGGATGACTCTGTTGGGGGATTTTGCCACTTATTGCCTGCCCACAGAGAACCTTGGCTAGCTGTGCAGTGAGAGTCAACCAGGTGTCCTGGAGCAGGAGGGATTGGACTCAGTGGGTTACATCCCACCGAATGTCTTCATTATCTGGCAGCAAAATTATGCCCTCTTACACATCTGGAGCTCAAAGTAGAATAGGGTAAAGACAAAGAAAGAGAGAGTCCTTCCAGCCCTCATCCCCATTCGGGCTGCAGCTTGTTCTTTATATTGCCAGCTCAGACAAGGACTGGGATTTGGTAAAGTCAAGTGACAAGAAAGCACAGAGGAAGGTTTATAAATATGCATCAGTGTCTCAGGCTGGAGATCAAGGGCAATTTCATGACAAAATCATTTTAGAATCAAAAAAGGTGGTGGTAAGGATGTATGTGAATGTGTAAAGCTTCGTAATGGCAAGGAAACAATCAATAGGAGGAATGGAGCTCATTGGCTGCCATTGATACAGGAACTTTGGAGGCTTACATCTCCCTTTGTCCTCTTCAAGTTACAAGCTTTTTGGGATGGAAGCTGTCTTTAGCATGCAATTGTACACCTCAAAGGTGTACAATCTCAAAGGAACCTACTGCAGTTACTGACAAACTTGAGCAGTAACACAGGTTTGGATGTAGCTGCATGTCTCCATCAGGCACCTGCTGTGCATGGAAACCAAGAATTTCTCAATGATTGCTCCAGAGATCCCCAATGCTAGTAGTGAGGAAGTATTGATGCACTGAAGCCTGACTAACAGATACTTCAAAATAGGGACTTCTTATTCAGGTTTTGAAAAACTGCAACGTAAAATGCACAGCAGGAGTCTTTATGGCATAATTGACTTGAACAGACTTTTGGTTGGTCAGCAGATCAGTGATTTATTTCCCCTTGGCCTAGGAAACAAAGAATCAGCACAAATGGTGTAAACTGATAGTACTGCTTAGACCTCACCTACTAACAGAACAGAGAAACATTATTCCACTTGTCAGAAATATTCCACTTGGTGACACCAGTTACCAGGAAACACATCAGATAAACTTTTCAACATCAGCTCACCTTTTTGGAAGAGCCAGCCAGACCACTGCAATGCACGGTAGGGAATGCAGAGCAGCCAGTGATGCTGCACTCATTTCCATGGTGCTGGGACTGATAACTTCTCTAGCTCAGCATTATGCACCATGGTGAGTCAGTGTTCAGCTTTATCTTTGCAAGTAGTTTCTGTATACTTGAAAAACAAGTAGTTTGGAGGAATGAATGAGGAAAATAAGGCACAAGGCAGAGCCCAGCTCAGCCAGGAACTCTCCACACAGCACATTTGCTCAACCACTCATTAGCATCAAGGTGTAGCACTCACCTGGCTCAGTGAATTATTGACTGATCTGGGTCTTGGATTTCTTACAAATTCAACTCCCTACTCACACCTTCCTCCAAGTGCTCTGGCAGCACCCGGGCCAGGTGAGACCACACATGCACACAGCAGAAGCTCAAGGAGTGCTGAGGCAGCTGCTGTTCTCCAGACTGAATTGTGATCCCTTACTGTCCATGTGAGCAATCAACTCTTGAGCACATGTGACTATTATCTGGGCCCACATGTTAAAACAAGTAGTATCTGTCTCACTTCTGCAATATCTTTTCATCCAGACACTCTGCAAACAATGCATCTGTTCTTCCCATTGCAAGGAGAGCCATTAAGTTCAGCAGGTGCAGCACCAAAGTTCATTAAAGCTTACTGTGTACAATTGTTGCCATTAGTGGGGAGGTAAACTGAGACACAGAAGGACATTTTCCTCCAAGGTCATACAGTAAATCTACTGCAGAGCAGAAACAGAAATCAGTGCTTCTCATTTCCAGCGCAGGCTTTGACCATAATTACAAGTGAGAGATGAAATTTGGCTCCTATTCTAGAGGTTGGGGAAGTTCAGGACCCCGAATCTATTCTTGGCTTTTGCTTCCCGCTTCAACGTGTGACTTTGTGTAGGTCAAATTCTGATGCCTGTTCATTTGGAGTGACTGGTCATGCTTAGGTTCCCCATATATGCAAGACATATCCATTAATACTGGGTTAGGCAGTTTGTATGCAAATAAAAGCACTTTGTGCACATGAGGTCTCATTTTGATACTGTCACCTTCTGGTGACAACTCATTTTTTGTCTGCTGCACCACACCAGAGAGCATTAACAGCCATGTCCCTCACTTAGCAGACATCCTGACGACAGAGATGAGTTGGCAAACCAGGGAAATCTCAAGAACACAAATTCCCCTCATCCTTTCACTGTGCACTGAAGAACATGCACGCTAATGCAAGGAACAACTTCCCACCCCTGCCGAGCTGACCTGCCTCAAACCAACTCTGTCCCTGTGAGAGGCTGCAGACCTCAAAGAGTCCCCCCTCAGCCAGAGATCATTCTGGGGTCACCAAGAACTGCTTAAGCAAAAATGCCACTGTTAGAAAACACCAGTTTATTCAAGCTGAAGTGTTTCAGTGGAATTGCTGAGCTTACAGTTTAAACAAAATATAACAGAACAACAGCCAAAAAACCTCCCACAAACAAAAAAACCCCAAACAAATAAAAAGAAAAAGAAAAACAAACAAACAAAAGACTAACAAAAAAAAAGGAAGAGGTCTTGTTTGAGTTCCCTCTTGAAGCGCTGCCTGTTCAGAGTTCTTCTCTGCCCAGCTTGAAGCAGCACTCAGACGCAACACTGGCACATCCTCTCCTCGGGTTTTTACACGAAAGAGTTTAAAAAATTTCAGATACAGGCAACATGCACCAAATCCTGACTGGGTTTTTTTTCTTTTTGCAAGACAGATCTCGTGTTTCCTGGCCAGACGGCAGGTCAGCTCAGCCGCTCTGTGTCAGGCAGCACAGCGAGCGTCAGACGCCCGGCAGCGCCGGGGGAGGACAGGTTCAACTGCAGCCACCCTTCTGTGGGACTTGTTCCAAATGCTCATAAGGTCACACATGTGTCCTTGGGAGACAATGGTCAATATTAACTCCTATTTCAAAGGAGCCTAAACTCGCCCTCAGGGAGGATAAGGCAGAATTTGCAGACGTGGACTTGAAGACGCAGTTCTTCTTGCCCTACAGTTCTGTAGGCACTCATTTTTCCAGCTGACTGCTGCATTTTCATAGCTGCTGAGCAAACTCCAGTTGAAATGACAAAAGTTTGAAAGGTTCAACACTCTTAAAAGTCAGCATAGGAGAAACTTTGGCCCTGGCAATTTCAGTCATAATTTTACCTCTGAACAGCCCTAGAGCTGTGACTTAATTGATTGTCCAGAGCATAGTTAGGTACTGGAACAGGTTCTCCAGAGAAGTAGTCACAGCATGAAGCCTGACACAGTTCAGGTAGTGTTTGGACAGCACTCTCAGGCACATGGTGTAACTCCTAAGGATGGTCTTGTGCAGGGCCAGGACATGGACTCGATCCTTGTGGGTCCCTTCCAACCCAGCACATTCTGTGATTCTGTACTTAGAACTACAACATCCCCCATTAAACCTGCCCAAAGCAGCACAATGATTAAGGCCAGAGTTGTTATCTGTTTGGGTATTTTACCTAACACAGATCAAGAGACAGTCCAAGACATGGTCCTGGATCCATTCCTATGAAAGCTGGAGTGGAAAAGCACCCAATCTTCATTTTGACATTTCTAGTGATGAAGAGGTCACCAGCATCAGATACTGTTCCCATGGCTAATTAGCTTCACAGTTAAACCTCAATTTATTTCTTGTCAGAATATGCCCACCTTTCATTTCCAACCACTGGATCTTGCAGTATGTTAAAACCTGCTTTCCATCTAGATACCAGACAGATCAAATCGCTCTTCAATTAATCACATTCCTTCAGCCTCTCATTATAAGTCATACTTTCTGATTATTCTCATGCTAGTCTCTGATTTATCTCATATGTTTTTTCTCCCAGTACCTTTTTCTAATTACAGGTATCAGAAACTGCCTCAGGTATTTTACAAGAGATTTCACCAGTCCTAATTTCAGAGAAAACATATTCCCCTCCCTGCTTCTCCAGCTTTCTGTGCCTGCCCTCGCACAGACAGCATTTGCTATATTCAGTCACCAGCAAAGAGCTCCCCGAGCTGGACCTTTGCTGCTGGGGCAGCAATCACACCCCATCACACCCGTACCACAGGCACGATGGATGGGAACACAGAGTGCTCAGATTGTCCTGAGGGCTCTGGTTCACCTGACCAGTGAGTGGCCCTGCACCTTTTCAGACCTGCTGCTTCTCAGAAATAGGCCACCCTCTCTATTCTCTGTGTCCAAATGCTTGCTTTTACAAGTAACAACTTTGGATACTACTTGCTTGTGCTAATTCATGGAACAACTTGATGGTCCTTCAGGAATGATTTGTCCTCATCTTCCTTACCCTTTCTCCAGGCCACTTATCACAGCTGTGAGCTGACCTCAGACAGACCCCACTAAAAAGCACCAAGAGCTGAACCAAGCGTCCTGAATTGCAGTTTGCTACTCTAGCAGCCACATCGTGATCCCACTTGTAATTCTGAAGAATGGACTCAATGTCATAGATTAAGCTATTACTTTTCAAGACTGCCATAATAATAATACTTAACATTCCAGGAGCAATTTACATTTTCAAAACACTGCAAAAATGTTAATTAACAGCATGCTTACACCAGCTCTGGAAACCAGTCACCTCAAACATGCTGCTCTGCTGCTTCATTCACATTCAGTCATTCCAGAGAAGTATCAGAAATCATTTAACTCTCAGGTTCCTGGTAATCTTTTATTCTACTAAATTTTTGAGCTTAATTTAAGGTTCAGTAACAAAGTGGAACTAAGGATATTAATACAAGCCTTACTAAATTCATGTAATTCTGGTTGCCTTTTAAATGACCAAAGAAAAACTTGTATTTCAAAAATCTCAGCCTTCACTGAATGTATTGCACAGTACTATGTTTCAAAAAAAAAATTCATAAATTTAAAGTCTGACTTGTAACTGCATCACAGCATTTCCAAATTTCACTCTATTTTCTCCTTGCACAATTCAGCTACAATAACCTTTGAAACTCACTGTAATAGTGCCTTATATTGGAAGAGACTGGCACAAATCCACAAAGGATCATCTATTTATAAGAAAAAAAAAAATCCAAAGGTACTGGATGACACATTTTATGAAGAATAACTCTCCTGCTTTAGGGAATAAGCCAAATATTGGAGGTTGGGAAGACACTTTTCTTACAGAAGCATTGATCTGTGGCTGCTCTGTGAGAGGTCTGGTGAGGCATTGGCCCTTGGACACGGGCAGAGAGAGAATGGACAAAACCAACCATAAATCTCAGCTAGTGTGACAGCTTCCATTAGTTGGCACTTGCCAGGCTCATGGCTGGATCTGAACTTCATAAACACTTTAAGGAATTTGGATCCAAGTGTTTTTGCATTCCTCAGCCTCTGTGGAGGTTGGCAGAGCTAAACAGGCACTTTAAGAAGTGATGGCACAAGAGTTGAAAATGAAATGTCCCCTGCCATAGATCTGGGGAAGGGTTGCCAGTGACTCTCAAAGCCTAATTTCATCCATCGCTGAGAGCAACACAGAACAGAAAGCAGCTTATGCAGTGCCCTGCTGAGCATCATCTGTTTACTGTGTATACTGCATTTTTTTAAAAATGTGTGAAAAAGGAAAAACTATTTAAGTCCAAATGCTGAATTTGCAGACTCCAGCCTTATGCCAGACAAGATGTTGATCTTTAAGCTTGTCAACCTGAAAGACTCTTACATTTAAAGAAGTGGCTTTCTTGCATTCGAGTGAGATGAAGCCCAACTGGAGCAGGTACAGAGCAGGGTCAGCAGGATCAGCTGCCGAACGGAGCTGTGCACGACAAGGACTAAAGCAGCTTGCCCCACTTAAACCCAGCAAAGAAGAATGCAAGAGGGAATATGATCCTCCCTAAAGTATTTATAGGACAGCATTGGAGCCCAGTGCAGATAAATATGGCCAAGAATACACGTAACCTAGAAATTGGAAACGTTTGAGTGGCACAAGATGGCTCCAAAACAGCTTCCCAGCAAAAATACAGCTTTTAAGAGGGCACTTGAAGTTCATGAACATGGTGTATGATAAGGTTTTCAGCAATGGGAGGAAGCCAGGCCATCTGGCCAGGGAAGTCTTTGCCCCTCCTTGGCTGGCATAATGCCAGGTTGTGAAGGTGAGGTGGGATTTTAATCAGACCCCTCTCTACAAACACGATTCAGTTTCCCACCTATGGCCCAGCTGCTGTCTAAACATTTTCTCTCTGTTTTGAAACACAAATACCTGGAGGGAAAATTCACGTTGATGTTTCTCTCGAGATAACAGCTGCTCTCTATTAGTGTTTCATACAGATTTACTCTTGCTAAATGCCCACTCAGCTCCGTGAAGGCTTAACAGGAAAAAGAACAAGCAAGGAACTCAGGTATTTGATTAATGGAGGGCTAGAACCAGCTTCAAGTAAGAGCCACCACAGGGACTGGCATGCATGCATGCAGGAGTAAACTTTATTTATGTAAAAGCTCAGCTGTCCTCAATTCTATGCAGGAAAATAAAATATTTTCTGCATCTGTTGGCAGTATTTGCAGGCTCCAGACAAAATTCACGCAGCCAGCAGCAAAGCAGCCGTGGCTGAGGAAGTTATCTGCAGCAAGAGCAGATGCAACAGCCTTTTACTGCATGAGTGAGGCAGAGACACAGCTATGACACTGTCCCTGCCCATGGAGCACTTCACCTCTCAGGTCAAATGCTAAAGCACCACTTCAGTCTGCTAACAACTCCCCAGGCAGGAGAGGATACCAGCTGGATGGTACGTGACAGACATCTGGGCACACAGGCAATTGCATTTTCTACTTAAGTGCCTGCAAGATAAGGGATCTTCCAACCTGGAGAAAGTTTCATACTATGATTTTCCTCTGTGCTTCCTCAGGAAACAATTCCAAATGCCTAGATCTGAAAATCCCAGATATCCATTGCAGTTGAACTTGCTGCACAACAGGCTGCACTTGCAGAGAGCATTTAAATCATAGTGTATCTCCCACAGAGAACTGCACTGGCACAAAAGGACTGTCCCATGAGCAGTCCCCAAACAACTGTGAGTGCACAACCTCTGTGAGCTACAGGGTTCTATGAGACAGAGCTTGAGAAACTCTAAAATACTTTTGTGGTTTTCATGGGCTTGTAAAATGCAATAATTAAAAGTAAAATAGATGCCTTCTAGAATCCTGCTGGAGAGCTAGAATGAAAGTTTCAGGTAAGTTTTCCATCTGTTTCTCCTTTTACCTCTTGCAACAGAAAAGTTTCTTTGACTGGATTAGGAATGGACTCTTGCTTCTCCTCCTCCAGCCATCTTTTCCAAAATGCCCTAGCAGGCAGTACAGGAGCAATGGCAAGTATATTCAGAAACCCCAGTAGATATTTGCAAGAACAATAGGGGAAACTCCACAGATGCCCAGCAGCATCAAGATCTGAGCAGCAGGTGGTCCTGAGCTCAGAGGGAAAACCCTGAAGCTAAGAACATGTGTACTTTCTGGTTCATCAGTGTGCCCACTTCTCTGCCATCATGATCTAGAAGTGCCACATGTGACATTTAGGAGGATTATCAGTGCTCAAAACTACCAGCAGGTTATAATGAGTGGGTCACCATAAATCTGCAAACTTGTACGAATAGCACCAGTAGCAAAAGATCAAACATACATTCAGGGATGGTGGGAGGAAGGGGACAGGGTCTCTGAACACTGGTGTTTTCTTCCAGTAAACCTACGACATGGGCTGAGAGACGTGGAAAAACAATCACCCTCGGTTTCATTAAGTTGTGGATATGTTTATCACAGCAATGAGGCCTGCCAAGACCACAGAGAGAACACAGCTGAAACTGTCAAAAAGCAGCTTCATATCAAGCTCCTTTTTTACCAGGTCTTTAGGAGGCTGGCTCTGCAACACACGGAGCATCCAGCAATCAGTACGAGATGGGACGACAGGTAGGAGAGCAGCAGCTGGTATCAGAGAGGTTCCAGCACTCTGAGATCTTTCAGTCCAGAGCCATCACACCCACAGCAAAGGATATTCAGCCAACCTCAGCTGCTGTCACACCTCCTCCTGGATGGGCTTATGGTGCTGGCCCAATGCAGAAGAAAGCCAGGAAGCTCAAGGCCCTTTCACCTTCAACTGCCCAAGCAGCATGGCAAGAACAAGTCATTTATACAGTTTTGAGCCTTTCTGGCTCTTGCCACAGGCTGAGCTTTCTCCACAGTCACCTGAAATCAGGAACCACTACTGAACAAAGTGTCCATCTCAATTGAGTTATGGTTTCACCCCTCAAGGACAGGACTAAGAAACCCAAACACCACCAAACACATTCTGAATCACCAAGGCTCAGGGCAACAAATAATATAATATTTTACATATCACAGTGCCTTGGTGTGGCCTCATGAGGTGTCAGCCAGAAACTTTTATGCTGTATTTGTTTCTGTCCTTCTCCAGAAAAAAATTCCTTAAAATGATTAGTTGTCCTCAGCGGTAATTAATTATCCCCAAGTAGTGAACTGAAATGACAGTGATATTTCTACTTGAATCCTCAGGGGGAAATCGGGTTGTCTTGCTATGCTCTCTAAACCTGACATAAAGTTAAAAATAGGAGGTTTAATATGCAGTCTGCAGGACTTTTTCTGCCTGTAAGGCAATCCCAAGGGATGTCTCAGTTCAACTGCAAGCTCACAAAGTCCCACTGTCCTAGAGAAGGCAGTGACATTTCTTTCCCTCTTATGCAGCTCAGGCTCAGTAAAACACTAGCAAGTACCAAAGAACATGTCAATTAATACAACTGAAGATAAGTTTCAGCCAAAGCTTTTAAACATGTAAGCCACCCCTGAAGAAGCCAGCTGTGATAGAAACAGCATGAGAAAAAACAGAGATTTTGGCTTCCAGTCATTGGGAGCAGACATCATACCTATAGAGGAGTGGGAACTGAGGGGGCAAGGACAAACACAAATTCATGTTTCTGCTATTAATTAGCCTTGCAGTGTGTGAAGCTGGGGTGCAAATCAGCTTTGTCTTAAGATGATTTTCCAGCTCAGGTTTCTGGTCTTGATATAGGTCCATACTTGTTACCTTTCCCACACAGATTAAAAAAGCGAAGATTATGGAACACAGACTTTGGTAAATTTATATCAGTTCTTCATTCAAAGTTAAAAGTTGTTACAAGCTTATTTTAACAGCTTTTTTGTAAAAGAAATTCTAAAATCTCCTATTTTCCTCTGTTTCGTTAATAAAGCAATATCTTGGAGCAAGAATAGGAAAATTCCCAAAGGATTAGTCTAATTTCTCTCCCTCCTGAACTGACAGTGCATTTCCCTAGCCCAACTGTAATGAGAAAGCTACTGAGCCTTCACTCAGCATTAAATCCCAGTATGCTGTAAAAGCTAGGCTGGTTGTCAGGTGTTCTTTAAAGTTCTGGGAGTTTGTTTAGGCAAGATCTATTTTCAGAAAAGAGGAAAACAGCTCTTTTTCTAGATCATCTTCAGTAACAGCACCTCTGTCTCCTTTGTGTTTGCACAGCTCTGCCAGAGAAACCCAACCACTGCCCTGGGCAGGTTCCCCAGGGTGCAGATCAATGGCACCAGCAGCTCCAGCTCCTCCTGGGAGACTAGCTCAGGCCTGGCAGGGTTTGTCACAGCTCTCATGACTTTTGGCCTGACTTAGCAGGTCCAGGAAAACCTGACCTGTCTGCCAGACCTCCTGAAGTGATGCACTGTTTAATAAACCCTTCCAGAACAGGGAACAAAAAACCCACAATGCAAAAACACCCAGCTGAGGCTTGGAAACAGAAATCCCTCTAGCAGCCAGGGGGTTTTATTTTGTTTGGAGGGTTTTTTGTTGTTTGTTTGTAGGTTTTTTTCTATTATTCACAGTATCCTACATTCCCATTACTCTCAACTACAGCATAACAGTTCTTTAGGGCAATTATACAAATTGTTTCCAAATCTGTGTAAAAGCTTAGACCTGTAGCCATTCCAGGTAAAAATCCTCTCAACTCCTTTAAGCAAAAGGTCTTCCTGGCACAGATATGTGATATTTCTCCCACCCAGCTTTCCACAGTCTACTTCTAGCTGTGGCAAGGGTGCTGCTACAAGCCTCGTAACACTGATCTTCTCTGTGGCATCTACAACATCACTACTCTGTCCAAGTGAAAAAACATGGCCATGCTTTTTGCCCCTGCCACAGGGCTTGGATATGCTTTCTTGAAACACACACCTGCCTCTGCACAGTCTGGCTAAAAGCATGACTATAATCCCAGGCTCTGAGCAGGCTTGGTTTAAGCCACAGCATGCAGTTTGCAATGTTTATTCCCCGGGGAGGATGGGACCCCAGCCCAGCCACAGCACCGTGTGTGTGAGCATCCAGCAACATGCCTGTCCCATGTGCTGCTTCCCAGGGGTGTGTTGGAGCTGCTCCAGTGCCACAGCAGAGCTGTCTGCCCACGTCCAGCCCAGCACGTGCCTCAGTCACGGTGCAAGCCCGAACACCCTATTACGCAGCAGCAAAGCTGACCGCGATGGAGCCACCGCAAAGCACGGACCCCCACCCAGGTTCAAGTGCACCCCCTTCCCTTTCCCCTCACCTTGCTCAGGTGCAGCCTGAGCTTCCAGCCCCCAGATGCATTATCTGGGAAGCCTGCAAGCCAAGGTGGCTGCAGCTCCTCTGAGCAGAAGGTGAGTCCTCCTGCACACTTCAATCAGGCCCCTTCTCTGCCTTGTTGTGCCCTGTCCCCTGCATTAACCCCTTTCTGGAAACATGAGGTTACAGACTTTACCATATTTGCAGGTTTGGTTTTTTGGCCCCTAAAATGAAACCAGTGCTGGGAGGCACAAGCCTTCTGGTGAGCTTTACTGCCTGCTATCTGATAAATGAACTGCCTGTGCTTCCCCCAACCTTGATTCATGGGAAAACAGCACCATGCTCACAGGAAAGTTGTTTGGCTCTCTTGAATCTGTTTAATGAGCTGATGTGTAAAAAACTTTTGTGCACATAGATGAGAAATACATCTTTTACTAATCAAAAAGCATACAACTTCCCCAAGTTGGTTTTTTGTCTTTTTTAACACATGCTTTTCCAGGGCCACCATACTACTAAAACTCTTGCAAGTGGCAAATAAGGGGTTTTTGTTTCAATTACATGTTAAGGCAGAAAACATAAGAGCAAAAGAGAGGGAAAAGATCAATTTTGCAAAAGTAAGTGGCTTATGTTGTGCTTAAATTGCTCTGCTTGTGGTACAAACACCAGGCTCGTGCAGAAGCTGTGTCTTAGTGCAAATGGCACCCTGCTCTTCTATGCAAGTGATTTAAGCTACACAGCACACATGCCAAAAAATACAAAGGGACACCTTTTGAGAGGTGGCATCATGTAACAGAGGCTGAGAGACCTGTGTTCCAGGTATAGACACTCAGCACCTTGACCACATGCAACCTGGAAACATTGGGGAAGAAAAAAAAAAAAGAAAAATCAAATTCCAGCACAGATTTCAGAGCCCCAAAGACCCTACATCTGGTGCTGAAGGTGCCTTGCATTCACAGACTTTTGCAGAGAGAATTACAACAAATCTCTTACACAGCTCAAATCAGGAGCTACTTTTGAAAATCTGGCTGCAAGACACTCATTGCAGGTCACTGCTCACACTGGAGCTCAGCAGAATTAAATCCTTGAACCAGCCAGAAGCTGCTGTTGTCCCTCATAAGCACAGCAGCAGCACTGCATCATTTACTACAGATTTCCTGCAGCCACTGCCAAATATGGCACTTTGGGGACATTTATTTTAAGTGTCATTGTTTTCTGTGCATTAACATATGCTCCAGTCAAACCCTTTATTCATCATTGCCAGAAATGAAGAGCCTTGTTACAGCCCAAATTAAAGAGTCTTGAAAGCATTGCCTTAATTTATAATCAGGAGAAGAAAAATAGATTTCGACAAATAAAAGGAACTTGAAACCAGTCAAAATCACATTCCTGATAAGCATAGCAGACATGACTTTTAGCTATTCTATCTTCAAGAAACACCAAGTCCCTCAGGGGACTGAGCCAAGCAGCTAAGATGGGACATGGACAGCTCCTACAGCTAACTCTCCTAAGAAGGGACACGAGGTTCCCTTGGATTCAAGGGCATCCTCACCATTCCTCAGGTCTGCAAGGAAAAGCTTTATCAAGCCCTCTTTTCCTGAGGGCAGATAATCTTGCTGATCTTTGTATGGCAGTAAATCCTCAATAGAGGCAATACAATTTTAAATCACTGTCACTAGCCTGAAGCGTCCAAGCGTCCAGACAATCAAAGTTATTTTATCAGTTAGACTAAAGTTACTAGAGAAAGATGAGACACAGGATATCCCCTCTTTCCCAGAGCAGCCTCTAACACTTTTAAGTTCAACAACATGAATTCTTCCCGCAGAACTCAGATTCACAAGATCCAAGTGCCTGATCTCGGGTCAGTTGGCAAATTTCACTGAAAGCCCCGGGAATCATCACCCTGAGTGACCAAGACCAAGTTCTGCACATAATTCCATTTGCATGCACATGAAAAACCCCATGAACCACCACAGCTAATGTCAGCCTAAGAGAAGGAAATCTAGTTAATAGCACATTAAGAAGTTAAATTCCATTATTAATTAAAATATCTTCAGCAGAGCAATTATGCAGCCCCCTCAGAGAAAGCTGCCAGGAGACAGAGCACTAGCAGGAGCAGAGCTGGCAATAGGATGTTTGTATATGGGCTAGCTGAAATGCTGCCACCCTGTGCCTACTGTAACCTCCCCAGGTAGAAAATATGATTGCAAACATCACTTGTGCAGCTAATACTGATGGACACCAGCAGACTAATTAAAAAAAAAAAAAAAAAAGCTGGGGGTGGGGAAGAGACATTTGGAATGTTTAGTTCTTACAGAATTAAAATTCTCCACTCTGGGGGGATGTGGGATAAATAGAGCGATTCCACACAGAAGTCTTAAGTGCTGAGAAAGAAAAATTCCACAGTAGAGGCTGAAAAAAACAATTTGGGGTTAAATAATATCCATGAGTCAAAGCTCGGCTGACAGCGTGAGCAGGGGGAGATGGCACAGCCTCCCCAAGGCAAGGCAGCCCTGCACAGCAGCTCTCCGCTACCTCTCGCCCTGTGCACTGGAGCAGTGTACACATGGAAATCCCAAGCAATTCTTTATTCAGTATTTCTCTTTCACAGACAAAAGGGAGGCAGTGGGCATATCTAGTTGAACATTTAAACAGTACTTTGTGTGTTCATTTCACAATGAAGTGGTTTTAGAACTATTGCATTACTTCAGCAGGAACGAACACTTTTCACTGGTGACAACATGTGTTGCCCCTTCTCTTCCATCTTTCTTGGGTGTCCAGGCAAAATCAAAGTCTCCATCTCCAGGTGTGCTAAAATCACAAATTCCCATTATGGTTCTAGAAGAAAGCCATCACTTTTCCATGTGGGACAATAACATATCAAGAAATAACTGGCATCAAGTAGTTGTTACAAAACAACTCTCAGCAAGGTATAGTAAAAGCTGGCTTTGCAGTTGTTTGATTTTTACACTAATGAACAAATTAAAGTTTATTTCTATCATCTTTAACATTCATAGTGGCAGGAAGCTGAGGAAGCACTTGAGTTTTCCATGCATCAGCTTATAGGCATGTATGCAGTTTTTATGGCTAAGCATTATGTCTCCTACTGTTACTTGTGATCCAGACTGCTTTGTGTTTTTCCTCCCTCGATGTAAGAGTCTAGCTTTAAGGAGTTTTTTCAAGCAGGTTGTGAACAAAATTGAAATAACCACAGCAAATTAATTGGCAGAGACAGAAAAGCTCCCTGGGGTGCTACAAAATGATGAAGAGACTACAAAGCTTCCTAGAGGATGATAAAGATGTACCTACACATACATGACCAGGTATGCCTCTGCATTGTATCCTGTAAAGGTGGTTGTGAAAGCTGCAGTTCTGCAGGTTTTCAGCCTGACCTTTAGCACAAGCGCAAAATGAAGAGATGTGCACGGAGAAACCTGCCAGTCAGAAGGAGAACCCTCACCATCCTGCTTCGGATCACGACTCCCATTGTGCAGCAGCCCTTGCAGTCACCTGGCACCCACTTTGCTGATGTGCAACCAATGGTCTCTGACCCAGCAATGTTTCCCTGAAATGGTAACAACATCAGGAAGGTGCAAATGGGGGGATTCAGGTCTCTGCTTCTTTCAAGATGACCCCTGAAATGCTGAGCTCGTGATGTTATTAGCATCAGCAAGCAAGGAAGCCAGCCAAGAGCAAAATGTGTTTCATCTTTCCATCAGCAATTGAAGTGGGCCAGCATTCAACAGCACACTGTGCCAATATTTCTTCGAACACCAAATGGATATGCATCTTTCTCAGGCTGCAGAGTGAACGGGCTGAATGCTGCAGCTTCTAAATTTCAAGTGCTGCTCAAGGCAGTAACGAGATATTGCCTCTACATTACATTCACAGATATAGCTTTCCTACTCTGGGCCAATTTCCACCATTGAAATGATCAGAACAGGCTACTTGAGTCAAATTCAGACAGTCTGAACCTGCTCAGGTCTCCCTGCAATGGTTCAACCCAAATGAACACATCAGAACAGTCCCAAATACATGCCGTGTTTGCAATCCGGAGAGACGAAAGCACAAGTTCATGGCTTCAGAGAGCTAATCTGCTCTTCAGAGCAAAATATCCAAAAAATAAGAAATCTTCATATAAATAGATGAAATTGGTATTTTTGGGTTCTCTTCCAATCTGTGGGATGGCAGAGGACATGGAAAGAACTCCTCTAGGTATGTGGGTGCACCAGTGAAACCAGAACCATCTTTTCACCAATAGACTGATCCAGGTGGTGTTTCTGCTGAGCAATTCAGTGCACAGACCCCAAACCCCATCCCTATGTGGTCCCTGGGCAGCTGTGCAAGTGTGGAGAGGGCATCCTCTGGGTCTGGAACTTATCTCCCATAGTTGTAAGGCCTTCAAACTGATTGGCAGGCTGTAAATACAGCTCTACAACACCTGGCATTAATTCTACTGGTAACACACTCCTCACAGAAGCCCTTACATATTTACTGGCCTGGAGCAAAGCAGATCCTGAGCAGCACTCCAGCACCTGAAACAAGAGATATTCCCACTGCAGCCATCAAGGACACAGATGTCCTCTGCCTGGCAGCTTGCATCAGCCTAAGCAGAGGGGCAGCATTTTGCGTGCACACCAAAGGAGAAGCAGCAGAGAGTCCTCCATTGGTTACCTGCTCCAAGAATTCCACTGAGGCAGCCCTCAGGCACTGCATGCTTTCAGCCACAGTGAGCTTTAAACCTTTAAACACACATCAGAAGTGCTGGTGCTCAGAGGCAACAGTGCATATATCATGCACTAAATGACTAGTACCTTTTGTTTCAACAGAACTGTCACTTTATGCTGTAAGGGCAAAAGAGCCAGGTAATGCAAGTTCTTTTTAAGTGCTTGTAGTCTGCAATAAAGGTCCATGTTTATGAACCCAAGATCCTGAACAAAATATAGAGTAATCGCCCTGTTCATTCCCCAAAAAAAACCCAAAGTGATTTTCATTTCTGCAAAAAGTACTGAAAGCTGTTCATTTGGGAGAGTTAATTTGTTTAGAAAGGCTGCTTTTAGCTTTTTCAGACTTCTCAGCTACAGTACATTTTTCTTTAATTAGTTTAGTTCAACCAGCAAAGAGCAGGAGTTGAGCAACAAGGGTCTGCACATAAAAGCATTTGAAACTGCTGGCTAGCTAATACAGACTAAATATACACTGCAATCTGCCTCTCATACTTATTAGAAGGCAGCATTGTGTTCTGTATACTACATCACTATTATTGTATTTTCCAGGAGAATGAATTATCCACTGGCAGTGATTTCATATGGGTAAATGAGGCTGCTAGGTTCGGTTCATTAGCATCTTTTCTGCAGCCTCCAGCATTTAAATTAGAGATTCCCCTGGACCATATGAAGGAACAAACGTTTACTTTTGTGTTTTACTAGCTTGCCAACACAAGCACCTCTGCATCCCACAGTCCTGCTTCCGCTGGGGCTTGTGGAAGCTACAGAAACAAGTACCTGAGAACTGAGTAGCTCCTGACAGAGATGGGATTCAATCCCTATGTTTAGTGTCAGGAGATACACTGATACAACATTTGAAGTAGGCCAAAATGAATACCAAGTACTTTTGGGGTGCAAGTTGCCATGCTAACTGCCCTGTGAACATATCTGGGATTTCCCACTAAAATCTCACACTCACTTCTGTCCTCAGACCTATTCAAGGGGCAGGCACAGCTCCTGCTGCCCATGCCCAGAGCCCAAGTCAGTCAAGAGAACAGGACTACAGCGAATCCTCCCAGCCCCTGAGGAGCACTGGGTTGTGATGCTCAGGGCTGGCATTACCCTTCTAGCCCCCTGAACCACCAGCCTCCCTCCAGCATCAAAACTTTGTTATTCCTACTGCCCTAAAACCCTGCACAGCCAACAGCATGAGGTGAGGCACCAGGAGGAGAGGGCTGTGTGCTCAGCACAGAGATCTGCTGCTCTGAAATACTGCAGGCAAACTCAGAGCAAATAGAGGGGCAAAGAAAAATGGTTGCATCTCCTCTGATGGCTTGGCTGGCAACAGGAAGAAAAGAGGGAGCATCCTTCTGTTCAGGCTTTGTCCCCATCTCCAAAAGTTCTTCCACCCTGAGCCATTCACTTGTACGAAGCAGCAACACTGAAGTCAGTGATAGGACTGGGCAGGGAGAAGGGTCAGACTTTATGACAGGACATGACATGATGCAAACCCCCATCTATGTGAGATCAAAAAGGTTGCTGGTGGGAAAAGGAACATGGGCATATGGCAAAATCCAGCTCCTAGAATGACTTATTAGGCAAAAATAATTTCAAAGGCTGTTTTAAATTCAATGCTTAACTCCCTTCTGCTCAGTTAGTGAGGTAGTTAGCTGGCTAAATCACTAAATTAAAAAACAGAATTTCTTTCACACATAGAACATGTAAAATAATGTTAGTTGTGACTGATCTGTGATGTCTTTTAAAGGGCAATATATGTTTGGGTAAGTAGCTAGTGTATTCCCACGGAAAGTTTATTTCACCAGTGTTCACCCTGGCATCAGCTACTTACAGAAGCACTGCAGCTACCTGTGGTGTCATGGTAATTACAGCTGGTGTGCACAAAAAGGCAATAGCCATGAAACTGCTTCTCACTGCCACTTCACAGAAAGTGCTTCTGCTTCTCAGAGCACTGTAGTTATTTGCACCTTCACAGCTCCACAATTTATTGGTCGTTTCAGAGTCATGGAAATCCAGGCAGAGAAGAAGTGAGGCAGGCATGAAAGACTCCCCTTACCCAGAGGGTGTTTTACTTCTGCTTGGATAAAACACTCAGTCAGCTCTCAAACTCCACCAGCCTGGGACAGAGGTGGGCTGCAAATTACAGGCAAATCAACTGGTCTTTAATTCTAAAAAAAAAATGCCTTAAATAACCAGAGGACCCCTATATTCAAAGTTTTGAGCTTTAGATACAACTTTGGGGACTGGGGAAGGAGGCTCTGTACAGCAAATCCATATATCTAATGAGACAATACAGATTTAATTTCCCAATCATGCTTTTGATCTGGTAAGCAGTGCTCTGGGTTAAAAGCACTGTCAAACCTACAGATGCAAAATAAAACCTGCTTAGCATGGGGAGCAGCTCTTCAATTTCTGTCAGTAACAGTGAGGACAGGTGTCTCTTCTATATAATGCTTCTAGCTCAAGGATCCACCTTCTCCAACAGATTTAGGACCTTCTCCAAGAACACTTGGCTTCAGCACCGAACTGAATCCTGAGTTTTCGGAAAATTACAGCTCTGATTAGATTTATGAGTTGATTAAGAGGCTTTCCAAGTCCAAAATTGGGATAGTTACACTATAACAGGCTGTTCCACTACAAAACCCTAAAGGCAAAGCCAGCTTTAGGTCTAGTTTCCAAGAACAGCGTGTACTCTGAAGACATGCTGCACTCTGCAAGGTCTGCCTGCAACAGCACCTTCAAGAAGTCACACCTACAGTCACATGCCATCAGCTGTTACGGGTCTGATGGACTTGACCTCTGTAGCTCTTACCTGGCCACAATTGCTGTGATATCTCTGGACTCCCATCTCCAAGCATTACTTACACAGTACCCAAAGCATAGCTCAGCCACAGCAGGGCTCAGCCACAGCACCTGCAACAGGGACTCGTCCTCACACACACTGGACCATCACTGGGGATGTATCAGAGCAAGACAAGCATGAACTAGTGATGGACAGCGGGTCAAGCAAGGGCTGAGTAAAACTCAGCACAGGCAGCAACACCATCCCAAAAAACCCTCTGTAGCCCTAACGAGGCCTCTGCACTGCTCAGGCTGGTGTGCTGCTGCCACGTGAGGCAGCTGCAATGGAATAAACTGGGGCCTGACATCATGATGATGCAGCTGCACCGGATAACAGAAAGCCCTCCTCTGGCAGGAAACAGCCCTGAAAAAGTAATTAGTTTTCCCAGAGTTATTAGGAAAGTGAGTAATCATGTGTACAGCTACAGCAGTGCTGTAGAGACTGCGCTCCGACTGAGGGAAAGGCAAAGCTGAAGTGAGATTTGTTTGCAGTTATAATTGTTCTCTGCCCTGACTTTGTTCAAGCAGCTACAATTATTAATCTCTAAATTTCAACATCAAAAGCTGAGATAACTAAATAGAGGCAGGGTCAGAGAGAAAAAAATAATTTAATTTTTTACGTTACATTAATTTTTCTCGGCTGAGATAGTTTTCTTTCTGAGCTGATATTAAGAGCATACATATTTTAAGGAAGTCCCACCGGCCACACATGCCATCAGCAGAGTGCAGCATAGCAAAAAATAATCAAAGTAATTGTTTTTAAGGACAAAGTATAGTCACTTCAATTTAGCCAAGATTACAGTTTACATAGCTGAAAAGAAATCAGACATGAATCTCTGCACTGAATTTATTTCCATACTGAAAGTGATTCTTCAGATTCTTCTCTGTGAAGAGAGAAGCCCTGGATATGATAACCTATGTGTGGATCAGAGCAGCACAGTGGAAGAAAGCCCTGTTGATGCTAAAATCTGCACACAGGAAAAAAACTGCAAGACACAGACACAAACTCCAGGACCCAATGTTCAACTACAGCAATGAGAGCAGGAGAATATTCTTAGTCTGCAGATAAAAATAAACTAATGTAATTACTCCAAACAATAAGAAAAAGTCTATTACAAAATGGAAGAAAAATTTGCCTCTTTGTCAATTAAAGCAAAACAGTTTAATACATTCTAGTTCAAATGAAAAATGAAAAAAGAAAAGGGAACCTAGGTGAAAAACAAACAAACAAAAAAATCACCTTTTCCTCCCAAATCCTAAAACTAGAAACTGCTTCAAAACATTAGAAGTTTTTCATAGAGCACAGTGTCTGGGACCATTTCACACTGAAATCACATTAGCTCTTTCATAGTGCAGCCAGGTCAGTTCTCACTTCTTTAATAACTAGCCTGTAAAACCTTTTCTATCCACCAAATAAGCAAGTTTGTGCTGCTACAGAAATATCCCACTGTAAGGGCAAATCTATCTTGTGATTAACTCCACAGCAGCAGAATCCCACCAGGGATGAATTAAACATCATCATTTTTCCACCTTTTCCGAAATGAGGACTCAGGTATTTTCAAATCCTTTTCCATTCATCTCTGCTCACAGCCTGTGTAGCTTGCAAAAAAGTTCCCTTTATCATCTTCTGTAATTAATTCTGAGGTGGACAGCAGAAAACAACACACCCACGAGAAACTTGTGCTCAGTCTGCAGGGAACTGCAGCATCACGTATGAGAAATGGCCTCGGCATATTTGGCACGTTGCTGCACTGATTCATTGCCCTGTCATTGAATATAACTGGATGCTTATTAACAATAAAAACAAATATATTTTATCTTCTATGCCCAGAACCATTTTTCTGAACAAGAGAGAAGCACCAAGAAGAAAATGAAGTATTAATATGCTTAAAATAAAAATCTAGAGCTGGTGTCACGGTATTCAATCTAATGATTCCTCCACATGAGGAACATGAAGTTTAACAGGAAGTGTAAACTGTCACAACTCCAGTTTGTTTCGATTTTTCCATTTTCAGCATAAAGATAGGCTGTTTCTACAGGGTATTAGTAGAGAGCCAGGGAAAGGTTTCTAGGTACATACCAAAGGTATTATCTACCTGCCCTTGATATTCTCATATTCACTGGTCATTTTCCACTCTTCAGCGTTTCCTGAATCAGTGATGTTATAGTTCAACAACACTCAGGGAACTCAGTGTTCACTAATCCCCTCCACATCTCCCTTGACAAGTGCAGCTGCCCTGGGATGGATGCAGGCACCATTGCATCACCTCCCACAGGTGAGCCCACACCCCCCCTGTGGGGTAGCTCAGGGGAATTTGATTCCTGAGCCATTTCCTAGAACATCACCTGTAGTATCAATGATTTAGAAGCACAGCAGAGACGGGGGATGTGGGAGCGAAACTTCTGGCCATAGACAGCGCTGGTCTGCAGCAAGAGCCTGGTGATGCTCAGAGACACCTGTCCTATATCCAGGGGATTACAAACCGGCATCACAGGACACAGATCCTTGGACCTGACAGCTGCTCCAGCAACAAGAGTCCTCAAACCTCAGTGTCGGGTAGCTTTGTGACAGCAATCACACAGTAGCTTTGAGACCAAACCCCAGGAACAAATGTTCCTGCTCCCTGCTGAAGACAGGCAGAAGCCCAGTGTTAACTGGGGCTGACTGGCTCCTGGGCATGTCTTGTACCCGACACTCAGCCTGCCTCCCGCTCCATCAGGAAACATCCCAAAAGTCTGATATCAAACACAGCATTAAGCATGGTGAAAATACAGCTCTTGAAGGCAATCTTGAGTCAAGACCATTTACCGTAAGTCATTCCTGAGATGATTCAAATAGCATCTATCCTGCAATGAATTCACACTCCACTGCTAACAGGGTGTCAGAGAGACTTGCTCATGGGCACAGAGTCCTTTCTCCAAAGCAGACAGTAGCCATCTATCATAAATCACCGTACACCAGAAGCACCATCTGCAATAACAAATGAGACCTCCGAGGCATCTTTAAAGTCTTGGGTTTGCTACATTAAGTTTAAAGCTTGTAGCTATGTCTTTGGTAGAAGAAAAGATTCCAATAGCACACTACTATGCATGCCACTGTTCAGGGAGTGAAGAGATTGTGCCACACTGTTCTAATTAATAGAGACTCAGTATCCTCAGTCCATAGCCAGGAGTCAGAACAGTGGTAGCTGCCCTCTCCACTACTGCTGTGGAGGTTTAGGACACATTCAGATCAAGCAGACTTACAGCACAATAAAAACAGTAAAAAGCAAAAGGAGAAAATATGCTCTTTGTGACTGCCACCTGCACTGGACTACAATTTAAAGCATCAGTTCCTAACCACCCACTATCTGAGACTGTGTTTTCCAAAGGACATCTTCTGTTTTGCAGGTACAGCATGTGCTTGGCAACACCTGCAGTTACTCTCAAGGGTTCCGACTCGCAAGTGCACCTTAGCAGCGGCACTGACAAGGGCCATATTTCATTCCATACACATTTACTGATTAACAGCTACATTACAGCAGAGTACATGTTGAAGGCATACGTACCAATACTACAGCACTAACAGACCTGCCCGCTGTGGGACATTCAGACTTACAGAAAACCTTCTGCAGCATCAAGCAAGTATGTCTAAGTACTGAGCTCACCACAGCTCCATTCTGCCCAATTGAGGTGGGAGGGTTAAAATTAAAAGAAGGGATAAAAAGAATCTTTGAAACTTTGAACACTTGCTTTGTTTGGCAACAACATTAACAGTATTTGCAGTTATCAAGTGTAACAACTCACGTCTTCATTCTCATCACATCTTGGCATAGGGAGAGAATTAAAGATGTTACATTTGCCAACTACCCTTATTAAAATCACATGGCTGCTGTATAAACTTTCAATTATGGAGGATAGAGGCTGAGGGTGGAGGAGATAATCCTTATAAGAACTACTTCAAAGGGAGAGTATGGATGAGATTTCAGGAAGGCTAACTTAGAAGCTGTGTGATGTATCTGTTGTTTTGAAATCAAGGTCATTCATAACACTTAGACTGGTTTTCACAAAGGAAGCCTTTTAAAAATATTTTCTCTATTTGTTTCTGCAAATCAGCTGATTCTAGTTATAAAAATCCCATTAATTGAGTGCCACACGAATCAAAGAATTCCTTCACTGTTCAAAGAATAAGACAAATAAGGCACAAGACAATCAAGGAACCCTGTTTACACCAGGCTGAGGAAACCCTAAGCTCAAGCCCAACACAAAACAACTTGAATCATTTCAGCTCACAGAGAAAGCAAGCTGAGCATGCCTGAGTCGCTTTGCATTTGCTCCCCTGCCCCAAGCCTGTGTGCTCAGTAGATGCTGTGGATTAGCTGACTTTTCCACTACACACCACACTGACTTGTGTGTACAGGGGAGCTCAAGCCATGCATTTTGGCAATAATACACTATTTTGTTCTTGTAAAGTCTGTTTTTATCTATTAACTATTCATGGTGCTTTCATAATGCATGTATTTGGGAGGAATTTTCATCCCCACAAGCCCTCTGCAATGACAGCTTTCAAACCTTGGATGGGGTGCTCTTCAGGGTGGCAAGAGAAAAACCAAATGGTCTGCTGTCCTATCAGACCCAGATGCAAGTTTCAGGGCCTCTGAAGCTGGCTGGCAAATATCCCAAGGGACTAATAGCAGTGCTTCACTGCATACAGCCACATCTCAGCAATTCACTGGAAGATAACTCCTCTCCATTTTTCAAAAGCATCTCTTTCTCAGCCCACAAGCGCTCAAACAGGGGGCTGTGGGGCACGGAGGACACAGATTTTGAGCAGTGATGCTCCACCAACCATTAGAGTAGGATGTACGTCTTGGTAAATGAAAGGGTTTTGTCTGATTTTCTCACTAGAAGCAAACAGCAAAACATGGATAGCCAAGCAAAAAAGCTGAAGCAAACAAACCTCGGGATTTGTTTCCTCTCTGTGTGTCTCCTATTAGGTTAATTAGTTTTATCTGTCTACACAGCAGAAGACTACAACACACCCAAGGAGCCAGGATTGCTCATTTCTGAAAACTCCACTCCTCAATAGTGCTGCATCCTGGCAGACAGTCAGACAACAGGAATGGGGAGAAATCAGTGATTTTAATGTATCTGTGAATGGTAAATAGAGGAAAAAATTGAACAACTCTAATATTTGTGCCCTTGAGTCAGTGATAGCTCAGGTAAAACTGAGATTTTACTCTTGTTCTCTACCAATCATCAAGAATGGATAAGAATAAAAACTGAGATACCGAAGGGGATTTCAGCATAGAAGAACTGGAGGTCCCACATGGCTGTTACTGAAATGCTCCCCAAACATTATCACCACCATCCAGATGACAACACACTAACTCAAAAGTGCTGTGACCAACAATAAGCCACTTGGAAGCACAGGATTACACACATCGCCTTGCATAAAGGGAAAGGTAATGATAAGGAACCAAAAATTAGGAATTTTTATTTTAATAAATAAAGGCCCAGCAGTGAATCTACCTAATAAAATTAAGAACCATATAAAGTGGGGTTTAAGGCAATTAAAGATCACTCCAGTGCTGTTTCAATCAGTTCCATATGGTAGGGGTCAAAAAATTACAAGATATTTTTAACACTCTTCACTGCATAGGGACAGTAGTTCAGTGGTGTATGCACGTGTTACATCATCAGTTCTGCACTCCTTATTCTACTACCAACTAAGCAGAATCTGAAAGTGCAGCTAATTAAACAGAACCTAAATTCAGCAGGTTTGGATGATTTGCACCACAGTTTTAAAAGAACATCCTGAAACACTCTATTATTGATACCGATTTTAAAAATGTTGGGCACATAGAAGTCGCAGTAGCTGGAACAAAACTTGCTGATGTGCCAAGTATTTTAAGAATTAAATAGAAAACCCTAATAACGATCTCCAGAAAACTGAGTATGATAAAATTAATCTGTAGAAACTGGAAATTCTCCAGAACACACAGTATCTAGCACTACTGACTTTAAAAGAAGTATAAAATACCACATGATTTTAATCAGTAAAATGACACTGTTGACTTTTCATACAGAATTTAGCTTCACGCTACATAATTATTTGATTAAGATAAGGAAATATGTATTAATGGATGAAAATCATTTCATGCAGTGGTGATTAAATAGTCATAGGTATATATGTGTATTCCCACTAAGGGCTTGGTAGAGGCTGCTCCTTGGCCCTATGGTGTAAACACATGTTAATGGGTGGAAGAGAGTCTATAATCATTACTCTGCAAGCCTGAAAATGGCAAACAATGTGGGACTGCTAAATAACTGAACAACAGATCCACATGTCCAAATAAACTCCACCAAAGAACAGAGTATAGACCAGTACAGACACACATACACAGAGAGCAACATGCATGGGGACAGCATCCTGTGAAGCCATTGATTTTCAGAAACTTCACGATGAACATGTAATTAGAGAAGCTGAGCACACTGTGCTGGAACAGTCCAGTGCTCAAGAGAGCTCAGAGAGGCTTGGAAGGGGGGGGTGCACAAATAACATAAAAAATAAATCAGTGTGTGGCATTTAACACTGTCAAAATTATGTTACGTTTTAATGCTTGCGATTCAAGAAGGATATTGGAAAACTGGATCCAGTACAAAGAACCTGCAAGAGGATGATTAAAGGACCAAAAGCTCAGCTTAGAGAAAGGCTCCAGAAGCACCATCTGTTCTCCCCAACAAAGGGAGAAGGTTAATAGGACAATCTGATCACAGTTTACAAGTACCTACGTAAGGAACAGAAATTCGATCAAAGAGCTCTGTCCTTTAGCAAATCCGGCAAATTTGCTCTGTCCAGCAAATCAGACAAACTCAGACCCAAACCAAGACATGTTTATGATGTTTAACTCTATTAGTTAATGCTCACGTTGACAGTATTACCAGTACTGATACCTGCAGTAAGGCTGAATGCAGGACAGTAAAAGCTGTCTTGGATTTTCCATCACAAGCTAAAAACATGATGGCATGATTTTTTTTTCCCCCTCCTACTCAGAGGCAACTTTCTAGCTAAAAAAAGGAATTAATTCAGAGCAGCCAGGGAATTATTTTCATAGCACAGACTTCACACAAGCAGCTCTGTGTGTCCCATGAGACCCCTACAGCGGGAGCATCACTCCAAGGTAGGGACTGTGCTGTGTCGCTAGGGACAGGCTCTGTCATTCCAGCAGCTATCAGGAATTAAAGTTTTAAGACTGAAGCTTTTCTGCTGTACCATGGGCTGGCCAGCATTCCCCCACCAAGCTGGTATTCATCCCAGTACCTCATCCCTCAGCATCTCCCATGAAATGTGATTATTGCAGTCAGAACATGGACATTCACGTGGAGCCTGAACTCCATGGAGCTGCAGCTCAGGCCACATTCTGCAGCACCCTGGGCCATGCAGTAAGGCAACACCTATACAATCCTTATTTAAAGAAATACTATCTTAAAATTAAATAGTCTCTTTTTTTACTGTAACTTATTTTTATAAGGATTGGGGGATATGATATTGCTTTCTTTCAAATGCTCTTTGGCTCTGGAAACTGAGGGAGCAGAGCTTCAGTTGCAAGACCCCCAATGTAGACTAGTTGCATCAACAGGTTTTGCTGAGAACAATCCCTAGACGTGGCCTTTAGGATAAACACACCCCAGTCACAGGCCTGGGCAGCCTATTTAACAGTTACCTTGTTAATAACCAAGCAGGGTTAAGGAATAAATAGAATCATAGAATGACTTGGGTTGGAAGGGATCTTGAAGATCACCAAGTTCCAAATAGACCAGGTTACTTAGAGCCCCATCCAGCCTGATCTTGAACACTTCCATGGATGGGGAGTCTGCAACCTCTCTGCTAATTTAAGTTCTTCAGCATATTTTCTTAACAAGCTCTTTTGACTCCTGTATGCCATAAGTTTGTGGCAGGCCACTTCCTCAGGACAAAGAATAAGAGCACAGAAGCAAGTGGAGCTGGTATTGCAGTGTAGGATACTTTGAGGGAGAGCCCAAAGGATGCATGATGTTCCTTGGACTCCCCACCTCAAGCCCCAGTTCTCACCACCATGCTATGAAAGCATTTCTAGTTCCTAACCTATTCTTCCCCTTCTGTCCCACACACTTAAGTGCAAATCAGTGCTTCCTGCCCTACACACTGCATACAGGCACTGTTTTTAAGTGAAATACAACTACAGAACAGACCCTAATACCTCAAATCAGATGTGCAAAAAGCTACTGACGGATTTCTAGGTATGAAGGCCTGGGGGAGAAGCAGAGAGAGTCTGGCTAGAGGCAGAGGCAGCCTATAGAGAAGCCAGCAGCAGGCTGGCAATGTGTAACCATGTATTAATTCAGTTTATAAGAGCCAGACCCATTCAGCAGCCTCCACAGGAAAGGCTCCACTGAAAAATTCCCTGCCCTGTCCCTCTGCCGAGCCTGCTGCTCCACTCCTGCGCTCCTGCACAGAGCCACTGATGTTTTGGAGGGGGAGGGAGCCCATCCCTTTCTGGCAACGCAGGCACCTCATGTAAATTCATTGAATAAATGCAGTCATTTCTCTCAGCTGATCCATCCCCACGTGTGCATGCTGAAGCTGTGCCAGACCCTCATTGCAGCCAACTCTCCTACAGTTCATCACTCCTGAAGGTGAAATTGTTCGTCACCCTTATCAGCATTTCCTCCTTTCCTTCCCCTCCCCTGACTGCCTTCCCTCAAGTTCCTGGCCCTCCTTCCTCACAGGAGCCTGGCTCTCCACAAGTCAAAATCAAACCCAGTCAGAGCCTTGAAATAGACCTTGGAGAGTAAAGGACATTATAAAGTTATTTTAAGCTGAGGAAAACTGCATTTCCCTTAGAGGTTGCCTTCAATCTCTAGAGCCCTTGAATTTTTAGACTTAAATCTGTCTCCTTGATAAGGCTCCATAGTAGCTGAGACCCACAAAGAAGTTTCCAAAGCACCAGCAGACATAAATAACTGGAAAGAAAACTGGAGCATCATCACTAGATGCTCACATGAGCTCTGGCTTCTGCAATCAATCCATGTGAGCCTTTAGTCATCTGAAACAGCACAACCCTCAGCTCTTCATAGAAGAGGAAGGTTGTGCTGTATCAGCTGGAGGTGATTCTTTTGCCTCTCTATTTTGGAGCAGCCACCAACTCCTAGTCCTGACCTGACCTGAAGAAGTTACTCTAATTAAACACATGAAGGTCTGATCAGCAGAGCTGCACTCTACTCACTATTTATTCTGAGATCCATGCAGGTCAGGAACATGTTATCTCATCCCACAGGGCTGGAGAGAGCGTGAAAAAGATCTCCTTCCTGCCAGGGATGCTTGCCATCTCTGGGTGCTGCTCTGAGCAGAAGCCCCCACGTTAACCACGGGCATCCAAGGCTTTCAGTGTCTGTTTTGCCTAATGCAACTTAACTACTAGAAGGTGAAAACACATGGGCAAAATATACTTCAAAATTCACAGACCCTAACCTTTCATCCAGCTGTGGAAACTCTCTGGGCTTAGGTTTATATCATCTTCATTTTTATTAACTTCAGCTGCTGTAGGTGCCCTCCAAATCAGGAAAATGGAGTTTTGGTTCTCCTTTAAAAGTAAAGCAAGGGAGGTACTGACAGTATGTAGAGTAAGAGATCTGCCAGAGGAAAAGATGGAAATAATGTATTATTTTAAAGAGCACACAAGCAGTCAGCCAGACAAGGAACCTTTTAATTTTTTAATTAAAGATGTTTTTCTGGCTTGTTTGGTTTGGGGAGGGAACAATAGATTTTTATCAGGCTCTTTTCCAGACTCAGTTTTATAGCCTTAGCTCTGTATGCACTGCTAAAGAAATTAAATATTATTTACTTTCCAGAAGTGACTGGTGATTGAGGATGCCTAAATTGAGACTCTTCATATGGTTTTTAATTGCATTTAAAAGAGTGTGCAATCATTTATCAAATCTGTTAGCTTTCAAAGCATCATCAACTTCATTTCTACAAAGAGGCACTAACTACAGTTCCCAACCACTAGAAAATTCCTGCCCATACCTTGCCACCTTTTCATTGTACATTTTCCCATCCAGGGTAGCAATGGCAGATGTAAGCCCATGGGGACAATACATAATGCCTTTAAAAACAGGATCTATCAGAATTCTTCTCCAAAAAAACCCCACATCTCTACACTTAGAACCCATACAAAATTCAAACCTCAGAACAGCCAAAAGTTTGGCATCACAACTCAGATCCATTTGGTTTGCTCCCTGACTCCCTCTGCTCAGAGAAGCAGTTTTTTGTATCTGCTCAGCAGAGCCAGAAGCCATGTGCCCCAGCCAGTGGCAAGCAGCCCATCAGTGGCATCTCACTCCTGGAAAAGGCACAGCTTCAGACTCAGCTGAGCTCCAAACTAAGGGGCAACAAAAGCCAACAGCAAAAGTAGAGGATTTCCTTGCCTTTGCTCCTTGTCTTGTGTGTTGTACAAGCTAAGCTGTCTGCTGCTGGATGTTTTGGAATCAAGACTGGATCATAAGCTGAAAACCCAGATCACGGGTCTCCTGGCAGATCAAAGATGCTGCTCTAACACATCAAGCCAACTAAGTACGTACCTGCACACATCCTCCTATAGCTGGAAATACTATGACACACCACAAGTCAACCCATAGCTTGGAGTCCAAAAGCTGCTGCAGTAATTGGGTTTAACCTGCACTACAAAGCATAACAGCATGTCTGGATTGGACATATTTAAGCAAAGCTGTGTTTTTATCTCATTAGCCCAAGATCAGTGCCGTCTTTTCCCCAAGTAAAGGTACATACCTGCTCAGCTCTCTGCATTTCTCACCTTCTAATGTGGACAGTATCAGCTTTACATCCCTCTGCATGTGGCACCATCTGCATGTTTTAGGCTCAGATGCAACACACCTGCTTTGGAATTTTTTAACTACATCTTAATTTCTTAGTGTGATTTAAGAGGCAGTAATTTAAGACAGCCAATAATACTTGACCCATGATTTCAGGTTGCCACAGTGGAACTGTGTGCTGCAGCTCTAAAGACACTGAAGGGAGGCTGCACCTCTGCGAGGAGGAGCCACAGGCAGAGCTTTACAAACCATTTCTGTTTTGAATGAGCCACAGGCACCTGTACCTGGCTTCAAGCTACAGGGTAAAGAGATCTGAGCTTGCAACAATTCTGGAAGCTAAAGGTGTTTATGCTTTGCCCACTGTTTTCTATGCTCCCTTATTTCATGCATTAATAAGATCAACCCACCGCCTCCAGATCTGCCTCAGCTTTAGAGAGCTTGTTACTAGACATTACAGGAACATGTAAACCATTTTCAAACACTCCAAAGACATGTCCCCTGAAGGGGGGTGAAATTTCCCTAGATGGTCACATTCAGCGTTATATATCGTGACTGCTACTTGATCGCTTTCAGCTCAGTAATACCCTGAAGGAATGACTGGGATCTGGACTGAAAGGACAAAGTGTCATACACAGACACAAAAAGGGCTTGTCAAGCATTTGCAATCTCAACAGGTAAATCAAAAAAATATTCCTGCACATCAAAAGCATGGTAAAGGGACAAGGCTCGATCAAAGTAACAGCACAAAAAGGTGGAGAGGCAAGATTATTACCAGGGTGTCCTAGAAACATGCCAGTGACTTGTTCTTCTTCCCTGCCAAGTTGCCAATCTGCTGAACTTGACCCTTAACTATAACTTAACTATAATTATTTTATTGATGCAGAAATATTATCAGTAAGTGGAGCTGCACCACAGCTGAAGTCATCATCAGATATTCTTCTCAGCAGCCACGGGATGATTTGTCACTTCTGCATCAACATTCATTTGGGGTCCTCAGCTCCACACAGATAGTCCAAACAGTAATCATTCATTCACCCTTTGATCCATAAATAGACCTGAGTTGGCAAGAAACAGGTTACAAGGAAAATGTAATTCTGCAGACAGAATCAGCACCTCTCATTAGCCCCAGCAAACCAAAGTCACCCCTGCAACTTCAAATCAATGAATCTACACAAATCACCTGCCCAGTTCCTGATGCTGACTTGTATATCATGAATGCACTTCCACTCGTTTTCCCACTTCCACTATTGAGACCCAGTTTAAAGTCATTGTCCAAATCTTAAGCACAGACAAAAGAGATATTTTCAAGCACAACTCAGAAGGTCCAACTTTGTTTCTGCTTTGAGGTGAGGTTATTTCCTACACCTCAAAAATGTCAATGCTACATCAATGAATATTCTTAGAGCTACACTCTCAGTTCTGAAGTGTTGATAGAGGGATTAGATTTGAATTTACTTGGCAACTTTAAAAATGCTAGAGTCAACTTGGAGAAAGAAAGAAAAAAACAAGCCACTATTTGAAATGTTGCTCTAAATAAGCTAATTTGCTACCAGAGTTCAGGTAGCGTGTGCCATCTCTACATCCTATCAGCTGCATAAGTAGTGTGGTAAATAGATGCTGTTGTAGTTAATAAGCATGTGCATTTTTTTATACATATGTGTACCTACATAAGCACACATATAAAAAATGCACAGAGTATGTTTAGTCTAGTCCATTGTCTCTGGACAAACAGAGTGGCTGTTCTGTATTACCAGAGAAATCTCTAGAACAAGAGGACAAAACTACAGACCTGGAGCAATTTGGGGTACCACCCAGCAGTACTGAAACAGCTCAGTTTGGTGCATTGCTGACATTTGACACAAGCAACATCTGGAACCACTGACTCCCAGAAGCTCCTACAGGAAAAAAAGTGCTCCCAGCTGGCTCTTTTTTTTTTAAAAAAAAAAGGTTTTTTTGGTCATAAATGCATTTTAATTGAAGCTTAATTAGAAGAAGCAATCTTGATTAAATTTACTTGAGAAAAAGGTTTCTCAGGTCCAGGTTGGAAATAGAGGCTAGTAGTCTGAACAGATGGGGCTATCCAGGTATCCAGATCATTTCTCCCTGCGTAAACAAGGAGAGGGAAAGCACCTATAATACCAAAAAAGCTATGGGTGAAAAAAGCATTCATTTTTAACTGCCAGTAAAATAACCTGCAGCAGTTGCTTTATATGTGGATGCACACAGGCAGCATCAATTCCCAAGATCTTACTTGGATTTTGCAGGAAAGAGACAAACATTTGTTTCTGTGCTCACCAGACACTCAAAGAGCCAGAAAACTAA
This sequence comes from Lophotriccus pileatus, assembly GCA_035583135.1. Taxonomy (NCBI): domain Eukaryota; kingdom Metazoa; phylum Chordata; class Aves; order Passeriformes; family Tyrannidae; genus Lophotriccus; species Lophotriccus pileatus. The sequence goes on from JAWWES010000011.1 coordinate 11,679,020, forward strand.
AAACTGTTTCTGTGAAGCATATTGTTGTTATGAGGCTACATCTTGCATGACTGTGCTGGCCAGAGTCCCCACTGAGAGGGCGAGTTTGGAATACTGGCTCCTTGATCTGGCCCAGTCTTCTAACACTGCAGCAACTGGCATGAAAACCAGGCTGCTATGGAGAAAGCAGAGATTTATGCTTGTCATGGCCACGAAGAAATGTGGATCCACCACACAGAGCAGTGGCTCTGTGCTTAGATCAATAGCTATATTAAGCTGTTATTAAAAACATACATTAAGCTACATTAAGAAGTATGAAGAATTTCCCAAGCAGCTTTTGTTGTTCAGACACGAAGCTCAACCCAGAATTTTACTAGATATTGCCTGCTATGGTTTTCTTTTTCTTCATTCTTACAACATACCTGCAGGTGATAACTGTCAAATTAATATTAAAGGTTTGCTTTAGAAGCATCTGATTCTTAACTTGCAAGCAATTCCAGCATCTCTGTATTCTATACACTGGGAAGATGCTAGTGTTCTCATGTGCCTGCTGTGTCAACAAAGATATTTGGGGACCACTGTAAATGCCCTCTACAGCAGACATCATCCAAAAGTTCAGAACATTTCATAAACACTAACTAAGCCTTTAAGGCATCCACAGTGAAATATTATGACCTCCATTTCACAGATGGACACACTGGGGTTGTGACTTGCCAGTGGACAATATTATTTCTATTTTTGCTTCTGGCACCAGTTTGCAGAGAGTCCTGGCACAGGTCCTGCACCAAGCACCTCCCTGGTGTGGGCAACACTTTTCCACATGCTTCCAAAAGCTTGCACCAGGCCCGTTCCCAACAGGAGACAAAGACACAGGACTCATCACATCAGGAAAGGAGCACAGCTCTGGGAGCTCATGCAATGCCTATTCTTAAAGCCTGGCAGCCTTCAGGGCTTCTACTGGGAGTCTGAAGTCCAGGGCTGTACCTGTTCAAAGAGGAAAGTGTCGAAGAGGAAAGTTTAAATTGCAGCCCATAGGGAACACAGGCGTATCTATGCAGAAATACAGCAGAATGAACCCCCTTGAATTAGATTTTAAGCCTGTTTAAAAACGCTTCTCCCCATGTTAACCAGTCAGGCAGCACTGCTAGCACCAGTTTAGAGCTATGAGAAACATTTATCAGCAGCCATTCTTCCAATAAGTAAGTGAAAGGTTGTGTGAAGCCATGCTGTTACCAAAGAGAGGCACTTACCCCAACTCAAAGCTTATTTTATGCTCACAAGCTTATACCCTGATTTCCTTCTCTGCTACAAGCTGTTTAAAGGGTTTCTAACTTAAAATGGGAAATGGCTTTTTGAAGCTTTAAAGTCACAACAGAAAGCTCCACACACCCAGCATGTCTAGCCAACAAACACACAGCAAGACAACCAGAATGCAGCATCTTCTTATGCAGTTTCATAACACCTTCCCTGCCTCAGGAGAGCCTCCTTCATTCTCTGTTTTCCCCTCCTGGCTGGCTTGTAAGTCCCTCAAGCAATATCTCAGCATTGCTGCTTTATTCTGGTGGGCCAGGATGCTGCTAGAGGTGTTCAAGGGCTTTAGCATCCCCAGAGGTGTGCACAACTAACCTGTAGCTTGCAGCCTTCTTTTTCCCAGGCAGACAGATGTTGAGTTCAGCTGAAGCTATTAGGTAAGACAAACCAGGTTTCCATGGTTATAGGAGCCTGAGCTACTCATCTCAGAGAAAAATGCAATGCACGAACCACTGGTAGGAAGAAGCAGAAACAAGGCCAGACTTATGGGCAGCTGCATAGTACAGCTCCTTGATGTCTTACATCAGGGCACGTGCAGGAAGAAAAAAAAAAAAAAAAACAAACAACCAAAAACCTACTTTCTTGACAGTCTGGAGATATGTGGGCTTAGACAGCAGTGTCTTATACATGTTCCACTGCACTTCTGCTGTGACAGTATCTGCAGTACAGATGGGCAGGGTTTTGTTTCTGGCCCTTGTTCACCTGATGGGGGACCCTTACTACCCCCTAAAGGAGGTCCGTGCTGCAGGATGTTGTTTATTACCAGAGAGTAACCTATCTATAGATCTGAGCTGCTGGTCTCTCAGGCGAGATGAAGCAGGTGCAGGCTGCTCCCCGGCTGGGAAGGCGAAATCTGCAGGTGTGAATTTGCAAATCTGTCCCATTAAGTTAGAAGGTTTGGGCTCAGTGTGCTGCAAAAATATACACAGAAAGCCACAGACCTCTCTTTCTCCTCCACTAAGCAAAGCATAACATCCTTTCCTTCATGTTGTCCTGAAAGTAAAATAGTTTATGATCAAAAGCCTGTGCTGCTTCAAACTGAAACACTGATGAGGCTGAGGATGCAGATACAATGTGGAAGTGACAACTGCAGAGCCCCAGTAGATTTCTGAGGCAGTGACTCTCCAGGGCAGAGAACATCACAGCCTCAATCCCATTTATGGTGCTAGAATAGCATCACAGTCATGTTAATTCCCAGACAAGGAAATTATTCTTTCAGAGCAGAATAAAATAGATTTCAGGCTTATTTGGTGAGTTCAAACCAGAGAATCAGTTGATCACCTTTCCCCATCTCCCTTCTATATTTCTCTCTACAGCTACGCAGTGCTTGCCTGTCCTGACACCAGAGCAGCCCAGGCTTAGCAACATCTCTGCCTGATAATGAAAGTCCTTTAAACAACACCTTGGAAATGTGTGAATCCTGCACTGGCAAAGCCTGTCTGAGCAGCAGCCACCCAACACTGAAGCTCACGACCTCTCGCCAGGGCAGGTACCATGTGCTAGATCAGCAATGGCGCTGCCCACGCACTCCCAGCTCATTTCGTTCCCCAAAGCCCCTGTCCATGGCACAGCACAGGGGTACCAGCAGCTAATGAATGCTGGAACAGAGACACTTACCCGATATGAAAACAGATCAAGATAAGCCAAATTACTTTTCCACAGTGTTTGACCCAGATCTGCAATTAACAAATCAATTAAAATATCATTCTCCCTTCTTCTGAAGAAAGCCTAGCTGTCACCATCAATAATACCATACCATAGCCTCTAGGACTTCCCAGAAGAGCAGAAAACAAGGTTTGAGGAGAAGAAACTCAGAAGCATGCAAGAATGAGAACATTTTTCTCCTCTTTCATGGCAGCTTGGGCTGTATTGACCACTCAGGGATGACTTCACTTTCTAAACAGTCACCCATGGGGCAATAATTTGTTTGACAAATGAGACTCTGTGGGGTGCAAAAGCATAAACACACAAACGATGCCAAGACAGTGCTCAGATCCACATTAAAACTTCTCCAAAGTGCCCAGCCAGAAAATAGGCTTTCACAGATCCATATTCTGTAGGACAAACAATGATTTTGTAATTTCTTTGACCACACTGTACTGCATATTGCAGCAGACCTAAGCAGTCTCATCATAACCACACAAAAGAATTACTGGAGCTCAGCACTCGCCCATCAGGGTGTCTTAGGCAAATTGCTTGCAGAGGCAGACATTTGAGACTCTACTTAAAATATATTTGCCTTAGCAAGGGTTATTCCTAAACAATTAGTGCCTCTCTCCTCAAGGATGTACATTATTCATTTAGCTTCTCGGAGGCACCCAAGAAGGATCCAAGTTTTGTGCATAAAAGTATTAGGCAATTCAAACTCGGGGTAGGGATTTGATGCTGTTCTTTCTCCAGTTATCTCAAGAGTGGATAGAAAGTCATCGCTAAAACTCTGCTGACCAAATGCATCCGAGTTGCTTGTGAACTGCTCAAGCTACACAGCATCAAATACGTGGGGGTTTTAAATTTGTGTAGTCTGCCATTAAAATTGCATGCAATAGCTTGTGTGCCATTAAGTCTTATCCACTTAACCTTCTCACACTCAAATCCCTGAAATAAAAAAAAAAAAATACAGTAGTTCCTGCCCCTTGCAACCAAATTTGATCCCTCTTCCCTGTGCATTCAAACCAAGTGCATTGTAACAACAGCTAACTGGGAACCAGGTTTGTCTGCTGATGTTTCTTAGGCAGAGATAGAGACGGAAAGCCACGCACACAGAGAGCACTGCTGCTCCGTGAGGAGTTGCAGGTCCTCACCAAAGATGTCCCTTCTCCTACTGGTTACAACCCTCAACTCAGCTTGGTTTTGGTCGGTGACCTCCAGGTCTCTCTGAAACATCCAAAGGGCTCTGGCTCTCCCAACACCTTGATAAAGCCAGAATAGGGAATAAATTCTCCTGGGCTGGACAGATCGAGATACCAAATGTCCGTGTCCCTGTCTCACTGGGCACCCCTGCTACTGCCTGGCATGATAGTGAGCAGGACGGCCTACAGGCGAGTAAAGGTTTGGGTTGTCATGCCTGTTTCCTCAAATGCCTGTGAAGAGACTGAAAGAAGAGAAACTCTAAATTTATCGGATATTTCTCAATATAATCCTTCCACATAATATGCTAATAAGTAGTAGTTCAAAATAAATCAATAAACCCAAGTAACCAACAGAGGAAGTTATTTCTTGAAACAGCCATTAATGTCTTATTGCTTGAGCTTCAGAAAAGGCCTGGCAAATGTATAAATATATAAATGTATAAATAGCTATATGTAGTGTTCCCTATTCAAAAATAAGCACAGGGATGAAGTGCAGCAGCAAGCTAGTTTGTAATGCTGGTGACTGCGAGTGCCGGCACCCTCTTTTCTGTCATTCACACAGGGCCAGAGATTAAGTCAGTCTCTACATGGCTAAACAGCTTTCCAGAAGCAGTGCTGGTACAGGGCAAGGCAACAACAGAAGCACAACTCTCCTGTCCCACAGCACATATCACAGAGCTGACACTTTTGATAGCTTTTCTCCCAAGGCTCTGCACATCAGCCAGGGGTTGTCTCAGCAGGGCCACAGATCTCGGAGGAGGCAAGCCCCCAACATCATGGCCCTGCATCCAGCTCTCACCTAACCAAGAGCTAGACAACTCCAAACCCCACCCAGCATGCCACTCTCCATCAGCACACCCCAGCCTTTGCTGGAGAGGTTCCCAACCAGGTACTCCCACAAGCAATTGGGTTGCCACAGTGCAATACACTTACAGAGCAGCCAAGCACAGACCACTGTTCCACCAGATTCTGGGCTAGAAAAAGCCTGGGATACAAGTGAGATTGCACCAGCTGTATGACTAGTTCATACAACAGCTCCTGCTGTTGTATGAACCCGTAGCCTGTACAGACTCAGGTATCTCAGTTTTTAGCCCAGGATAAACTTGCTTTTCATTTGTCCCTGTGGAGCAAGGACCACCACCCACATTCCAACTTGAGCACAATCCTTTGGTTTTAAGATACTATCACAAGGAAAGCATGCAGAGCTTAAACTAATACTCCATAGTCCTGCCAACCTACAGTTCACAGAAGGAATATAACTACAATAGCATTCTCATGTCTACCCTGAGCTTCTACCTAGTTTCTAAGTGGAATTTAACACAACCAGGTTTTTGGACTTATACAAGAAACAGATTGTCACTTGAGTACAACCCCTGATTAGCCAGCAGGACAGATTTACACAAATTTAAGAAATAATTTCTTCTGGCATACATTCCTTTTTGAAGAAAGCATACACTATAAAACAGTCCTTATCTTGAAACTTTTCCTTCAAGTTTTGAGAAGTGTCTTCCCGTTTGTTTGTTGCTTTTCAATACTATCTGAGCAGAAATCAGGCAGCAGCTGATGCTGTGAACACTGCGCATAGATCTTTGAGAAATATCCATTTTCCATACAGAGCAATCAACCGTGAAACACTGAACCACAGAGTGAACAATTTCAATTTAGAGTAAAAGCAAAAATTAAATCTGCCTACATATACTTTTTATTTTCTAAATAAAGTCTAGGCTTTCTAACAAATTACTGAATTGCTAAACTTTGAAAAAACTGGGGGACCAAGAAAGCTGTATTATCTTTTTGCAAAGTATATCCTTATGTGTAGGCTACAGAAATAAACACTGTAATTTGATAAATCCTTTTCCATAACAGATAACAGTATCACCTACATACAGACACTTCTGTTGGTATCCCTTTCTACTAATTTCTTGGGATGCCAGGTCCTACCTACTGAAAGGCACATCCTAATGAACATGCACTCACCTCTGAATCACTGAGCAGGTCACCCCCATCTCTGGGAAGAACACACATTTAAGTCTGCATTACGTAAGCATTTTCCAGCAGGTAGGTTGGTTTTGAAGTTGCAGTTCAAAGGCTGCCTTTGAAGGATGGGTTATGCCTCCAAAAGCACAACCTCCATGCTTGCCACCCTGACCAAAGGCATAGATAGCTCTGTCCTCAGAGTACTCCTCTTTTGTGCCACTTACTCCTTCAGGGATGCTGATGCTTGGAGGTAGTCAAAACCTTCACAGGTACCGAACTCCAGTTTATAATGACCACAGTAGTCCTAGGCAAATGGTCAGGATGCTGCAGGTGGAGGAAGAAATTGAACACCCTAGAAACCTAGCTTTCTCTTAACTCAAGAAAAGTCTTCATTTAAGACTAAGAACTGCATCCTGTAATCTCTTTCTATATACACTGAGATATTTACATAGCTGGGTCAATAGCAGAAAACAATTCCTCCAAGCCCCTAAACCCCAGGAATCATAAGTGCTAGAAACATGTGCCGACTTGCTGCTGTTCTATTTCTTTATGCCAAATGAGGGCAATAATATCCTCACTCAGAGAAAAGATCTTCTTATGAACCAGGTCCACAGATGCTCCTTCAACAAGCCCTCAGACTTTCTGTATTACCATTATTGAGAATTGTCTTTTGGATCTCTACCCCCACCCCACCCCTCCAATTATGCAAGAACAACCCTGCATTTTCGAACAATGAAACAGTCTCATCAGGGTTACTGCAGTGAAGTATCATACAGGGCCAAATAAGAATGTTCTGACACCTTCAACTATCCCAAAAATAGTTAAAGAATACTTCTAATAAATTCAGCTGCCTTTCCCTACTAACACAGTGCTTCTAACTTGTGGTTCACAGCCCCATTCTCTTATTCAGGGAAAAATCCCTGGAGAACTACATCTTTCACATTGCAATAAGGAGTCTCCCTGTCGTTCATTAAAGATATGAATTTTCTGATGTTCTAGCTCAGATTATCATGGAAAAGGTGTTTTATTCCTGTCCTAGAATGAGAGTTATCCTAGCATTTTCAAGGATGACCTTGAGCAAGTTACTTCTACTCTATGCCTCATTTTCCTTTGTAACACTGATAAAGCTCTTGGCTTCCTTTTTGTAGCACTGGTACCCATGAATGCAAAGAGCTGTGCAACAATTTAGTGTTATATGTCACAAAGGCTGGTGTTTCACCAGGCAGACTGATTTGAGGGGAGGACAGAATGAATCCAGCTGCCAGACTCAGCTCCAGAAGCCATGTGTCATTAGGAAAAAATATTGAAGTCAATGAGAATGGAGCTTTTGACCTCTTTTGGCAAAACATTAAATGCCATATAAACAAACGTCACCTGAACATCCTTGAGACGCTGAGCTGCTTTTGAACAGAAGTATCAAAACAAAGCAATTCAATGTTGAATTGACTTCATGCCCCACAAATTTCCTCTTCTGTCTTTTCTTACTCTGGTCAGCTGCTAGTACTGAAACATTTGAACTTTTCAGGAGATGGGTCTTTTGAATGTTATTCAATTCTATACCAGACCTGAAAGGCTTTGCCTTTGCTAATATTTCTAATTGACTTTCGGGACAGTTGTTGAATATACAAGGTGAGCTGCATCACCTAAATGTGCTTTTACACCATAAGGAGTTGACATGGCTTGTCCCTGACTGGGCTTTGCAACAGAACAAAATGTACCATTTTTAGAAAAGGATTTTGGTTTCTTGGAATTCTACTCAATATTGGTGAAATGGCTACATTATTCAAACAGACAATATCATGTACAGAGCATTAGAGGTTTTACCTTTACTTAAGCACCAGCAGTGTAAGATGCATTAATTTCCTCAGATGTTGACTTGAGATGTGCCAGTTCTACTGCTGGCACAGGTAGGTATGCCAGGACAGGTGTGACAGTAGAAGTCAAAGGGAACATGACAAGGTAAATACAGGAAAAGCACCCACTGATACAGGTGCTTATTAGTTTGAGCCCCTTGTCCCTCAGTGGCAAACCAACACTTTTATGTAACTAACTAATGGTGTGCTCTCTGCAGGGTTTGGTGACATGGACTGTGATCTCTATGGAACAGTCCCAAATGCATCCATCACCCACAAAACCAGGCTAACTAGTACCTGAGAGACCTCAAAAAAAATTCTCTCTCAAACCTATCATTTAAAATCCCTAATCCCCTCCCCTCTTGGAAAGGTGATAAAAACTAGCCACCTGTTAGAAGCACACACATCCACACACAGCCCTGAATATCTCCCTCCAGTGATGAGCCATAATGCAGAAAAAGGAAACAATTATCCAAAGAATAATATTCTTTAACATCATTTCACCATGTTGCCTTTTCTATTACTGCAAATATTTGTCTTTGAAGATCTTTTTCTGCATGAAAAATTAGATTTACTCTGCATGGAAACTTTGCAGATTATACCAAATCAACTACACTATTTTAAACTTAAAATAAGGTCACCATAATAATTTTATAAGACACATGTAGATTTTAAAATTAAGAGTTGGATTATACACACGATTCATAACATTTTCATAGCATTATAAAGATTCTCTGACATTTAAAAGTACAAAATGTTTCATGTAACAGAAATCTCTTACACTGAAGGATTTCAGTCCCACTAGGAAGTACCTATCAATAGATCCTATTAGTGGGGAAAAAAATTAATATTATCTTTTACACCGAAGTCTAGTGTACCCTGCAGAATGGTGCAAACAAACGAACGAGTCCTTCAGTCCCAGTTAATGGAAGCGTTACACGTGCAGCACAAAACGTTGAGAGGGCAGTGACGCACACCGGCATTCGGTCACATGCGCTTGTAACTTCATTTACCATTCAAGGTAATTTTCATCCGCCAGGTTCACAGCAAACCAACTATAAAGCAATTATGGGATCACAATCTTCTGCCATCCCAATCACTGCAAGATGGTACAGCAGGTATTGGAGCTGACAGCACAGGAGGAGAAAAAGATGTTATGAAATGCCAGGTGATTAGAAATTGTAACAAAAAAAGGGACAATTACGTAGACTGCTACTTCAGTCCCTTTGGCTGTGTTTCTGTAAGGATGTCCCTCTGGGATACAGTACACAGACCAACCTATGGAATACAGCAGACTTACAGAAACACTTCTCAGACCCCATGTTTTTCTAGTGTCTTCTGCATCACTGTCTTTACTAAGAACAAGATTGGGGCTGAGGCAAAGAAAGGACATTACCATATCAGATCCACATCAGAATAATGCCTAAACACACAGAGCCTCACAACAGCCGGGGGAAAAACAAAAAACATAGATGCAACACAGTACAATGATGCTACAATAGTAATCACCAGGAGGAGGAAAATAAAACAAAACAAAACAGAGTTTTCCTTGTGTTCTTGTCTATCTTGCCAAACAGGTCAGATGCACTTTCATTCTTCTGTAACCTTTGACAACCATTTAGGCTGCTGCAGCACTAATGCATCCCTCCAGGCCTGACACTATGATCTTTACCTACTATTATTAAACACTGCTGCTTTATTTATTGCTCAAGTGCTGAAAAACTATTAGGACTCATCATCCCAAAAGAAACCCTAGTAAACTTCACCTTTTCTAGTCAAGATGGCAGCTAGCATGGGATGCATGTCTCCAATTAAAGTCATCTGAGATGTTTCAGGAGCACCTTTAAACTATGAACTTCAGAAAAAGATAGAGAGGGAAGCTAATAGCACACCACTAAGCTAGAGGTAACATATGCTTTAGTAGTAAAATGGTTCCAAACCATTTGGATTAACAGAAGAAAATAAAATATCAGTGCCTTGGTTTCAGGGCTACATTACCCACCATCTTCATTCCATTCAGCAGCAGAGAGGATTTAAAAGTAATTTCAACACACGAAAATTCAGAGGTAAGATTTAACTGAGGAGTTATGCTGCCCTGTACTGTCCTCTTCCTTATCACCAACAAGCCCTCCTCCCAAGGCTCCCTGAGCTCTCAGGCCAACAACATCAACTACAGGATAACCGTGACATTAGCTCAGCTGGTTGAAGCGTGGTGCTATCAATGCCAACATTGTGGGTTCAATCCCCCTTGATGATCTTTGTGGGTTGCTTCCAACTGGGAACATTCTGTGATTCTGTGATCCAGCCACTCCTAAAATGCAAATGCTACGCAACCAAGGTCTCAGATCAGCAAGGCACTAAAGCCATACTGGGTTCCTAATAAAACTCCTACCCAAGGTAATGAAGACCTCAACCCCACAGAACACACAAACACATACTTTCCAGGCACCAGCCTCCCATTTAACACACAGTACAGAGCCACACAGACGCACAGCCCCCATGTGCAGTAACTCCACTAAGCAGAGGTTTCTGTAGCTATCCTCCCACTACAGAATACAGACACCAGGGGCTGAACCCAGCTGATTTACAAGCTGGTATAGTGGACTTGGCACAGTTTTGTGAAACTCTGGCTTTCCACCCCCACACTTTTTTGCCAGCAGGGGTTGAGCTGAAAGCCAAGGGGTTTCTTTTCCAGAAGAGCAGAAAGTGATTTATTGCCTCATGGAGCTGTAACTAGCCTCTCTAGGAACAGATTTGACAGTCTACTATGCCTTTCAGCAAAAAAGAAAGATCCAATACCAGATCCACCCAGGCTTGGCTTATATCAAGCGACTCCACTGCCCATGGTTTGATATTTCTGATTGCTCCATCATTATCTCAGGGCATTCAGCAGCCATTGGCTGATGGCCACCTTGGTCACTATTTCTGGTACCATGCAGCATCACTATAAATATATGTAGCTCATAGCTATCAGTGCCAACTGGGGCTATTCTGGGACATGGGGTGAAAGCCACAAAGTTCATAAACCAAGACAGCGCAATCTGGTTTGAATGATGCTTTTTTGGTAAAGCTACAAGATAATCCATCCAGATGAGGTCAGTTCTTCATGGAACTAAACAGTTTCACATGACCTTGCATGACATTTGAGCCAATAACCATTGGCAAAGAATAGGCAAAACATTTGCAGCTGACATCTTCTGCACAGAAATACTTGATATAGTAAATTGTAACACTTGCAATTTAGTGACCAGTTCTGTTGCTGTTTCCTAGGGAAAAAATAAGTTTTAAAGTTTTCAATGAAGCATTACTGTTTGTTAACAGAATTAATAACAATAATAAAACTATATTATATAAATAATTATATATACTATATATATTGTGCATATATATATATAACAATAATATAACTAATAACAATGTTATTCCCCAAAGAAATTATTTCAAAACAATTTCAAACTCAAACATGTTACTTAGGACTGATACACAGTATTTTTGAAGAGAAGAATACACAAAGCCAAGCACCAAGCTCACCTGCTGGGTGCCACAGCCAGGCTCCAAGCCAAAGCCCAACTTACAGAACTGATATCAAGGCACAGGGGAGAGACAGAAATGAGACAACATCCACCTCCTCCAAGCCAATAGCCCACCAAGCTACTTTCAAGATCAGTTGGAGCTTCATCCAGGACATGCTCTGTTTGGTTTGGATTATCAAATTACCATGCAGCTTCTGGGTAATAAAGATGACTCGAGGAATACAAGAGCAGCAAGGTAGCTATACACCAGCCTTGCCTTTGAGATTACTGAATATAAACTCATACTCCACATGAGCACAAATGCACTTCAGTGGTGGTGATGCCAGCTTTAACAGTGGTCAGATTCAGTGAGACTCTTCTGTCTTCACTGTTCCTGAAAACCTTTAAATAAAAAAAGGAACTGTCTGTGTTTTCATATGTACAGTGGTATGCCTATAACAGGCCATCAGTCAGAGCATTTGGCTCACTTGCACAGCACAGAGCTCTGCTTGCACTAGAAGATCTCCATGCATGCAAAGCTCAGCATCAGCCTCAATTCCCTGTTCTTAGTTTCACAGGCAGTAGAACACAAGGCTAAACTCTGTACTTGGATCTTTGTCATCAACCTTAGGGTGGTGCCACAGAAGGGACAATTTAATGAAAACCATTATTTTCTTACTATAAATAATTAAGATTTTAAATACATTCTGTTCTTTGTCTCTCTATACTGCCCACGGCTGGATGTTTCAGTATGTCAGGTTCATCCTCACTATTTCTGGGAAACTTCTAATCAAAGGAGGAGGAAAATTCATCCCTAGTGCCTTTTTTTTTTTTTCTTTTTTTTCATTTTTAGACAAACAAATAAAAACTCAGACTCTTGCTGTTCCTGGATGTTTGGGTTTTTTTGAGAGGGGAATGCACTATAAACACAGTTTAGGTCAGAGAGCCTGGAATGCATGTTACTGAGAGATGAATCATACAAATAAAACTGACAGGTAAATCTAGATATCTGGCACTGTGTTTAGTGGTAATGGCAGAGACATGTCTCAGCATAAAGCCACTTGTTAGATGTGTAATTCATAGTCATTTTTAAGAAGGGGTGGATGTTCTGACTTTTGAAGATACTATATAGCAATTTTAATAGCAGTTGCTAACACAAACCCCTCAAAGCTATATAATTTGTACCAATAAAGGTAATTGCCTTCAAAGTGGCAGGAAGAAAGTAAAATAAGCCATAGCTATTTGTTATTTTAGTATCACCTTGAACCAATATAAAATTACTTCTTTAAAATCTTTACTACTTCTTAAGTGGTTAATAATTGAGGTCTAAAGTCATTTAAATAGGTCTTACACCATATAATCAGTATTATTTCCATTGTATTTTCAGTTCAGCTAGACATTAGAGACCTGGCCTTTCCCTACTGACCAAATGATGTATTTATCTGCACAAGTGCAAATCCAGAACAGCTCCACTAACTTCGTTGAAAATCTTGACGGGAAGAGGAGACTCAGAACAGTAATTTTTAAACTTCTCTGATGATTTCTCCCTCACTTCTCATATTACAACAAAATGGTTATAATCTGCAGTATGAAATTTCTCCACTGGGGCACACTGATAGGAATAAAAAGTTTAAAAATTAACAGCTGGCTTTGTCAATGCAATTATTTGATAACATATGGCACCGGTTAACGGGCAGTCTCAGAATACCAGGAGCGCTGGTCAATACTAAAAGGGAATATGAATTCAAGGCCAGAAAAATATCTCAAAAGCTCATATTCAGCCTTCAAAGAGATCAAATGAGCTGGAAATATTATAAAAAGCAGGTCTTGCTGAGGAAGCTTATTCTACTGTCAACCCAGTTATGCTGCAATGGCTTGTTAGTATCAAAATAGGAAATCCAAGTCTTCCTTCATCTATAATTAACTCTTTTTTTCTATATATACTACCAGGTACTGGATTCTAATTTTTTCCTCATTTTCTTGGTATTGCTGCTGTTTCCCTCTCACTTACGTATGGTGGAGTCACTAGCATTTATAAGACTGAATTTGGGTTTATTCTAAAGTTGCAGTGGAATGGACATTTTTGCATCGTGGTGAGCATGGTGTGTGCAAGGATTCTTAAGCAGAGAATTAATTCATACTTATGTCTTCCAGAGAAAGTTTCAGAAAACTAAATTGAATCCCAATTGTGATGAAACAGTAATTCTGGATATGTGGAATATTTGATGTTTGTTCCATACCTTTCTGAAATCACTGCTACAAAATATTCTCAACTGAAGGTCAGACAAGTTTTATACTCACTGAAGTGCTCCCCCAAAACACACACTCAGGACTACATATCAATAAAGGATGAAATGCTGAGAGCTGTCCTTTGAAGCAGAAGTTTATTCTACTGCTGAATTTCATACAGGATTGATATTTCAAACTGCACAGACACCTGTAATTCCATCACACTCCAAATAAAGAACAGCTAACCAATGGCCACAACATCTGGATCCCGCTCTTCAATACCCCAAGTAATGATAAACACTCAGAAATGAGAAGACAGAGACCAGTATGTGAATAGGAAGAGGAAGAGACAGGATACAGAATCTGGAACCAGATTTAGAGTTCAAGCTCCTCAGTAGGGTCATATCAGAGACCAGAGTCAGCTGGAAGATACCTCAAGGTTTCTAGTTCCACATTTGCTTGAGTGGTGACTATCCTAACACTTAAGCATGCCCATCCTACCAATAACCTTGTCTGCCTGGATTTGGGCAGAAAAATACACAGTGATAGCACATTATATTGGAATAAATATGGCATAAGAGACTTAGTGACCAGATGGGCTTCAGTCTTCCTGAAGAGGCCTTCATCCTTGTCAGCCTCTTCTGGAGACAGCATTAAATGCCAGGAGAGTGTTTTTGCATTAATAATATATTCTCAGTGACTGAGAGGGAAGGCAACTTTCCCTTATTATACCAATAAAACATTCAGCGCTTCTGGAGGATTTATGAAGAAAATCCAAGTAGCTACATTCAGCAAATTAACCTTACCTATTGAAGGCTGATGGCAGATAAAGCCAGCCTTAAGCCAGTCTCCAATGGAGGGATGAAACACAAGAGAAAGAAGCACAGCTCAAGAAAAGCCATTTTCCAAATTAGAAATGCTATTCCATGCTTCCCTGATTTCTTGCTTTGCACATGCTATTAAAAATAGCAAGTAAAAACGCCTTACTTCTCAAAGTACACATCCTGATGCACACACAGCCCTCCCTCGGCCACGTGGCACGCCGCAGTATTGCTCCCGCACTCTATTGAGCAGCCATCATCTCAAGCCACAAGATCTCTACTGAAACATGACGACACCACAAATGGTTTAATTCAATCTGAAGAAAAAAGCCATAGCTTTCAATGTGTGTCCTGCATAAGTATCAAATCATAAGGTTCATCCAAACCTGAGACCTGGGGGAAGAAACTCAATGAATTAGAAGGATGATTTGTACTCTTATTGAGTATAAAGAACACTTTGAAAAAGCAGGGATATAGGACATATATTAAAAGGAAACATCCTTGTATCACTGACAGGAAGATAGTAAACTCTTTCTTCAATCATTTTAGTATAACAGCATTATTAAAACCTTTATACTTTGAGTGAAAGCATTAATTATTATGCCCATCAGGAATATTTTTCATTGTCAGTTTGCCTTTTACCATGCTAATAAACACTAAGCTTTGCATGTAAAAATTAATCATGTTACCTCATTTATAGGTCAAAAGACACAGACTAAAATAGTTTCTGCAATTCTTCCTAAATAACTAGCTTTTGCATATCAAGTTTTATAGCACATTAGAAATGAATGCAATTCAGACAGGGTTTGAATAGCTGAGTAGATAGAGAGGGAAAGATAAGAGCAGATAAGAAAAGTCTTGTGGTAAGCTAAGCCCCTTTAAAAAAAAATAACAAAAGCTTTAAAAAAATCAAGTTGTTTTTTTTTTAAATTACTGGACCCCAAATGACATAAGGATGAAACAGCTGTATCCAAGTCATTACTCAAAGTATCCACAGATTATGCTTCCAGCCGCTATATGTATGAATACTATGTCAGAACAACTTAACACATTAAAAACAAACAAACAAAACATTTTCAATAACTGCAGCATTTCATGCAGCCCAAAAGCAACATCCACATCTCCCATATAACTTGTGGGAGTGGGTTAGAGGACTTGCTCCTTGAGTATTTTCATAAGAGCCAGATGACCAAGTCCTCCACCAATTTTTGTAACATTTTAGACTATTATTAGGGTCCTCTTTCCCCTTTGTTTAGTAACATGGTGGGTTTGTGAGTATGAAGGAACATGAGCATGGCCACTTACTTTTCCCTCCTTAGGAGGCCCATTAGAGCACACACTTTCTGGGTACCATGTCTACTTCCCCAGCATCAGATAGTCTTGGGTCACCATTCTCATTCAGAAGCTGCAGATGCCCACCCACAGTATTTCAGCAGCTACCAAATGATGTTTAATAAAGTTATTAGACCATTATCTGCTCTTCTAGGTGGCAGCAAATAGCCAAGGTTTGCTCATTTGCAAGTACCTCATAGCAACCTGAACTCTTACCATCTTTGACCCCTTCCAGGACAGTCATATTTGTGTTGAGTTTAACATGATTTCTAAAGTGAGCAGAACAGACATTTCTCTCTCTTTCTGCGATGCATTAAAGAAAAGCATGAAAGCAGTGCTAGCTTAGTGCTTTACACTCTCCTCCTGAATCTTTCAGCAGAGATCTAGTCTGAGGCACAGGACCAAAGTCATCTTTCACAGCACCCCACTCCAGCCTCAGGGATAAGGTGTTAAGGTCAGGCAATTAAAGTGTTCCCCTGCTATACAGAAAGCTGGTACCCATATTGAAATGTATGGCATAGGACAGATAAAAAAATTAGGCCTTTTATTTACACCCCCAAACTTGCTTCCCTGTTTCAAACTTCAAGCAGCCAGTTTGAGAGCTGTCAGCTTCAGTAATATGCCCTGGATCTCACATGGCACATCTCTGTGAAAGGTTGAGAGCATGGAGCTGCCTCCTCTATGGAAAAGGTGCTGCTCTGCCCATCCTGACAGTATTCCCCCAATGAAGTAAACAGTTTCATAGCAAAAGTAACTGTGCCACTACTTAGTTTCCATTACAAACAAGCATGCAAGATGAATTGTGTGACCCAGACTTTACCAAAGCAATCTGCATTACTCCAACACACATGCAACAGTAAATGCTGCAGACTCACCTCTAACAAATATGAGGTGAAGGAAGACACATTATGAGGTACATTTTGATGTGAACATTCCAAACAACTTTAGGACATGAACTACAGCTGGGATCTCTAAGATCCTTTCTTTGATCATTGAAGAAAGCCATGAAGGTGGGAACAGTGCACAGCAATCTCCAGAACTGCATGTTCTTACTTGCCACCCTCTCTCACCTTGTCCACAAAGCCCGTCTTCAATCCTACCACTCCTCAGCTCTTATTGGGTTTGATCACAAGTTCTTCAAGGTGAAGATTCTGTCCTTTACGGGCATAGTGTGCAGGCAGCTGCACAGAGAAAGCTGGTCCACAATTCTGGGGCTGGACAAGGAGGCTTCAGAGCAGCTCCAGCGGGGAGGGATGCATCAAACCACATTGCCCATTCCCATATGCGCAAGATGACAAGATGCAAAAAGGTCTGACCAGTTTGCCAGACCCAGGAAGAGTAACTATGCCCTAGGTAAATGGGATCTTACTGCTGATTTACAAAATCTCACTTAAAGTTCTGAACATCACACACCTATGAACATCAGCATTGTGGCTTTTCTACAAAAGCAAAATTCCTGCTCCCAGCTTTGTGACTGAGAAGAGAACATGACTCAGGTAGCACTACTGTGGCAGCACCTGTCTAGGACAGTCACACTGCAGAGATGTCCTCTGCAGACTTCTCCTTCTAGGCCTGCTGCATTGGGACTCTCAGTAGAAGAGAGCTATAAAGACAGGTCCTCTGGCTGCTACCACACAGCCCTCTGAGCACAAGGATGGGTTTCCTGTGGAAAGACCCACTGCATGAAGAATGTCTCTCCAACCTGAGATTACTATCCAACAGGGAAGGATCAGGGCTCAGAGGACTGACAAGAGCACCTCCACGTCTCAGCCAACAATGTGTTTTACGTCTGCTGTCTCCACAGACCGGCTGACAAAACAAGCCGTGCTGTATTTCCTAGCTAACAGCATGTATCCTATTCTGTCAGCAGCCTGCCCTGCACCCAGGCAGTGCAACCACCCCAGAGCCACCAGTGCCCATCACTGACTTCCAGGGAGACCAGAGGGCACCAAAACCTAGCTGGGCCCCTGAAGAAGGTTCAGGCAGACAGCCTTCCCCTGCTCCCCATACAACACAGACACATCAAAACCCCAGTCCCCACCTCAGGCAAGATAAAAGTAGTAATAGGTGTTTTCTAGTAGTGAGGGAGAAAGGGATTTCCCTTTGACTTCAGAAGTAGAGAAAAGGGTATAGCACTGTCAGAGGAAAGGAGTCCTCCCTGCAGCAAGGCTAGCCCTGCAGTTCCTCTCTACTCCATCCAGAAGCCCAGGGATACATTCCTCACTGTGCAGCTTGATTCTTGCTCGGCTGATTTCTTTCCCAGCCTCCGAGTCTGAACATCGCTGCATGACGTTCCTTCCTCTGCTAAGCATCTTTCTAGCTGTGACTGAAGAATCTGGCAAGTGACCAAGTATTCTTTAACCTCCACATTAACTATTGTTAGCTTTGGCAAAGCCCAGCTCCTGGGATGCCTGGTGTGGTATTGCTTACTGCTGCAGCCTACAGGAACTGCTGTAGTGGCGAGATTCAAGAACAGGGATCAGGTGGCAGATGCAAAACAGAGCTCTCACCCACAGTGCCCTCCATTCCCCCATTCCCTAATGAGCTTTGGGAACAGCTACAACTTTTAAGCCTCTTACTTGTGGAAAAGGTTTGGAGACAGTGAATGTGCAGAACAGAGTAAATCAAAGAAGCAGTAAGTTAGATGAGGCCAAATGCTACTTTTAGACCACCAAGATGCGTTGGTAACATTGCAGTTCCAGAGAGTGCTATTTATCTTTTAGGAGCCGTGAGGAGATAAAGATGTTCAGCTCCAGCCAGCTTTGACTGTTGGAAGATGGCACAGGCTGCACCACCTCCTCAGCCCACATCAGAACTCTCTTGGCTTGCATTCTTACTGCTACAGCCTTAACAGTGAAGTCCTTAGTCCTACATTCCACTGCACAAAAACTAGAATATGTCCTTCTTCCCTCTTTCTCATGAATAAGTCCAATCAGTGAAATCAGTTATGGCTGCTCTGGGCAGCAGAGATGGTTCTCTAGCCTGGTTTTTACAGAGGACTGCAGGTTTTGCAAAGCATAAGCACCAGCACCAGCCACGTTTGGACAACCAAGTTGTACTGGGATGGCAAATCCTAGGCAGAAATGTCCACAGCAGTCATCAGGGACAGCTGAATTCAGGGACCAGAAGGTAGGTTTTCTTAAATAAGACTATGTTGCTTAATATAGCATACACTCTTCCCCAGTAACTGCACAACGCTGAGTTTGAGATGTTCTAAGATCTGCACCAAGGAAGACTGGAGGGGTGGGAGAAAGACTGCAGGAAAAAGCATTTAAAAAGCGAGATGATTTTGGAGAAACATTGTATGTAAGCAGCAAGCTCATAACATAGGACTCGCAATGCAGAGGCCTGGTTAGTAATGAAAATAAAACGTAAACAAGTGCTTAGTAAGGCAGTGCAGTTGCAAATCCATCTAGGATTAGTCACAAAAAATGAAAACGTGAGTTTAGGCTGGCTCATACCTTCCCTCTGGGGAGACGTCCTGCACTGTGCCTCACTATACATGCACACACAATCAGTCTGCTGGAGCTGTGCACCACAGGCCTTCTCATGCTTTTCCAACACTATGCGAGTTTCAAAAATTACTTCAGTGCCAACACAATTGGATCCCTGCCGTGAGAAGACTTCTGCCTTCTCATTTCTTCATTGAGATGCCAAAGTTCTCTGTATATTTCCTTTCCGGTCATCTCCGCTTTGGACCTGTCCCATTTTGGTGCCTTGATTTCTGCAGGGTTTGCTCTCGACAAAGCTTCTTTTTACATAGATAGAAGAAACCCAGAGAGTATTTGCTCCCTACCTCTACCTCATGAAAGAAAATCTCTTGCAACAGAACACTGCTGAGAATTTTTTGCACAAAATTCTCAGAGTAGGGACTCTTGGGGTCTTCTCGCTCCTGCTATCTCCTCCACCAAAGCTAAGCACAAGGAAACGTGGATTGCTGTGGAGCCCATGTTGCAACTAATAAACACAAGTATCATTGGCATGAAAAGCTGCCTCATTCAGATGTTCATTGCCGACTCCAGCAGCAACTGCATCATAACAGTTGCTGTTTGCACAAGGTGGGAATCGGGTGATGCTCTCTCTGGGGGTGCTGTGGGTGTTGGCACCAGCTAACTGGACCCTTCTGATTTTATTGCAGATGTTTCCTTTCTGCCCCCTGTACAACTCCTGCAGCTACATGAGCTCCATCAGAAGTTCCACGGAGAGCCTTTTGCCTGTTTGTGTAGTGCATGACAAGGCACGTAATGTGTTATACTAAAGTCACAGTCCATTTGTTTCACATCAAGACACAGGACATTCAAAAGGCAAAGGTGGTCCATCTCAGGTTAACTGAAAACAGCATGGATAATTTTAAAAAAAATATTTAAGGCTAACATGACTGCTGTGAGCTTTTTAATTTAAGTGAAGTCTTTGCAGATACACTTTTTTAAGAGATACTTACCTGTCCTCATGCCCTGGTAATTCTATCGATCACTGCCCACAAGAAACTGTACTTTATAGGACATACTGCCTCCTTATGATTGAAATAGCTTCCTTCCTTAATCAGCATATAATCAGATATTCCCACACAGGAGAACTATAGCCCTGATTGACAAGATAGTTACAAAAATAAATCTGAGGTTTAAATATAGCCTGCTCGTCTCCCTAGAAGGTATGTAGTATTGTGTTATACAAGTCTACCATAATTTTCCTTGGATTAATGTAGTCCATATTGTCCCACTGCCTTGATCGCTATCAATTAAACAGCTACCAGATTTGTGTTATACAGGGGAACTGGCAGATATGTTGAGTGGGAATGGCAACTCGCCTTTCTTCTGCATGGACTGACTTACCATCAATATTTCATTGGCAATTAACATGTACAGATTTTGAGTTCACATACCAGTTGAATGTGGGATTTCCAAAGCAATTGTAGAGGTAGACAGGTAAATAAGCATGCGGGACTACACAGCTATGGATGGAAACAAAATACATATGCTCAACCTGAAGGGATATACGTGGATGAGGTACCTCTGTATGCAAACACACAAGCCAGGCAGGCAATATTTAATGATCTCGTCTTTCGAGGATGGACAGTTGAACAGCACAATACTCATTGCATTTCTCCCAATCTATCATTATGTTTTGATATGTTAAATATGCAATGTAACGAGGGCAGAGCTCTATAGCCCTGTTCTCGTTTCGGGGAAAAAAAAAAAAAAAAAAAGAAAAGAAAAGAAAAAAAAAAGATTTTTTTAAAACCCATTCTAATCATGAAATGCTTTTCATCTATTAAAAACCTCTCCATTGCTGACTGGCTAAAAAAAACACGGGACAGACCTCATATTTATTATGCAAATCCTTAGCATTAAGAAAACAAATCACCAACTAACATCTGTCTGGCCCTAAAGGAAAATAAATAAATTAAAAAAACCAAACAAACAAACCAGCCACCCCTTCCCCTCACTCCCTACGCAGCGGGCCGAGCACCCCGCGGGATCGGCAGGGACGCGCCTCCCGCCCGCTCCCCGCCGGTGCTGCAATGTCCCCAGCACAGCGGCATCCTCGGCCGCCCGGCCCCGCACCAGCCCGGCCACTGCGGTCCTTTCGCCGCCGCACCCCTTGCGCCCGACCCACCTTTCCCTTCCATCGCGGAGCCTTGCGAGCGCCGGGAAGTTGCGGGAAGACGCGCTCCCTCCTCAGCCGAGAGCCCGGCGGACAGAGCCGGCCGCCGCTGCCTGCTCCGCGGTGGGGGACGGCGCTGTCACAGCCCCGGAGCTGCAAGCAAGCAACCGGCGGGGGGGAGACGGCGTGAGCCGCCGGGCCCCTCCCGCAGCCCCGCGGGGCGCGGGCGGAGCGGGGCGCGGCCGCGGGGGGAGCGCGTTACCTGTGCGCCGGCGGGAGCTGTCCCTGGCCGAGTGGTGCTGCGGGGGCGAGTGGCTCCGCGGCCCGCCGCGCTGCCTGGCACCGCCCGCATGCGCGCCCCGCCCGCGCCCCGCCTCCGCGCCCGCACCGCGGCACCGCCGGGCCCCCGGTGCGGGATGCGCTGCGAGCGACAGAGCGAGCGAAGGAAGGAGGAGCGGCGGCCGCCCGGCGGGACCGGCCGCGCCCCCCTCCCCCGTCCCGCGCCCCGCGGAGCGGGAGCGCTGCGTTACACAACGCGGTGGTGCCGGCGGGAGTCCCGCTGGAGCATCCTCCCCGCGCCCGGCGCACCGGCCACGGCCCGCGTACCGGGAGGCGGCATCGGCGCCGCGCAGCTCCGCGCACGGCCCGGCGGCTGCGGGAGCACCGACCGGTGCCCGCGGGTGTTGTGCCAACCCCGGGATCGCAACTCCCGCACCGGTCAGGTCACGGGGATTGCTGCGCTCGCCCCCAGCCCCGTATCCTGCAAGCCAGGCTGAGCCCACGCACCTGCAGGCACGGAGAGAAGGTCTCAGTATTTGCTCAGTCTCAGGTTCAGGCCTTCTCTGGATATGTTGTTTCAAGATTAATTATGCTGATTCATAAAACATCCACCTCACGGCGAGTTTATGCTTTTCTGCTTTCACATCCAGCCACTAGATTTCACTCACCCTCTAACTCACTAATAAAGTAAGGAGTGCCCTGCTAATAAGTTATTAAAACATTCATACCAGGATAAAGTCACTTTTTTTGAGAACAAAGAGATCATCCTTACGTTCATCCCAGTAAGTTTCTCCACACTGGTATTATTCCTGTACCTCTTAAGATTTTTTTCTAGATTTGTAACTTTGGTGCAATGGGGATGGTAAAACCCAGTGTTGTGCTTATTTTTGCAATTTGTGCTAGTGAAAAAGCAGCTCATGGCATCCACTGTGCTGGGAGCTGCACACACAGAGGATATGTGGCTCCAGCACTATGTAAGTTTCTAAGTACAGGAACAGTAATTCCTTTCTCCTGCTGTTTCTATACTGATGTATAAACATCCCAGTGTTTATGTTCTCCTTCTCTTCTACAGCCCAGGACTAGCAAACCCGTCAGTGGTTATATACTTTCTCAGGCTCTTCATTCTAAATCACCTGTCATGCAGGTGTCATGCAAACCATCCTGCAGACACTACCTGTGGGCATCCCCATCCCTAAGCAGAATCCTGACTTCAGTTATGGAAGTGATGTGATTCCCACCTTAGCACATGGTCCAGGACTTCTGAGCAACACCAGCTCTAATCTCAGCTGCCACCCTACAAGGTGGCAGGACACAAGTCAGAGATGGCATACTAGTACAGGAACAGGCTCCTAAAAAGCAACTAGAAACAGCCCAGGATGAAGACCCAGCACATAAAGTTCACATTTCAACTGGCTCCTACCCATTTACTAGGTTCTATATTATTGTGAAAAACAAGATAAGGGGTTTTTAATTTTAGGTACTGTAGGTGAGCTGCAAGTCAAACTTCACTACAGAACTTATGAAGCAGACTTAGAATTTATGATTTGTCTAGAAGGTCGAAGTAAATGTCTATTGTTTTTTCAGTTCTTTCACTGACTGGTGGGATCCTATTTCCTCATTGCTTTTACCTACCATCAATGCCAAACCGACCAGACTACACTTCCAGGGTCAACCTGTGTGCTTTTCCTGAAAAACAACACAATTACTCTTTCAAAGTCTATTAGTCCTCACTAATGTTCCAAAACACAATCAGAATATACACCAGAGTGCTCCACGACTTCTCAGTTTCCGAAAACTCTTGGACTCAAGTTACCAACTTGCACAGATTAAAGGCAGATTCCCCAGAGGCAAAATCTCAGAGGACATTAAGGTTTCTGCCATCCAAGTTCAAGAACAATTTTCAACAGAAAGAAGAGAGGGCAAAGAAAACTTTTAAGGTACAGCTGGGCTGGTTACCAAGAACACAATCTGAGGTACCATTTGTAATAGCAGGCACTGGACCAATGAACCAAGAGCCTCCTTTCAAAGCTGTGCACTCCCTGGAAAGCTAACAGCCATCAATAATTCAGCTTTACAGAAAAATCTGGGAAACAGTTCCTAGCTGAAGACATCAGACTGAGCCCCACTGCTATGAGAATACATGAAGACCAAGTTTCCCAAATACTGAAAATATATTTTTCCAATGTCCTAAGAGGGATAGCCATAACATTGGCAAATATAAATGGAGGTTTGTTTTCCTTGTGGAAGAGGACATGAATTAGTTCACAGGGCTCACCCTTGGACAGCAAGGCAAAATGAGCATTTCTGTTATTTTTTGTTTTGCTTCTGAGCTGTGAAGCATTTCTTCCTTTAAGGTAACAGTGGGTAGAAATACAGTTAAAGCAAAACACCCAAACCCACTAGTCTACACACATTCATTTTCAATCCCAGTTTATCAGAGCTCTTTCTGGGTCTCATCTGAAACATCATGATTTCCCTTCCAGATCATGAAACCGTCATAAGGCCTTAACATACATGTTCTTAAAAAGCCATCTTGAAGAGAGAAGTCCCTCCCTATACTCCTTCAAGGCTTCTTTCCTCAATGCAAAGAGGTAAATTCAAGGGAACAAATCCCATGAATATTTTCTCTCCTTTGCCATTTACAGGTCACCTTTAAAATTATTTATCAGTAGAAAGAAATATTGTATCGCCTGTGCTCTAATCTACATTTCAGCTGCGCATCCTGCATTAAAATACCAGCTCAAGTTATATCACTGTTTCTCCTCTAGTCCCTGAGGAAAGTCAGATCTGTGCCTACTCTGGCTATACAAGTATCACGCATCAAATAACAATACACACATTAATGGAATCTCAGTAGCACATCAAGTTCTTCTCCAAACCACAGCAAGAGAAAGCATTTCAGTGCTCAGGAGATGCAGGTGTGATAAGCCTGGACTCCTTCCCACCTGCGTCTTTTAAGCACCACTCTCCCGTACCAAGTCCACAGAGTTGCCAAGGTTGCTTCCTTTATGTGTTCAATCTTCAGAAGCAAGCTGGAATCACAGTACAAATAAGAAGGTGGCTCAATCCAAGTATGAACCAGCCCATGAAGACTCTGTTCTTCACAATGCCTCATCGGCCCTTGTCATGGCAAGGAAATGGCTATTTGGGAAAGGCAGAGTTATTCTGTCTGGATGTTAGTCCTGAGTGGTTTCTGTGGGGCTGTCAACATAGGGCTTCTTCATGGCCCCCTGCACTGTTGTTTGATCAGCAGGGCTTTTGCTCAGCATGCTCTGCTGGAGACCTGCCCACCCCACCAGGTCAATTAGTCCTGGAGCTACTCCCTGATCCCAGTGATAGCAGAGTAGTATGTAAGGTTCTACTGGTTGAGGTAAAGTTCTACTTGACAAGGAAGAGCTCAGCCTGTACAGGTGAGAGAACAGCAAGGGCTCAGCTTGGCTGCTCTCACATAGTACTCCAGACAGAAATAGAGATGGTAGCCTTCTGCCCTTGAGGAACCTGCTGCTTCTCTTCTTGATGGTGGATGCTGGGCAGAGCCCATTGCCTCTTGCACTCAGTGCTGCCTGCCCCCTTTCCATACCAGTGCTTCCTGCCCTTTTTCCCTAACCCTAACCCAGCTGCCTCTGGAAGCAGCTGGGTTAGAAACAGCCCTGAGCAGAGATGCGATAAAGCCAAGTGGCCGTTTTGGCACTGCTGCAGACAGGAAGCCCACATGATCATACATGGTCTCCCCAGCTGCTGCTGCTCCTGCCCATCTGCTACCCTGGCACAATGCCTCCTTTTCTAAGAGGAAACCTCCATTCAGGAGGGCAGAGGCATCAGCCAGTCTGCAAGGCTGTGCACATAGCCACACGTTCTGCCGTGTCTATTTCTGAATGAGACTGGAGGGAGCAGATCACCAGTGGTGCGATATCATCTGCCTAGTTCCAGTTTCTAGTGATGACCATCCAAAATGGCAACAAACCCAGCTTCAGCACCCAGATCAGAGTTCCCAGCTAGAGAAGAGCCGCTCTCACTGCATGTGACAGAATAGCATCTCTCCTGTCCAAAGTTTAAGACAATGTTTCTTGAAGACAATGAACAGCTCAATCAAAAAGGAGCTGCACTGAGTTCTGACTACTAATCTTGACATTCAGCATGGGTCTAATCTCTAAACCAACTGCAATGGGGAGCAAGCCTCAGCCAAGTGCTTCTGAAAGCCCTTTTTGGACTCCGAAGCATCTACTCCAAAAAAACAATGGGCATCATTAGCTGGCTGCCATCAATAGCCAGAAGAACAGATTCCTTAAGGACAGGAAACAGCTCTGTGCCACACCATGCTCAGATGTCGATGTGCCATGAGCTGTGCTCAGATAAGCACAAGCCAGAGCAGCAGGTTCCAAGAAAGTAGGCCATGACACAGCAGCAGCAGGAAGGACCTCTAACACCACTGAGAAAGCAAAGAACACAGTGGGGGGAAAGAGGCGTAAACAGAGACTAGAAGTTTTTAATAATATAGGTAGAGTAAAATACAAGAACATTCTCCAAGCTGTAATCCATCACCCCGAGGATAATGTAGGTAGCTTCTGATTATGAACAAAACCACAATAACTACATCATCAGCTGATGTCACTTCCTTACATCACCCAAGTAGTTTCTGGAAGCATAGAGTAAGTGCATTAGGAGCTGGCGTGTGAAATAAAGACCAAGGTAAGCCATAACCTTGAGCTAGCACAGACAGTTTAATTACATAAAATTATTGATTAAATGTTGTTGATATTAATCAATTAGTATTACATTAATAAAGGAAAAAGCACTAATGTCACAAAAGTACCAAAACAAGGGAGGTTTTGCAACCCTTTACTACTAAATTAAAAATTACTGTGGAAGAAAATCATGGCTGGAGGGTACCATTATTTTATTGACACAGAGGAATTGTGTGTCAATACAAGGAAGGTCCTTCTGAGCACCAGCATTGGGCTGGTAGAAACACCAGATTCCTTCTACTACTATTCTTTGTAAATATCCATTTACACCCATTTACGTTAACAAGAATCTTGATGTTGATTTTAATGGTAGCTGGATATGACACAGACAGCTCAACTGCCAGGTTTTTAGTTTTCTGTGAGATCCTGAGCATCATGAGCACCCCAAGCTCCTCAAAGTCCATGGAAGATGGAGGTTGTTCTCAATCCTTGCAGCAAAATCTCTGTTTTCACAGACCCTCTGAGCCCCACCACGGGCTTCTAGTTCTTCAGTATAATAAATGAATTTGTCACTTTGTCACCTCCTCATCCAAATGGGGAGAGAGAGGAAGGTGTCTGAAACCAGGTTGCCATTCCATTATAAAAGCTTAAGACTTACATGAAAGAAGATAAAATATGAAAATAAGCTGCAAAATAGAGCTACTTAAACACTAGCCCCTTTTTGACTTGATTAGAAAAGGTAATTACATGCATGTGGAATACTTTATGCAAGGCAAAAAAATTTTACAGGGCAGAGGCAGGAAAGAGCTTCCTGCTGGCTGCTCAGCCCTCCTAAGAGCCAGGTGCCTGAATTCTTGCAGAGAATAGACTACTTACCTTAAAATCCTATTTGCCTATGCCTATTCCCCACAACTAGAAAAAACCCAATCTATTAGCTCATTGCTACTCTACAGTCATCAGGGCTGAGTAACATTCATATTCTTTATCTTCTATGTCATGAAGTCATAGCCAACTTACCCCTGCTGAGGCCCAAATCCCAGGAGGCAATTTCTTTGCTTTATTTCTACATAGTAAGAGCCACTTCTAGAACACTATCTCTTCCCTCAAAGACTACAGTTCTTGAGACACCACTAAGGTGGCTATTCAATGCCAGCTGATACCCTGCAAAATGCTAAACATGTGCCAGACTACTCCAGTGACCCTAAGGTAGGGGACAATAGAGCCTTGGGCACAAAGAATCATTTTCTGTCCAGCTCCAACGTCTTTTTCCACTTGTCTGTGTTTACTCAGTTCATTTTAATGCTATGTTTTCCAGAATGTTAGAAAATAACAAATGCAATAAAACCTGCAGAGCCAAGACCATTATCATCAGTGTATTCATAGTACAGCTTTCCCATGCCTCAGGGACTTGGATCTCTCTGTGATATTTCAAGCTGAAACTCAGAGTTTGTTCAAATACAAGAGACAGATAAGCGCTGCTTGATACCAGCACCACTGACAGCCTTTTGCCTGGACCAGTTCAGAGCTTAAGCTCCTCTTGGCATGTACCATGAAAAATGCTGAGAAATTAAATTCAAATGAAAGTGAGATATGCAATAGAAAACAAGGGGAAGAGGAGTGAAGAAGGGAGAATGAAAAAAGCAGACAGCAATCCCAACTGAACTAGCTCAAACTGCAAAAATGGGAAGACCAGTGTGTGAAGCTGTTCACCTCCACACCAGATGTCACATCAGTCAGTGACACAAATTTTAAGCATTTAAACAGTCATGGTAAAGGCAAAAAACATTCACATGCTTAACCTGAAATAACATGCTTATAACCATAAAGCATCTTCATCCCTGACAGAAAAGTCTGCAGTCCAAGGAGAATGTTCTTCATGCTTGGAGGAGAAATTTGGTTTCTGAAGTATTTAACCTTGCCTGGGAGAAGCCTGATCCCTCAAGCCATTTTGACCCACACCAGATTCCAGCAGCTCTGCAGTGCAAAGAGTTGATGCTGCTTTATGGTCCAGCATCTTAAGTTGTAGATAAGCTATATAGTGAGAATACTAATCCTTGTGGCCACCTTGACCGAGCTACAAGAATGACATTTCCCTTGGAGGTAGAGGGGTCTGGCACTGACAGAAAGGCACCAGTCAGGCCCAGAATATTCATACATGTAATTTAAAGTTCAGAGAACCCTGTTTTCCAACCAGCATCAGTATGCAGAGATGCACTTGACCTGCCACCTGTTCCCAAGTCTGCTGAACA
This sequence comes from Lophotriccus pileatus, assembly GCA_035583135.1. Taxonomy (NCBI): domain Eukaryota; kingdom Metazoa; phylum Chordata; class Aves; order Passeriformes; family Tyrannidae; genus Lophotriccus; species Lophotriccus pileatus. The sequence goes on from JAWWES010000011.1 coordinate 11,707,700, forward strand.
CTAGGCAGAGGCGGTCTTCAATGGCTTATTTAATAAGACTACTAAGGTACTGCCTGCCTCTGCTCTTCTCTGCTGATGTTTTGCTTACAGGAACACTTGACTGGTTGGTTTAATTTGCTTACAAACAGATTTAGCAATTTCTTTAAGACTTTCCTTCCTTGACTGAGGATATCTCATTGAACCCATCTCAGAAGTTTGGGCTCCAACCAAGCCAAACAGTACGAAAATCAGCATGCCTGACCCTGAAAGAATGAACACCATTTGGAGGCTCTTGCTTGATCACCTCTTGGCAGCTGTGGCCACAGCATGGCCAAAAGGGACAGAGGAGTTCAGCTGCATCACCCATCTGCACAACCCAGCCACATGACTTTAACCTAGGACTTGCAAACCATGACTGCTTAGAAGCAGCTCATCTGATGAGAACCCTCCCTGACACAGGTGGAATAATCATAGCAACCTATATAAATTTTCTGAACTTTGCAGTGGCATCTTAAAAGTGAAGTCAAATATAAATGTAGAAAATAGTGGAGATTCAAGAAAGAACCTGGGATTACACTCAGTGTAACCAGCAAGTTACTTCAATCCTGTTCACTTTACAGCAGTTCTCCATCTCTGCTCTGTTGCAGACCTTTGAGCAAAGGATGAAGCAAGACTGAGATCATGGGCAGCATTTGTAACCTGCTGCCTGTTAGATGTTCAAATTGACTGCAGCCAGTGTAGCCCTGAGTTGGAAGAACCACACGCTTCTGCAGAGAGTCTTCCTTTATTCTACTGAGCCCAACACATGTCAAGTATGAGACGCTGATTTTCCATCAAGGAGAAATGCCCAGAATGAGTCTTTTAAAGAGCTAAGGCCAGAAAATATTCAACTTACTACCTAGGCGAGATCAGAAAGACTCATGTTTCTTCGCCCATCTTCCAGCCTTCCCTTTGAAGATCCTGCTGTGGCCCAAGAGCCCTGAAATAGCCGAGCTTTTTAGCTGTGTCAGTGCTGCACACATCTGCCACACAAACCATAGCTGGCCATGACAGCCAGCCAAGAGTTTATGTCAAGGAGCACAGTCCTGTTGCTGCCCAACCCAACCGTGCCTAAAGCTGATCTCCACAGGCTCCAGGAGGGTCAGACTGGAATCCCTATTGCCCTTTTCCAGCATCTCACTTTCTACAGCATATAAAATTAGCCTTTCCTGCCCAGCATTTCTAGAACTTTTTTCTCAGCTCAGTGATGAGGACAAAGTCTATTTCTGTTTCTTAGTCAAAGTGGTTACCTTTCAAAACTAAAATATCAGAACTAAGCAACAGCTTTAGCAAACAGTGCTAAGAGGACATTCCTCTCTTGTCAGAGGACCAACTGCACAGAGAATGGTGGGAAAATGAAAAAAACAGCTCCTTGGGCATTTTTTACAGTATTTACTGCACAAGGAGTTGGCTTTGAAGAAACACCAACTCCAAGTGACAATTTTTCTGAGTTAGGATTTTTTTCAAGGATCACCTTGAAAGCAACTTCATCATAGACAGAAGGAGCCTGTGATCCCTCTCATAGAGGGGGGGAAAAACTGTGTCAGTAACAGAAAAGATGCCAGTGAATGTTTGTGTGGTGTGGGAGAAGGAACCTTACACAGCAGTATGCATTAAAATAGCTGTGACCTGAGAATCCAGTGCCATATTAAAGGCAAGTGACATGCAAGTTGAGGGCCTGACAGCAGTGTCAGTTGTCAATGGAAAACCAGGAATTGACCACAAGTGAGGAGACACTGAAAAGCTCTGCTCTAGACTCATTGAAGCAAGTAGCTGGACCTGCACAGAGATCTTCAAGACATACCTCTCTCCTTCTGCTTTCATACTGAGGAGAGGAGACAAGGCAACCACAAAGGCAATTTACTGCTTGGATGAAATCAGTTCAATAAGATCTAAAGGGAGGAAAGAGTCCAAGGACAGAGTAATAAGGGACACATGGGACACTTGAATAAATTTAGATTGGAAAAGGCCAAAGGGAAGAACAGCATCCTCCAGGGAACATTGTGGAAGACACTCTCGAGAGGGAAGGGAAGAACAGAGTAACATTCCAGGTGATAAGAGTAAGGACACGAGAGGAAAGAAGGTCTGACCTATGAAGGCACTTTGCAAGTCAAGGTGCAGAGATGGGATGTATTTAGAGAAACATGTGGGGGCTTGAACAGCAAGTTTGGTTTTTAAGGAATAGCTGCCAGAAGAGAGGGTGGGCTGAAGGGGAAGAATAACAGCATGGATAGGAATAGATACAGGGAGTCTGGGAGACAGGAGAAGGTGCTGGCGTTCACACTGAAGAGACAAGGACAAGAAAGGAGAGCACAACATCTTGCATTTCTTTTTAAACTTAGAAGAAGTAGAAGAGATTTTGGTCAGAAAAAGAAATCAAGGCAGAGGAGGAAGGTTTCGACTGACTCAAGGTGGCAGGGAGCCAGTTGTGACTGAATACCATGCCAGCAAGAAAGCTAGAGAAGCAAAACTATTTAGTCAGCAAGGTGGCAAAACTGAAAAAGTTTAGCACACTCAGCATGGCAATATGGTTTGAGACCCTCCAAGTAAGAGGAACAGAAGCCAAGGCTAGAGTGAATCAGGACCAGGAATCAACACATTGCAGTGGGATGAGAAGGCAAGAGGTCCAGGATGAGAGGAGATCAGCTGTAGCAAACAAGAGACAGAGAGCAAGAAAACAAGAAGATGCAATGTCAAGGCTGAGAGCACTAGAAAGACCAAGTGATGAGGTGTGCAGCCAAGTGCCAGCAGAAAAAAAAAAAAAAAAGAAAAAAAAAAAGCCAGAAGGAGGAAAAGCACTGGGGTTGCTTTCCAGGAAGATGTTTCCTGTCTGCACCAAGACACACCAACTGTCAAAGGGCTCCAAACCAAAAGATTTGCTGGAAACACTGCTTGATCCTGAAGATTTGCCATGTTACAAATATCTAAGCAACAAAATAACATCCTCAGTGCAGTACTCAGATTGCCACCTCTAAGGCGATAGCATCAGGTAGGAGTCATGTTGAACTTAAACACCCTGGGCCAGTGCGTGCAGACTCCTTCCCGAGGCAGAACTCAGACTGTGAGCTCCAGCTAAGCCATCTCCCCCGTTCCCTGGCTGCAGCACTCCTACGTGCACGAAGCACTGCAATTCTGGCATCTGCACAAAGACACGAGCTGCGTTTGCCACATGAAGGAAAGCTCATCTCCCTGCCCGTTGCCACCTGCTATTCTTCCCCTTCCTGCAGCACCCATTCTCTCCTTGTTATTTTTCGCTCCTCCTCCCCCTGCGCTAGAACGAGCCTTCTTCCCCAGCCACAGCAGAGCATCGCTGTCTCCCGGCTGCCCCATGGCTCCGCAGCATCCTGGTCCAGGAGGGAGCCCAGCTGGGAGCGCGCAGCCCCTCGGCAGGAACGGGCAGCCTCTCCAGGCTGTGTGTGAGCCTCCGCCCTCTCCTGGCTGCAACAGGAATTCCCGAGCTCGGCTTCGCCCACCCCCTGCGTTGAGCCCGGGAGGAGCGCTTCACAGCAGTTAATGTTATCCTTACTTTAACAGTTCTTGTGAAGCCGCAGTTCTGCAGAGGATACAGGTTTTATACATTTTTGAGTATACAAAATGTATATTGTAAATGCATATTAGCATTTCGCAAATGCCTTTCCAGTAGATCACATACAGGCACGGTGATAAAAGCCCTGAGTAAATTGAGACAGTCAGCTATGCAGGGAGCTGCTCCAAGCACACCCATTATCCTCCAGCCTGTATCCCAAATCCTAAGATACAATTATCCTTAAATAAGTCTCTCCTTAGCTACTGGAGCCAGGTTTGTGCAGTACATGAAGAATGTTGCCTCTTTATTTTCCCTTTAGCAGTTATTCTCGTGTGCAGGTTTAGGTGGGTCTCACAGTAAGGTCTTACTTCATCTCAGGTTTGGAGAAGCTAGATAAACTGGGTACTAGATTTTCTTTAGGAGCTGGTGCTCCAGGTGTCAGGCAGCCTAAATCCCTGCCTTTTGGACCAAATAAGGCAACAACACATAGCCCCCCCTTTAGGCACTACTGCAAACACATGCACAGGCAGCTTCATTTCCATCCCACACTGGGGGAGCTTTTGCCAGAGATGGGATATTCACAGAATATTTTGAGTTGGAAGGCACCCACAAAGATCATCAGGATCTTAAGCCCATATGGGGATTGAACCCACAACTTTGGCATTATTAGCACCATGCTCTAACAGACTGAGTCAACCCACTCCCCCAAGTACTGAATTTTCAGGACATGGAGTGCTTCACTCAGCTCTCCCATAGCAGTAGGCAAGGAGTCCTGCCTCACTTGACACCATCTATTTCTCTTACTGGACTGGATCATTCTCTTTACCATCCCAATTTGCTTAAATTGGCATCACATAACGGTTCCCTTACATGCAGTTTGTGAGAATTCAAAGAAAGCAAATGCAAGAATCTGGGTCACCCCAAACCACTTAATAACCAACTTCTCGCTTACAAACAGTGAGAAGCACCAGGAGACTCCTGTTGCAATGCCAGTGGCAACACAGCACTACCACACATGTATATTTATTTAAATGCATTACAGATATTGCCACAAACAAGGAGTTTCAAGTGTTACATATGTGCAAGGAGGCAATCACCCATTATTTCTGCCTTATCCTGGCCTCGAAATCCCTATCCTGATTAAATTACTGAGGGTAGGATTATCAGCAGGATAATCAGATGCAGTGTCTAATCTGGATAACCCCGCATTACTGGGCTTCACAACACAGGATTTCACTGACCACCCAGCCAGGGCATTCCAGAGCATTACATCTCATTTCCACCACTTAAAGGATTCAAACACCCTAGAGACTTGTGCAGAGTGGAAGGCTAAGGAACATACAATTTCACTCAAATGCAATAGAATTTGCATAACTGCTGGGGTTCCAAGAGACCCCAGACTCAGCACAACCAGGACTCCAGATTAATAATTTATCTGAGCATCTCACTGCATATATACAGGCTCCAGAACCTACACCTTCGGTTTTTTTAATAAAGCCTCAAGATCTCAACCCATCTGTCAGCAGCAGCTACGTGCAGCTTCATCTGACTCAAAGCAATGGCACTGTCCAAATAGCCTTTTTTTTTTTTTTGTCTGGATACCTCCCTTGACCCTCCTTCATTTCCTTGACCTTAGCCTTGCCAAATAACACACACTCTTGTGGGCAGCCATGAAACTTCCAAGAGGGAGAACCTGAGGTTAGGGACAAGATCTGGGAGTAAGAAATCTCTTACAGTTGGAGGACTTCAGTATGTCAACTGTCAAAATTCCTTGCCTATCACCCTCATGTAGTTGCTCACCCCCAGTTTTGCTTCCCCTCAGATGAGACTTTTCTCCCCATATTTCTACAAGTTTCTCATTCTGGAATAGAACGCAGGAGCTTAGTGATGCTCTGAAAAGAAGATACAGCTTTGGGAATCTGAACTTGGCTAGCTCTCATCACACAGCAAGCAGGGCTTTTGTTCAGTGACAAAATGGCCTGGATAGGGCACAAAGACAGAAAATGAACCTGATCTTTCACCAAGTCCTCCATTGTTCCCAGACAGCATGAGAGGGTATTTTAAAATCTTTTCTGCAGAGCTGCACAGTCTGAACTCCTGTTCTTCTCAAAAAATGAATCACTTAGAGGCTTTCATCACCTTATCAAAGTCCCTAGTGGCCCCTACCTGCCCTCCCATGAAGAGTTTGATCTCCGTTTAGGAAGAAGATAAAGCTGTCCTTGAGCAAAGCTGCTTTTCAGTGAAGTATTGTGCTGTTTTTGTGAGAACAGACACCTCCAGGTGTCCCTCAAACATGTATCTCTCAATAGTTGCAGCTCAGATTTTTTTCCAAGCAGCTCACAGAAAATAGACTGTAGGCATTTGATGTCTCTTTGAAGGGCACATTAGAAACGTGATTCACAAAATAGATGTCTAGATTACATTTCTGATGCTTCATAACTGTGTGGGTCCATCTTATCTCCAATTACAAGGGCAAACAGGAAAAAGAGGACTGGCAAGGAAGAAGTTGAGCTGAGAAAAAATGAAAACATTGCTGGCTGCCTTCAGTTCATACTCACTGCCAAAAACAAGGTCGTGCAATACTATCTTACTGCATTGTTAAAAATCTCAAAGGTAAAAGGGCACTATCATTTCAAGAATAAAAATGGCTGCATGAAACAATCTTATCTCCCACCAGAGATGATGACTTGTTACCCAGGATAGCCACATCATCCAACAATTATGAAAATCCACAAGATCTGGAGCATCACTGCTGATTTAGCTCATCTCCATATAGAAATCAACAGCCCTTATTCACTAAGCGTCAGTGATGGGAAACAGGAACAGCAGCTGGCTGGAGTCAAACACCAAGAAGCAAGCACATTTATAATGAGAATGTTCATCATGCATTTTATATACCTCAGGTAAAACAAGAGCAGGCAAAAAAAACCACCCTTCCTGTTAGATTTTCAGATTCAACCAGAGGTGGGAATTCAGAAAGGAGAAACTCCCATTCTACCACCTGTAACGGAAACAGGTAGGTTGGAGAAATACCTAGAAGGAATACTAAAAATTCACTAAAAAAAACCAAAGTCTAAAGGCAGCTGCTAGAGCCTCATACAAGGGAGAGCACAGGAGAAAGGAGGAGGTGGCTTTGCTTTTCATGCTCTATCATCAAAACACTGACATGAGAACTGATGTGCTACTCAGGCTATGCAGAGAGCAATGACAGTGCACATACCACCTGGCTGAGATTTTTATTTTAGATTTTTATTTTAGGACCAATAGAATTAGCCTCTCCAGAACTCAGTGGATTTACTTCTTTGGAGCTTCGTTTGCATTTTTAACAAGTCACCCATAGGGAAATTCTCTGTGGTTCCACACGCTCAAGACAGCTCACATAAGGACTTCACCAAGAAATCAGACAGCAACTGCTCTCATGCTCTCATCTCCGTGTCTAGAGTCAGCTGAGATGGACAGTATAACCACACCTCTTAGTGATGCTCACAGGTGAAGAGAAATGTAATGACAGGACGGAAATTGTGGTCTAAGCAATAATCCTTCTCCAGAACAGGAATTTGCTTTTCCAGGCCATACTTCTTTCTTTAAGGAAGTTAAAGAGATGAGGTAGTGTAGCATGGTGAGGAACCAGTCTCTAAAACGCAATAAGCCCAAACTGGGCTGTAACTGGGTGGGGACTCGGTGGCAGTGATACACTGGAGAGCATATAGTTGCACAGTGCCAGCTTTTAAAAAGGTGGAGAGTTGGTGGAGGCAATAAGGACTTTGATAACACAGCCTGGGACACTTGTGCATTAGTGTTAAAAAGTACAACTGTGATCTGCTGATGATTCTCACACTACTTGGGTCAGTGAAGTCATTACTGCAAGCATTTCAGGCAGGATAATCCAAAGTCAACCCACAGACAGTGTGCTCCTCAAGTAAGGAACTAACCAAGCTGTAGAATCGGTTTGTGTTCCCAGCTGGGGCAACCTTCTGGCATCACAGCAGACACCCCTACAAGGCAACCCCGAAGCAGCCAGCCAACAGAAACAAGGCTCCCACAGGTACCTGCACCCAAACTGTGTTCAGGTGAGCACCCTGTAGGACAAACACAAAGCACTTGGACCACAAGATTTTGCAGGCTTATGGTCCCTCAGCTTGCAGCATAAAGGAACGCACCTTTCCTAGCAATTTGAAACATGAGCCAAGGGAACACTTGGCCTTCCTTCCATGACATCTTACAAGGGTTTACAACCACCTGCTAGTGTCCAGCTTACTAGTGATATATTCAGCTGACTGTGTGCCAGGATATGCCCTTTCTTTGCAGTCTGACCACACAATTCCCCACAGAGGGATGTGTGCAGGCAGTGGCAGCTGTGCAGTGTTAGCACACACAGAACCAACAACAGCTTCAGACAACTTAAGCCCAGCAGCATTTCCAAGGCACTTGGGCTTCAAGATCAAGCAAATTTCTCCTGCTCAGCTCCACAAACCAGACTCCTCCAGACAGCACTTCTGCAAGACCTTCACACTAACTTCTCCTTGTTTTGCTTCCTTGATGCTTTCCTAGGGAAAGAGCAGGCAGCAGGACAGTTGCTGCTTCAAATTCCCAGAACACTGTCTCAGGCTCTCTAGGCACCCCAGCTCCTGGCATACATAAGCAAACCCTGCCCTTTCATCTTACTCAGCTCACAAGGCTGTTTGCAGCTCTGCTGTTATCTCTAGATGATAAGAAGAAATGGTAAAGTGAGAAAGGTGAGCGCAGACATCCATCAAAATGAGGGTTTGCCTTTTTCACCATTTCACAGCTCAAAATCTATCCCCCTCCTGACCACAGGGTCTGCCCAAAGCTCCCCAGAGGCCAGACCTGGGACACAGGTTACACCATGCACAGACTCAGACTAGTACCACATAAAGGTTCACCTACTTCTCAGTCCGTCGCTGACCTTCCTCTGACTGCAGCCCCCATCCAGTCAGCCCTTGGAGCACAGAGACACACCAGCATAACTTTCCTAATGCTCCCTTTCCTTCTTTATAACCTTGGTCTCTCTCATGGCTGCTAACACAAATCCCCCTCACCTGGGCTGCTGCTGTGCCCAGCCTTGCTGACCAGTCAGTTTGTTGTGCTGGGACCAGCTGGGAAGGGTAAACCTTCCCAGGCACAACGATGGCCAGGTGTGCCACGAAGGTCAGGGCTGCCCTGCATAATGAAATAAGAAAGCTAAGGAGTTTTTTTCTGCTGTTTCGCTTCCCTGCGTATGACAGAGGGGAAGGAGGTCAGTACCGAAATAAAGTTCAGTCATCACTACAACTTCTCCAGCTTACAGATGGAATAAGAAGGTGATCCCAGATCCTCAGGGCCTGCCTGTCATGACAGTTGTCTCCCTTCGTGTGTCAGCTGTGTGTTCAGAGCAAATGGATTGGCTTTTAGCATGAGCACGTTCCAGGTCTGATCACTGGAGGTCCTGAGGACATGCAGCTCCTGTTAGTCTGGTGTGAGCAGCAGATTCATAGCTACAAGGGCAGTCAGGTCCAGCTCCAGGCTGAGCAGCTGTTTAGTGGCTGACAATGTTGGATGGAGCATAGCTCAAGAGCTACACAGTAGGATGTAACAACCACCTGTACCTGCTCCGATCTGAATCAAGTCAGGAGTTGGTAGGCACTAAGCAGACAAGGGGGGCAGAACCCAGTGAGTTGGGCTTGGAGATAGCCCAGGATAGTCCACTTGTTCTTGAGTACGTAGGCAACACACATTTATCCCAAAACGAGAGGTGCTCTTTTCTTAATTTTGGCTGCTACTACCCTCTGCAGTTTCAGCACCTTTTTTCTTTTCTTTTCATAAGATATGCAAACCACAAAAAAAATTACAGGAAATATTGGGAATAGTTTAGCAAATAGAGGAGTCAATCCTGTTTCTTTGCTGTTTGAGCAGGTGTGGTCTCTGGTGAGCATTAAGGTGTACATAAGGAACATTAGAGCTGCACTTAGCAGTTTCAGCCACTGCATTTCCCACTATCGATTGCCACCATTCAAGCCCAGCTTTAATGCCTGACAGCAGACATAAGCTGTGAGGCAGCTATATCCCCACTGGGAGCAATGATATATTATTACTCTCTTCAAATGAACCTGGAGAAATACTATGTATATTTAACAGAAATGCCTGTCTCTAACTGACTGCAAAGGAATTTCAGTGGTTGCAGAAGTGCAAACCAACATAGTACCTCTGTGACTAGACTGAAAATCAGGTACTGAAAGTGAGCTATGCATACAAGAGATTATTTTGTAAGCACATTCATTTATTTGTGTTGCTATTCTGCCCTTGTGCCCCTCTCTTCATCTTTTGAATTCAGGTTGGCAAACATGGACATTAGCTGAAGTACTGGGTGTAAAATTGACAACAGCAGGTATCTTCCCCATCATCAGCCTGACCTCAAAATAATGTTTGTTGTTGCCATACATGTGAAGGGACAAGGCCATGGGCAAATGAGATCACAAGGAATATTTCCAGTAAGAACCAGGAGGCTGTGAGACTTGACTAGCTTTGTAAGCAGAGTGGATGTTTCCCATCTGGCAAATGCCATGCAGCTGAGGGATACCTGACCTGGCTCTAAAAGAGCTAAAGGAAATGGAGCTGCATGTGATCTCATTAGTGCCATGGGAGGAAAGAGCAGATCAGCTTGTGTACAGGGCTGCCTCACCTGGGAGTGCTGGGCTCATCCTGTGTAGGACTGTGCTGTTCAGGTGCTGAATATCCCCAGGAAAAGACCCAGGTCTTATTTCCAAGCCAAGCAGAGAGCACTGGGAGAGGGAGACAGACACATCCCATCTCCTCCTGGCTGGCAATGGCCCTTGGCTCCCAGCCACAGTTCTTCAGGCTCACAGGGTGCCTTGTTGAGGGAAGTGCTCAGCGAGAGAGTGCAAACTATTGAAGGAGAAATGGCATTTGGATCTTAGAAACCTTTTTGCAGTCAGGTCAGAGACTGACTGAGCCCAGGCAGCTGGTGGGGTGAGTTATTATACGACAATGACATTAAACAAGTATTTGAGCGACCAGGTCTGTGCCAGCAAGCACCAGCGATGCTGGATGGGCATGACTCAGATGTCTAAATACCTCGCTGGTCCCTTAGACATTAGATCTGGTTACAAATAGTCATATTAACTCAGTTCTTTGTGATAAATAAATCCCATTCCCAGTCATAAACTTCAGCAATTCATAACCCTTCAGCTTTGTGCAAAGATACATTTCATTCTTCAAGGCATGTGAAGCTGTACAGCTGCACATTCATGCCTGAAATGAAAAGTGAGCCGTCATTGATTTGGTCACTGAGACAGCTGGACTCCAAAGAAACACAACCACACTGACCTACAACCACGGTGGTCTGCTGGGCTGAACCCAGAGCCCCTCAGCCAGGGAGGGGCAGCTGTGTCTGTCCCCAGCACCTCCAGACCACACTTGAAATATCCCCTGTGTGTGCCCGGCTATGAAGGCTCAGAGGGGCAGGAAAGGCAAACCACTCAGGACCCTGTTCTGCAAACACCATGAAGATCCCATACATATTTCATGGGAGTACCAAACATGCCTCATCCTTGCACTGTTGCTGTACTGACTTCTTTTTAATTTGAGAAAAAAATATGAAGGTGAGAAACAGTTCACAGAGTTCTTCACTGTTCAGGAGAATTTTTAAGACACTAATATAGCAAGAAACTGGAAGACTAAAAGTTCAAGGATTTTACCTATGCACCCCCATACAAAGCACTGCTGTGCCTGGTGCTCAGCAGAGCAGTCAGACATGGGTTTGCATTTGCATCCAAGACTGCATCTTTCCAAAGTTATCACAGCTGTATAGCCAGAACAAGACCCCTATATAGCCAGAGCACAAATTAAGATTTCTTCTGAGTTAGCAGCTGGGTGGGAAATCCAAGTCTACCACAACACTAAAACGCTCAGCTCTGCCCCGTGGAAGGGCTGTGCATGATGTACTGCTTTTTAGATGGGTTTTTTTGTTGGTTTTTTTTCCCCTCCTTTTTCTCTTGATCTATTATTCAGAAATGGCTTTCAAACTCAGGCACTGACTGTCTTCAATCACTTTCACAACAGTGCATAGTAGAGCAACTGCAGGTGCCAGTGTGCAGGTACAACAGCACCAGCTGAAGAGCCCACCAGCCTGCTCACACTTACACTGCTCCCACATCCTGCAGCATCACTCCAGCTCTCCACACAGCCACACTTCTGAGTTTCCAACTGCTCAATGAGCTGGAAAGTTAACAATCCGGAGGGTTCGCTCAGTTTCCTCCATGTCTTGCTTTTACTTGGAAGAGCGTGATTTCTGTGCGTGCTGGACCGGTATGCCCTGGCAGCCTGGGTAGCACTGTGTATCGGAACAACAGCCAGTGCCTCTGAATTATTTACTCCAACTCACATGAACTTGCATTTCTCTTCCTTTTTTGCCCAGTCACCATGGTGTTTGCTGCTCCGCAAGTAAGCTGGAGAGACAGATGACACAGATAATAAGGTTGCTCTAGGTGATTATAACAAAATATGACAAGGCATTTATGCAGCTCCATTCAGCAGCATTTAATTTAATTTCATTTGATTTCATTACTGTGTAGCAGAACACCTCTGGAGATTTTTTTTAAAGATGCTTTAGAGAGGGGAATGGGGCAGGCTGGGTGCAGTGGTGAAACAGACTGGAGGAACCATTTGAGCTGTACTTCTTTCCTTATCTCCTGCTGCATTGTTTCACATTCTGCCTTCATTAGATTTTGATGCTGAAAAGACCCATGCCTTGGGGAAAGAACAAGTGAGGAACCAGTTGTGTACTACTGAACTGGTAACATGCCTTGGTGAAGTTACCAGTCCTTAGTCACAATGGGCTGGTGGGATTCAGGACAGTTGGGCTCCATTTCTGGAGTCTCCTTTAACTGATGGGCCTGTGTTTTTTTCTAGAAACTTTTTGTAACAAATTTCCACCATTGTTCCCTCCATTTTAACCAGTATTAGAGATGATGTTAGTGCAAAAGAGTTGAAGTATTACGCAAGATAACATGAATATGTGCCCATAGCAGTGTGGTGGTTAAAGACAACTCTTGTCAATCCCAGTTTTGCCACTGGTGATTAACAAAATAATGTAATAAATATAGCACTGTGTACATCAAGCAAGTACAGTCAGAACCATTAGCAAATAGAGGAAACCTGTGGGAGAAGCTAAATGAAAGTTGCAGCTTTGAGGGTTTTTTCCTTTAAGAGCCCATTTGCCTGTTACAGGGTGTTAGAAAGTGTGGATCTGCGAGTAGGTCAGACATGCACCGGAGCCTAAACATCGAAAGCACCAATGTCAGTGATTTTGACTGTGGTGGTGGCTGAACTGCACAACCAAAGTGGGTCATCAAAGTCCTGTATCAATAATTAATAGTAGAGGATCCTCACAGGACAATCACAACTGAATGTGCATATACTGAAAACAACAGGAGGCAGAGAGGAAACATCCTTTGCAGAGACACTGTTGCTGGTCCTTGTTCCTCATTCCCCCAACTCATGTGTAACTTAATACGGCTGCAAAGAAGGTGTAAGATACGGTGAAGGGCCTTGCAGGCACTGAGTGTTTCCCTAAGCAGTTATGGAGTCATATAATCACTGGACTCATTGCAGGCTTTCACTAAGGGCCTTCTTTGCCAGGTAAGATCCAGCCTCATTTCCTGACAGCTCCACAAATGGCTTCTTGCCATAGAAGCTGCAACCAGTTCCTGCAGTTATGGTAATGTTGCAGAGACTGGGGTCAGTGCAAGTGGAGAGTGTGTTCCAACCACTCCAGCTCTGCCATCTTACCAGCTTAGTCCTAAGACAGCCATTAATGAATGATGTGCTTAACATCCTAGGCCAAAGCTATGATTTGTAGCCACTGAAGTGGTCAAAAGCAGCTCATCTCTCTCCTATCAATCTCTGCAAAAGAGAGCTAAAGAAAGGGGTCAGAGGACATTGAGATCAGGGAGAAAAGTGGCTGTTTTGGCTTAGTTTTCACTTTGCATTAGAGATTGCTTGATTCAGAATCACATATCATGTCTTCTCTGTGCCTAGCAAGACCTCAGTCACGTCTTCAATATCGATATTCCTAACACACAAAAACTGAGAGGAAAGGACAGGGCTGAGTCAGTTTAAAGAGAGCCTGATGCCCCTGATATGCACCCACATCTCTCCTCAGCAAATCAGGCTGTCTGGAGACTGAATGAGAGCGTGTTCCTCTACCACAGAAGGCCAGTAAGATAAAAATAACCCCCAAAAGCCTACATTCAGCTTGGAAGCACATTGCTGAGCCAGGGACAACGATAATAGGAAAACACAATAGTTCCTCAGAGCAGCCCCAAAATAATAGATTATAAATGGCAAAGGGGGAGGAGAAGGGAATGAGGGCTATTGTATCACTATTCTAAAAGCATCCAGAGGAAATAAATTGGGATTCACTTGACGGACAGCCAAAATGTGCTAAATATAATGCTGAATTCCCTTAAATACAAAACATGTCAGCAAGAGTCCCTTGGCCAGTAACTTTTTTAACTCCGTGCTCTTTTGCCCCCCTCCCCTTGTTCAGCCTTTGCCCCATGATGGTTATTTGCCTTTCTGGAGAGCTTAATCAGGAGCTATTAGAGACAGTCGCTCTCCAAGCTGTATAATGTTAAAAGTCCATTAGCTCACTCCAAGCAAGGTTGGCAGGAGGGAGATGATGTATTTGCTGAAGTTGAACAAGCTATTTGCATGCTGAATACTTCTAATCAGTGAGCAATGCCAGCAGAACGTGAACATCATTACACTCAGCTGTCCAGTGACCTTTCGAACACGCTCACTTTAATACAAACCAAAGGGACAAAAATGTATCCAGCACTGAACCTGCAAAAAGTGACAGATGTTTTTAAGCAATTCTAGGCATCAACTATGCATAACTTTTAAAAATTATTTCTAATAGTCATTAGCAAAACCGTAATCACCTTGGTCCAGAAAAGTGCACATGCTTCACATTAAGCATATTTTCAAGTCTCCCAATGGAGTCTAATGGGATTTGGGTCCTGTTCTGTGACCCTCCAGTCCCAGCCACCACCTCCTGGACACTATTGGTCTGATTACCCAGCTGCCACGTGCATTCATCACTATACAGAGAGCATAGTGGTGAGACACCTAAACAAACCTTTGTTACAGGTGAGTTTTCAGAGGCTGCAGCCGTGCAGAAAGAAACCAGTCACAGACTTTGTAGAGCAGAGTAATGCAACCTTCAGGAATCTCTAGATTTCTACAGCTTTTAAGTAGTCATTTTTCCCCATATCTCCAGATTTACCAGAAAATGTAAACAATTGATTGGAGACCACTGGCTCTGGGAGGATTCTCAGCACTGGGACAGCATCTTGCTCAAAGCCAGCCACGTTGTACTTGTTTTCGAACACAGTGCCTGCAGGGAGTTTGGAAATCATTTCATATGTCCCACAACACTGGCCATCTCATGTCAAGAGTGACTGCCATCTTTCAGTGCTTGTTTCAGTCACTGACTTGTCAATTTAGAGCAGACACAAGCCTGTGTCACAGTGTACCATGAGGAGACCAAGCAGTTGAAGGCCACAGAGCTCAGAACCACCTGAGCTGCCAAAAGAAGGTTACTCTCCACTGCAACAAGGCAATTAGGAAAAGTCCAAACATTTAGATCAAAATTAGCACTATTTCTAACAGTGACAGAAGGACAACAGAAAAGACAGAACACTAAAAACCAGCTCTTTCAGAGGCTTTTGAAGACAGTCTTCTATTTTGGGCACTGCATGGTTAAGTCCTGCTGGTATTTTGCTGCAAAGAGTGACTCTGATGCTCAGTTTTAGTTTTCTGGTTAGAGCACCAAGAGTTCTCCAGGCTAAAGTATTGGAAAATGTGGAGAAAATGATTTATCACAGCCAGACAAAAGTGACTGAGGCTTCACATAACATGCTCGAAGGAGCAGAGACTGCAGCTTTTCACAAAGCTCTTGGCCTGTTGTTCCCTTCTGCTCTAAAATGAGTTCTCCCAATGCAGCACAGACAGTATACCCCCATTGGCTGGTGGTTTTGTCACCTCTGCAGAAGCTCAGGTGTCCCCCTGAAGAAGTGACAGGTTTTGCAGAGTCTCCCAGAAGTTACAACTGGAACCAGCCAAATTAGCTGCCTCTCATATTGTGCTATTGGCCAGAAGCAAAAAGAGCAAGCAAAATCTCGTTCCAAGAGTAGGACCAGAGCCAGAATGCCTAGGAAGGCTCACACTGACAAGTGGAAGTGGAGCCTCTGAAGGGCAGTTTTTCTTCCTCCCACCTTTCTGGTGCCTCAAGGCCAGACCCTCTTGGCTGGGACTCTTTCCCTTTTAACAGTGTGGGTGTCACTAATATGCAGACTCACAACTGAGACCTCCTACATTCTTATACATGCAGCCAGCTCCTCACTAATTGTCCCAGTCCTTTTGCAACATCACTCACCACAGGGAGAAGCCAGCAGGAAGCTAATGGGTGAAAGCAAAGCAAAAAAAAAAAATATTATTCATAGCAGGAGATGCAGAACTGAAACCCACATGGAAACACGGGCTCACAGCACTGATTGTCTCCTCTTGACATCAGTAGGGAAGATGCCTACATTGCTAGTTTAAAGCAAGTTCCCACTTATTCCAGTGCTTGTCAGATTGGCCAAGTCTCCAACCCCATGAGGCTGAGTGCTCTAAAATGCTTGTGTGAACGACATGATCCCCTTGAAACTTTCAAGGAGGAGGGAAGAACAACACATCATTTGTATTTAAACCCACTGACTACTTGGAAATCCCACATAAAGACCTATGCACTTTGCAAGTCTGTTCCAGCATATACTCAAAGGCAAGAGGGGACCATAGGAGGGGAAGAAAATAGAATCTTCAGTGTTTTCTGGTATACAAAGCACACATCACCTCTCTGGGCTAGCAGCCTGATTCATTAAGTTGAACTATAGTATGTGGAGAGGAACAAATACTACACAGACATAAATCTACCAGAGATTAGGATTCTGCCTCCCTAGGAGACAGATGATCCAGGTAGAGGATATAACGTTCTCGCAGACCTACCTGGAAAATTACTTTTCAGTCCAGTAAAAAGCCAAGCCTCCTCTCCCCCCACCAAAAAAAACCCAACACACACAATGCAGGAAGAACAAGACAGATACTTTTCAAAATGTTTTTTAATTAAAACCAAAAAAAAGGAGCACACACCAGAGCTTGGCATGGGCTAGTCAAACTGCTGGTCACTGGGAGGTTGAACTGGCATGAGGAAGGCTGTGTTTCTGCATACCTCAGGAGCAGGGACTCCCAGGAAAGTATTCTGCCTGCCAGGATACCGCTGCTTTGTGCTGAGCAGATTTCTCAGATGGTGATGGGAAACTTCATCCTGAAGCCCAGACTCTTCTTTCAATAAACAGAAGTCCCAGAGACTGGAGAAAGGACTGTTTCAACAAATCTGCATGATCCAAGCACTTCTGGAGAGGATTCCCAGTTGTTTCTCCTGCCTTCCCTGGCAGGTTACACAGGTTTACATGGAGACTCATCTTTGGCAATAGCCACACAGTTAGGACCTGGTTCTGATTCAGCTGAAGTCAATCCATATCCTTCCCAGGACCATAACTGCAGCTGCACTGGGGCTTATGATCACTAGCCAATTGTGCTTTAAAGTTAAATCCTCATCCAATCCATCTAGCCAACAACTGAGAGCTTCTTGTGAGTGTGTACCAGCAAACTCAGGTAAATGTGAACATTTTGGCTACAGCAATGGGGTGAAGTTTGCAAATATGCCCAAGAGATGGAGGAGCCAAAGTTTTGTTTTAAGACATGACTTGGGCAGTAGATCAGGTATTGAAACCTCCCTGCCATCTAATAAAGCAGTTTCCAAAGCTGTTGGTGTGTTGCTCCACCAGCCTGGTTTCTTTACCAGAAAGGCTGGGCTAAAAAAGTGACACATTTTTCATACACAATTTTTATCAGTTAGAATTTACTAGATATGCACCTCATTTGTCTGTCAAATATTTAAAAAATACTTCAACCTGCTCTAATAATCACATTTTAACACATGCATCAAGTTTGGATCAGAACAGCATCTCTGGGATAATCTGTAAGCCCAAATTGCTGATTTAAGGCCTAAATATCAGTCACTGGCCAGCCAGCCACAATAAGTCACTCTATCCTTGAACTCTTGGAATTATTTTTGGCTCAGACTAACCCTTGTTACCATACATCTTATCCTACACACAGAAGAAAAGCATATGTGTTTTTCAAGGCTACTGTTGCACCACAAGTTTACATACAAACACAACTTTTGCAAACATGAGACCAGAGTAAGATCTCACACGTCCCAGGGTAAGTCAGAAAGTCCTCAGGAGTCCAGGGAATGGTAACTGCCATAAAGGATCAGGCCTAATACATGCATTACAGAAGCAAGGTAGCTCCTTTGCTCGAGGTCTGGCTGATTCACTTTGCACATACCACTGCTTTAGCATTACATCCTTATCTAATGGTAAACCTGTTTCAACAACATGCAATACATATTAATGCAATATGCACTGCAACACACAATATGCATCCAAAGAAATATGCCAATGCAAAACTCTGACTGCTCACACATAGCCAGGCTAACAAGGAAGAGTCTTTTGTAAAAGACAATCAAGAAATCACCTGAAACCATGAGACCTGAGGGGTCTCAAGCAATCAGCAATACTGAGACCTAATAACAGATGCTTATTCATGAAAGAAACACAAACAGTGGGACTGAGGTAATGGCAGAGATTTCATTAGTGCAATTACATTTAAAATGGTATGTTCTTTAATAGAATTTAAATAAGGCTTTGAATAATTACACACACTAAAACTAACATTCCATAACCTTATTCCGCATGGAAAAGCAGCAGAAACAACCCTCTGGACTGTACAAGGTCCAATTAATGAACAATTACATTCAAAAAGTAGATCAAAACAGAAACAACTCTTTTCCCCAAATGCTGCATCATCTTTAAAGTCAACTTTCTCTCCTAGTGTGAGAAGTGTGAAGAACAGATGAACTGGGCTTCAGCCCAGTAGATTTGGCCTCATCAAATTACCAGTAGTGCTTTCCAATCCAGTCTCTCCTCATTTCTTTAGGGTGATGGAAGCTCATGGAAAAAGAAGTAAATTTCCAAAGCAACAGAAGATTAGTTGTCCTTTCTCCAGGGTCAACAATGTACATAAATTATGGAAGCTTGAAAAATCCCCTACATTACACTGTGGCATGTGCTTACAATGTGTGTTCTCCTTTAGAAACTACTCAGACAGTGGGGCAGGATGAGTGAAAAAAATCAAAGCAGCATATGAAATAGTAATATATTGTTTCAAAATCTGCACCGTCCTGCAGAACCAGGATTTATAATTTATTCAGATTGTTCTCAACAGATCCAATCTACGCTGGATATGTAAAAACCAAAAGGCTAAGTCATCAAGGAAAACCAAACAAAAAAACCTGCACATTGCAAGAGTTTTTAAAAAGAAACAAAATAAAAAATCCCAAGAAACAGTGAGGAAAGCTCAGAAAAATTTATCATCGATTCTGAAGTGGGGCCTTGTGACATCATCTGGATTAATAAAGACAGAGATGGACTTCCCGGGGTTCTCAGTCACTAGCTGTTGCAACTTTTTGGCTAATCGGTCATCAGGCTGGTTGGTGTCCCCTCCGTCTGACTGCGGGGAGGGGATGCTGGTGGTGCTGCCCCGCCGCTGGAGCTCAAGTGTCAGTCGGTTGGCTGCTTTGACATGTTCTATGGCAGTTCGGAGGTGCTCGGCGGGGTCTGAGCGGACCGAGGACAACTTCCGTGCGTGCAGCATGACGGTCTCTTCAGAGAGGTGCTCCAGCATATTGCACTGGGGGATGAAATAGTTAGGGCACATCTTGTTGACCAAGCAGTGCTGGAGATCATCAATGAGACCCAGGAGGAAATGGGCTGCGTAATCCTCCTGGGCCAAGTAGCTGGCTGGCAGCCTGTCACAAGCCCACAGCATCATGCTCCGCAAGTGATATGGACTAATGGCTTTGGGGCGGGACAGCAGTTTGATGATGATAGCTTTGCAGGCCTGATAGGCTTGCATGAGGCTGCTGGAGATGCACTTTTTCAGCTGCACTTCACTCCTGGCAAATGACAACCTCCATTCATTGTCCTTCTTCCCCTTGTAGGAACACGCAGGCACTAAGTAAAACCCACTTATGACTTCCTCCTCTGTGATCTTCCCATCCCAGAAGTGGTTCTCCATCAGCCAGCTCTGTGCCACAGCTGGCCAGCCTTTGAAGGACACCACAGGGACAATGTCATACAGCATGCGGCTGCTGCCCACTCCCAAAATGATGGATATGATAGTCCCATTCTTTTCTACCTTCTCCACCTTTGGCATCCCTCGTTGGGGCTTTTTCTGGATCTCGGAGAGGACAATGCTGATGGAGTCATAGAACCAGTCTGCAACTTTTGTCGGAGAGAAGAAGTAATTGGTAGCTCCATTGATATGGTCCACGATCGTGCAGCAGTCCTTCCATTTGCTGATGGTTCCCTCATCAAACAGCCGCAGGCTCAGCCAGGAGTGGCACAAAGCCGAGTGGCGCATGTCCAGCGTGACCGGCTGGTTGCGGTCATGCAGCTTCAGCGCAGGCACAAGCAGGGTGAAGTCCATGTCATAGTCTGTGCCCCGTGCATACACATTCAGCTCATCAAGGTCAATGTCCACCACACCTTCCCGCACACCGCCTGACAGCAGCAGGTACTCGTTGGCTACAGGCAGCTTCTGGTCAAGTTTCTGAACCATGCCTGCAAAAGACAGAAAGAGAAGTCCTTTCAGAAAAAAGGCAAACAGGTCTGGGATACAGGATTTAACCAAGATTAAAACCCATCCCGTACCCAGCAGGAAAGAAAAGCAACCAGAGGTATCCATCACTGTTTGTATGACACAAACGTACATCAGGCCCAGCACTCGGACAACTTTTAGTCCCACCTAACTCACGGCAGGGCCTTCCCTGCATTCCTGGGAATGGGTGAAGTCCACCCTAAACACCATACTGAGAGCAACGGAAAAAAGCAGAAACCTCTGGTAAAATACAGCAAACCTACTTCCAGGACTAAATTTAACTTCTTAAACACCTTCTAAACCAGTTTTTCACCATACTGACACTCATTTCCATGTTATCAAAATGTTTCATCACCAACAGTTCAAAAAGAAAGGAGAATATTAATTGGCAGGCTGTTCTTATTTTCTCTCTGGCATAAGAAAAGAGCTGGACCACCAAATGAATAGCTACAAATGTTAGTTCAAGGAGATCTAATTCTACAATCTGCTGTACATTTACTGATTAACAAGGCAATATGAACAAAGGCAATGCCTCCTCCTCTTATGGGTGAATAGAGACAGGTTAAGCGACCAGGCAGTTAGAGAAGCCAGCTCCAAAACTAGTTATTCATGCTGCAATGATGGTATCATGCCATAAAATCTGATCAGCTCCCCAGAACACAGACATGAAGACAGATTTCTATTTTCATCACCAAAAGCAGCCACTTCCCTTCACCCTGCACTGCCCTCACCAGTTGCACAAAGCTGACTTTTCACTGGGTATTCTATATATACCACTATACTGTGTTCAGAGAACACGAACAGCAGACTGAGAAGAGACTCCACACAGTAGCTGAGATATTAGCACCGCATTCAATGTTCAAATTAGACTTAAAATTGCACTCTGCACTTCATACGCTCTGTAGTCTGCTCCTGCTGTCTGGGCTGTTTCAATCCTGGTGTTTGTCTTGTGGTTAAATGCTCTTGGTTCCTTTCCAGCCTCAGTTCAGGCAGCACACCCAGGCCACGAGGGAACAAAGGCCAGCAACTCTGAATGGAGATGCTGAAGCTGTTAGAAGCACTGCAAAAGGGATAGACCATTATTCCTTACAAGCACAAACGTACTAGTTTCTGTTGGCACGCATTACTGACTCAGCTTTTGAAAGGCAATATAGCTTGTTTTTATCAAGAGTGGTCAAATGGGTCAAATGGAGACCTTTCACTACAAGGAAGCCAGTCTTAGAGATACATCAGTGGCAGTAACTAGCCAGAGGAATAACAGAGGGAGCCAGAAAGCTGCCAATCACACCGTCAGCCCAGGAACCAGACAGACACATTAGGAATGCTTTTTACTGAAACACAAATGATCAGAGCTACAGTTTAAGCCCATCCTGGCATAGCCCCACGGACTGCAGAGCCTCTCCTGAGGTAATGCATCCCCTTGGGATCACAGATACTGCCTGAACTGAGTGGTCTCCCTAGCAGAGTGCAGCAGCAGCAGCAGCACAAGGCACTGAGGGCTGCACTGGGCTGAGTGGCATTGCAGTGCTTTGGGAGAGACTCACCTGTCCTTTCCTGCATGAAAGGACAGGAAAAAGGAAATGCTATCTGCATGCACAGAGGTAAGCCATGACCAGAGCAAAATCTAAAGCTA
Organism: Lophotriccus pileatus; assembly: GCA_035583135.1. Lineage (NCBI taxonomy): Eukaryota > Metazoa > Chordata > Aves > Passeriformes > Tyrannidae > Lophotriccus > Lophotriccus pileatus. The sequence goes on from JAWWES010000011.1 coordinate 11,729,725, forward strand.
TGCAGACACTGATTCCTTGGAAAAGCTGAGGAGACTGTAGGAAGAGGCCTATGTGTGAAGCAGAATGTATCTTGGGGCAATATTCAGTGTAACTATACAATCCCCCATGTGAAATTCCTGGTTTAAACTTTACCTCTTTCGTTCTTTCCAAGAGCACTGAACCCAGTCCATTTTGCTACAGGGCTGGGATGATTTTCCTGCCAGGCAGGCAAGGACATAACCCTTTCCATTTCGTGCAGCTGCAGGGGATGCAAGAGAAGGAAATAGCTCTGAAGGAGTGCTAAGAAACTCTTCCTGTTAAATCCCGAGCTAATCCCATTCTGTGATCTTGCCACATGCTGCCCTGTTCATCCTCAAAGGGTAATAACCAGGAAAAGCTTCTGTCAACCATAAAAACATTCTCTGAGGCTTAGATACACAGTGAGCTACGTTACCCTGATCTGTGGAGTGGCAGAGCCTTGCACAGGCTTCTCTATCCCAGAGGCAAAATAAGCAGCAGTCACTCCTTCGTTGTACCCAGAAGAGCTTTTCTAACTGGTACCTAAATTGATGTGACTTCTGCAGCCACTACTGACACGCTGCTTCTGAATCCTGTCCTTGAAACAGTGTGAGCAGCCTTAGTGCTTTACAGCCCACCTGTAAGCTGAGTTCAGGACCTATGAAGTAGAATCTGGGTCAATCACATCATAGAGACAGGGAGCAACTGGTTTTATTTACTAAGTCACTACTGGCTCTGATTGTGGGGCAGCACAGGATATGTAAGGTTCTGATGGCCCATCCTGCCTCTACACTGAGCCCAGAATTTTCCACACAGGACTCTTCCTGAGATAGTTGTACAGAATGTAACTATCCTACAGAAGAAACTGTTCGGACGTACAGGATTCAATAAAGTATGCACTTTTCCAAATATTTTTAAACTTGAAGGATGAAAAATGTTCTGTGAAGTTCTGCAGTTTGCCCTTTGCACCAAAACTTCTATCCTCTGGTCCAGCCAGAGCCTTTGACTGAAAAAGAAAATCATATGATTTTTCTAAAAGGTAGAGATTCTCCACTATGGAATCTACCGTGGGATGAGTTGCTCTCCTTGGCCTGAAGAGATCCTTTGTCCTTATGTGGGATCAAAATGAGTCTGACCCCATTCAACCAACAGCAAGATGGGCTCAAGTCCTGCCTTCTAAACAGCCCGCACTTATCTGCCTGGAAAATAACAGTGAACACACATGACCCACCTCCAAAGCCAATTGAGAGCAGGAGCCACTGAAATGTCAGTTCTATACCACCTTATACCATTCCTGCCTCCACTAACACAAAGCAAAGCTTGCACTGGACAAAACCTGCACAGCCTGCTGTGCTGCCAGAGGGGCCATAGAATACCAGTTAGCAAACAAGAGACTTCTGCTCCTGGTGAGTAGCAAACACTTTGGAAAGAAGCATCCCATAGAGTCAGAGGCACAGCTCTCCAAGCATTGTCATGTGGGTACTCCCATCAAAGAGATACTTTTCCCCACAGCAGAGAAAGAAAAAGACCAATTTCAAGTATCCTTGCAATAAAAAATGCTTTCTGCTCCCATATCACTCTTTACACTTCCTCTAGAAAGAAAATGTTTTCAGTGCTAAACATTAAGCCTAGTTTGCAAGGCTGAAGACTCCTGACAGGGAAAGGTGTTGTACACTGACAATAATTCTCTTGATTTTTCCTCTCCAGGACTCTAGAACTACCAGAAGAAGAGGGATATGACAAAATAGTACAGGAAATGATCCAATATATCATCAATTTCTCTCTACCTGGCTGGCTGCAGTTTAAATCCAATCCTTGAGCTCTGCCTGGCACACAATTTCCCTTTCAAGTCCTGATCCAAAAACATCTGCAGCTCTGCCACAGAACTAGAGAAGGAATTTTTGCTAGCAGATCACAACAGCATTGCTGATCCAACAGAAGAGGTGGAGCAGGGAGTTGAGATGAGGTCCCCTTGAGGAAAATATATTTAGAATAGGCATAGAGTGTTCTATAAATAGTTGAGATGGCCAAATTCAGGATTCACTAAGGCTTTAGGGGTTTGCAATGTCTTCAGACTGCCCCCCTTACTGAAAAATTTATTTGAAATGTGAAGGGATTTCAAGGAATCCCATTAGCCAACACTGCATGACATACACTACCCTGGCACAAGCTTTCATCCCAAGTTTCTAGAGCGCAAATGTCAGCATGAAAGAATCATGTGAAGGTACAACAGAAGTAGGCACTCCAGTTCAGCAAGCATGCAAGTGCAAACCCAAAAAAGGAAAAAATAGCAAGACTGGTACTTGATCCAAGTAATTAAGATAGTAGCACCAGTGGGCCATTTGAGTTCTCTCCATTTCAGTACCAGGACTACCTGGGAGGAGGAGGGAAAACAGGTTGCAGATAACCTCATGAAATTTATAGAAGTCCTGTGAAATTGTCTGTAATAACCAAACCCAGAATTTGTAGGGTCAAACTCAAAAAAAATTATTTTAGCTGAAGGACCAACTTTCACAGCATCGAAGTAGGTTCACTGATGCTTAAGGAGCCTGCTGCTGCTACCAGGCAAAACATAATTTGCAATTGTACCTTGTGTGACACTTTCTTTTGAAAAGTTTTTTTGGGCAAAGTTGGTGTTTTGCTAAGTAAGAGACTGGTGTTCAGTTACCACTTTTATCTAAAGCACCTTAAAGGAGTTCTGTTTGCCTAGACATATGACTTAATTTAGGACCTTCCTAAGCTATTAAATTTGGCATCCTAACAGCTAAGTATGCTTACAAGCATGAGAAAGGCTTGGAACGTGAGAAGCAGGAGCAGCACCTGCAGGCCAAGCTTGCTGGTTGGTTTACTAAACATCAATTCAGAGTAACACAGGTGAGCAATTGAGTTCTACCGACAGAATTTCATTCCATTGTTGCCTTTTCAGTATCAGGAAAAAAGGATTTATTTCTACTCCAAGCACTGTGACACAATGAGAATAAAGACAGAGAAAAGAAATTTTACTTTTATATAACACCTACATTTGGGACACATCCTTGAATGAACTGGGGCTCTGGTGCAGATGACACAGACTACTCTTCCCATTAAAAAAACAAAAAGCAAAAAAGGCAAAAAAGCAAAACAAAGATGCTCTTTATCTTTGGAAATTACAGAATCTCAGATGAACCAATTTCAGGACAATTTCAGTGTGTCCTGGGATCTGCTACTATTTCATGACTGGCTTTGTGCAGGTAAGGAGGAACACACATATTTGTCTTTAAAGAAATTGACCACAAGAAAAAAATGATGTAAAAACTTATTTATAACATATGCATTTCCTAACTTCAGGTTCCTTCTTGAAGCCTTCCTTCCTGATGCCTTAGATATGCAACCATTGCCACTAAAAGGAAACAGGCAAAAAAAGATGCTGTTCTGTCAGTCTAGCTTGGTCTCATCAAGCTGATTGGGGTGATATTCAGGGCAGTCACTGAATTCAGGGAGACTTCTGCTGAATGGGAACAAGAGAGAGGTCAAAAGAGCAGTAGGATGCTCAGAGAGGCTCCACAAAGGAGAATCTGCAGAACTTTGCACACAGAAGAAGCCTATCATGGGAGTTCTTCTGGGAGCCAAGCCAGGCCCAGGCTCTAGCTCTGCACTGTTCCTGTTCTCCAATTTAGACCTCAGCGTCTGCAGTAGCCTTGATTGTGTTCCTCATCATCCTGCTGGTGAGGAGCACAGCCTCAATTTTCTTCCTTGACCCCTGCATCATCCACTCCTCCTGCACAGCCTGCAGGGCTTCCTGTAGAGTTATGGTAACATCCCTGTCCTTGCAGACTTTCTGTGCCAGGAAGTGTTTGCAACCCCCTCCCAGAAAGCTATCTTGGTCCCTCACAGGTCATCCTCCACTTCTTAAGATCACAAATGTATTCTATATGCTACCTGCACAGGAGTCAAATGAACCGTAAAAATACTGTGGACGAGCTGCCGAAGACCTCTAGGGGCACAATGATCTTTAGACATGTGTAAACAATATGCACAAGCTTATCTGTGGATAAAGCCAGGTGAGCTTGCCCCTTCTCTCCAGGAGGAAAAGACTGCATGTTAATGGTGAGGGGCTGGCTGCAGCCCACAGGCAGCTGTGCAGTTCAGCAAACAAAGGTGATGTTTGCTGCTGCTCGCCTCTTGACTTTGCCATCTAATCTGAGAAGAAGCACGAGTCTGTGAAACATCAGCTGTTAAAAACAGCTGCAGCACGAAATAAACATGCCTGGTACCTGCCCTTCAGCCCCACACTGGAGTTCAGAAGTGCCAGAGTACCCTCTCAAAGAGTACCGACTCAAAGACCCAAAGCACTGTGAATTCAGCCGAGGCAGTGCTGTCTGTGAGGGATTCCAAGAACTGGGACACTCAGGTGCTTTACACACTTCAACACATTCACCTGGACAGAAGGGAGGGAAAGGAGAACTGGAAAAAATTACAAATGTCTTTTTTCAACTTCTCTTTCTCCCTCACACACCAGGAGAAAGCCTACAGAATTAAAATTGAGATTTTCTCTAGAGAAACCCAATACCGGCATTCTCACTGTTATCTTCTTCCCCCTTTTCTTTCTTTGCAGGTAACTTGATCTCCACAAAACAAGAGGTTTGGATGATCATCTCCTCAATCAATAGCCATGATGTGGTGTTCTGGCACTGATTATTGGCTGACCTTGCATTTCAAGTGTGCCCTCTTCAAACCATTAGCTTGTGCTCTATCAGGAGTCTCCTGTCACTTGCAGCCAGTCTTGCACAGACCTGACTATTGTCTCAACCAACATTTTTTAGTAATCATATTGAAATAAAGTGAGTGCTACTGCTATTGCAACCCCAGCAAGGGGGAAGAAAGATGGGTGCACATCCCTGATAAAGCAGTCAAAAAATCCCCACTGACATTTATAGGGCTGTTTAAAGTTCTCCATAGATCCAGCCAAGGCTCTGGGCAAGTGAACTCCCCGCACAGGGAAGGCCTTCGGAAGGGTTCCAGGAAGCAAACATTTCTGAGGAGACAGTGCTAGAAATTGCTTTTGATTCGACAGATCTGATTTTCCCCCATTGGTTCAGCACTTCCAACAAGAAGCAGCCCAAAGCCCTTGTAGGGAAGCTTGCCCTGTGACCCTTCATGCTCCAGCTCCAGGCATGTTTTCTGGGACATGCAGAAATGTGTCACGGTGAAACTAATCACCCTTTGTGGGGATGTAGAGCCTGAGCTCAGGATCTAAGCCAAGCTGAGTCCACCCAGGTTTACAGGGAGTTGACATACCTGCTGTCAAAGACAGGGGCAGTGCCTATTCATTTCAGTAGGGTGGACAAAAAACACTGTGCTGGGTGTATGCCCCCCTTGCGCTCTCTGACAGAAGGGAGAAAGAAAAGAGAAGACATATAGAAGGGATCTTCCTTATATATGTGATCTCTTTCCTAGGGAAAGCTAGGGATCATCCACATATACCATTGCCTCTCTCTTTTCTTCTGCTTAATCCTTCCAGAGGACCCAGCATAATCAGGGCTCTTGATTTTTCCTCACAGGTCCACCCAGTTTGATGCATATCCTCGAGAATGCCTTTTTTTCTTGTATCTGAAATCATTACCATCTGGTAAGCCCCAAGAGCTAAGGAAGTCTGACCTCCTGGATGATCAGAAAGTGCTTGGAATTGCTCAGACAGCACTAATCACACACCAGATGCTATTAGCAGAGAACCAATTTGTAAGCTCAGGATCTTCCACACTGGCCAGGCAATTCTTACTCTTGACTGCTATAAGAAATACATGAAACCCCAGGCTAGTCAAAAAACAAAAAGCTTTTGTCATTTTCTGTAAAGACACTAGACAGGGACTCTGCAGTTCCTTGACAATTCTGCTGCAAACAGCAGATCCTGCGGAATAGGAATGCTGTTCAAAGGAAAGATCTCTGCAGAGGTCTCTCAGCTATGCCCAAGCAAGGTGTGTTGAATTTCAGAGGCTTCTTTAAGATGGGAGGCCACTCTGATACATCTGGACTGCACAGATTCTTCTGTTTCCTTCGGTAATTGCAAATCTATTTATGAGCAGCACAAGTTTTTGTTACACAGAACTGAAAGAGTCAGCTTTTTAGGGGAGTCTTTAGTTACAAAGCACATTTGGAGAGGACTGTTGGCGGAAGCAGGCAGGGGGCGGGAGAAGAGTGGGGAGACTGAATCGTGTGATATCAGTTTAGTCAAATATGGGAGGTAAGTGAAGGAAGCTGCTCCTTGCAGAGTGATACACCAGTGTCCTACTGATTCTGCTCCTTTTAGAAATCTTGTGACATGGTGACAGAACACACTGCAGGGAGACAGCACCCCCTCGTAAAAGAAATCAGCGTCTTTCTCCAAAGTCTTCTTTAAAAACAATCTTAAAAGTAGTGTCCCAGTTTTTTTTCCCGTTCTCATGTGTCCTGGTGGAAGCCACCCACCTAGCCGAAATCCTGTTTGCCAACGGGAGATGGGTGTTTCATGGTGCAAGCAGAAAAAAGGGGGAAAAAAAAAAAGAAAGAAAGAACGAAAGAGCCCAGATTGAAAGGGTGAGCGTGTACAGCAAGGAGTGGTGCTGCCACAAACACCCAAACCCACCCTGGCAACAAAACCAGCAGCAGTGGTACTGTAGTGACCTGCTTGGCTAAACCAGTCAGGTCTCAGAGACCACAAAAGCAGGACTAGATTGCTTCCAGAGCTGGAAACAGCATTTTCAGAGGGAGCCCCCCTTCACTCCTGTGTACCTCTGCTTTGGGCAGGGAAGAGTTTGAGAGTCATGTTCCAAAATGAGGCTGGGTTTCCAGGCTGCCAGTCTGCATATCCAGTGGTCTTACTCCAGAGTCATATTAGCCCAACTAAGGTAAGAATGTCGAAAGCTGAAAGCTGACATAGAATATGATGTGCAAGTCAAAGAGGTGCTCTGGAGTCTGAAGAATACGGGTGATGAGGTCTGAGAGCAGCTGACAAGCAGAACAGAAGGAAGAGGGGACAGAAAGGATACTTATAAGAACAGCTTGCTGCTACACCCTTCTTAACACTGTACACTCTGTCCATACGGTGTCCATATTTTCAAGTGTGCATAAGACATAAAATTCCCTTTGGAAATGGCACAAGATGCCATCTATCCTGGAACTGCAATCCCAGAGACAAAATATGCCGGGGACAGATTGCTTTAACAGTTCCACCCTCTGGGAGGCAAGGGCTATGCAGGGTCTAGGTGGGCCATTTCTGCTCATACCCTCACAGAACACTGCCAAGTATTCAGCACGATGTTACACTGAGGGAGACTCACCAGGATTCCTCTTTGATCTGCTTACAAGGTAACAGCAGTGGGCACAAACCAGGTTGAGCATCTTGAGTGCAAACGTGCAGCTCCTTGCAGGAGAGGCTGTTCTGCCCTTGTTTTCCTAGTCCCTTCATTGTTACTGAGATCTTTACAAGAGCACAACAACCTCAGTGAGATACATAACACGTCTATCTACCCTAAAATCCTGTCTCAGACAACTGCTGCCAAGTGCTTTCAGGGGAAGAACAAGAGAGTGAGGAAAATACAGCATAATAATTTTCCCTCTGCAACCTTCAAGCAGTCTCTGGCTTTGCAATTTCCCAAACCAGACGCAGTATTTGCAGTTTTAACAGCACTGACAGACTTATCTGCTGGGATTGTCTCTCATTGCTTTCTAAATCAGTTATATTTTTGTTATAGTCAGTGCCTTGCAGCACTGTCTTTCACAAAGCACATGTGGTGTCAAAAGGACTTCCTTTTGCTGGCTTGCTAGGAAATGAAGAAACTTACCTAACCATGGCACCTTTCACAGATCACTGAAGATTTCACATGATTTCATCAGTCATCTTTCTTCTATGTTGAAAAGGACAACTTATTTAAACTTTGTATAGTTTACTGTCCTTCTCTGCATTTGCATGGGCCCCTGTATTGCTACACTCCATGTAAAATGAGGTGGTCAACTGCATGCCACACGAGAAGGTGACTTCTGGGTGGATGTCTTCCCAGTCCTCTGGGAAATACTTCAGCAGCCTTGCTTGCTAAATTAGTTCCACTCCACTTCAGGTTTGCTCAATGTAATGGAGTCTTCCTCCCCAAAATTTAATTTCACCTTCAGGGTATTCCCCTTGAAAAAGCCAACACCAATCCCATCACTTTACAGGGGATGTTGCTGACACTTGAAAAGAACAGTGGAAGTAGGACAGAGTAAGGTTTTGGAGGCTGCATAGGAGAAAAAAGTCCCCAGCCTCCCTTAAGCTCTCATCCCAATCTGACTAGTCAGCGCCAGGTGCCTCTCACAGAAAACACGTGGCTGCTCTCCAGTGATGAGCAAAGCCATTCCCTTCCAGACCTGGGAACACATTCTCCTCTTGCTCCAGTCAGCCAGAGGGACACGAGTACACATCGGGCAGAACTTGACTCCAAGGTTGCAAAAGCACTTTGGGCTTCTCTGGGATGGTTTTCTGTTCTCAGTTACTGTCTGGTATCTCTTTGCCCAGCCTGAAAGGGCTAAGTTGCTACACCACTTTATGTTCTGGTGCCAGGCAGAGAACTGTGTGCAGAGGAATGCCACCACACCCTCACATCCTCTAAATAATATAAGAGCCTCCACTGTAAATGCACTTTGAGCTGTTCTGCCAAGCCTCCTGCTTACAGTTATCCAACACCTTAGAAATTCTCTCCCCAGCTGTTAAATTACCAGCTTGCTTTCTGTGTCTTTAGCAGCTGTTTTCTACAAAGATAAGTCATAGCCAGAGCAAGTCACAGCACTATTCCTTATGAACTGGGCCTGAACTAACATTGTCCATCCTCAGCAGCTGCCAATTCTGTAATAACAGCTCTACCTCACTGCAGAGCAGCAGGAGATTTGTCCTTGACTCAACATTTCTACGCTAAATCATCCAGCAAAGCTAAACTTTCATATGGAGTATACATGGCAATTAACAGCCATCAGAAGGCTGATGAATAACCACAGCTGTAATTCATCTAACGTTCTTGATTTTTCCTTAAAATCAATCAAACTTGTCTCCTGGGGTCAATGACATGATTGGAATGGCATCTCTTCAATCGCTTTCATTCTCTTCATCTACCAATGACTAAATCCATTTAGGTTTATACCACGGGTCAGGTCAGAAAAAGAGGGAATGAAGGATGATTCCAGGAAACCAACCAAGCTCCAGAAGAGTGCTGGATACAGGGGAAATCTGTTCTCTGAGTACAGAAGTAAAGCAGGTGCCTTCAGAAGCTTTTCTGAGGTATTTGGTGGAGAAGGCAACACGAAGCGAATCCTCTCTCTAGCCCCCAGAATTCATTGGACTCCATTCATACAGATGTAACCCAGCCCCTTTGAGAAATCCTGTATACAAACACTGGGAGAAGCCAAGACAGATAGGCCAAATACACCTGAGACAGTCAAGGTCAGAACCACAATATCATTTTTCTCTGTCTTTGCACATGAGCATGGATTGGACTAGCAAGATGAGGCATGGGATGCAGATCCTTGTCAGAGAGTGCTGAAATGAAAAAGGCTTAAACAACACAGCTGTTTCTGAGATCATGAAGAGCAAGTTTTTCTGCAGTACTAACCAATTTCGCACCCACCAAGAACATTGCCAAGGCCACGTGAGCTGGATCAAGTCACTTATATGAAATACTTCTGTCAAGGCCCCATGTACAGCATCAGCTGTATGAAAAGTGCTGGTTGGCTTTGACATTCGTGCAGAATTCCTCTTCATCCACACCACCAGGAGAAGTTGTTACAGGCCAGACTTGCTGTTAGCAAAAAACAGAGCAGCTCCTCTGAAATGAACAGAAACACCTGGCAGAAATTTCAAAGGCATTCCTTCCCACTTTGACTGGGAAACAGGCAGAGGAAAACCTAAGCCCTCCAAACTTGCCTGTCCATGTCCCACTGCTCCAACTGTCCTGCCCCAGCTTCACCTTGCAGAGGTCATATTTGACAGCACATAAAAGCCAGCAGAAATTTCTAACAGTGACTGTCAGTCCCAAGTTTTCAGATTTTATAGTCATTTATGTGCAGCTAAGCACTGTCATCTGTGAAAGAGTGTAACAGGAAGCACTGTGTGGATTTGATCTTCACTGAGCATCAGGCCCACAGCCCCAGCAGCTGTCAAGGATCTCTTATCCCTGCAGCACAGGCAGCACTTCTCTGTTACCAGAAACAGGACTTGAAATGCCCTTTGCACAGTTCTTCCATCCAATTTTGCCTGCTTTCCTCACTCGGGAGAAATTCCAGGGTACCAGCACATTTGTTGCAAAGCCTTTTTGTTCTTACCTGGAATGAAATAAAGCCTCACACACATATTTATTTAAAGCAGGCCTGGTGATCTCTCAGCTCATCAGGATGATAGCTACATTGTGAGGTGAAGGAGAGAAGAGAAAGCAAAACTGTTGCTGATCAAATAGAAAATTCACAAAGAATGTTCCAGGAAGCCATCCCCTCCAATAGCCTATCCCAAAGTAATGCCTCATCTAAAAATCTAGTGGAATATGGACATAAGCAAGATTTGGGTCCACAGAATTGTCAGAAACTTATGCAAAAGACCCTGTGAAGTAGGATCTCCAAGTCTCTTGTAATGGAAAGCTGATGACAATCAAAGCTCATTCTTCAGTTCTCATCTCCTATCAGGGCTGCTTCACCTTGCTGACTCTGAAAGCTCAGGTGAACAGAATGCCATTCACCAATCCCCCCAGGTTTTAGGAAGCAGCGTCCTCTGCCCAAACATACATGAAGAGACAGGCCATGAAATCACAGCAGTACCTTCCCAGTTTCATTTTTTTCCCGGATATTTTTGAAAGGAGGACAAAGGAAAGGCAGCTATCGCTCAAAATTCAAGCTCAACAATACAGTAAATTCAGTTAGTTCACTTAGCTTTCCCCTGAGAATATGAGAACTAGAAAAGCTCTGTTTACTCTCTACTTCATTTAACAGAAGTAATAAGCCTTAAGGGAAACCACAGTGTACAGGTAGAATTTTCATAGCAGGTCTGTTGTATTTGAAGTTTCTTTAAAAAATTAAACTACCTTCTTTATTGTCTTACATAGTGCATAATCCTGAATTTTAATCCTAAAAATTCCCTAAAATACCTGTAGCAATAATGAAATATGCTAAAAAGCTTTGTTCACAAATGCTGATACAGAAATTATGCTTAGAAGAGGCAGGCACATGGAGAACACAGATCCTTCAAATTAATTCAGTAATTAGAAACATCACCTGTATTTTATAGATGTTGATGTGAAAATACCTTGTAAAATTTTGCCATGGATGCTCAGCTCCTGCAAGGCTTGCTATCACTTGCATGAAAACACTTCCCAGCACAATGGGGATGGATATTGTTTGAATACAGTCCTGCTACACAGAAAGAAACGACTAACACAATCCTTGCTAGTTTCCCACTGACAGCTGGTCCCCACCCTGTGATTAACAGACAAAGAAAGAAGATTACAGACCTCCTAAATTTGCTAACACAGTCTGCAGAATTAATTGCATGAGGTAGAAGTGGAAATCTGAGGGTGTGAGCTGGTCCTGTAACAAGGATGCTCGTCCCTGAAGTCAGACAAAGCTGAGGTACACCTCATACCCAGAAGATATCTGAGCACAGCCCTACTCGTTTGTTCCTGGCTACACTTGAGGAAGGGGCTGGCTGGGATCGTTCTACTTGTGCCCACGTAGACCTGCCTTGTATGACAGCTGGGTCAAGAATTCTTCTGCCCAAATGCACGTTCCTCTGCTCTCCCTGGCTCACAAACAACCCACTGGGAGGAGTGCAAAAAGACCTTTCAGATTTCTGTCCCCACCAGGGATGGAAGGTGTCACGCTGAATGGGATTTGGGGCACTTCCTAGCTAAGCTCAGACATGAGCCAGGCTTATCTACAGGCATAGCCCAGGAGGGCAAAAGCATATCGATTCCCAAAATTTGTTTGTGCTCAGCTGTGTCACTGGCATCCTCTGCCTATAGACAGGGGCACCACTAGGAGGACCCTGTAAATTAGAATTGGTTGCTAAGCCACAGCTCCGTTCCCCAAGTTATACTGTGAACACTCAGCAATTAAGCAAGAAATATTCCACAGAACTTTGTGGTTGAGAAAGAAGCTGCATTTTACCCTTTCCCGGAAAGATGTCTTGTGAAATCACGACGCTGCTAAAACATCTCTGTGCTTTCCCACGTTCTGCTTTGCTGCTGGTCCTTTAGATCAAAAAACTCCAGGAAAACTGGTGCGTGCAGTGCTCTGTTCGGCCAGCAGATGGCAGGAGTGCACCGGGATCAGGGAGAGCCGGATCCCGGCAGGACAAAACGGGAACGCTTTCCCACTCCTGGGGGGAAAGAGCCTCGTGCAGGCACACAGACATCTTTCCCCGCCACCTGCTAGGGTTTACTGTGAAGAAGAAGCCGGCTCTGACACAATTATTGGTGAGAGGGGAAAGAGGCCTCCAGCGCCAGGCTACCAGCTACCAACCCACATTTGCTGCATCTGGTGTGTGCCAGAAGTTCTCTGGGAGCAAACAACGCACAGAGTGGGAGGGAGACGCATCTTTGAGAGGGGATAAGCCAAGAGATAGACACCAAACCTGTCTACAAATCCTATTTAATGCCAGATTTCCAGCTTGTGACGACTGAAAGGCCAGCATTTTGTCCAAGCCATCTGTACAGGGCCCCTTTTGTGTTGTTTCTCTGGGAGTATTTATGCCACTTTACACAGCAGCACAACTCAGCAGGCATTGAGCATCACAGCTTCAAAGCAGAACAATTGCTGTTTATAGAAGTAGTGTCAGGAATTTATTGCTAATGTATTTTGCTAAGTTATGAAAATAGCAGTGCTCTGGATGAGTCATTGCAGGTAAATTTAGTTCAAAATTTAGATTTCCTATTTCTTCATTGAAAAGCAAGAAAACCCACAGCAACTACACATCTGCACAGGAGCTGTTCCTGTGCTTAGTGGAAGCAGGTACTTCGCTTTAAGGACAGAGCCCCCCAGAGAGTCAGACTGAAGGTGAAATCAACATCTAACTAATCAGTTTCTCGTTTTTATTTTCATCCTCAGAACAGAGTGAACACAACAAAAGTAAATCTAGAAGTATTCAAAATTAAATGCAAAGGGGACCATCTCAGAATGCACATACACCCATGTGTATTTGAAGAGCAGAACTTGGATTTTGGAACCGTTTCAAGGCAATAAATGGAGAGCCTACCCCGAGATGGGGGAGGAGGAGAAAGCATTAAGAAAGAAACAGCGAAAACAGTGTTCTTGTAAGGTCATGTTTACATGTATAAAAATTGTGCACTAAATAAATATAAAATGCATCTAAATAGTAGAGAGAAAAAGAAACCAAAACAAGCATCTTAGTCCAGGAAATTTTATTCCTGTTTTGTCAGTGTGACTCCTCAGAGATTCAAGATACAGACCCTCTTCTGTGAATAATGTAGACGTGCTGTGAGCTGCAGAAGAGGTAGGAGGTTACAGCATGACTCCACCTGCAGTACCAAGATCCATCAAACTTCCCATGTGTCAGCTGAGTTATGGACCAGCAAAGGAACAAAGAGGGGGAAGTGGGTGCATTTAATGCAGCCTCAGATCTGTGTGCTCTAAGAGACAGTTATGAACATCTGGCAATGCATAACACATCTGGGATGAGGGAGCATCAAAGGAACAAAACCAAGCATCCCTTGAGTTTGCAGAAATAGCAAACTCACCACCACAAGCACTGTGTTGGTAACGCTGCCGCTGCACGCCCCGTGCCCAGCAACAGCATCAGCTCCCAGGGGGGCTGGGTATCTCCTACAGACACCTCTGAAGCTGCATTTAAATAGCTATTGTCACACCCACACAGTAGCTGTAAGCCAGCACAAACCTTAATGGATGAAACAAACACTTATTTCTCTACTCCAGAACACTCCCCACCCTTCGAGCCCTGCTCAGACACTGTCATAGGAGATACTGCTGGGATGCAACCCACCAGCAAGCCCATTTCAAGCTCCAGAATTGATTTCCAAGTATTGAAACATAATTCCCGGGCAGCACACTGATGCTCCAGGGCAGGATGCAGAGTGTCCTGTCATGTTCTTGTTCTAAATCTTGCTCTAAATCTTCATACCCATTTTCCCATTCCACTCCAGTTAAAAGGAAAGAGATGGTGCATAGGGCATGTCTGCCCAGCCCCAGCAGTCAGGCAGTGTGAGGGGCAGATCACTTGTTGCAAGGGGGCTGGGTTAAAGACTCGTTTAAAGACCATGGGAGGAAATCCTCTCCTTTGGGGAAGTCAGGGTAGCAGGAATGACAAAGGTCCTGGGACATGGAGCATATCCAGAAAACAGCAAAGAAAGCAGGAAAAGTGAATGAAGTATCAAACAGAGCCCTCATATGGTCACAAAGCTTGCAAATTCCATGAGGAATAATGGTTGAATCCAATGGAATGTGGTCTATGTTTAAAGCAAAATTGTGGCAGACACATCCGGCTTTTAAGCATTGAACAGCAACACTCACTAGAGCTCTTGATTTTGTTGCTCACTCTGCCAAGAGTAAGATGAGCTGTGCATGCAGCAGAGAGGAGGCAGAGACTCTGCAATTCAGAGTCACACTTTTGAAAGCTCAGAGGCCTGAAACCAGAGTTTGTGTAACAGAAGAAACAAATGTGGAAACAGGTAAAGCAAAGGCCACTTAAGGCAGAGAGGAAATGCAGGCACTGGGCTTCGAGGGAGCCTGGGTTGCTAAAGAGCAATTGCTTGATTGCATGAAGGATGAATGTTGGGAGATGGATAATTCTCTTGCCTGCTTGAGATGCTCAGCACACAAACAGCCCTGGTTCAGTGAGGCCCAGACCACAGTTTCACTCCCCACACCAGTGGCTGAAGTAAGAGCAGCCTCTCTCAGCTATTTCCCTTTCAGATCAGCTGAGCTGACCTGAACACACGACCATCACTCAAGCCTTGTGTCCCTTGCAAGTTGAAGCACCTTTCCTGCTTTCCCCAACACGTCAGCTCGATCAGAGGCTTCTGTGCCAACCCTTGTGGTTCAAAACCTGGAACACTGACTCGGCCCATGAAAACATGAAAGGAACGTGGGAACCATTACTTGCTCCCAAGCTACAAGCTGCCAGACTGCCTTCTTGACTTTCTTCCCCTGCTCAGAAACAAAGCTGGGATTCTCACAGCATCATCTACTGGCTCAGAAGCTGGAGTTGTAACAGCTGCATAAAATTTTAAATCACTCTTGTTTAAAAACAAGAAACAAAAAATGCAATTATGGCAATCATTGCAAGGCACTCAGCTGGTATTTTGGCCCCTGCACTGGAGAATAGCAGGGGCATGGCCCAACTGCGAGAGACTTGCACCACCTCTGGTGTAAACACCCTTGGCCCCTGACTGCTCAGGGCAGAGCTGGTGTGTGATGGTGGAGTGCCAGCCCCTCTGCTGCCATGGCAGTGGCACGGCATGTCAGCAGCCTCCACGGTAACAGGGGAAGACATTTTTTACCTCTTCTCTGTTGCTTCAAATGTGTGTCTCCGCAGCACTCCACTGAGTGCCCCGTGGTCACCCTGCAAGGTCACACACACGCACCAACCAGGCAAGGGCTGGGATGGACAGCCACACGCTGCTGGCAGCATGCATGCTCTTCCCATTTTACTGTCT
Source organism: Lophotriccus pileatus (assembly GCA_035583135.1). Lineage (NCBI taxonomy): Eukaryota > Metazoa > Chordata > Aves > Passeriformes > Tyrannidae > Lophotriccus > Lophotriccus pileatus. The sequence continues at coordinate 11,745,379 of JAWWES010000011.1, forward strand.
TTTAAAGGCTGTTAACTTGAAGCAGGGAGAAAAAGAATCAATAAACTGAGGAGTTGCAATCTCTTTTGAGTATCTTAAGAGCCTGGCTTTTGGCTATTTTCAGCAAATTAGTGTGGGGCTCTTATGCACTTATTTCTGCTCTCTGCGAGGTGAAAGCAGGACTGCCGCCAGCTCTGTGACTCACACAAACATAGGGAAGGAAATATAAACCAAGCAGCCTACTTGCTCTTTCCCAGGGCTTATTCACACCCTTTGTAACTATTTGATGTGCCTGCTCCAGCGCATCCTAAGTTGCAGAATGAGAACAAGCAGAGCTGGGGCTGAGCTTAGACAGCTTTCATGCTAAATTGCTGCCAGAGCCAGATCTCAAACTTCCCAGTGAACAGAGAGAGGAAAATGGAGACCTGTCTGCACTTTTGAGACAGTAGGTCTCAACAGTCCCTGCCAGCTGGACAGAAATAACTGTTATGTTCTGTTACAATCCATTTTTGTCTATGACACACAAGACCCATTCTCATCCATCACCTCCATGTACCAACCTGACACCTACAGACCTGTTCTTCTCAAAGCCTCCAAACCCTGAGCCACAGACAAGTGTTTGCATTGCAATAAGGTCCAGACCTTCAGCAAAGATGTGCTGGAGGTGCCTGACAAGTGTTCAGTATTCAGCATTTGGCCATATAGTCAGTTCTTTCTTACCTGTCTTTTGTCCTTTTCTGAAGACCCCAGTTTCTGGAGTCTTAAGATGGGACAAAAGTCTCAGCTTAAATTTATGGAAAGAAATGAGCAATTCCTATCCATCACAGCTGCAAATAACCAAAAATATCATGAAGGAGATGAGCCTCACTTAAAAAGCTGAAGAAAAGAGAACAGAAATAAATATACACCAAGAGCTTTTAATTTTAGAGTCCAACTCAGCTTCTGAGTGCCTCAAGTTTAGCAAAAAAGCTCACTGCTCTTCCCTCTGAGGTTCCCTTCAGATGTCTGGCATCAGCTCTCTCTATAAATTTATTGAGTAAAAGAACAGCAAAGTAAAACACACTGGGTCTCATATTGTGGAGAGATGGCATTGCTATGAAAGGGAGAGAAGGATCTCATGTATTATTCCCTGGTACAGTGATGTCCCAGGAAAAACACTCCAAAAAGTGATCTGCCTGCAGCCCTAGAGATGGCAAGGATAGGGTATATTCTTTCCAAGACAGAGACCTTCCTTCTCTGGAGTGCAGGAATGCAGTGCATCTTTTCTCAGCACCTAATGGTCCTTGCCTTGCTGTGATCTTCTAGGTGCCCACTTTCACACCAGGAACTCTGATGGATTTTCTGTTATCCCCTTCACAGTCCTTCCACCCAGCCAAACTCTCTTCAGACTCAAAGCAAAACAGCAGCAATGTACACTTGTACTGGAGAAATTAGAAACACCACAGTGAGCAGGGAAGAAAGGCTCCACTCCACAGCCTTCCTGCCAGGTCCTGCAGTGCAGCACAATTCGGGTGTCTCTGCCAGGGACTAGCAAGCAGCTTCCAGGAGCCTAAAGAGCCCTCACCTGCTCCCCAGCTTTACTGCTGGGCTGCTCACTTGCCTCCCTGCTCAGCCTGAGTTAACCATTCCCACCAGAGTGCCCTGCTTTCCACGCTGAGGCACCTGGAAGAAGCATTCTGCCAGGGCAGAGTGCTGTGACTTGGAGGGACAGAAATTCAAGTTGAGTTCAGCAGTTATTCTGACACAACACACACCAGCATCCAAATGCCAGCTCCTGCCTTCCCTTCCAGCTACTGCCATAGCTCTCACAGCCCCATACCACGCAGGGTGAGGCTCTGCCCAGGGCTCTGCACACCTCCAGGCTCCTCCACCTTCAGCTGGATGTCCCAGAGCATCCCCTGAGACACTGACCAAAGGAAGGGCACAAGCCTGTCAGCTCCCCACTTCACCCAGCTCTCAGGGCTGGCAGACTTCTGCAGATACCCACAGCAGGGCAGCAGAAAACCTCTGCAGTGCCATGCTCTAACACCAACAGCTGCAGCCTTCATGCTGCTTGAGGATTATCCTCCTGTGACCCCCCCCTCCAGCTCCTCTCTGTGATCTGCCCACCCCACTCCACAGGCTGGCACAAGGCCAGGCTCCTCTGCCTCCAATCTCCGTTACTCCATCTGTCCAAGTCCTGGCCTTTTTCAGCACTCATCTGATGCATCAGGGGCACAGCAGCTCAGCACCAGAGCCCAGAACCTTCTACCCTTCAAACTCCTCACAAAGGGTCCCTCAGGGGCTCACAGCCTGTGACAAGATGAGGTTTTGAATGCAATGCTCCTTGAGACCACTCGTTTTTCCTTCCCCTGCCCCATCTACATGCACACAGGGAGCCAAGAGCCTCACTCCCTCACTATTTCTGGATGTGGCCAGACCCCCCTCTGCCTCTGCCATTGAAGATGTCTGACATAGCAGACAGGCCAGCTCCTGGCATTTGGTTACCTTCCAGGCTCTGTTTAGCTTCCATCCAGAGAATACAAATCCCTGCCAAGAAACTTAGTTGTCAAGGAGACTTCTTTCAAACAGCAGTTTGGTAAAAACTATGTTATTATCTAGGGTAGCACATCTCCAAGGTAGAGCTCTCAGGTTAACTGCCTGCTACCTCTGCTTCAGCTAAAATACAGCCCCAGAGGCAGAGGAGAAAACTAAAATGAAGTTGGCAGCATAACCAAGTCCCAGAGTTCATAATTTTACATACATACAGGATGCTCTGGAGGCAATGCAGAGGTCACCAAAGAGTGCTATGCTCCTCCTGGTGCCATGGCTCAGCCTCCCCCACACTCTCCTACACTGATCTTATATTCAACACAAAATGCAAAGAAACAGATCCTAGCCTTTCACTAACATTGACTGAGCCTCCTCTGGGAACTGCATATTTCAGGTGGCAATATTTAACCTAGAAACAGATGAAAGCAGAAGCCTCTATGCAGAGAGAGCACAAGACCAGACAGGTGGGTCGAGATCTGTGCTCAGCAGAGGGCTGGCAGGCGCTTCTTAATGAAAGATGTAGCCGAAGGGCATGCAAGGAGTTTCACTCCATGGATGCAGTTCTCTAGCTCCTGCTGCATGTTTCCTCCCAGTCCTAGTAGAGGACAGATCTCTAGAGCAATATAAGCTCCTTTTTTATTTGCCTCTGCCTTCAGCAATAACAATTTCTATCTTCTCTGTTTCCTTCTTCAGAGGCTGGGTTAACTAAGGGGGAGAAATCTGCCACTTTCACCCCTCTTACACTACAAATAAAGCTATCTCACAGCAGCCTTACTAGCTACCAATAACTTCACCAACAGTGAAAAAGCAGGCAGAGAATAGCATCCAGGAACAAAGACTGCATGTGGGTAATAAGGAAGGGTTACCCTGCATGTAATCTTCAAAACCAGCCAGAAATGAAGCAGTTGCAGGAAAGCGAGATATTTGCAAAACTACCGGGTGTCAGCTGCTCTATTTCTAATTGCCTGAAATGACAGCTCCTGACAGCATAAAGCTCATCTTTCATCTCTCAAGAGGAGTTTCAAAGGTGGGAGACATTTCCTGGCATGGGGAAAAAGCTGAGCTGGGATTCGGGATATAAGGCACACAACGGAGTGGGAGCCATTTTAAGGTCTTCAAGCACTCACTACAACGCAGAGCTTTATTTTGTGCAGGCTCTTCCATACAAAACATGTAAAAATAGCAACTGGTGAGACATGAAAATCAGAGATAGTGAGCTTGTGCCAGAGACATTTAAGGGGAATGATGATCTGCTGTTACAGCTTCAAGCAGTGATTTAAGACTCCATAATTAATTATTTGCTCTACACTGGCCATGAATGAGGAGGGAAGTACCAAGGTTTATAGTTCCATCCTCAAGATAAAACGAGCCTGAAAGTGCACTGGAGGTAAAAGAATAAAATTCAGCAAAGAACTCGGAATGTAAAGTTGAGTGTTTTATCCTCATACCAAATTTTTGCTCAGTCTCCTACCTTCACAAAGACCTAGACAGTTAAGCTTCTTATATGGTTTGTCTAGAGATGAAATTCAGCACCAATTTATTACATAGCAAGGTCTTCTCTGAAGAAGCTTCCACTAAAAGAGCAGAAAGTCTTAGCAGGTTAATTGGTAAATCCTTTTTACTAGACACATTTATTGAAATCTGAATTCAACCAATAGGGTCAAACTACTAAAGAGTACAGTAAAATTTTAAGTCCCCAATTTCTTTCTTTTTTCTTTTTTTTTCCCAGGAAAAACTGGTCACTACACCTTCACACTTTCCTCCAGAAATGTGCCTTTAGGATCTCTGTCAATTTGTATAAACTCTACCAGTTATCACACTGAGAGGCACTTTATGCCTCAGCACTATGTTGAATGCATGGTGACTCCCTTAACCAAATGTTCTTATCCTGGGAAAAGAGGTTCACAGCCCAACACCAAAGACCATTTGGTCCATTGGTGGGCCACTGGAGTCCCCTAGAATTAATGCTGAGTGGAGGGGGAAAGCAACCTTAGAGTGGCAACAGCAACTCCAGAATTGTAACTCCAATGAAACAGGAGGTCTTAGAAAAAATTTGGAAATAAAAGGTAAAATTTAAGTTCCTCTGTATTGAATTCTGTGTTTGTTAAATATCAAACAAATCCACAGAGTAGTACAGAAGACAGAAACCCATCAGGACCAAAATTTAAAGATTCTAAAATTTGACTTCCTTTGGAGTTGAAAACAAAGGACATAAAACCTCTGAAATTATTCACAAGAGGAAGAATCTAAAAATATTTCAGACATAAGGGTACAGGAACAACAAATAGAAAATATGCAAAACATTTCAGAAACTTCAAGTACTCTGTTCCAGAAAAGAAACATCAAATCTTTTTATTTTTTCCTTTACAATGGAAAATTGAGGCAATGCAGTTTTGTGAGTTACTCCCTTCAGATGAAAAATGATCAAAGGTTTTTGCACCAGCTCTGCTTATCAGGTGTTTAAAACAGCTCCACTCGTGACCTTTTGCCTTCCGTAGGGGGATGCTCTTGACTTAAAGGCCAAACTGTTGGCCAAGGGCAGCAGAGGCAAGCTTTTCCCTCTTGGTAACCAGCAGAGGATACGTGTGTAGCTTCCTCTTCCCTTGCTTTTACGCGGGGGAGAGGTCATGCCCACGCGGATGGACGGGAGTGGGATCCCATCCGACAGCGCCGGAAACCCACAGCCAGGCTTGGCTGCCCCGACATGCACAGGACAAAGGCGAACAAGCTGGAACCCAGCCCGGAGCACTCTGCCAAAGCTGTTTGCCAAAGGGAAATCCCAAAAGACTATGGCCTGGAGCCAAGGATGTGGGGAGAGAGAATTAAAGAAGTCCATCTGAAGGTGACTGAATTTCCCCCTCCTCCAGTTGCCATGCAGTGTCCTCAGGACTAATGGGAAGTAGCTACAGGTCTTTCTGCGGAACAGGTATCAGGACAAGGAGTGGACCTTCTTTGGAAAAACCCAGGAGAATGGGGCAGAAGTATTTGTGAGAGTGCCTTACCCTCAGTGCAATCCACTCCTTGCTTTCATGCCAGAACGACCACACAAACCACTGCTTCCACATGAACAAACATCAGTGTCTTGTGTACCTAAGTGACAAAAATGAGCAGGCAGCGCCACATAAGGACTTTGGTAAGACTGGGTTGCCAAGATAGACACCAGGCAGCTGGTTCAGGACCACAAAACAGGACTGGATTTTCAACAGAGAGGGAAAGGACCCAGACACTCCAAGTAATTTCTAATCCTGGAAAATGCAACAAAAACAGAGAGTTTAGTATCCACAGTTCACATCAGGACTTGGCCCCCTCTGCTCAAAAAAAAGCCCTAGAGATACTCAAACAGAAAGAAATGAGACAGGGAGATCAACCAAAACCAATTAGCAGGCTCCAGCCAGAAGGCAGAATTATCCTAGCCATCACTGGCATGCTGAATTTCATCTGCAGATGAAGGCTGCAAACTTTGACAGTAGGAGAAAATCAGCTTCAGGGCTTCCAACAGGCTGCTCCCAAACCACATAGTTAGGTTTATTCAACAAACAAATACACTATAACTAGCATTTTCTCTTATCACTCTAAACTGGGGATTTTCCAGGTTGTTTTTCTTTATCTCTTTGTGGTTTCCTAAAAAATTCCAGGGGAGGCACTGACTTTCTTATGAATATATAGCCTCCAGTAAGCTTGTTTCTCCCATCCACCTTTCACAAGCCTTGGAGCAGTTGAACAATCTTTTTCTTTAAAGTTACTTGAGTTGGTTTGAATGAGCAAGATGTCAATCAGCAAAGCACCAGCATGTTCTTAGGGCTCAGAGATCCAGAGGGGTTGGGCAGAAATGAAGAGCTGAAAAGGATTTGACAGATGCATCCCCAGGACTCAACAGATCCCTTTGGTGAGATCCCACTGGCCTTTCTTTACATGGCCAGTTGTCCATGCTCACATATATGTGTGTGCAGGCACCAATCCCCCTTCTCAGGATGCAGAGCAAGTAGTAATCCCAAAATAGGTCTACTGACATTCAAAAGATTTCTCCAAGAGTAAGGTACAACTCACTGAGAGCAAGAACACCAAAGATAGCCCCGTAGCAACTCTGTGGCTTTCCTTCCCTGGATCAATTTATTAATTTCTCTGTGCTGGTGACTATAAAAGGGGGGGAAAGGGGTGAGGAGACAGAGACAAGGCCCCTGTGTGCAATGAAATTAAATGCACAGCAGCAGCCATCATTAATGATGCATTATGGAGTAACAAAGGGAGCCTAGTTGATTGACACTCCCTAACAAGTTGTGTATAATAAACACTTCTCTCTAGACAGAAGGTTCCTGATTATGGGATATGTTCCCCCTCATGTTAATGATGGATCCATTGTCATAGACACACCCCACTTGAAAGGAGAGAGGCACCCAAAATAAAAGGAGGATTGACTGGGAGATGCTTGACTGAAGAAGCCACGAGGCCACCTTGCTGAGATATGTACAGAGCAAAATGCAGAAGGCTGAGAAGTCATCTGGAAAAATAAATGGCTGCAAAACAAGTAAGAAGATCAAGGGTATGGATACTCTGGATTTATCTTCCTCAGAACAGGATCTGGACAGTATTTTTACAATCTTCTCTAAATGGATGAGTATTAGTGTGTAACCTTGGTTCCTCACAATGCACATCAGCTTCTACCTACAGCACAGAAGCTGCCTGGGGAGCCTGCCTGGGGTGCAGGGAGCCCTGCATACCCACATGCTAAGAGAAGCTCCCCGACAGAGGAGACAGGCTCACTTCCTTCTCTCAGCACCAGCCTGGCTCAGGGGTTCACAGAGCAGATCTGGAATTTCAGCACTTAACCAGGAGAGCCCACTCTGAACTGGTGGGGATCCAGCCAGTTCATGCTGACACATTCCTGGCCCCCAGGATCTCACTTGCCCTCAACAGCTCCTCCTTCTTTCCTCTGATAACCCTCAGTACAATCACTGTTATTCCCTTCCTGCATCCCTGTAGCAGTCCTCTCTTACCCTTTCCATTTGACCCCAGTGATTAGAGGCTGCATAGAGGCTCCATAGGTGACAGACTACAAGCTACTACTGGCTGGGTTCAAGCCACAGTCGCTGAAGCAGGTGGAGTTTAAGACAAGGACTGTAGGGTCCTCACAGGACTGGGACAGATCCTAGACCACTCAAGCCATGCAGAACTGCACCAGTTCAGATTTCCAGAACCCTGTCTCACCAACAGAGGTGACATCTCCAACAGAAACAGGCTCATCTAGTGGGGCACAGAATTCTTTTAAAGGGAAGGTTAACTTCACTGCAGGTTTTAAACACTTTTTGCTCCTCAGGATTGAATCCGAGATGAAATGGGATGAAAGGATGCAATCTCAAGAGAAGCAGAGGGATCATTCCTAACCAGAAGTGTTCACATTCCCAAAGGCATCTGAGCAAGTACCCCAATCAAGCCCATTTCCAGACAATGCTATAAGGCAGACGTTAGGCCCTGTAGCATGTCATAAGGAAGTTTGCTGGCAGACATTAAACAGGGAGTGTAAACTCTGAGTTTCCCAGAGAGCAATTAAAAGGGAAAGGCAGGAAATTTGCAGCTCTGTAATTAATGCCAGCGAGAAGTCAGAACAGAGGGTGACATCACCACAGCTAATTACAACTAGGGGGAAGGGTAGGACTAATCGTTATCCTGACCCTGTGATCCATATCTGACTTGATTCAATTGTGCTCCCGGCTAGACTTCTCAGGATGAGCGTGATTCCCATGGCATGTTTCTGGCTCTGTTCGTGCCAAGCACTTGGGAGGTCAGACCCCACATATTTCACATGGATGTTAAAAAAGGAGAGTAGTTAGGAGTGAGTCTGGGGACAGATCATAGGGCTGCCCATGGGGTGTTGCAGCAAGACACTCAGCCCCTTAAGGCTTCTGCTGTAAGGAGATCCTGTAAGGCACTGAGGAGCAGCCAGGCCTGACCTCTCTTCCCCTTCCCGCATTTAACTGCCCAAATCCCTTTTTCCACACCCACCCCACAGCTGGCATTACTCCAGTAGCCAGAAATAAGCAGACATCTGGCACCCAAAGCGAGTGAAGCACTTCTGCTCTCCTTGTGCCAAGACAATTCTCCCCAGGCTGTCACCATCGGTGGCCTGGAAGCTGCTATTTCCACATCCTCACAGAGGACGGATGGCAGGGCTCTATAGCTCATTGCCATTGCTGCATAGATAGGTCACTCAGAGCAATAAAAGACAGAAAAAGCAGGAATTGCTTAAGGAAGGTCTGCTTTCACCTGCCAGTCAGGCCTTGGAAGACACTACTGATATATCTTGTCCTGATGCTATCAGTGTTTGGGGATGAGCCCCTGAAAAGAGCTCTTTGTTACCACAGGAAAAAGTCAAAGGATGTCTCCTTCTGAAAAGCAATTGTAGTGCTGCACAAGGTCACTAAGACTTCAGGGTACCAAATTTTAAGCCAAGGGCTTTATCTGCCCCATTCAGCCATTGCAGCTGATCCCCACAATCTGTTTAAACCAGTGTCATTCAGCTCTCCCACTGCCATGCAAAAGGATATCAGAAGATTGACAAGTGGTCTGCAGAAATGCAACACTACAGCAAAAAACCTCTCTGAAATAGGAACAGAAACAAGGCAGGCAACATACTGCAGCTTGTGCCCTTCAGTACCCTGAAGGGACATGCATCCACTCTGCCATGTAAAGAAAATGATTTGCAAAGTCCTTTCACAGAAATGGCATATCAGTAGCAAGAGCTGTCAGTTCTAAGGAAAACTAAATAAGGTTAAAGATTACCCAGATAGAAAAAGCAAAGCTATATCCAGAGGAAAGGGAAGGGGAAGTTGCACGGTCTTGGTTTTATAAGGATTGTTCTTTGTAGAAGATGTGACGTTAGTATCTGGAATCACTATTTTGGCACTGCATGATAGCAACAAGCTCAGCACAGAAGCAGAGAAAGTAGCCTGTTTCTAGTGAACTCTTCCCAATGAATCCAGTACAGCAAGTTAAACCTGACAGCATAAAGAAAACCCACCACACAGAATTCTACTTTGAGTCTTGATAAAGGAGGTGTTAGTAACACACAAAAATTATTTTTAAACCCTTTTCTAAATCACTGTCTATATGCAGCATACCTGCCAGAAATATTTTACTATTATACTGAAACGTTGTCAGAGACTGCACAGATTATATATAGTGAAATAGTGAAATTCCTTGGTAGCATTTAGATATGGTTCAATAATGCTACAAAGATTAAAAACATGATGGAAATCTATAGCATGGCTTCAAAGTAAGACATCAGTCCATTTATGCAGAAAACCACAGTAACAGACCTGTAATACCTAATAGCTAGCCTGCAAAGGTTCATTACAAATTCCTTTTAAAATCTTTCTCACATCCTCCTCCCCTTTCCCTATCCTTGTTTTCACAAAGACTGTAGGAATCCCCTGGATTAAGGGAGAACTCACAGCCCAGTAGCATGCAATATTCAGTCAGTCCTAAGGCTATTACAGCACGCTGCTCCCATGCAGAGATAAGCAATGGTTTAGAAAAATATCTGAGCAGTTCCAAACATCAAGATGATTTCACACCCCAATGGAAAATATGCAGGCTAGTATTGCAGCAGTCATTATGGCATTCAGCATACAGTCATGCTAAAATCCACAGAAGAATATAGCTACATTCCTTCATAGGATTAGAAGACTGATCCATATACCACTGAAACCAATAAGATTTTTTTCCACGAAGTGGGAACTGGGTTGGATCCTATAAAACATTTACTCACTGAGCTTCCACAAGACACTGAAGTGCAGAACAGCTACACTGTCAATGCTGAGATACACCAGCATGCAGTGATTTGTAATGCAAACTGCATGGGCTTATTTTCTTTCCTAGCAGATGTGAAGAACTGATTACAGAATAGGGTAAGCAATGAGGTTACATAGCTGGGCATTGCAAATAATAAAATAAACAGGATTAAATAAATGAACTCATGACCAGTTAAGGAATAAAGCTAAGGTAAAACCAACAGCACCTCTTTTGTATATGCCAGAAAGGCTATGAATGCAGCTTTTGAGAACAGTCACATTTTAATGTGATATTTTGAGAAGAGGATTTAGATGAAATATGCAGGTAGTCCCAAGGAAAGTCCCTCTTCTTAAAGAGCTTTAAGTTGCAAATCTTTGTACCATGTAAACTAGTGTTGTATGACCTCTAAGCACACACAGGCTTCTAAAGTCACAGAAACAGAGCAAGGCAACCTAACACATATGTATGGCCTTAAAAGTCAACCCAGCCATCTGTCTCACCTGCTGTTGGAGGTGAAGAAGCTCACCCACTGTGGGTTTGAAAGTCTCGCTCGAAGCCCCATGGTGTGTGCTAAGGTGACGGGCAGAGTGAGAGCTGGGGGAAAGAGGTGCATGCATCAGAAATGAAACTGGAATAGAAACCCAGCAACATTTGTGTGTGTGTGTGTGTGTGTGTGTGTGTGTGTGTGAAGAGTTTGGTATGAGGAAAAAAGCCAAGATTGAGCATTGTCAGGATGCCTCTCCCTAACAATCCTGGCCGAAAGGTATCCAACTGCAGCAGATTCAGGTCAACAGCCCAGCATTTCCAACATGGGAAGTCTCTTCCCACCCTGAAGTTTTGCCAGAAGGACACCAGAGCCTGAATCCCCACCTAGGAAAAAGCCATCTCAACAGAGATCTAATGAAAGGCTGATGATATTCCTGTCTACTAAGGAATATCAGATAAATCTGATGAAAAGCAATTAGCAGAGGGGATAGTGGGTAGAAGAGAGGAAGGCAGAGAAACACACAACCAATCAGGACAACAAATAAGAGCTGTTTACGTTTGGTCATAATGTTTGTTCCAGCAAAACAAGCTTTGTGAATTGCATGTTTTGGATTAAAAGCCTTAAGAAAGCCTGTGACCCACAGTCTGCTACAGAGCACATTCCTGGCTGGTCCCAGAGAGAAGGATCTGTGGTGTACAAATCATCCATTGAGACACTAGTCAAACATGCAGCAGCATCACCTTCCCAGTAGCAGAACTCTTGAGTTTCATATCCAAACCCCTTGAAACAGAGGGTCTGAAAAGGGGGTTGGACAGTATACTTTAAATTCCACTGCTATGAGTGAAGGTAGTTAAGATGCCAGAAAGCATGCATTTATCTCTTCAACATTTATCTCTTTAACATACTTGAAGATCCTTGTAGTCAAAGTGTCAGAGACAAGGGCTCAACAACTGAAGAAGAAAGGAGAAGGTATCAAGCTGCCAAATACAGTGGTGGGCACATCAAAGAAGCTCACACGGGTGAAAATAAACAAACAGTTGATCTATCTGCACAACTGAACTGCTGTGCCATTTATTTTTAAACACCTTTATTGCTCGTGATACTCGTGTCTACTTTTCCTCTCTCACCCACACTGGAGCAGCTGCCCCACTCGTGTGAAAAGGGAACTTGGAGCTCCAGAGCTCTTTAGGGCGACGCCTCACACAAGCAAGCTCTGACTGGGATGCCTGTGTGACAAGTGGGTGGGAGAGAGATCATGGCAAAGCAAAAGTCAGTGTTCAACAACACTAGAAAAACAATCCTAGGTCAATTCCTCAACCATGGACTGTCTGACAGTGACTGAGAGTAGAAACTTCAGGGGAAAGTGTGAAAAGGCAGAGTAGCCTACAGCAATGCCTCCTCTGGCACAAGCATCCCCAGTGCATGGCTTAGAGGTTTCTGCATACAGACTTGTAAATGTTAAATAGTCACTGGCAGACAAATTCTCTATGAATTTGCACAACTCCTTTTAAACCCACTTGTATTTTAGCCTTTATGTGTCATGGGGCAACAAGCTCTGTGCTGCAACTATGGGTCATGGGAAATGCTTGCATTTTGGTGGCCACCTGCTAAGTTTATTGGTGCCTGTAATTCTTCTGCAGCATGGAAGACAACAAAAAAATCATATCATGTCGCCCTTTTTACCCCACTATCATTCCCACCGGGGGAAAAGGAGTTTAACACATAGAGAAGACTTCTCCTAGATTGCAGTAGCAAATGCTATGGGTCAGTTCATTATTTTAAGCTGTTCCCTCCCTAAAGAAGTATCTTAGCAGTTTGGGCTGCTCTATGGCTGCTTTACAAGGAAGAGAAAGATTATATTCCAGCCCAGGCCTGATGATCAGAAAAAAACCTTCTCTACCAGGCTATGACAGGTCTGGGCAGACTGCTTCTGTGAGTGGTATGAGTATTATCAGTCCAGACAGTTCACTGGATAACAGAGACTGGGGCAAAGAGAAAGGGCACCAGGGCACACACATCCCTCCTGGCACTGCTGGCTAACAAACTCTGCTCCAGGGAAAAGAACTGACAAACTTTGTCTGGCTTGTGCATTGCTAAATTAAAGCTGATATATGAGAGATTAGTCAGAAGAGCTGTAATAGAAGACTGCTGTCAGAACGAAAGGGAAGATATGGGGATTTGTTAGCAAAAACCCCTTTCTCTGTCCATGCCACCATGCTGGCATGTATCAGTCAGACTAGAGCTACAACCACCTCAGAGAAGAAGCAACTGCCTACTGAGTCCATCACTCTGCCTGCAAAGCCAGCTGTCTGGTTCTTCCAGGAGAGGAGGAAAGACCCCAAGGTTTCTTCTAACTGTATTATGCCAAGACGCCAGAAAATGATTAATCCTTGCAACCTGTGGGCTGACACTCCCCAGAGCCTGCTTCCATCCTGGATTCCAGGCAGCCTGATGGCAGCATTGAGTACCAACATCCTCCAAAGTGGGGCCTGACAGCTTTGTGGTTCCCTACACAGTGGCTGGGACCTTACACTTTGTGGAGGACAGCAGCTACTCGCATTCCTGAGGAGCCACCTGACATGGGTCTGGCTGGCAGTCTGTGTGCAGCTCCTAAGGGTAGACTCCATTCCTAACTAGAGGGAAATCTGTGGGACAACAAGTGGCTTCCAGGGCACTCCTGCAACCCTTTGTTTGCACTTCCCAACAGCACCGCATGGATCTGCACCAAGATCTGTCTTGAAAGGCAGGGTGAAGAGAGAGCAGTGCTGCATAGAGATTTCAGTTCCAAGAAGCCAATAGCATCATGGGTTACTGGAAGCAATTTTTCCATCCAGGACATTTCAGGCCTACGGCTAGCACTTCACAAAAGGACAAAGGAGAATAATACTTCACAGGTTCTGCTTTCCAGCCTTTTCTTTCAAGTGTCCTCTAAGTCCCAGTACACAGTTGAGTCCATAGTCACTAGCGTTGCATACTAATCTTAACTATCAACTCAGTACTGTCTAGAGATTGATAGAGAAAAGAAAGAACAAGCCTGGCCTGTTTGGAGACAAACTCTCAGTATGGGTTGCATTCCTGGTGTTCATAGAATCACTGAATAATTTGAAGATTATCAAGTACAACCATTAACCCATCACTGCCAAGTCCATCACTAACTCATGTCCCTAAATACCACATGTGCACATCTTTTAATTATCTCCAGGGATGGTGACTCAACCACTCCCCTGGCCAGTCTATTCCAATGCTTGACAAACCTTTCTGCAAAGAAATTTTCCCAATATGCCATCCAAATCTCCCCTCATGCAACCTGAGGCCATTTCTTCTTGGACTATCACTTGTTACCTGGCAGAAGAGACCAGCCTCTACCTTTAGTGGAGAAAATCAAACCACTGCTTTAGTGAAGAAAATCAAATAATTTATTCAAGCTATCTTACACTGTAAAAACCCCCATAAAGATGACTGGCAGTAACCTCTGTTAGGTAGTGTTGTAACCTCCTCTAAATACAGTTGTAAAGTCTGGTCCCATCTAGTGTTCTGATGGATGAGAAAAATTGGCTAAGTTTTGCATTTTTGTGTTCACATTTACTCCAGATGTGTTTCAAGGACAAGGAGAGCTGCTGAAGTTAGCAGCTATGATCCAATCTTCCTCAGACACTCCTGTAGAGTCTAACAGCCTGAATTCCTGCTTATTGGGTAGACAGAATATTGCTTTTTATCTAACTTGTCCTTTGCTCTGCTCTGTTTTATATCTGTTAAAACTAAAACTAACCCAGCCTAGGAAACATGCTACCACTAATTACTGAGAGATCTGCCACCCTTTAACCACCTTAATGCATTTATTATAAAGGAACATACTTTAACCTTATTTCCTTTCTTCCCTCCTGCTTGTCCCTGCTTATAGCTTTGCTTTTGAAACTAAGCAAACATACTGCTAGAGTAGCCATCTGCATAATCAGATCAGCTTGTGGTACTATCAGGTATTTAATGACAGAGCATCTCCACCCCCAGCTTCAGGAGGTTTTCTTGAAGCAACACTCTCCCACTCAGCTGCTTACTTCACCCACAGACTAGTACACACGTGACATTTTTGAGGGCTGTCTCCCATCAATTACATCCTTGTCTTTGTATTCCTCACCCTTGGTAAGCTCTTGCATGGATTACACACTTTTGTGCTGCCATCAAACAGTCCTCTGCTGTTTAGAGGCACTTGTTGCCTCCTCTGGAGCTTGGTGATGTATGAGTGCTGAGTTTTCCCACCTATTCCTGTTGCTAAGGGTGAATTTGTCTCCAAAGGCTCTTTGCATCACCTCAAGATGCTTCATGCCATAAGTGAGAGAAAAAAAAATCAAAACACTGAGCGGAGAAACACAGGGTTCTTTCTAGTGATAATTTTTTTTTCAGTCCTGCAATCAGAGGGTCCCTGGGGTGGAGGATAATTGTGCC
Organism: Lophotriccus pileatus; assembly: GCA_035583135.1. Lineage (NCBI taxonomy): Eukaryota > Metazoa > Chordata > Aves > Passeriformes > Tyrannidae > Lophotriccus > Lophotriccus pileatus. The sequence continues at coordinate 11,760,608 of JAWWES010000011.1, forward strand.
TATTAGGGACACTGCATTTAACACCTGACCGGTCTCTATTGCTTAATATTTCAAGTGATTAATTTTGGAACAAACTCCTATTTAGCTCACAAGATTAATTCAGTACCAACCTCTGCTCTTGCTTAGTGCTTTACCAGCCTCACTTGCCTTTCTTCCGTCCCTTTTCGGCTAATTCTTTTTCCAGGCCCCTGGAGCAGCCTTGCCCTGCTACCTTGTTCAACTTCACAGACCACATTAAATGCATTGTTACATTGTGGTGCTGTCTCTTGCCTTCATGTTACCTCACCCATTACAGTTTAGGAAGGTATTTGGGCAGCTCCTTTAACCCTTTCTCCCCTCTATTACATATGTTCCTATGGTTTATAGCCACAAATCAGAGAACGCCGTAACTTTAAATCACATCATCATGTTTCAGTGCAACCCACGATATCAAAGTCCCTATTTCTCCTCCACTGTGTGGGTTTGGCAAACTTGCACCTTGCGTCACTGCACAAAGCCATCTTTCTTCTCCCTAGCAGCTGCCTCCTTTTTACCTTTGGTTAAGGCAGAGCCATTCCCACTCTGAAAAGAATTTCAGCTTTATAGACTTTGTATCAGCTGCTAGACAGCCATTTCTGTGACAGCTACTCACTAGCTAAGGGAGAATGTAATATAATGCACAGGAAACTCGAAGCCCACAACTGAAGAATGCCCCCCATCAACCTTACTGGTGCCAGTGGGTACCACAACCATTGGTTTATGACTTAAGACACTTGTAAGGGCCTGGGAAAGCTCTTAAGAGACCATCTGCTCCTGCCTTCTGTGGCTGAGCTCATAGAAGGCTTGTTGGCCACATTTTATTAGTCTGAGATCAACGTAGCACCCCCTTGGCATTTTTTAACATGCTGGTTACTGCACTGCTTTTGTTTCCAGATATCATACTTAGAGGGAAACCTAATCTTCGTGCAGGCACCTGCTGACACACCAGGAGGACCCCGAGGCAGTAGACGTGTGCAACCTGACCTCTTATTTACACCAATGGTTCCAGGCTGGACATAAAGCACAGCACACCCAGCCAGGAGCAGGGCCACCTAAACCCATTAGAAGGGTCTTGGCTGTGACTAAGCAGCACAATGGGATTAGGCAGGAGGAGCGGGGGATGGGGAGGGCCCCGCAGCCCTGTGCTTACAGCCACAAGGTTTTAAGCACTACACATAACAGGAGCAAAGTGTGGATGGGAGAAAGGGCATGCTTTGAGTCCAAGGGATAGGATAATTTGGGGGCTTTCCTGCAGGGCTCCTGCTTAGTCTGCTGCCCTGATCATGGTGGTACTCTGGCAGCGAAGGGCTCATCCAAGAGCGGAGAGCGCAGCATCTGGGTCAGTACAGCCAAGGCACCCACCCTGAGGCAGAGGGGACAGCGTGGCTACCACAGAGATTTGCCTCCACTTTGAAAAGGGCACAAAGGGATTCTGAATCTTCTGGATTTAAATCCTGGCAGAGGTCAGTGCCAGCTTCCTTTCAATATCCCCTAAGAAGGTCAACATGATAAAAGCTCACCCCCTCAGTACTCAAAGCGATTAGTAACCACTCGAACAGCACCAATAGCTTCTCCTCCTCTCCCCTAGTTTTATTACTAAGCAAGTCTGTGAGTGGGTTCAAAGGAACAGATGTCTTCATTGTGCCTTCCCCCTCCTTTTGCTCACAGGAAGAGGTGGAGCAGAGAGAAATTAATTTCCTTCAAATAATATTTTTTGCCTACTGTATCCTCCCCACTATTCAACAGTCACAGAGCTAGGGGAGGAACTGCAAACTTCTGATATTTCAGCAACTTAATCAGAGTGTGAGTAAAAACTTTTACACTTTGAATACACAAAACAGCCTCTATCTGAAAAGCACCCACACTTCCATTCAAAATCCTTGTGGTGAAAGTAAATAAAAACTTGGTAAATACAGTTTGTTTCATCTTTGCATTCACTTGGGATTGGGTTTTTTTTAAGCTGAGTGTTGCCACTGAAAGTCTGCAGTATGAGCCCAGTCTGTTTGCCACTTGGTGATGCCTTTTGCTCAGACACAGGCAAAGGTAGGAAAGAGTCTTCCTGGAAAAAAGTACAAGCATCTTGGAAAGATTTGCTGACAGAGCCTGCCCTTACTAACCTGAAAGGACATCAAGCCTCCTGTTTTGAAAGCACCAGTCCCTGCACTGTGAGCTGCAAGAAAATCTCCAGTGGCTGGATAGAGAACAGACAACCTTAAACACAAAAGAAACCAGAGAAGCACAGCTGGGACCCCAACTGCCTTATTTAATAATTACATAGAAAGAGACAAGCCAGGGTGTGCAAACACTGCTCCCTCCCCAGGCAGCTGGACTCCAGAGGCACAGAGTGTGGGAAGCATCACCGTTTAAAGGACCACTATCTCCCATGGAATACTAAGGTCACATAAAAGAGTATGCAGTAGCCTAAGCATACCACACTTGACCTCTTCCAAATTACCAGGAGCTGTATCAGTGGTATTGAGTAGAGACTGGTTGCTCTACTCACTGGCACGGGAGATCTGCTTATAGAGCACAGCCCAGAACCAAGCAGCAATAGGGAGACATCCTGATTTCTAATAAAAGGCAGGTAGGGTTGCTAAACCATACAGCAAGCTCCCAGAGGACAGATACTGAGAGTAACTGTTGTGCCAAGCTGTGAACTCTTTCCCATGGGAACAGAATGACAACCCTGAGTTTCTCATCTCCACCCCCTCCTGACTCAGCAGTCGCAGAAAAAAAATCCTCAGTTCCTATAGTTAGTTCTCTTTATTAAGGCAGAATGTCATACATATTTCAGCAGAAGACTAACGGAGCTTAAGGTCTTCTGGGAACGTGGAGAAGAGACAACCCCCACCACCACTTGTAGACATTTCTTTCCTTTGGTGCATCCATGAGTGAGGTGACCAGTACCCCGTGTTCTGGCTGCTGGTACCCTGCAATCATTTTGCATAAATGTATTTTCTGACAATCATAGACACAACACTATAGAATCCGCATTCTTCAGTGCCAAGACTTCCTACTTAGTATTAACCATAAATGGCCTCTGTGCAGTAAAAACTGTGCCTGGTTTAGCAGTTGAGATTAAGACTTCCCTATTATGGGTTATAAAACAGCCAGTTTCTGTGCTTTGGGCTGTACTCCCCAGGCCCCATCAGCAGTACACTTCCCTTGGACTTCACCCATGTATAAACATTTAACCTGATTTAGGGTTAAAGTGCTCCAATTTGTATCAGCAGTAAAGTCCAAAGAGCTGTGTTGTTAAGACATACTGACTGAATTTGATCAGGCACTTCAGCTCATTCACCTCAATCTAAATACATATAAGTTTTAAACAAACAAGTGGGCTTTAACAGTGCCAGACTTTCAGGCAACTGCCCAGTCCCATCTCTGGCATGAGTCTACGTATACATAGATCCTCACTCAGAAAAGCTCATTTCAGTGGCTTTCTGACAGTCTGCCAAGTGTGACTGCAAGGGAAAAACAGGTGAGCTAATCACATTCTTATTTGTCAAAATAGAATTTTCTCCATCTCAGCAGAAGGTGGAAGAAAATACATTTGGCCAAGAAGGCTCCAGTGATCTCTATGCTGATGGTATTTGACTGTAAAGGAACACTTGGAGTGGGAGAAGCAATGTGTAATTTGGTCACAGGCTGTGAGTAAGCACCTCCACACATTAACCAAGCCTATTGCTAAGGTATTACTCTGTTCCCTTCAGGCTCTCAGGCTGGCAGCACCTGCTTCTGGACACACATTTCCCATGTTTCCCTGGTCTCATGGCACAAGACCTCTGTGTGCATTCCTCATCCCATCACTCTGTTGGACCTTTGCTACATCAAAGGGAACTGTACCTGACATGGCTGCAATTACAGACACGGATGGCAGAGCCAGCCCAGCATTTCTATCAAGATATTTCTCAACCTGACTGCCAGCTGAGAGTTCTGGAAAATGTTTTGGCACCAGTCTTAGCTGAATCATCTAGTAATATAAGACACATCTGTCTCACACACGCGATCTGGAAAGCATCTTTTCTTTAGCTCCTCACAGGAGGAGAAGGTAAAATTGATAGCAGCTTGGGTTGTGGCCTTGAGCACACAGTAGACCAAGGGAAACAGCTTTTCTAGTCCAGATTGCAAAAGGGAAATCAATCCAGTTTATTTTCCATAACTCACTAAACCACCTCATTTATTACTAAAGACAGTGAGCAACCCCCTGCCAAACTCCTCAACAGGGGAACTTCCAGAAACAATAAGACAAACCCCGAGGGATGATGAGCAGGGATTTTTGCTGAGACGCAAAGAGAAATGAAAAACCAAGCAACTGCAAAAAGTCCACTCTATGGTTAACACAATCCAGTGAAAGTGAAAGTTAACAAAGTAGCAGAAGGCACAGGACTACTTAAAATGCTGCTGCTACTCATATCTTGAAAACACCTTCAAAACAAGATTGCAGTTTTACATCAACCTTTTCACAGACTTGAGTACTAAAGGGCTATGTTCTTAACCAAGAACTCCTAGAGGTACTAGCAATATAAACCAAAAAGCCTCTGTTTCAGCATGAAAAGGTGGTTTAGAGTATTGCTGCCACCATTATCCTGACCCTTGTGGGATGGCTTTGCTGGATGTGTAGGACATGAACCAGTACTGGTGGTTCATTCCCTACCAAGACATCACCAAGACAGTGTGGGTGCCTCTCTGGCCACAGCACCAGGAGCTACATGAAGGTGTCCATCAGCAGGACATTCTTCCAGGACTGAAATCTTGGGTAGCAAAGCCAGCTGTCATATTGCCTCTTTTCTGAAGCCTGACATGCAGCAATCTGGCATGTACAACCTCGCCTATAGTAATCATAACACGTATGCACCTTCTGGCATCCAGAAGAAAAGACTAAGGGATGGAGGAATCTGAGCTCCTTGCAGAGTGCTCAGCACCACCAGGCATAGCACAGTGTTTCAGATCAGTGACTGAGCTCTTCAAAAGGCAGATTAAAACTCCTTGCTGCATTGGGACAGAAAGAAAAAAATAAATTAATGAAGAGGAAGATTTAACAGCTTTGCTCTCTCTCACAGTCCTCCTTGAAGAAAAGCTGCAAAGAGTTAAGGTAGAGACTGACCAAAACTTAAGTTTTGCCCTCATCAACCTTTGCTGCATATTTTCAATGCCAACAAAGACAAGAGTTGGAAGAAAAATAAAGTGAGAACAGGCAGATAAGAGGATTTCACAATGATCCAAGCCAAGCATTGCTGTCTTATACTGTCCTTGAAAAGGGAAGGGAGAGGTCCTTTTGGAGGGAGCATTAGAAGCAAAAAAATTATATGTCTATGCATTTTAGGTTGTAAAGGCCATATTGTGACCTGAATAATAATAATAATAAAAAAATCATCCTTCCTTTTCTCTTGGGCACTACAATCAACTAAGAAAACTTGCAAAAAAAGACTGAAATCTTCCATGTGCTTTCCTTCTCTCTCCTCAAATGCCATTCCATTATATCCTAGATCTAGTCTTCCCTCATGGCAAATTACCACAAAGAAGGTTTGTTTTTGTTTTGGGTTTTTTTTTTGTTTGCTTGGGTTTTTTTGGTTTGGTTTTTGGTTTTTGGTTTGTGGGGGGTTTCTGTTTGGGTTTTTTCTGTTTGTTTGTTTGGAGTTTTCATTTGTTTTTGATTTGTTTGGTTTTGTTTGTTTTTCTTTTTTGATTTTGCTTTGTTTGGGTTTTTTTTTGATTTTGTTTTGTTTGGTTTTGTTTTTGCATTTGGATACTCCTTAAGTACAGAAAAAACTGAGCCAGTCTGGACTGGAAACAAAATGTGCTGTGAACTCCTGTGAGTGATTAAAATTACTTCAAGATTGGTCTTAAAAATAAAATGGTGGTAGAAAAAGGAATAAACACCTTTCTAGGCAATTAACAGGACATAACACAACTAGTTTAAGAGTTAATCTGCAAATGAGTTCAAAGTGACAAAGATCCACATTAAGAAGACTGTGGTGAATTGGTCAGGCCCTCTGTTGTGAGCATCTGTCTTCTCAACTCTTTACTTTTATATGCAGAGACCTAAGTTTCTCAGTACTTGGAAAAGTACAGTTCACAAACCTATAACCTGTCAAGAAATGCAAGAACCATTGCTCCATTTACTATGAATCTTCTTCAGGGAGAACCACATATAAAACAAGATGCTGGGGACAAGAAAAGATGAATCAAATATTGAGGAGACACCACACATTACAATGATTTAGAAGGGGGAAAAGTCCAATCCCAACCTCAAAGACTACAGTGGAAAAAACTGCATCAGAACATGTGTAAAAGGGGACAAACACCTTTCTGTTACAAACTGGAGATAAACCTAAAGCACTAGAAACCCCAGTGCTCCCTCCTTGTTTCCAAATAAATCTTCCTCTTCTACTGCTGTTAGTTCAAGATTCTGTGTATAATGGCAGAGGCTAGAAACTAATTTTAATTTTCCTTAGAAGAGTAAAACTAAAAGTAAACATTCTCAAAAGCCCTAAGTTTACCCTCTCTCCAGGAATTAGGCACTTGTACAAAGTGTCCTTGACCTGACAAAGATCACAGTTTAGAAGAAGGCTACACAGCAGCAAAGGGGGACAAATAAGTCTCTATACATGTTGTAAGCCTTATGATACAGTGCCACGTACATGCCATGAATCAGTCAGACAAATGTTTTCATAACTAAACTTGTATATTCATGTCCAACTACTGCCCATTAATTAGCCATCTTTTCCCAGTAGCCAAATACAATAGTTGCTTATGGCTAAAGACATTTTGTTTCAAAACACCCTAATGCAAAATTTACAACATTGAAGCAAAGCAACAAGACACTAGTTTGCAAGTAATCCTGCTGGCCTGGGAGATTAACATTCCTGAATTATTATCATTATATTATCAGCAAGAAAAGAGCTTTGCTTTTACAGAAAACAATCATCATGTAGTTTGGACAGAAAGTGATCACACCTCCAGAGGGATGCAGAAAAAGGAGGGAGGATCAGAGAGGGTGAAGCTTGAGGGCAAACCCAATCCTGCCTACGAAAGAGAAACAACTGGCGCGTTTTCACGGTGGCTGCACAAGTAAATATGTACCTCCCTGGTCTGTGCAAACAGATGCCACCAGGGAAGACGAAGCTATCTCTGTGTGGCAGAACATGCTTGTGGAGTGACAGCCTGGTGGCTCTGTCAGCTGTAAATACACTTCCAAGTGTTCACAGAATTTCACCTCCAAAGCCGACTGTAGTCTGGGTTGGTACTGTACGTGTACCTTATTTAGGAGTGTTTCTGCCAATTTACAGGTAAGGAAAATAGGAGTGCTGGGAAAAACAGGTCAAAAAAACCCCACGACTATTTAACTATAAAATAAAATGCAGCAAAGTGCACTTTGTGGCCACAATAAGTCCCTTAGGAATCCTGAGACACTTCCTGACACTGGTAAGCACAGTCTATTTCTCCCTCTCTTAGACAGCTAACAGGATCCAGCCCTTCCCACCACTTAAAATTCAATATTGCAAGAGACTGCCGACTCCTCTGTACATCGGAAGCAATGGGGGAAGCGAACAAAGCTGCTTTACTTTCTCTAATCTTTCTCCCTTGTGTGCCTGCACCAGATGGTGCCGAGCTGCAGGTTGGAGAGAGATAATAAACCCAGAGGAAAAAAAAATGGTAATATTAGGTTATAAAACAGCTGACCTTCAAATATGACATCAGCTCCTGTTTAATTGATGGGACAGGTCCAGGCAGACAGACGCATGCACACTGGGATGTCCATATTCAGTACCTTCCTTTCTAATATGGGAAGAGGCCATACGGCAGCGCTGTTAAAATGGTCTGCTCAACCTTTACAGGTGTGAGAATAGGCAGAGAAAAAGTCAGTCTCCTTTTAACTTGAGAGAGGCAGAACCACTTGTGGAAACCATTCCTGCTGAAAGTGATTTTGCTTAAACCCCTGGTCCAGCATCACCAGTCCCCACTGATGATAGCCTGCCTCTCCCACCATAAGGGAAGTGAAATAACCCCAGTTAGAGAGCACAGATCTTACAGAAGATGAAAATTATCAAATACAAGATAGTTTTAAGTTTCTAGCTACTCTGGTCGAGAAGATTGCTTCTAGTTGCCATAATGGCAGGCAGTGCTATGAGCAGTGGTTTTAAACTCCATATTAAGGACTGGACTTATCCTGCTTCGGTAAATAAAAAGCTCTGGAAAACTCTGCCACAGCATACTGTAATTTTTCACAGCCTTTTTTGATATGCTGATGTCAAACAATTCCCAGCAGCTTAGTCTTGGATTACTATTTTCTATGATGTCCAGCCTTGGGGTTACAGCAAAACACAATAAATAGTACTCAGCTGATGAAATGGAAAGCCCCATGCTAGGTTGGTGTGAGGAAGATGGAGCTGTGTAAAATGCATAGGCCTGAGAGTGGGAAGCCCTGGGTGGCTCTCTGCCTCCCCTGCAAACATATGCAGCACAGAAGGAGGCATCTCCCTCTCCTTGGCAAGGAAGTCATCTCCTGCCCACCTGCCACAGCTTTGCGTGTCTTTGCATGTTGATGAAAAGGGCTTTAAGACCATTAATTGATTTGAGAAACATTATGTTCTGGTTTAGTGCTTCTAGTACTCTCTAGGCAAAGGTGACAGACAACAAGTCTCAGCTAGAACAGTTTGCATCTCATACCATACTGGAGGAAGCAGCCAGCATTGTACAGAGTCACAGGACTTCATGGCTACGTTTTGCCAGTCTCAAGAGAAATCTACACAGAGGCTCCCAGCAGCAAGGGACAAAGCCACATTGAGTAACAAGACCGAACAGTTCAGTATTTATTAGACATGTACAAAAATAAAATAGCTTGTTGTAAGCAGCTCTGTGCTGAAACACTGAATTTCAGTTTTCTTGCTGTGTCAAAGATACTTCAATCAGAAAGGAATAAAGCCAAGGGCAGAGACACTCAGTCGCTGTGTCCCGGCAGAGTGTCTTAACCCAGACTCCCACACAAACATCTCCCGGTCACACCACACTGTACCAGGTCTGCCTGGCTCTGCTCTCTGCAGCCAGACAGATGCCTGGATGTTGGCCAGCACACAGGTCCCTCACCAAACTAGTGCTTCGCCGTCCTGTGAACTTCCTGTTGTCCTTCTTAGAAACCAAAGGTTGCTGGCAGGGAAAATGCCTTCCTAGCAATTCAGAAATTCTTCCAGAGCTTGGAATTGGGGCAGCAGTGATTTAACATCTACCATTAAAAGCAGTTTAAAATTTTATGGCCAGAGCATAATAAATCCTATCTAGACATTTGCAGCTTGCAAGCCAGGCCGTAAGCAGGGCAGAAATAGATTTGCTGCAAGATGACCAGGAACAATTTTAAGTGTATTTTATAGAGAACAGAAGCCCTGCATTGCCTCAAACCACAGCCTTGTCCAGCACCTAGATGAGAAGACACAGGGTCAGGAAAGGAGATGCTCAAGTAACCAATATTTGCCTATTAAAATAGATGGGACCAAGAAATGAGGAATGAAGCAGCATAACGCTGAACCATAGTGCAAAACTGGAGCATTGTCTTCCTTGGAGCACAACAGAATAACAACAACCCCAAAAATAACCTTATATTTCCTCCAAAATCATACTGGGTTCTCATTTGGGTCCAGGTTGTTTCTGCCACTTAGCATCTCAAATAACTTAAACCACTGCCCAGTTATCAAGTGTGGCACTGAATGCCTGTGTGTGTAGGAACTCTGTGCTAACTGAGTATGAATGAGACTCCAAGATGCACTGTTGGGATCTTTCAGAGATGCTTGTCACATGGTTGTTCTTCCATGTTGAGGACACAAATTGCTTTGCCTTCCTTTGTCTCCTTTGCTGCTTTTCAAAGCAAATAGGAGGACTTTCAACTATCCACCAGAATCACATCCTCCAACGGGAATGATGTAAGTAGCTGGAGGCTAAAGATGGGGTTGCTTCAGCATGGAGGGGAAGTCAAAAGAGAGAAGTTTGCATCAGTGATGCCAGCTCCATCCGCCCACAGGCTTCCTCTTCTTACCTCCTCAGATCAATTGCCCCTGTAATTTGGAGCAATACAGCACTAACTACAGTCTCGTCACTATTCTGGTCACTAAAGTTGTAATGCCTTAAAAACAAAGGGATTGGGAGAGGAGATGGTAAAGGGAGAAGGGTGTGTGTCCCAGCACTGCGTCAGAGAAAGGGAAGAGGCATCTCTCCAGTTTTTTGATGTTGACTCCTGCTGTTCTAAATGGAACCTTACCCAGGAAAATAAATCTTTAGTTAAAGAATGCTGCAAACAACTACAATAGAGCTTTGTCGTGGCAATACCAACCCCATGTCAGCTTCTAAGGCTCTTAGTTGAACAGAGGGTGAGTAGCAGCAACACTGTGCTGAAGTCCACATTCCTAAAATTCCCCAGCGAATGCAGACGTGCTCAGAGAAGGCAGCTTAGGGGTTATTAGCTGAGAGTTCAGGTTCAGTTTGTGCCAAGAGACAGAGCTCAGGGCATTGATACAGTCCCTTGACTCTCCTGGACTTTCATTTGAAGATCTCCAAGCGTTCTCAGAGTAGCACTCTCGGTGTCCTCTTGCTACCCACAAAGCAGTTCTTGCCTGTGTTCCTCCACTCCTTACAGCCCGAGTAAGTGCTCTAAGTCTCTGGGGCCGGAGATCCACACTGCAGCAGCCTCCTGGGAGGGCTCATGAGAACAGCAGCAAGCAGCTTCCACCCTACCCCCCTGATAACCACTACATCAGCGTGAGGAAGGAGGAGAGTGTTAATGCAGCAAGAATCAACAAGCCTGCTTGTTTCTAATTCCAAAGCGAAGACAAAGGTGGGGTTTGTTCAGCTAGGGAGAACAGCCATTCCTTGCAAGGAAGGCAGAAAAAAAATGTAGGCATATTTGATTTTGGTTTGGACTGAGTACCTTGAAACAGGGTGGGCATAGGAGTATTTTATGAAAAAAAAGTTAAAGATTTGAAATGCAGAACAAGAGTATTTCTAAGTGCTCTACACCTGTCCAGTAACACTGCTCCTCTGGAGACAAAGGAGACTGGAAGGAGGGGGAAAAAATCCAATGCTTCAAGCTTTTATTATCCTAACTTTAAAACAAAGCAGAGTCACTAAAACTTTTTGAGTTTTAGACCAGAAGACAAATGAAAACAAACATTTGATTTGTGGGTATATTTTAGAAAAAGTACATCCCACTAATGCTAAAAAAGCAGAGTTGAAAGGTAGCAGGGAAGTCTGGACATAGAACAACAAAATAGAAGACTGAAAGCAGGTTCCTAAATTCCATATATAAAAACTGAAGAAAAAAAACCCGAAGGTAGGGATTTAATTCTGTTATTTTGTAGAAGCTCTCTGATGAATCAGTTTGCTAGTTAAATAACACAATTATTTTTTTTAAAAGTTATTCATTTGCAGTGTTTAATAGGAACATTCTCAGCCTTGGACTCTGAGCTGCATTTGCCAGCTACAGTACTAATAATAAACTGTTAAAATATCTTGCTCCTTCAGCTCACCAGTTCCCTTAAAATGTCTTGTGGCAGAAGCCAATGTGCTGTTTGACCAGGAAATTAGTTGTCTTGGAGACATCTTCACATAGTACAGCAGCTCAGACAGTCACTTTGAGTGACGCCACCCAGCAATCTGCACATTACCTTCAAACACAAAATGAGGATATCAAAGCCACTGAAGGAGAAATCATCACCTGCAGGAAACATGCTGTTTTTCTCCCATGCACTGTTAGCTGAAGGGAGAGCTGTACCAAGATGAGAGTTTTGATCTCAAAATGTTCTGCTACGTCCCTGCATAATTAGGTCACTAAGAGGCTAATGGTGTTCCTGTTCATACAGTCATTTATAGGAAAATAATAATCTATGCTGTACTTGCAGAATCAGTTTCAGGTGAGACCTGCAGGCACCACTTCTAAATCAGAAAGTTACCAAAAGGTTAGACAAAGAGGCAATCCAGAAGAGCAACCACTTAGTTATAACTAAACCTCACAGATTAGAACAAGGGTTAAAACTGCAAAGCCATTCTGAAGTACCAGGCATCAGTTTACAAAGACTACAAAATAGTTATTTCTAAGGTAAACCAGTAATCACACATTTTATCACCTGATTAAATAAGATGCTTAACTTCTAGTCACGCTAATGGAATGCTAAAAAGTTGCTATTCTTCCAAACAAAATGTGGAACCAACTCTACCCAGAATAAAGATACAGAAAGGGATATCTCAAACTCCCTCTCACCAGCTCTATAAACATATACAAAATACCAAAGCAGAAAGTGAATCAAATGCCAGACAGATTAGATTCATGCCAGTGCATGTTTGGAATCCCAAACAACATGTCCAGAGTTCAGGATTATGGACGACAGGGCATAATGTCTTTAATCGCCCTCAAAACACCTCTTACCTGGCAATACACCTCTGCTGAGCTTTGTCCTGCCCCAAATAACAGTTGGTGGCCTCGCAGGTGCTGGATCTAGTGGACCAAAGACACTAAGCATCCTCAATTCTCTTAAGCACATGGTGTGATGATCTAACATGGTCAAACTTGACAGATGCTCATTCCCCTCCTGAGCCTTGAGGTTCACTGAGATGGTGTTCCCTGAAGGCCTTATGCAAGCACAGAAAGATGCACTTAATGCAGCCACATCTTTGCTAACTCAGTGTCTTCTGAAACCACAAATCTATTAACTGTGGGTCTGCATATTTCCAGCACAGAACATACAGGCAAGTCTCCTGTGTAATTTTGTTAATAGTAGTAGATATGACTTGGGAGTAGTCCAATTCCTGTGAAAACAGGGGCACATGCAAAGGCTTAAAACCTTCAGGAGAGAACATTCCTGCCAAGAGCTCCCGTTATGGGGAAAAAGAAAAGCCTTGTCCCAGCTGTAATAAAAGGTTCCCCTGGGCAGCAAGAAGAGTAGCTTTGGTCACAGAATATGTGCATCTCAGCTGAATTAGTTAATGTGTACTGAACACTCTGAAAATAGTGAAGTGGTATATAAATGCTAAGGATTGTTATTTATTATTGTCTTGGTGCACAACAGCGGAAGCCAGTGCCATTTAGAGACACGAATTAGGAACAACAGGAGGTCTATCAGCACGCTGTGGGTCTGAAGATTTTGTTCATTTATCTCCCTCACTCCTGTCTTCCTCAGACAGAAATCTCTTCCATAGAACCCCTACAGTCCTTGCTGAACGGTGCTGGCTGGCTTTGGCCCAGTGAAGACTGTCACACTGGAGCAGCTCTGCTGGGAGGGGATGAGACCTCCACCTCCACACCCAGGTTATAGCACTTCTCAACAGCACTCTCTACACTCCAAAGCACCATCATCACTGCCCTTGAACAGCAGATATTTCCCATGAAAATTAACTGTTTGGGGAAAAGTAAGACAGAAAATAAACTAAAGGCAGATACATGTTTTAAGGTAAAGAAAGGTTTAGTTAAAAAAAAAAAAAAAGTAGAGAATACAGTTACATACACAATACAGTAGAGTGATTCATATACACAAGCAATGTCTTACAAGACTGGTCTCAGCATAAGAGCAGATATTTAGACACTGATTTCTTTAGCTGCACTGTTAAGAAGCAGCCTAGATAAAAAGATGATTCTAAATCTCCTATATGTGGCTTGGGTGAAGGAGTGAGAGGGATTGTCTAGTTTTTGAAGTAACTCAGGAATGCCCTAGTTCAGAACCAGAATTCAGGTTTAAGAAGATCAAAATAACTTTTTTTTAACTTCAGTTTTCCAGACTAACTTAACTCTGCAGCTTTGATAATGTGCAAATAGTTTTACTAAGTGCTTATATAGCACATGTGAACCCCTCCTCAAGACAACTGAAATAACTGTACAGACAGAGTCATTCTTCGACCTTTCAAGCCTTTGTCAAAGGGGTTATTTTCACTGTAACATTGCTGCTTCAACTGCATACTTTACACATTCAGAAAATCCACAGGATATTGGAAAAAATGGGGTTCAGAGTCGAGCTTTTACAGACAATTTAACAGATAAAACCAAGTCTCTGATAGATGCTAAATCAAATTGTAGTAGCTCCTTTTTCTCCATAATGCACTTAGATATGCATTACAGCTTGCACATTGGAAAAAAAACACAGGCATTTAATTCAGCCTGTCAGAGACATGCTGCTCTGGCAGAGAGACTTGCATTCCCCTTATTTTCCTCAAGTTGCTGATTGCTTAGCACATGGTTGGCCTACTGTCTATGAAATACAGACATTTCAGCAGCTCAGGCTTTAAGGGCCTTATACCAAGGGGCCAATATCAATACCTGATCTGCCATTCAGCACACTGTATGCAACTTTCAATAAGTAAATTTCAGAGAGAGAAGGCAACAAAGTCCCCTGAAGTCTTGTTACAGTGACATTCCCTTCTCTGTTTGCAGAGCTGCACTTTTTTTTTTCCTAAAAAATTCACAGTCTGTGCTGGACTAGAAGCAAGCTCTGCTGGTTGTATCACAGGAACTAACTGCTGCAGAGTAGTTGCACAGGGTACAGATCTGCATCCATACCCAGGCTTCAGAGTCACATAGAACGAAGAGCAGTGGCTTTAGGCACCTCTGAATCAATATAACCACACCACTCCGAATGCTGGCAAAGCAGGATGTGTATTTAAAAGGAGACAAGGATATTTCCCCCCTCCTCACGAGACGAGCTGTAGTTCATTTGGATGCAGTCAGTTAGCTCTTTGTTTGCACTCAACCCCAGATTCCTCAGTGCACCAGGCAATACTGTAAATCACATTCAAGAGTAACAATGTACAAAAAAAGTTTACATTAATTGGTCACAAAGTACCTACAAGAGCTTGCAAGATCCTGCAGAATGCCCTCTAGAACAGGTTCCTGTCACACTGAGCTAGGGACAGAGATTAGAGTTATCAGCTTTGACACTCAGCAGGAATGTGTCACAAAGGATTAAATCATTATATCATGAAGCGTCAGCAAATGCAGCTTTCCTGCTGTTCTACCAATAAGTTATACATTAATTAGTGAGGCACAAAACAAACACGAAATATCTCCAAGCATGTGCCTGTGGGTCGGACACAGCCAGAGCTATTAGTGCAGGATTCATTTCCAAGAAGAGTCACCCAAAGCATCTCTAGCTCTTCAAGAGATCTATTAAAATGCAAAGCATAGAAGTGCTGAAGGGAAAAGTGCTGAAACTAATTGCAATGTTTGTCTTAGCATTTTTGATAGCTCTTTAATACAACTCCTTCCTCACAACCCCAGCACCTGATTTTCTAAATCAGGTCAAATATGCACCACTGAATAAAAACATCCTTCCTTGAGAGAGTTGTGGAGCAGTGTCAAAAATCCTACAACAGGAACAGGAGAGTTAAGATATTTTAGAACAAAACAAGCATATGGCCTAATACACTATGCAGTGAAGCAAGAACTGACTTTATTTCCAGATGCAATAACAAGTGTTTTTTAGCTGCTCAGCAGTTCTGGACCAAATCATTTATGAATTTTCACTCCATCAGTGGGTGGAAGAAATTCTGCATGGTCTGACTGCAAGCCACGGTAGAGAAGATCTAGGCAGACCAATGACATCCCACACATAAACTTCTACTTTTCCTCTAAATCATTACTTTAGAAATGTCTTTGGACCAAAAAAAAAAAAAATCTGCTAATTCCTTACGACTATTTTACCCTCACTTTCTGTCCCAAACTGCTGTCTTCTCCTCACTGGCATTGCCTGACTCTGACAAATTACATCAGTATGAACACGATGAACAGGATGTATTCTTAAACTAATTTGTCCCAATTTTTCTTTGGGATCCTTTCAGTATAAAATAAGATTACTTGCTAGAACTGGGTCAGGTTGTAATCTCTCTCACAGAGGCTGAATTGTACTTGATCTCAAAGCCACTAGATCAACACCAAATGAGAGAGCAACTACTTGCCTTCACTATTTAAACACCTTTTGTAGCAAGACTCAAAAGACCAGACTTTCCTTTCCATCTTCAATCTCAGAGGGTTGCATGATTAAACCATCCTATCATGAAGAACCTCAGCACCACGATGTTCCACTATTCCAGTACCATCCCACCTTTCACAGATTGCTGAAACACAGGAGTTGAGGAAGGCTTCTGGTAGTACCAAAACTCTACTACATAGAATTATATTCAGAAACTTTTGCAAGTGTCTGTGTAAATTTGGGGGCAGTTCAAAACAGAACAGTGGTCTAGGGTGTCCTGACTCAGTGTTTCACCTATAATTTTCTTATGTTGCCACCCACCTCCTGTCCTACAAGCTGGAGACATCTAGTGCTGTGCAAATGTCTTCCCACAGCCCTAAACATGAGTGGGTGGCAGCAGCTACCACTGCTGTTTCAAAGGCATGGATATTATGAGCCTTAGAGTAACTAATCA
Source organism: Lophotriccus pileatus (assembly GCA_035583135.1). Classification (NCBI taxonomy): domain Eukaryota; kingdom Metazoa; phylum Chordata; class Aves; order Passeriformes; family Tyrannidae; genus Lophotriccus; species Lophotriccus pileatus. The sequence goes on from JAWWES010000011.1 coordinate 11,777,021, forward strand.
CCCCACTCAACAAATTGGACTTTTGACACAAGCATGCTTGTAAAAAAATGCATTAACAATCTTCTAATTAAATACTTTAAATTAGGTTAAAATCATATGGTCTGACAGTTGAAATACAACGCATTAACAGGATTGTTGTAACTTAGCATCAAGTGTTTATTAAAAGCTCAAAAGTCAATATGTTGGGAAGCAGGGAATCTATCTTCTTCAAACTGAATTCTACAGCACACATTGATTCCTTTAAAACCAGAGAGTCACCGAAACACTGCTTCGAAAGAGCTGCAGAAAGTTTATCTAATTCAGAAGTACATGATTCAGGGACCTGTCAAGTTGGCTGAAGTACTAAGGCACAGATTAATCCACTCAGCCCAGGACAATTGCTATTTACAGTAAAAGGGAATGCAACACAACAATAGAAATAAAAGCAAACAGTGGAGTTCTCTTAATGAAACAGAGCAAAATCCATAGTGGCATCTATCAATTGCAACATCAGCTGCTGCTGAAAGATTTGTTTTGAATGTCTCATAAGCTGCCTTCAGGCTGCATTGGGTGGGGGGGGGAGGGAGCCAACCCCTTCAGACAGCAGAGAGGTTTGTGCTAACAGAAGTCATAAACCTTCACTGGATATAAAATCCATAGTTAAGACTGGGAGCCTTTGAGGTATGGCCATAACTTCCAATAAAGCTACAGTTCAGCTCCTGAACTCACATGACACTACGAGTGATCAGGACAAGACTTGGGCAAATAACTTGAGACATCCATCTAAAGGTCATTTTTCAGCTCTCTCACCCTTGCTCCCACGCAGGCACACTGCTCTTTTCTCAATAAAGGATGTTCTATGAATACAACCTCCAAAGCTCCCTTCTGCTTTAGCTCTCGTCCTCTGCTTTTCCAAGGGACAAAAACAGGGCAGATACCCTTCTTTGCTTCCCCAGAACCCCATCTACTCTACTGCTTTCTTCATACACCAAAGGTAGGCAAATTAAAGACAGACTAAAGGTAACACAGCACGTTTATACACATGAATGGCCTGTCATTCTCAAGGAATTTCCTCCTTGTTCAGAGGCTAGTAGGTCAAGCTACTAATGGCCAGAATTAATGGCTTGCTTTTAGGACATGGAACTTAACCCATTCCTGCTGTTGCTAAGGAGAAACCTGGCTCTGAAGGTATGTCATCCTTCATAATGCATTCAACTCTTAAGCCTCTCTTTTCATAGGAAACAAGCTGCAGCTCTTGCTTCTCAATGAGTTTCATACATGCAGAAAAAGGTAACGGATTCCATGGTGGTTCATTTCTCTTAAACTCAGAGAGTGTTGAGAGGTCTATGGCAGAGCCTCTACCTGCAGCTGCACCACAGGGCCTCACACAGACATGCTTGGAGGTGCAATTTGGCACCTCAATCACTGTTCACAGTGTCATGCTGAAGCAGCCCTTGAAACTGAAGGCCTCTTGACTGGAGGTGACAGTAAATCTCTTGGCCTTAACCACATTTCCTCCTGGCACTTTCTCACCTAACCGATCTTGCAGAGTACAAACAGGGTCTGACCTGGGCAGAAAAAGGGTTTCAGAGGTGTGCCTGAAAACCATCTTTGCAGCAAAAGGACTGGGACTTGCACCTAAAGGTGCACCTAGATGCAAAAGTGTGCATGTCAAGGCCCAAGAAAGGATGCAAAAGTGACCTGTACAGGAGACAGACAAAGCAGGAACCTGGCATTTGTCAAATATAAATTATGACAGACAATCCCCATGGCCCAAAAAACTTGTACAGATTGGAGATTCCTCTTGAGAAGTCCAAGTAGAACTTTTACAGCTGAGTCTCCTCTACACTGGACATTGCCTGTGGGCTACTCTGGGTCTCTCAGTACACATCTGTCCTGTAGATTACCAAAGCTATAATAAAATACGTCCTCCAGCCTTCCTGAGCAATGTTGGAGTTGTCTGTAATTTAGCTTCATCTATAAAAGTAGCCAGGCACCTAAAAGAAAGTTGAATGACTGTTTTTCTGACTAGAACTGCTCCGAGTATTTTAGCATTCATTCAAAGTCATGTGGTGGAAAAAAAAAAAGGAAAAGTCAAAACCCCAACAACTCTTGTATCCTGGTTACCATCCTCCACTATAATTATAAAATTGTCCTTAAAACATAATTGCATAATTAGGCTTGGCAAGTATTCACCCAAATCTTTTACAAATATTTCCACAGACTGAAGGAACAGGCGGTGGGCAGTCTGACAAGCCTGCCATGAGAATTTGTGCCCTAAGGACATGTTCCTAGCTATTACACTAAATACTTTGCATCACAGACTAATGTTTCAAAACAGTAGTTGAGCAAGTTAAATACCAGTTAAATCTCAAAACAAATTCAGACAAAGATTTTCAAGCTATTTTCACTGACACATGCATGGAACTGCAATCCCTTTGAACAAAGAGACAGAGGAGGGTACCGAACCTTTTTAACTAGTTGCACAGACAGAATTCCCAATGAAATGAAATTGGTTGACTTCTGGCTACCAGTGCCTTGCTAGGGTTACTTTACCACTCTAGCACACTGTCCCGTAAGAAAAACAACACCAACAACAAAAACAACAACAAAACACCAAGAAACACCCACAGCCTCAAATGCAAATACGGAAACATGTGATCTGCAGGGAGGGGAGACACAAGCAAAGCCAGAAATGAAATCTGCAATACAGTAAGGTTGTTTTTAACAGCTGTGCATTATGCATTCAGCAGCACAGGGAATGCCAGCAGGGAGCCTTTATTAACATAGGCCTCAGAGTACAGTGTGCTCCTATCATGATTGGCCTCTCTTGAGAGAAGGCGAACACACATAAAAGACTTAACCCTAGAGAGATCACTCCAACCCTGTTGCTATTTCATCAGCTCAACACTACAACAGAAACCAGAGAATTTCCCTGATGTATCACAGACAAACAGGCAACACTTCCAACAATGCCTGAAATCTAATCCACAATAGGTTTCATCAGCAAGTTATGACAGGTAGGGAAAGGAAGAAAAAATGCCGCACAAACCCACACAACAGTCACACTGTCAGTGTTGTTCTGCTACACAGACCTTGAGTGCAGGGGATGACTGCAAAATTCTTGTAGAAGTTGCTGATAAAAGCAAGCTATTATCAGGACACCTGTGTTCTCAGCACAGCAATCTGCACCTCAACTGCACATATTTTAGGGGTCCATCAGTCCAAGAAACAGCTGGAAGCCTTGCTACAGATGCAGGGGCTCAGCAGGGTAACTCACTCCATTTGGGAAGCTGGTACTGGCAGCAGAAATCATTTGCTGATGCCAGCTCTGCCTCCACTCTGAGACTTGCCTCTATTACAAACACCTGCTAGCACACGCAACACAGTACCGGGCAGGCACCAGAGAAATAGGAAATGCTCTCACAACAGGCTCACCACCCCTCCTGTATCAGGTGCTGAGACAAGCTCTCTAGAGGTCTTGTCAACAACTCTAAATTGCAGATGGCTGCAGATTCTCAAATTGTGTCCTGCCCTGGTGGGCAGTTCCTGCCGAAATGAGATGTAATCAGGGAAGTGTCGAAAAGATACACTAGAGGCCTTAAAAAAAGAAAAGACCACTTTAGCACTGGTTTAAAACAATCCTTTCCCTGACCTGGGGAAGAAGGGGCAATGAGAGGAAGGAGAATGGCGTGAAATGTCCTAAGCATCCCTCTTCTAACTCTAAAGAGAACTCTCACGATAGGAAAAGGAAACAAAATACCAACCTGAAGAGCTTGAGAACTGCTCTAGATGACTGAACGCTGATGTGTAACTGAAGGGGAGGAAATCGCTCTATATAGTCTGTAGTTATTCGTATCTCCTTGCTCTTTTCTCTTGTTAATCAGCAATGCTAGGGTCAGTATCCCTAAGAACATGAGCTCGTTTGAGGTAGCAATAGCACTAGAAATTTTAAGGAGTTTTTTTAATATGCCATGTTTTAGTTCCCAAGAGCATAACAGATGACTTTTTTAAGCATAGCACATCGGTGCATTAAAGCACTTTTTACTTCAGTGCTTAACAGAAAGAGACCGATAGTGTTTATTAAACAAGTTTTTGAAAGTACTTGTATTGCAGGAACAATACTCTCTAGGTTAGGTACCACTAAAAGATTTTTAATATGACTGCTACACACCTCTCATCACAATAGCAGCAAGTGCTTTAAAAATCAAAATATCATTGACTGTAATATCTTCACTTAATAGAAATACTCCTTTATCACTCTTTAAGCACACCAAAAAAAAAACCAAAACCGTGTCCTGGGGACAATAAGTGATTAGCTCATTTCATGATTGGCAGGGAGAGACTTGGTCTCTCAGCCAGCCCTCTGCCCAGAAAACAAGACGATCTTTTGTCCACTCTTTTCCTCGATTAATTCCCCTCCTCTGAAGCTCAGTTATACCTGATCAAAAAGACAAGTATTTATCAGGCACAGCTGAGTGTGAGTACAGGAAGTTACCCAGCAAAAGCAACAAAAGACACCTGTTGTTTCAGTGTAGGGTGTTGGCAAGACCATATGGTCTTGGTGACTGTAAACGGGACTGTGAATGCCCAGGAACTGCCCACACTCAGAAAATACTCACTTCCCCCTCCAGTGAGGTAGCTCATTTGCAATCCTGTTCTAATGCTTGGGGCACAAGATCTGGGACAAAGACACAACAAGTAGTACCTCTCCCTAATTTTCTCATAGTCCAGCTCTTTAGATCTTCCTTACCCCTAACAGCCAGGGTAAGACAACACAGATGAAAAAGAGTTAATACAAATAGAAAGCAAAGATCTGACCCAGAGGGCAAGTCATGCAGAGTACAAACATCTGAGAATCTGCACAAGATCTCCTCACCTATCATTCATCCACCAATTACACACCAATGTAATTAAATCAGGAAGGTTACGTTTAATTTTCCTATTATCGCCTGATAAGAACAGTACGTATGGGAGGGATCAGGCACGGTGGAAAGAGCTGTTTATTAATAAGTTAAATCCTTTTAGATTTAAGAGCCTCTCTGGCTAAGAAGGATCTGATCCACAAACACAACTTCTGGGTCTAATGCAGACAAATCAGACATCCCATCTCCATTTCTGTCCTGGGCTTGGTCATTAAGTCTCTTCTATTCAGAAACAAGACTTACTGAAAATTACCATGCACAACTTAGACAGAAAGATAGCTTTTGTTTAAACCACAGATATAGCCTATGCATTTAAAATTGAAGAAGGTTCATCTCCCAGCCATTATATCAACAAAGACAACCACATTAATTTATGTTATTTCTAAACATCCTAAGGCTCCTTGTTTCATGAACAGGAAGGCATTAGGTGCATTTGCAGAAACATGAGGCATGCTCCAGTTCATTCTTCTGTCTTCTATTGCCTTCTCTGGCACGAGGCAGAAAGAAATGCTGTGGTTCCTGTAACCTGCAAAGACTATTAATGCTTAAACAGGATCATACAAAGCTTTCTCTGCTTGCTAGCCACACACCCTGAACTGCTGCTATGGCTGTTGTCTCTCCAGTCTGCTTCATCCCATCCAGCCTTGCTTCCTCAGCCAGTTATTTAAAGCCCTGACTGAAAAATGTATCAGATCATAAGAGCAGATGACTTCCACTGGATCAGGTTTTCAATAACAAAAATCCTACAGGCTTTGATGCAGCCACGGCTGTACCACATCATTTTTTTTTTTTTAACTGGGAAGGGAAAAATATTTATAACAGCAACTATAAATATACATGCTACTGACTTTTCAACTTGTTGTCCTTATTCTCAGGCTAAATTTAGTCTGCTATATCCTGTCCAGCCCTCGGTGAAAAAGCAGTACACACATAAAATTGTGCAAATCCCATACAGCAGGCAATTATACTTATACAGGTACCCTACAAGACAGCCAGCTGGACATGTAGATTCTCCTTATTGAGTGTAGGTATCTTCAAGACTATAGAGGAAGTGGTCTATTATAGTGACTATCCTTTGATACAGAAAACAATAATTATTGCAATAGGAGAGCTCTCCGTGTTTCTGGATGAGAAAAGTGATGTAGGTTATTCACAGTGGACATGTAGACCATACACTTGGTTTGTGTCAAATAAGCTCTAAGGGTGTATGTGCACCTCGGGGCTACAAAGAACCATTCACTGGCCACAGCAGCTGTTTACACATGTTCTTTTTTTCAATGCAAAAATATTTGAGATAATGTTTGTGATAATAATTCAAACTTGGATGACTGATTTCAAGGTCTAATCTGCATTTTAAAGAGCATCCTTTTGTATACTGAAGGCTCTCGTGTGAGTGATTTCTTAGTCAATTCAAGGTAAATATTTATCAGACACTGACTACCTAGAGAATCACAAGTGTTAGTCATTCCACTGTTACTCTCAAGAAGCCTTAGTCATGCCAGAGCCCAGGTGATTTCTGCAAAGGTCAACACATGTTTCACCCTGGTGTAAGGATCCCTGCCCGCGATTCAAAGTTTCACGCAGATGAGGACTCCCCCGCCACACTCTGACTTGTTCTACTCGCAGCGAGTTTTGCAACCTAAGCAAGAAAGGCGGTTCAGAGGATGCTCCTGTTCAAGCATCAGCCGGTCTAATAACCAAAGTAAGCGGTCCAGAAAAAATATTCCTGTTTACTACAGCCTTGATAGTTGGTGGGAAAAACAATAATGAGCCCGGCTCGCCTCGCCTCCAGCCCTGCTGGCTCGGCGCGTTTCTCGGGCACCGATCAGCTCTGCAACCCAATCTTTCCTCTGTGCTTATAAATACATCGCTGCTAAAGGCTAGTTGGATAGAACACGAAAAAATACTTTCCTGGGCGTAAGACCCGCCCTGTGACCAGGGAGCCCCCCAGCCCGGCGCGCCCACGGCGGGGAAAGGGTCCGCCGCTGCCGCACCGGCGGGAGCCCTGCCCGGGGGTTCCCGGCCGGCATCGCCCCATCCCCGCCCGCTCGGTCCCTGCCCTACCCAGCATGGAGAAGATGAAATCCTTCGCCGTGTGAATCTCCAGGGCTCGCTGGTCGTCGTACTCCCTCTGATCGTGCTTGGTGAATTCCTGGATGAGTTTATTTAATTCCTCCACCCTGGCTCCCGATCGGAAATCCAGCTCCGGGAAGGGAGGCTTGCTGGTGGTGCCGGCGGACCCTGCCTTGCTGGCGAGAGGCGCCGCCATCTTCATGCAAAAAAAAAAAAAAAAAAAAAAAAAAAAAAAAGGGGAACGAAAGGG